>OZ010592.1:44799449-44896949 GCA_963932145.1 Acanthosepion lycidas | reverse complement strand
CAGTGTAAGATAGGCAAGAAGTAAGGCATATAGCAACATCAGCACGGCAAAGGGCACTCCTTTAAAGGCAAGGAAGGGCAAAAATATTTTAAGTCAAGTGATAGCGATTGCTGTATGGGTCGTAAGATTTTTGAATCAAGCAAGGGCAACGCCGGGCCATGCTGCTACTAATAAATATATATATATATATATATATATATATATATATATATTTGGACTATATTTCAATCTTTTTTGAGCTTCCAATCTTTAGCTGTGATTAATTAACGATGAACATGTCATTTTCGTTTATGATCGATTTCATCACGATTCTTCTGTTAAGGTTAGAGAGGAATTATACATTCTTATTGCTCAAATTAGAGTCCAATAGGTTTATAAAAACATCGGAGAATTCAAGTGAGAAATCTTTAATATTTTTAAGAAACAATGTTTCAAAGCTTAATCTAACAAATGGACAATTTTGCTGTTACACGATTTGGACAAATTTGCTGTTACAGCCTGTATATCTACCTATATGATAAAATATAATTTTAATATATGATAATTTATTGGTAAACGTGCGCAATATCGGAGTTAGAGCGTATGTATATGTAAAAAATATAAAATTGAATGCTGAGTTCAACACCAAGCGATGACGTCTGTTTCATACTTGTACGCAATTTTCAGGCTATCAATCTATCTATCTCTTTGTCTCTGTATTTGTCTCCCTATTTCTTTGTATGTATATATATATATATATATATATATATATATATTGGAGAAAATGTATGAGAAATTGAGAAAGTTTTCTTGTGAGGCGTTTTGTCCTTTAGGGCTTTTGTGATGTTTATCAAATATAGATTTAATGTTGCTAATTTATGGGAAACGGAGAAAAATGGCGTGGTTTAGACGCATTACAAAGCACAAGACCGTCATGCAAGACACCTTTGAATTTGGACATAGGAGAGGACGACAGCACAAAAACTGCTTGGACAATGTCAAACAATGGACAGGTATGACTGTACCAGAATTGCTAATGTTTGCCGTTAATACACCGCTGTGGAAAAGAGTGAGTGTGGCTTCTGCATTCGGATCCGGCCCTACGATTAAAAAAGTCAAGGAGATGATGATGATGATGATGATGAATAATTTATGGTTAAACGTGATCAGTGTCAGAAATACAGGTATGTAAACATTATAATATATTAGGTTGGTGCAAAAATCATGTCGTTTTCTCACATATTAACATATCTGAGAAAACGATATTATTTTTGCACCAAACTAATAAAACTGGATTCAGAGGTCAACACCGAGTGAAAGACAGGGGTTAACATTTTTTTTTTTGTTACGGCTTTTGCCAGTTTATGGGGAACGCTGTCCATTCCTGAAACAAGGTGGGGCGCATTGGCATGTCTGTTTTGTGGGTTTTAGGGAGACAATAAAATTTCGATACCCGAGGGTGATATTCTATTAGTTTATCACATGTTTTGTGTTCGAATTCCAGTCAAATCCATTACATTCACTTATGCACTAATACCCTTGGGAAAGGTAGGAATCATGTTCTAAGCTATGGATGAATAGAAGGACAGACCGGGATCTATAGCCTGGGATGGCAACTGGTTTACCGCAGAAAGAAATGGCAACCTACTGCGGGAAAAAGAATCTGCCTCGTCATTCATGTATCGAAAGATCGCCTAAGCGTGTATCATGCATGGCACATAACTGACTGACCCTTGGGAAAGGTATGAATCCGCTTCTTCTCCGACACCCCCCGCAACTATGTGCAAATAGTATGACAGACCGGGTTCTATAGCCTTGGATGAAAACTGGTCTACCACATAAATAAATGGCAACCTACTGCGGGAAAAAAGAATCTGCCTCGTCAGTCATATATTCGAAGATCGCCTAAGCGTGTATCACGCACGGCGTATAACTGACTGAATCGAAATATTAAATTTTATGTTTTAGTTTTTATTTCTACTCGTTTATTTTTTCTTTATGTTGGTATCGTTCAGTAGTGAATGACTTTTTGTTTTTATCGTATGCGTTTTTCTTTATGACAGACTCATCTCCCTTATCCGAGGAGGTAATACAGATTTCCGTATCTTTTGCTATTTTCCTTAATGCATTTAGGTGTCCCCTCCTTGCCTATGTGTAGCCGTATCACTGTAAAAAAATCTTGTCAGATGAAGACCTAAAGGACGAAACTCGTTACACAAAAACTTTTTTCACTTTCTTTTAGATCTTACTTCCAAATTATTTCTTGCTATATAAAAAATTATATAACCATAACACACACACACATATATATATATATATATATATATGTGTATGTGTGTATGTCTATTCATATTTATCTATCTCAACCTGAAATTATGAATGAATTTGCATAGAATTATATATAAGTATGGATGTACGTTTTTACAGTGTCCGCTGCCCCATGGTGAGAAATGTATATATTTTAAACTGAAATTATTTTGCGCCACCACAAACTCTTTCCATGCCAATGCATTTAATTTACTGATAAACATTGATCCCTTAGATCGAATATTTGACACTAAATGGTTCTATGTCAGCCGATGGAATAATTTATGTACCCTGGTATATAGTTTTAGCCGATAAACAAGAACACAGTATTATATATATATATATATATATATATATATATATATATATCTTACTTATTTAATAAAATCGCCATTGGCTTCAACAACGGCCCCAAGAGAAATTCGGAATCTCCTGCATTTCTTCAGGACGATCTCCTTGGTTAAGCTAGTGAATGCTGTCATAATCCTTGCTTTCAGTTCATCTTGGGTGTTACAAGGAGTTTTTTGGTCTCTCGCTCAACTTCGCCACACATAATAATCAAGGGGTTGAAGTCTGGGGAGTGAGATAGCCAGATCTAAGGGGTGATGTAGTTGCAGAAATTGTCTGACAGGCATGACTGGGTTCTTCTGCTTGTGTTCCATGGTACAGTCCTGTTGTTAGACAAAGGTTCTTCCAGCAGGTACCCTCTTGACCCAGGTCAGCACTACATTCTCGAGTCACTTGATGTAGACCTCTGTGCTGAAGCTGAGACTCTGTGAGATGAAGGGATGGAGGAATAACGTCGCTATCATTAGTGATCACTCCAAGCACCCTTCGACTCATCGAACTAAGAAATCGATCCGTGAATTTGAGATGATTTAAGAAAATAAATAGACATAATATGTTTAGATTATTCCCCAAAACATGCTTGAATATATACATATATATATATATATATATATATATATATATATATATATATATATATATATATATGTATGTATATATATATATATATTGCTATTCTTCCTCGATTGATCATTTCTTATTCTCTGTTTTCTTTCCTTTCCTGTTTCCATCTTTCATTTTTTCTTCTTTTTCTCCCTTCTTTCCTTAACATTTTCTTTTTCTTGCTTTCATTCTTTCTTTCTGTTTCTCATTATCTCTTTCTTTCTTGAAGCGTGTCTCAGATTCAAAAAATCTTATCAATTTGGTTCACTAGATATTGCATAACCTTAGAAATTTGGCGAAACAAAACCGTTCCACTTGATCCTATACCCCACACGAATCCCTGGCGTTTTCTACTTCTTTGTTTCTTTTTCGAACCCACTTGAATGTAGACAACATTAATTCACCTTCTTAGACCATCTCATCAAAACGGCGGACTAAGTTTCCTTCTTTCTCATGTCTCAAACCTTTAAGTGGCTTTTTCATCAATCGCATATACAAAAGGAACACATAAACGTCAGACAAAGTTCATGTTTCCCTAATGTGACATGTATACATATATATATATATATATATATATATATATATATATATATATATATATGTGTGAGACATGTATACATAATGTGACATGTATACATATATATATATATATATATATATATATATATATATATATATATATATGTGTGTGTGTGTGTGTGTGTGTTTGTGTGTGTGTATTGAAGTCAACACTCAGAGGCGACAGGCTGTTTCATGCTAAACGCTATCATCAGGCCTGATGATTGCTTTTAACAAGCAACAGTTTCTCGCCTCTGACTGTTGACTACACTTTTATATTTACATCTGTCCTATCTCTAATATTGAACACTTTATCCCATAAATAGAGCTACCTTATATATATATATATATATATATATATATATATATATATATATATATATATATATATATGAAGAAAAATATTTGGAAAAAACAAACAAAAATCCTTAAATGCAATTATGTTGTTTTAATATGAATGAAATGTCAACGTCTGACGTTTCGGTTTAATAAACCTTCTTCAGGACAATATTCATTAAAATACAATTAACATAATCAGTTCAACATGACAAAGACGATGGACATAAAAACAATATATATATATAATCAAAGGAATCAGGAAAAAAGAACAATATCATTCGATTTTTCAAACACATCTTATACCATCTTTGCGTATAATTGGACAAATTCAACTTTCAACAAGACAACCTTCCAAAAACACTCTTCTAAATTATGTCAAAATTACCTCGAGTTCAAAAAAAGGAACAGAAATTTTTGAAATTACGACTTGGCCGCCTGTAACTCCTGACCTCTCTCCCATTGATTTAGTATTGGATGAATTGAATAGGAGCTTTCGAAGAGAATACCCAAAGATTGAGAGGCGGCTTGAAGAATGCTTGGGAATGTTTGTCATCTATTTTGTTTTTCAAAATCTGTTGGAAATAATTTGTAATGTAGTAATTAAGGAGGGTGGTATTTTTTATTGAAGAAAACAAAATATAATGCCAATTCTTTACAGTTATTACGAACGATAATGTGTATGTCCTCATTCACATTAATAAATTAGTAAACAATCTATGTTGGTTTGCAGTTGGAGATTAGTCTCCAGCTGTGCTGCTCAAACTCTGCCTCCGAGCAGAGAGTATACCCAAACGAGGATATGTCGAAGGGCCGAGACTCGTCTCGGGAAACAGCTACCCGACCCTGTTTTATACGGGGTCTACGGCGAAATTTTAGCCAAGCCTACGAGCTCGGATGCCCCACATTAAATTCGGTCTTGTACCACATCTGACCGCGTAAGGCAGTTGGTAGATATCATTCAGTTGGAGATTCGTCTCCAGCTGTGCTGGACAACTCTATGCCTCTGGGCAGAGAGGATACACACACGGGGCTATGTCGAAGGGCAGAGTCTCGTCTTGGAAAACAGCTACCCGACCCCGTTTTATACGGGGTCTACGAGGAATTTTTGACCGAGCCTACGGGCTCGGATACCCCACATTAAATTCGGCCTTGTGCAACATCTAACCGCGTGGGGCGGTTGGTAGAAATCCTGCAGTTGGAGATTCATTATGGAATTCACTTGACTCAATTCTCGCAGTTGACTACTTTTTGTACGCGCCGCTGGCGAAACTTATATGTGTTGTTCTTGTCCTAAGTATTATCATCCATTATCAATCTTCGTTTGATTATTCTATTCAGTAAACTTCCTTGGGTTACAACAGTTATTTGCTTATTTTTTGTAAGAATAAAAGCAAGTACTCTGTAGTTACTGAAAGGTAATCTTTTGTTTTAAAAACAAATACAAACATTTTCATTTTAAGTTGTTTTTTAAGAAATGCACAGTGGTGAAAACTTTTTGCCTGTAGTGTATATTACTATTACATCTCTCTCTCTCTCTCTCTCTCTCACACACACACACACATACACACAAACAGACACACACACACACACACACAACCAGACACACACACATAGTATTATATAAAGAGATTACTTAATTTTAAATATAATTTGTTGTTTTCCCCGAATTCGAAGTTCCGTTCTTCGCGGGGTTCTATTTCTAAGTGATATTTCCATTTTATTTTCAAAAAAATATATTTACATACAATATATATATTGTCAAATCAAACTTCTAATATATACTTTTAGATATCATTCGGTTTTCTAAGTACTTAATATACATAACTTATAAATAAGCACGAAATACTTCTGTTCAATGCTTACTATATAATTTTTAAACACGATTTCTTACACATATTATCAACCACTCAATGCACACGCGCGCGCTCTCTCACCCGCTCACGCGCGCACAAACACGCACGCACACACACACACACACACACACACATATATATATATATATATATATATATGAATTTCTTAGAATTTCTCCTTCTTCTACATGATGAAAATTAGGGCACAAACACATAAAAACATGTTGATAACGAACTCGTTGGAAAGGTCTAATGAATTATCCAAAATCTTCCGGGACAGACATCACTATAGACAGTTTCTACACATTCTTATCGCCGCCAAAAGGAAAACTCGAAGGGCACAAAAAAAGTAAATAGAAAAAAATTACAAGATCTGTCTATCAAATTCAATGAAACATAAAAGAAAGGTTACTAAACACACAAACACATATATTATATATTAAAGAAATAATTTATACAAAGATATAAATATCAATGTTAATGATATCAATGGCGAAATCACTTAATGAGGCATTAACTTACTATTAATTCCTTGAATAATAAGATCCTTATATTCGAATTGTTGTCTGACAACAACTTCACTATTGCGCCCTGAAGATGACAATTTGAAACCGTCGAAAGTACTTAGCATGTTTCTACTTGCAACAACTCGAATATAAGGATCTTATTATTTAAGTAATTGATAGAAGATTAATGTTTCATTAAGTTCTGTTAGCGAGGATTGTATAACACTATTGGATTCTACTTTGAACAATAAGAATGTATGATTACTCTCTAAAGTTAACAGAAGAATCGTGATGAAATCGATCATAAATGAAAATGACATGTTCATCATTAATTAATCATAGCTAAGGACCGGAAGCACATGAAAGATTGTAATACAGTTCAAGCACACACACACACACACACACACACATCTTCGGCTCACTAACCTTCTAACTTTCTGTCCTGAAGTAACAAGTTGCCTCACGTACGATTTCATTTTCGAGGCTTTTTTCACTGCTCTTTGGAGTATCATAGCTGAAACTCCACTCTCCCATGTTAAACGCCTTATGGTTTGAGTTGGATCTTTTCTAATTGATCTCTTTAGTTCTAAGTTGAAATGACGATCCCTCTTACTGCTGTGACATCCTGATCCTGTTCTACTCTCTACTGTTCTCTTTTTTTTAAACTTATTCACCGTTCTCTTGATGGATCTTGAATGAACTTTGTAGATGAAAGTCAGGGTATGAATGTTCGTAATATGACTGAAAGCCTGAATTATATTTTTCCTCTCACCACTGCTCATTTGGGAAGACAGTGGGGCCAACACAAAATGATTGTAACCTCTTTCTCTTTCTAGCTGAATAACTCAAAAAATTTTTTCAGTGATTCATACGATAGATGGTTAAACGTCTTATCTGAAATCCTAAATTTGCCTAGTGTTTTTTTTTTTTTGTTTTAGATATTAAATATTTTGCCCGGTGGACAATTATGATGTTACACGATTTGGACAATTTTGCTGTTACAACCGGTATATATAAATATGTTTCGCACCTTTTGTGTAGTCTTTGTATATGAAGCGAATTGCAAAAATTGAAAGTGGGCGTTAGTATAATGCCTTTACTAGTGAAGTAATCATCTGGTTCATATATTCATATATGTTCATATATTCTCCGCCTCTGATTCTTTTGGCCTTTGCGTTGTCAGAAAGAGAATAGAAGTTTTTTTTTTTCTTTATGTCTATTACACCTTTTACTACACGCTGACTTCATTTCCTCGACATCGAAATAATAATAATAATAATAATAATAATAATAATAATAATAATAATAATAATAGTAATATTAGGTTGGTGCAAAAATAATGACGTAATAATGTCGTTTTTCGACGTTTTTTTTAACGTCAAAAAACGACATTGTTACGTCATTATTTTTGCACCAACCTAATAATAATAATGAATGATTCCATTCACTCTTTTCACCACGTGGAAGTTGGAGCGAAAAGCGTAATAAAGTTTCTACGTTCTTTAGTTATCAGAAAGCGATTTGATGTTTACATTTTTTGTGTTGGCGTTCATTTCTTTTCGTCTCTCAATAGTTTTACGTGTTGTGTAACAGTTCAAGTCACGCTCTTTCTACAGAAGGCATTTGCTTGATACAGCTTCGCATTCGTTCGCCCGGAATTAAAAGAAGAAACATTTGTTTACATTAGCCTAACACATTAAGACACAGTGTTAAACAGATTCATAAATATTTTACTGCTCTAACCTTTCACGAATGAAACATAAGGAGAACACAAGAAACATTTTTCATTTATCAACTTTGGTTTTGGAAAATTAGGATAAAACAAATCTGCCGTCTTGGACTAGCACTTTTGCGTAATTGACCAATTCCATCAGCATTTATTCAATTCCATTGGACATTGGCGTCAATTCTTTTCTTCCTGCCTGTCCTCTAACCCACCATGTTCGTAGAGGTGGCTTGCTCAAGAAACCTATACTTGACCCGATAATTTGGCACCGCCTGTGTCAGGGTAAACCTTTTGAAGGTTCATTGAACGTAGTTATTCAAACCTCTCTGGCGTCATCTTCTCCTTGTACCGTTTTTGTACGATGATCTCGGAGGGTTATCGCGTTCTGTTTACGTGAACATGCCACCAACTCCCTCTTCTTTATGGTGGTTAACACGTCTTTATAGCTCTTTATCTGATGACTAACTCTTCTACACGCCTCTTCAGTGGTGAGGCGGTAGGTGTAGTAAATACAAATTATGTGATACTACAGTAGAATGCTGAGAATGTTATAGTCGGAAGAAGCGAACAACGAGGATGTTTTAGAGAAAATTGAATTGGAAAGATCACTTATACAAAAGACCATGAAGAGAGTGTTGAAATTTCTAAATCACATAATGAAGAAAGATGGCTTGGAAAATTTGATACTCACAAAGATTGAAGGCAAGAGAGACAGGAAAACAGCGCGTAGCAAAATTAACGAGCTTGAGTAAATAGATGGCGGATCAAATTTTAGAAGAGATAGCAAAATAAAAATTTTATTAAGATCTACAAATGACACGAAGTTGTGGAGATTCATGATTGTCAACATCTTGAAGGGACACGGTACATAGAAAAAGTTAATGAAACCCTTACATTTAAACAAATTTTCTTATATATTGGCTTTCGTTTCGCGAACAAAGCCCCAATTAGGATTTCTACATCTGGTGTAAAGGGATAATGTTATGTTCTGCTATTGCAGTATTATTTTTATAGCATATATATATATATATATATATATATATATATATATATATATATATATATATATGGGGGGTGTCTGTCTCTGTGTGCGTGTTTCAAGGGATGATCAAAAAGTACTGAGACTCATGCTATAAAAATAATACTACATGTATCAAGTCAGTGGTTAATATCCTTCGAAGTGGTCCCATTCTGAAGCCAAAACCTTTATTCAGCATCATTTCAATTGGTCGATTCATTCTTAGACCTCCTCTTTTTAGGATAGTGATCAGCTATCTTTCTGCATTCTCTTGGATTGCATCAGCGTTTGTTTTTTTTTTTGTTTTTTTTTAATCTCGTTCCGATTTGGATGTTTCGATCGTTTAAATCTCACACTTTCTTCAGGTGGAAATCGCATTCGTGAAAATTTCAACGCAAGCCTTTATTCATCTCACAGAGCCAGAGTTTGATCTCACAACTTCCTGGGAAGCATGCTTAGGGGGAGATAACTCATATCAGTTAATACACACCAGTCTTATTCGCAGCTGTGTCACTTGTCCGTTTCTTCCACTGAACCTGATCATATGACTTTTTCCGCCCTACCAGACACAGGAAATGATCATGCAGATGTCAAGGAACTATGGTTAGAGGATATGTCATCTCAGTTATTGTATATTGATGCTTATGAGACGCATTATTTTGCTATAAAATGCCACCAAAAACTACGTTTCATCTTATAAATCGAAGGTTGGTGATGGATGTTAACCATTATCTGCAGCAGTATTATTAACAACAAAATACTCTTAATAATGGCGATTGTACTGAGCAATACGAGTTCATCTTGGATAGTGTTTTTTTTTTGGCGGGTTTTATAAATTGGTGTCGATCATATGCTAACCTGATAAACCTGATCGGGGATGAGTTCGAGAATTTACGCCCTAACTTAAAGGCGTTTTGCCGATGATAGGTAGCCCTGAACAGCCATCACCTCAAGACATCACATTAGAAAAAAAAACGCACCATTTACAAATCCGGGTATAACGTGAAGAATAATAGCCAAAATCCCGACGAAGCATTCTGAGGGTCTCGCTATTCGATTTGCCAAGTTTCACGCAAAATTAAATGTGTACACGTTTGCAACATCGTAAAGATTTCAGAGCCGTTCAACAATCTTACAAAAGCCGGGATCACAAGTGAACACGAGTAGATAGCACGAAGAAATTGATAGAATGACTCAATAGGCTGAGTTCTAATGTCTATTTCTGCTAAACGAAAATTAAATTCCGATGAATTTTCTATATTAATTCATATGCACTTATGCTGGCTGGATCAAGTTCATAAGGTAAAAGTCAACAACCTATTCAATATTTTACTATTTCTTTTAAATGTCAACGTCTTATTCAGACTGAAAGGCAGTACGGAATTTCACTTCCTCTCTGTCTGTCTGTCTGTCTGTCTGTCTGTCTCTCTCCCTCTCTCTATATATATATATACCGTGTGTAACAGCAAAATTGTCCAAATCATGTAACAGCAAAAATTGTTAGATTAAGCTTTGAAATGTTGTATCTTAGAAATGATTAAAGATATCTTACTGGAATTCTCCGAAGTTTTTATGATACTATTGCATTCTACTTTGAGCAATAAGCATCTATAATTATTCTCCAAGCTTAACAGAAGAATCATGATGAAATCGATCATAAACGAAAATGACATGTTCATCTTTAATTAATCATCGCTAAGGATCGGACGCATATGAAGGATTGAAAAGAAAACTATATATATATATATATATATATATATATATATATATATATATATGTATATATATATATTTGTTCCAGGATCATTTCACAACTTATTTAAGATGATCTTTGCCCTGTCTAACCATCTAACTTCCTGCCCTGGGGTAACAAGGTGTTTCACATGTTTCACGTAGTATTTCATTTTCAAATCTTTTTTTCTCTGGTCTTTGCAATATAATAGGTGAAACTATTCTCTCACGGACAAACGTATTATGGATTGATTTGGATCTTTACTAATTGATATTTTTAGCTCTAAGTGGGAACGATGATTCCAATTGATGTTGTGAGCACCTGATTTAGTTTTCCTCTCTAATGTTCCCTTATTTTTAAACTTATTCACCATTCTCTTGATGGTTCTAAATAGAACTTTGAAGATGGAAGCCAGATCATGAATCTTGGTACCATTACTGAAAACCTGAATGAGGTTTTTCGTCTCAGCATTGGTCAGTTGAGAAGACAGTGGAGCTGACACAAAACGATTTAATCGTGTTCTCTTTCTAGCTGAATAGCTCAAATAATTTTTAAGTTGTATCAAGATACCTAAACGTCTTATTTGAAAGCCAAGAAAAAAAGAAACCCAATTAGTTTAGTGATTTTTAGATATTAAACTTTTTGTGGTATGGACAATTATCGCAGGCTGTTACACGATTTGAATAATTTAGCTGTTTACACACGGTGTATATTTATATATATCGTGTTCGAAGTTGCCCGTCTACTAAAGCGGTTAGCCAATCCCTATTGCAGACACCCACAAAGCTCACCTGTGGTTTATACACCAACCTTGCTGAGTAGACCTCAGATAGGGCGTGTTATCTAGCTTGATCAACAAATGGAACCAAGTCAAAACGCTTGTGGCTTTGTGCTAGCACATATATCGATGGCACTCAAAATCTACCCAATTTCATTCACAAGTGTCAGCAATTTCAGGGCTCGATCCATTCGGATAATATCATAAAGTCTCTTTCCTGACAAATCGAATATGATGTGATTCCAAACAGAGTATCAAGCTACGCGCCCATATATATATATATATATATATATATATATATATATATATATATATATATATATATATATATATACCTACAGTTGTCTTGATCTATCCACTATCCTTCTACTCATCCTTTCCTCTATCACTCCTATCTGATCTTGCTCCAATTCTTCTGTAACCCCTTGCGTCCTAGTGGCTTCCCGCCCTGCTTGGGGTGAAATGCTTATACATATATATATATATATATATATATATATATATATATATATATATTACACGAATCATTTATACAAAAAACATTCCTGTAATGTAAATTGAACTGCACCACATAATTGATATATATATATATATTAATTATATATATATATATATAAGTATATATATGTATATGTACATATATATATATATATATATATATATATATATATATATATATATATATATATATGTGTGTGTGTGTGTGTGTCTGTGTGTGTGTGTTTGTGTAAACAATGGATGATCAAAATGTACCGAGACTTGTGTTATAAAAATAAAACTACAACATATATCAAGTCGGCGCCTAATAACCTTCGAAGTAGTCCCATTCTGAAGCCATAAACTTTGTCCAGCATCATTTTCATTGCTGGATGCATTCCTGGATCGCTTCCTTTTAGGATAGTGAGCAGTTATCTAGCTGCATTCTCTTGGATTGCGTCGGCGTCTTGCAATCTTGTTCCGATTTGGATATTTTGGTCGTTGCAATTTCTCACTTTCTTCAGGTAGAGATTGCATTCTTGAAAATTTCAACGCAAGCCTTTATTCAATTCACAGAGCCAGAGATTGATCTCAACTTCCAGAGAAGCATGCTTAAGGGAGATGACTCATATCAGTTAATAAACACCAGTCTTATTCACAGATATATCACTTGTCCGTTTCTTCCACTGAACCTGATTATATGACTTTTCCGCCCTGCCAGACACAGGAAATGAACAATGAACTATGCCAAGAGGATAGTTTCATCTCACTTACCGTATATTGCTGCTTACGAGATGCATTTGTTTTTGCTATAAAATGTCATCAAAAACTATCCTACATCTTATAAATCGAAGGTTGGTGATGGCAGTTAACTTCTCTTCTAATTATTACATTCTAAATAGTTTCGACAAATTTTGTAATTCTTCATGGTCTGTGATGAATTCTTCATGATTCGTTAGGTTTTCATGCTGAAATAAATGTGGGTAAAATTGGGGATATTGAGGAGATCCATCTAATGCGTAATAGCATCTTATAAGCAGCAGCAATACTGTAAGACTCAGCAGTCTTATTCATCTTTGTTTCTCATGTTCGCTTCTTCTACTGAAGCAGAACATATAACATCAGTGGTACCTGCCCTAGGGATTGAACTAGTAACCACGAAGGAATCATATTTGCTTTAATCAAGGCTTCAATCCTTAAAGCCTTTTCTTTGTCTTAAGTCCCTCGGCCATCGAATTGGATGAATCGTTCAGTTCATAATTACAAGTAGATTATCGAATACCGAAGAAGTTAGAGAGCTATTGCGGACCCGGAGCAGCTGGCTCACCGACGGTTACTACTATAACTAGTCGCACGAGAAGGGGAGGGATGCAATCCGCGCATGCGCACGTCTAAATATTGCTGTGGAAAATGTTAGGCGTTCCACAGAGCGACAACGACCGAAACGTGAGTATGATAGTTAAGACCAAGAACAAGGTTTATAATAAAAAAAAAATATTTTATATTTTTTTCATCAGGTATTTTCTTGGTCTAAACTTGAATTTAGTCTGATAGAAGATCACAGGAATCGTATCTCCAATGGGGATCGAATTCATTGCAGAAGTATAGATACGTTCGACTATATTTCTAAGTATTCCACTGCGACAAATCGATCTCACGCATTGTAGATTGGGGTATAGTTGCTTCTATTCTCTTTTCTATAGAATGTGCGTTTGATGGAATAAATAGCAGTTCAGAATGAAATAGCCAACAGAACCGAGTTCGAATTCTTGTCGGTTGCGCTAAATTCACTTACTCGCTAATATCATTAGTTTCTGTACATTAAAATGTTGTGTAGGGAGCGGAACAAATGAAAACGAGTCAAGTCAATAAAATACTTGGGTACTGGGGGTGGCTTCCAATTTGAACTCTTTAAATTTCTACAAGGTCTGTTTTACAATATACGGTTGTCATGATGGAAAATGACGCCTATTTGACCTCTTAAATAGCCGCATTGAAATTGGTCTTGATAGCCTTTTGTAACAGTCTCAGCAATTGGGCAAAGTACTGTCCATTGATGATGTAGTCCTTTTGAAGTCCATAACTACAATGCTTTTGTTATCCCCGGAATATAAGGCCATCACCTTCCCTGCAGATGAAACCACCTTGGATTTTTTAGAGTAGGTGATCAGAGGTGTTTCTACTGCATGGATTTTCTCTGGCTCAAATTAATGAACACTCATCCTGAGTTACGAAACGTCCAAGGAAACCAGATGTATCTTCTTCAAACAATGTCAAGATTCTCCCGTGATTGATCAGGTGGGAGAATATGTTTTTCTTTTTTAAACCTTTTGGGTTATTTAAAGTCTAAAGTGGATTGTGAGAATAATTCATTTTTTGCGATGAATATATTTTCATGAAACGAGCTACTAACGTTTCAAGCGTGTAAATTCGTAAATTAATTCCTTATCTTGTTTTGTTAAAATTACCAGTATGTTTCCTCGTTATTATCATCCTCCATTAATCTGCTTGGCGTGGGTATATCAGCTGTTCAATTTAACCCATAAGCTCCACGTCATTTTATAGTATATAGTTAAAAATTTAGAGCAAAGAGTGAGGATCGAACTCACTCCAGTAGTACTCTTTTGATAACCCTAACCCTAACCCTTAACCCTAACCCTAACCCCAGCCAAACTTTGCAGCCAAACTTTGCAGCCAAACATGCCACCTTGGGATTTAGAAACCGCAGGCATGTGGAAGAATAACGGCTAGCTTAAATAGGTATCGGTGCAAGAATTGGAATCGGCGATCCGAGTTCAAATTTCAGCCGAGTCTATTGCATTCACTGACACACTAGTGTCATTGTGAATAGCACGAATTTATTATCCCATAAAATATACGTTAAGTAACAGGATAGGATAAGCTCTTTCGCCTTGGGAGGTAGTCAATCTCAGAGAAGAGATTTAAAATCGTGTAGATGGCAACTGGAAAACTCTCCACTATTTCTTCTTTCCCAAGAAGTCATAGCAATTCACAGATAATAAAATAAACGGAATATATGGTGATCTGTGATCACGTACATCCTGAAGGGACATGGTATTAAAAAACAAAAAAAAAAAATCAAATGGTATACGGAGACAGACGAGAATCAACGTGCTCTCGCGAGATTTGTCTGTTTGGGCGATATTTTCCTATGACCTTTTTAAGCAGAAGCTTGTTCATCGCTGACATTTCTTAAATGTAAATGCACATTTTCACCTGAACTCAACAAAAAGGTGAACATGTTTTTATTTTTAGTTTTTGCTGACGGAGAATAAATTTCGATTTATCATCGACAGAGTTTGGAGCTTTTCGAACTTTAATTTCTGCTTCGAATATTTTCGGTCGATCTTAGTTTCTGTCACATGACGGAATTCTTTGCTTCTTGCTCGCTTTCATTCCTTATTCAACAAATTCTTTCTCTCTCTCTCTCTCCCTGCTTACGTGTTACTTTACTTTTTGCTCTATTTTCTTTTTTTTCTTTCTTCCTTTCTTCCATTCGACTTTTCTTTTTTAGTTTTAACATTTTTTTCTTTCTTTTTAACATGTTCGTTTCTTTCTTTATTTGAAACATTTTTCTTTATTTCTTTCTTTATAATTGCAATATTTTTCATTCTTTCTTTATTTGCATTTTTAACATATTTCTTTCTTTCTTTTTGTTTTTAACATTTACCTTTCTTTCTTTCTTTTTGTTTTTAACATTTATCTTTCTTTCTTTCTTTCTTTCTTTCTTTCTTTCTTTTTGTTTTTAACATTTATCATTCTTTTTGCTTTTAACATTTATCTTTCTTTCTTTCTTTTTGTTTTGAACATTTGTCTTGCTTTCTTTCTTTTTGTTTTTAGCATTTATCTTTCTTTCTTTTTGTTTTTAACATTTATCTTTCTTACTTTCTTTCTTTTTGTTTTTAACATTTATCTTTCTTTCTTTCTTTCTTTATTTCTTTCTTTTTGTTTTTAACATTTATCTTTCTTTCTTTTTGTGTTGAACATTTATCTTTCTTTCTTTCTTTTTGTTTTTAACATTTATCTTTCTTTCTTTCTTTCTTACTTTTTGTTTTTAGCATTTATCTTTCTTTCTTTCTTTTTGTTTTTAACATTTATCTTTCTTTCTTTCTTTTTGTTTTTAACATTTATCTTTCTTTCTTTCTTTTTGTTTTTAACATTTATCTTTCTTTCTTTCTTTCTTACTTTTTGTTTTTAGCATTTATCTTTCTTTCTTTCTTTTTGTTTTTAACATTTATCTTTCTTTCTTTCTTTCTTACTTTTTGTTTTTAGCATTTATCTTTCTTTCTTTCTTTTTGTTTTTAACATTTACCTTTCTTTCTTTCTTTTTGTTTTTAACATTTATCTTTCTTTCTTTCTTTTTGTTTTTAACATTTATCTTTCTTTCTTTCTTTTTGTTTTTAACATTTATCTTTCTTTCTTTCTTTTTGTTTTTAACATTTATCTTTCTTTCTTTCTTTCTTTCTTTCTTTTTGTTTTTAACATTTATCATTCTTTTTGCTTTTAACATTTATCTTTCTTTCTTTCTTTTTGTTTTTAACATTTATCTTTCTTTCTTTTTGTTTTTAACATTTGTCTTGCTTTCTTTCTTTTTGTTTTTAGCATTTATCTTTCTTTCTTTTTGTTTTTAACATTTATCTTTCTTTCTTTCTTTCTTTTTGTTTTTAACATTTATCTTTCTTTCTTTCTTTTTGTTTTTAACATTTATCATTCTTTTTGCTTTTAACATTTATCTTTCTTTCTTTCTTTCTTTTTGTTTTTAACATTTATCTTTCTTTCTTTCTTTCTTTTTGTTTTTAACATTTATCTTTCTTTCTTTCTTTATTTCTTTCTTTTTGTTTTTAACATTTATCTTTCTTTCTTTTTGTGTTGAACATTTATCTTTCTTTCTTTCTTTTTGTTTTTAACATTTATCTTTCTTTCTTTCTTTCTTACTTTTTGTTTTTAGCATTTATCTTTCTTTCTTTCTTTTTGTTTTTAACATTTATCTTTCTTTCTTTCTTTTTGTTTTTAACATTTATCTTTCTTTCTTTCTTTCTTACTTTTTGTTTTTAGCATTTATCTTTCTTTCTTTCTTTTTGTTTTTAACATTTACCTTTCTTTCTTTCTTTTTGTTTTTAACATTTATCTTTCTTTCTTTCTTTTTGTTTTTAACATTTATCTTTCTTTCTTTCTTTCTTTTTGTTTTTAACATTTATCATTCTTTTTGCTTTTAACTTTTATCTTTCTTTCTTTCTTTTTGTTTTGAACATTTATCTTTCTTTCTTTTTGTTTTTAACATTTGTCTTGCTTTCTTTCTTTTTGTTTTTAGCATTTATCTTTCTTTCTTTTTGTTTTTAACATTTATCTTTCTTTCTTTCTTTCTTTTTGTTTTTAACATTTATCTTTCTTTCTTTCTTTTTGTTTTTAACATTTATCATTCTTTTTGCTTTTAACATTTATCTTTCTTTCTTTCTTTCTTTTTGTTTTTAACATTTATCTTTCTTTCTTTCTTTCTTTTTGTTTTTAACATTTATCTTTCTTTCTTTCTTTCTTTCTTTTTGTTTTTAACATTTATCATTCTTTTTGCTTTTAACATTTATCTTTCTTTCTTTCTTTTTGTTTTGAACATTTATCTTTCTTTCTTTTTGTTTTTAACATTTGTCTTGCTTTCTTTCTTTTTGTTTTTAGCATTTATCTTTCTTTCTTTTTGTTTTTAACATTTATCTTTCTTTCTTTCTTTCTTTTTGTTTTTAACATTTATCTTTCTTTCTTTCTTTCTTACTTTTTGTTTTTAGCATTTATCTTTCTTTCTTTCTTTTTGTTTTTAACATTTATCTTTCTTTCTTTCTTTTTGTTTTTAACATTTATCTTTCTTTCTTTCTTTCTTACTTTTTGTTTTTAGCATTTATCTTTCTTTCTTTCTTTTTGTTTTTAACATTTACCTTTCTTTCTTTCTTTTTGTTTTTAACATTTATCTTTCTTTCTTTCTTTTTGTTTTTAACATTTATCTTTCTTTCTTTCTTTCTTTCTTTCTTTTTGTTTTTAACATTTATCATTCTTTTTGCTTTTAACATTTATCTTTCTTTCTTTCTTTTTGTTTTGAACATTTATCTTTCTTTCTTTTTGTTTTTAACATTTGTCTTGCTTTCTTTCTTTTTGTTTTTAGCATTTATCTTTCTTACTTTTTGTTTTTAACATTTATCTTTCTTTCTTTCTTTCTTTTTGTTTTTAACATTTATCTTTCTTTCTTTCTTTTTGTTTTTAACATTTATCATTCTTTTTGCTTTTAACATTTATCTTTCTTTCTTTCTTTCTTTTTGTTTTTAACATTTATCTTTCTTTCTTTCTTTCTTTCTTTTTGTTTTTAACATTTATCTTTCTTTCTTTCTTTCTTACTTTTTGTTTTTAGCATTTATCTTTCTTTCTTTCTTTTTGTTTTTAACATTTATCTTTCTTTCTTTCTTTTTGTTTTTAACATTTATCTTTCTTTCTTTCTTTCTTACTTTTTGTTTTTAGCATTTATCTTTCTTTCTTTCTTTTTGTTTTTAACATTTACCTTTCTTTCTTTCTTTTTGTTTTTAACATTTATCTTTCTTTCTTTCTTTTTGTTTTTAACATTTACCTTTCTTTCTTTCTTTTTGTTTTTAACATTTATCTTTCTTTCTTTCTTTTTGTTTTTAACATTTACCTTTCTTTCTTTCTTTTTGTTTTTAACATTTATCTTTCTTTCTTTCTTTCTTTTTGTTTTTAACATTTATCATTCTTTTTGCTTTTAACATTTATCTTTCTTTCTTTCTTTCTTTTTGTTTTTAACATTTATCTTTCTTTCTTTCTTTCTTTTTGTTTTTAACATTTATCTTTCTTTCTTTCTTTCTTTCTTTCTTTTTGTTTTTAATATTTATCATTCTTTTTGCTTTTAACATTTATCTTTCTTTCTTTCTTTTTGTTTTTAACATTTATCTTTCTTTCTTTCTTTTTGTTTTGAACATTTATCTTTCTTTCTTTTTGTTTTTAACATTTGTCTTGCTTTCTTTCTTTTTGTTTTTAGCATTTATCTTTCTTTCTTTTTGTTTTTAACATTTATCTTTCTTTCTTTCTTTCTTTTTGTTTTTAACATTTATCTTTCTTTCTTTCTTTTTGTTTTTAACATTTATCATTCTTTTTGCTTTTAACATTTATCTTTCTTTCTTTCTTTCTTTTTGTTTTTAACATTTGTCTTGCTTTCTTTCTTTTTGTTTTTAGCATTTATCTTTCTTTCTTTTTGTTTTTAACATTTATCTTTCTTTCTTTCTTTCTTTTTGTTTTTAACATTTATCTTTCTTTCTTTCTTTCTTTTTGTTTTTAACATTTATCTTTCTTTCTTTCTTTCTTTATTTCTTTCTTTTTGTTTTTAACATTTATCATTCTTTTTGCTTTTAACATTTATCTTTCTTTCTTTCTTTTTGTTTTTAACATTTATCTTTCTTTCTTTCTTTCTTTTTGTTTTTAACATTTATCTTTCTTTCTTTCTTTCTTTCTTTTTGTTTTTAACATTTATCATTCTTTTTGCTTTTAACATTTATCTTTCTTTCTTTCTTTTTGTTTTTAACATTTATCTTTCTTTCTTTCTTTTTGTTTTGAACATTTATCTTTCTTTCTTTTTGTTTTTAACATTTGTCTTGCTTTCTTTCTTTTTGTTTTTAGCATTTATCTTTCTTTCTTTTTGTTTTTAACATTTATCTTTCTTTCTTTCTTTCTTTTTGTTTTTAACATTTATCTTTCTTTCTTTCTTTTTGTTTTTAACATTTATCATTCTTTTTGCTTTTAACATTTATCTTTCTTTCTTTCTTTCTTTTTGTTTTTAACATTTATCTTTCTTTCTTTCTTTCTTTTTGTTTTTAACATTTATCTTTCTTTCTTTCTTTCTTACTTTTTGTTTTTAGCATTTATCTTTCTTTCTTTCTTTTTGTTTTTAACATTTATCTTTCTTTCTTTCTTTTTGTTTTTAACATTAATCTTTCTTTCTTTCTTTCTTACTTTTTGTTTTTAGCATTTATCTTTCTTTCTTTCTTTTTGTTTTTAACATTTACCTTTCTTTCTTTCTTTTTGTTTTTAACATTTATCTTTCTTTCTTTCTTTTTGTTTTTAACATTTACCTTTCTTTCTTTCTTTTTGTTTTTAGCATTTATCTTTCTTTCTTTCTTTTTGTTTTTAACATTTACCTTTCTTTCTTTCTTTTTGTTTTTAACATTTATCTTTCTTTCTTTCTTTCTTTCTTTCTTTCTTTTTGTTTTTAACATTTATCATTCTTTTTGCTTTTAACATTTATCTTTCTTTCTTTCTTTCTTTTTGTTTTTAACATTTATCTTTCTTTCTTTCTTTCTTTTTGTTTTTAACATTTATCTTTCTTTCTTTCTTTCTTTCTTTTTGTTTTTAACATTTATCATTCTTTTTGCTTTTAACATTTATCTTTCTTTCTTTCTTTTTGTTTTTAACATTTATCTTTCTTTCTTTCTTTTTGTTTTGAACATTTATCTTTCTTTCTTTTTGTTTTTAACATTTGTCTTGCTTTCTTTCTTTTTGTTTTTAGCATTTATCTTTCTTTCTTTTTGTTTTTAACATTTATCTTTCTTTCTTTCTTTTTGTTTTTAACATTTATCTTTCTTTCTTTCTTTTTGTTTTTAACATTTATCATTCTTTTTGCTTTTAACATTTATCTTTCTTTCTTTCTTTCTTTTTGTTTTTAACATTTGTCTTGCTTTCTTTCTTTTTGTTTTTAGCATTTATCTTTCTTTCTTTTTGTTTTTAACATTTATCTTTCTTTCTTTCTTTTTGTTTTTAACATTTATCTTTCTTTCTTTCTTTCTTTTTGTTTTTAACATTTATCTTTCTTTCTTTCTTTCTTTATTTCTTTCTTTTTGTTTTTAACATTTATCATTCTTTTTGCTTTTAACATTTATCTTTCTTTCTTTCTTTCTTTTTGTTTTTAACATTTATCTTTCTTTCTTTCTTTCTTTTTGTTTTTAACATTTATCTTTCTTTCTTTCTTTCTTTATTTCTTTCTTTTTGTTTTTAACATTTATCATTCTTTTTGCTTTTAACATTTATCTTTCTTTCTTTCTTTCTTTTTGTTTTTAACATTTATCTTTCTTTCTTTCTTTCTTTTTGTTTTTAACATTTATCTTTCTTTCTTTCTTTCTTTATTTCTTTCTTTTTGTTTTTAACATTTATCATTCTTTTTGCTTTTAACATTTATCTTTCTTTCTTTCTTTTTGTTTTTAACATTTATCTTTCTTTCTTTCTTTCTTTCTTACTTTTTGTTTTTAGCATTTATCTTTCTTTCTTTCTTTTTGTTTTTAACATTTATCTTTCTTTCTTTCTTTTTGTTTTTAACATTTATCTTTCTTTCTTTCTTTCTTTCTTACTTTTTGTTTTTAGCATTTATCTTTCTTTCTTTCTTTTTGTTTTTAACATTTACCTTTCTTTCTTTCTTTTTGTTTTTAACATTTATCTTTCTTTCTTTCTTTTTGTTTTTAACATTTATCTTTCTTTCTTTCTTTTTGTTTTTAACATTTATCTTTCTTTCTTTCTTTTTGTTTTTAACATTTATCTTTCTTTCTTTCTTTTTGTTTTTAACATTTATCTTTCTTTCTTTCTTTCTTTCTTTCTTTCTTTTTGTTTTTAACATTTATCATTCTTTTTGCTTTTAACATTTATCTTTCTTTCTTTCTTTTTGTTTTGAACATTTATCTTTCTTTCTTTTTGTTTTTAACATTTGTCTTGCTTTCTTTCTTTTTGTTTTTAGCATTTATCTTTCTTTCTTTTTGTTTTTAACATTTACTTTCTTTCTTTCTTTCTTTTTGTTTTTAACATTTATCTTTCTTTCTTTCTTTCTTTCTTTATTTCTTTCTTTTTGTTTTTAACATTTATCTTTCTTTCTTTTTGTGTTGAACATTTATCTTTCTTTCTTTCTTTTTGTTTTTAACATTTATCTTTCTTTCTTTCTTTCTTACTTTTTGTTTTTAGCATTTATCTTTCTTTCTTTCTTTTTGTTTTTAACATTTATCTTTCTTTCTTTCTTTTTGT
This sequence comes from Acanthosepion lycidas, assembly GCA_963932145.1. Taxonomy (NCBI): domain Eukaryota; kingdom Metazoa; phylum Mollusca; class Cephalopoda; order Sepiida; family Sepiidae; genus Acanthosepion; species Acanthosepion lycidas. The sequence continues at coordinate 44,874,657 of OZ010592.1, read as the reverse complement.
TTTTAACATTTATCTTTCTTTCTTTCTTTCTTACTTTTTGTTTTTAGCATTTATCTTTCTTTCTTTCTTTTTGTTTTTAACATTTACCTTTCTTTCTTTCTTTTTGTTTTTAACATTTATCTTTCTTTCTTTCTTTTTGTTTTTAACATTTATCTTTCTTTCTTTCTTTCTTTTTGTTTTTAACATTTATCATTCTTTTTGCTTTTAACTTTTATCTTTCTTTCTTTCTTTTTGTTTTGAACATTTATCTTTCTTTCTTTTTGTTTTTAACATTTGTCTTGCTTTCTTTCTTTTTGTTTTTAGCATTTATCTTTCTTTCTTTTTGTTTTTAACATTTATCTTTCTTTCTTTCTTTCTTTTTGTTTTTAACATTTATCTTTCTTTCTTTCTTTTTGTTTTTAACATTTATCATTCTTTTTGCTTTTAACATTTATCTTTCTTTCTTTCTTTCTTTTTGTTTTTAACATTTATCTTTCTTTCTTTCTTTCTTTTTGTTTTTAACATTTATCTTTCTTTCTTTCTTTCTTTCTTTTTGTTTTTAACATTTATCATTCTTTTTGCTTTTAACATTTATCTTTCTTTCTTTCTTTTTGTTTTGAACATTTATCTTTCTTTCTTTTTGTTTTTAACATTTGTCTTGCTTTCTTTCTTTTTGTTTTTAGCATTTATCTTTCTTTCTTTTTGTTTTTAACATTTATCTTTCTTTCTTTCTTTCTTTTTGTTTTTAACATTTATCTTTCTTTCTTTCTTTCTTACTTTTTGTTTTTAGCATTTATCTTTCTTTCTTTCTTTTTGTTTTTAACATTTATCTTTCTTTCTTTCTTTTTGTTTTTAACATTTATCTTTCTTTCTTTCTTTCTTACTTTTTGTTTTTAGCATTTATCTTTCTTTCTTTCTTTTTGTTTTTAACATTTACCTTTCTTTCTTTCTTTTTGTTTTTAACATTTATCTTTCTTTCTTTCTTTTTGTTTTTAACATTTATCTTTCTTTCTTTCTTTCTTTCTTTCTTTTTGTTTTTAACATTTATCATTCTTTTTGCTTTTAACATTTATCTTTCTTTCTTTCTTTTTGTTTTGAACATTTATCTTTCTTTCTTTTTGTTTTTAACATTTGTCTTGCTTTCTTTCTTTTTGTTTTTAGCATTTATCTTTCTTACTTTTTGTTTTTAACATTTATCTTTCTTTCTTTCTTTCTTTTTGTTTTTAACATTTATCTTTCTTTCTTTCTTTTTGTTTTTAACATTTATCATTCTTTTTGCTTTTAACATTTATCTTTCTTTCTTTCTTTCTTTTTGTTTTTAACATTTATCTTTCTTTCTTTCTTTCTTTCTTTTTGTTTTTAACATTTATCTTTCTTTCTTTCTTTCTTACTTTTTGTTTTTAGCATTTATCTTTCTTTCTTTCTTTTTGTTTTTAACATTTATCTTTCTTTCTTTCTTTTTGTTTTTAACATTTATCTTTCTTTCTTTCTTTCTTACTTTTTGTTTTTAGCATTTATCTTTCTTTCTTTCTTTTTGTTTTTAACATTTACCTTTCTTTCTTTCTTTTTGTTTTTAACATTTATCTTTCTTTCTTTCTTTTTGTTTTTAACATTTACCTTTCTTTCTTTCTTTTTGTTTTTAACATTTATCTTTCTTTCTTTCTTTTTGTTTTTAACATTTACCTTTCTTTCTTTCTTTTTGTTTTTAACATTTATCTTTCTTTCTTTCTTTCTTTTTGTTTTTAACATTTATCATTCTTTTTGCTTTTAACATTTATCTTTCTTTCTTTCTTTCTTTTTGTTTTTAACATTTATCTTTCTTTCTTTCTTTCTTTTTGTTTTTAACATTTATCTTTCTTTCTTTCTTTCTTTCTTTCTTTTTGTTTTTAATATTTATCATTCTTTTTGCTTTTAACATTTATCTTTCTTTCTTTCTTTTTGTTTTTAACATTTATCTTTCTTTCTTTCTTTTTGTTTTGAACATTTATCTTTCTTTCTTTTTGTTTTTAACATTTGTCTTGCTTTCTTTCTTTTTGTTTTTAGCATTTATCTTTCTTTCTTTTTGTTTTTAACATTTATCTTTCTTTCTTTCTTTCTTTTTGTTTTTAACATTTATCTTTCTTTCTTTCTTTTTGTTTTTAACATTTATCATTCTTTTTGCTTTTAACATTTATCTTTCTTTCTTTCTTTCTTTTTGTTTTTAACATTTGTCTTGCTTTCTTTCTTTTTGTTTTTAGCATTTATCTTTCTTTCTTTTTGTTTTTAACATTTATCTTTCTTTCTTTCTTTCTTTTTGTTTTTAACATTTATCTTTCTTTCTTTCTTTCTTTTTGTTTTTAACATTTATCTTTCTTTCTTTCTTTCTTTATTTCTTTCTTTTTGTTTTTAACATTTATCATTCTTTTTGCTTTTAACATTTATCTTTCTTTCTTTCTTTTTGTTTTTAACATTTATCTTTCTTTCTTTCTTTCTTTTTGTTTTTAACATTTATCTTTCTTTCTTTCTTTCTTTCTTTTTGTTTTTAACATTTATCATTCTTTTTGCTTTTAACATTTATCTTTCTTTCTTTCTTTTTGTTTTTAACATTTATCTTTCTTTCTTTCTTTTTGTTTTGAACATTTATCTTTCTTTCTTTTTGTTTTTAACATTTGTCTTGCTTTCTTTCTTTTTGTTTTTAGCATTTATCTTTCTTTCTTTTTGTTTTTAACATTTATCTTTCTTTCTTTCTTTCTTTTTGTTTTTAACATTTATCTTTCTTTCTTTCTTTTTGTTTTTAACATTTATCATTCTTTTTGCTTTTAACATTTATCTTTCTTTCTTTCTTTCTTTTTGTTTTTAACATTTATCTTTCTTTCTTTCTTTCTTTTTGTTTTTAACATTTATCTTTCTTTCTTTCTTTCTTACTTTTTGTTTTTAGCATTTATCTTTCTTTCTTTCTTTTTGTTTTTAACATTTATCTTTCTTTCTTTCTTTTTGTTTTTAACATTAATCTTTCTTTCTTTCTTTCTTACTTTTTGTTTTTAGCATTTATCTTTCTTTCTTTCTTTTTGTTTTTAACATTTACCTTTCTTTCTTTCTTTTTGTTTTTAACATTTATCTTTCTTTCTTTCTTTTTGTTTTTAACATTTACCTTTCTTTCTTTCTTTTTGTTTTTAGCATTTATCTTTCTTTCTTTCTTTTTGTTTTTAACATTTACCTTTCTTTCTTTCTTTTTGTTTTTAACATTTATCTTTCTTTCTTTCTTTCTTTCTTTTTGTTTTTAACATTTATCATTCTTTTTGCTTTTAACATTTATCTTTCTTTCTTTCTTTCTTTTTGTTTTTAACATTTATCTTTCTTTCTTTCTTTCTTTTTGTTTTTAACATTTATCTTTCTTTCTTTCTTTCTTTCTTTTTGTTTTTAACATTTATCATTCTTTTTGCTTTTAACATTTATCTTTCTTTCTTTCTTTTTGTTTTTAACATTTATCTTTCTTTCTTTCTTTTTGTTTTGAACATTTATCTTTCTTTCTTTTTGTTTTTAACATTTGTCTTGCTTTCTTTCTTTTTGTTTTTAGCATTTATCTTTCTTTCTTTTTGTTTTTAACATTTATCTTTCTTTCTTTCTTTTTGTTTTTAACATTTATCTTTCTTTCTTTCTTTTTGTTTTTAACATTTATCATTCTTTTTGCTTTTAACATTTATCTTTCTTTCTTTCTTTCTTTTTGTTTTTAACATTTGTCTTGCTTTCTTTCTTTTTGTTTTTAGCATTTATCTTTCTTTCTTTTTGTTTTTAACATTTATCTTTCTTTCTTTCTTTTTGTTTTTAACATTTATCTTTCTTTCTTTCTTTCTTTTTGTTTTTAACATTTATCTTTCTTTCTTTCTTTCTTTATTTCTTTCTTTTTGTTTTTAACATTTATCATTCTTTTTGCTTTTAACATTTATCTTTCTTTCTTTCTTTCTTTTTGTTTTTAACATTTATCTTTCTTTCTTTCTTTCTTTTTGTTTTTAACATTTATCTTTCTTTCTTTCTTTCTTTATTTCTTTCTTTTTGTTTTTAACATTTATCATTCTTTTTGCTTTTAACATTTATCTTTCTTTCTTTCTTTCTTTTTGTTTTTAACATTTATCTTTCTTTCTTTCTTTCTTTTTGTTTTTAACATTTATCTTTCTTTCTTTCTTTCTTTATTTCTTTCTTTTTGTTTTTAACATTTATCATTCTTTTTGCTTTTAACATTTATCTTTCTTTCTTTCTTTTTGTTTTTAACATTTATCTTTCTTTCTTTCTTTCTTTCTTACTTTTTGTTTTTAGCATTTATCTTTCTTTCTTTCTTTTTGTTTTTAACATTTATCTTTCTTTCTTTCTTTTTGTTTTTAACATTTATCTTTCTTTCTTTCTTTCTTACTTTTTGTTTTTAGCATTTATCTTTCTTTCTTTCTTTTTGTTTTTAACATTTACCTTTCTTTCTTTCTTTTTGTTTTTAACATTTATCTTTCTTTCTTTCTTTTTGTTTTTAACATTTATCTTTCTTTCTTTCTTTTTGTTTTTAACATTTATCTTTCTTTCTTTCTTTTTGTTTTTAACATTTATCTTTCTTTCTTTCTTTTTGTTTTTAACATTTATCTTTCTTTCTTTCTTTCTTTCTTTCTTTTTGTTTTTAACATTTATCATTCTTTTTGCTTTTAACATTTATCTTTCTTTCTTTCTTTTTGTTTTGAACATTTATCTTTCTTTCTTTTTGTTTTTAACATTTGTCTTGCTTTCTTTCTTTTTGTTTTTAGCATTTATCTTTCTTTCTTTTTGTTTTTAACATTTATCTTTCTTTCTTTCTTTCTTTTTGTTTTTAACATTTATCTTTCTTTCTTTCTTTCTTTCTTTATTTCTTTCTTTTTGTTTTTAACATTTATCTTTCTTTCTTTTTGTGTTGAACATTTATCTTTCTTTCTTTCTTTTTGTTTTTAACATTTATCTTTCTTTCTTTCTTTCTTACTTTTTGTTTTTAGCATTTATCTTTCTTTCTTTCTTTTTGTTTTTAACATTTATCTTTCTTTCTTTCTCTTTGTTTTTAACATTTATCTTTCTTTCTTTCTTTCTTACTTTTTGTTTTTAGCATTTATCTTTCTTTCTTTCTTTTTGTTTTTAACATTTACCTTTCTTTCTTTCTTTTTGTTTTTAACATTTATCTTTCTTTCTTTCTTTTTGTTTTTAACATTTATCTTTTTTTCTTTCTTTTTGTTTTTAACATTTATCTTTCTTTCTTTTTGTTTTTAACATTTATCTTTCTTTCTTTCTTTCTTTCTTTCTTTCTTTTTGTTTTTAACATTTATCATTCTTTTTGCTTTTAACATTTATCTTTCTTTCTTTCTTTTTGTTTTGAACATTTATCTTTCTTTCTTTTTGTTTTTAACATTTGTCTTGCTTTCTTTCTTTTTGTTTTTAGCATTTATCTTTCTTTCTTTTTGTTTTTAACATTTATCTTTCTTTCTTTCTTTCTTTTTGTTTTTTACATTTATCTTTCTTTCTTTCTTTTTGTTTTTAACATTTATCATTCTTTTTGCTTTTAACATTTATCTTTCTTTCTTTCTTTCTTTTTGTTTTTAACATTTATCTTTCTTTCTTTCTTTCTTTTTGTTTTTAACATTTATCTTTCTTTCTTTCTTTCTTTCTTTCTTTTTGTTTTTAACATTTATCATTCTTTTTGCTTTTAACATTTATCTTTCTTTCTTTCTTTTTGTTTTGAACATTTATCTTTCTTTCTTTCTTTTTGTTTTTAACATTTATCTTTCTTTCTTTCTTTCTTTTTGTTTTTAACATTTATCTTTCTTTCTTTATTTATTTATTTCTTTCTTTTTGTTTTTAACATTTATCTTTCTTTCTTTTTGTGTTGAACATTTATCTTTCTTTCTTTCTTTTTGTTTTTAACATTTATCTTTCTTTCTTTCTTTCTTACTTTTGGTTTTTAGCATTTATCTTTCTTTCTTTCTTTTTGTTTTTAACATTTACCTTTCTTTCTTTTTGTTTTTAACATTTATCTTTCTTTCTTTCTTTTTGTTTTTAACATTTATCTTTCTTTCTTTCTTTTTGTTTTTAACATTTACCTTTCTTTCTTTCTTTCTTTCTTACTTTTTGTTTTTAGCATTTATCTTTCTTTCTTTTTGTTTTTAACATTTATCTTTCTTTCTTTCTTTCTTTTTGTTTTTAACATTTAACTTTGTTTCTTTCTTTTTGTTTTTAACATTTACCTTTCTTTCTTTCTTTTTGTTTTTAACATTTATCTTTCTTTCTTTCTTTTTGTTTTTAACATTTATCTTTCTTTCTTTCTTTCTTACTTTTTGTTTTTAGCATTTATCTTTCTTTCTTTCTTTTTGTTTTTAACATTTACCTTTCTTTCTTTCTTTTTGTTTTTAACATTTATCTTTCTTTCTTTCTTTTTGTTTTTAACATTTATCTTTTTTTCTTTCTTTTTGTTTTTAACATTTATCTTTCTTTCTTTCTTTTTGTTTTTAACATTTATCTTTCTTTCTTTCTTTCTTTTTGTTTTTAACATTTATCATTCTTTTTGCTTTTAACATTTATCTTTCTTTCTTTCTTTTTGTTTTGAACATTTATCTTTCTTTCTTTTTGTTTTTAACATTTGTCTTGCTTTCTTTCTTTTTGTTTTTAGCATTTATCTTTCTTTCTTTTTGTTTTTAACATTTATCTTTCTTTCTTTCTTTCTTTTTGTTTTTAACATTTATCTTTCTTTCTTTTTGTTTTTAACATTTATCATTCTTTTTGCTTTTAACATTTATCTTTCTTTCTTTCTTTCTTTTTGTTTTTAACATTTATCTTTCTTTCTTTCTTTCTTTTTGTTTTTAACATTTATCTTTCTTTCTTTCTTTCTTTCTTTCTTTCTTTCTTTTTGTTTTTAACATTTATCATTCTTTTTGCTTTTAACATTTATCTTTCTTTCTTTCTTTTTGTTTTGAACATTTATCTTTCTTTCTTTCTTTCTTTTTGTTTTTAACATTTATCTTTCTTTCTTTCTTTCTTTTTGTTTTTAACATTTATCTTTCTTTCTTTCTTTATTTCTTTCTTTCTTTTTGTTTTTAACATTTATCTTTCTTTCTTTTTGTGTTGAACATTTATCTTTCTTTCTTTCTTTTTGTTTTTAACATTTATCTTTCTTTCTTTCTTTCTTACTTTTTGTTTTTAGCATTTATCTTTCTTTCTTTCTTTTTGTTTTTAACATTTATCTTTCTTTCTTTCTTTTTGTTTTTAACATTTATCTTTCTTTCTTTCTTTCTTACTTTTTGTTTTTAGCTTTTATCTTTCTTTCTTTCTTTTTGTTTTTAACATTTACCTTTCTTTCTTTCTTTTTGTTTTTAACATTTATCTTTCTTTCTTTCTTTTTGTTTTTAACATTTATCTTTCTTTCTTTCTTTTTGTTTTTAACATTTATCTTTCTTTCTTTCTTTTTGTTTTTAACATTTACCTTTCTTTCTTTCTTTCTTTCTTACTTTTTGTTTTTAGCATTTATCTTTCTTTCTTTTTGTTTTTAACATTTATCTTTCTTTCTTTCTTTCTTTTTGTTTTTAACATTTAACTTTGTTTCTTTCTTTTTGTTTTTAACATTTACCTTTCTTTCTTTCTTTTTGTTTTTAACATTTATCTTTCTTTCTTTCTTTTTGTTTTTAACATTTATCTTTCTTTCTGTTTGTTTTTAACATTTTTCATTCTTTATTTTTTAACATTGTTCTTTTTTTATCTTTTTACTAAAGCTTAATATGTTTCTTTCTTTCATTGATTTTATTTTATTTTTAATATTTTTCTTTCTTTCTATTTTGTATTTCTAATATTTTTCTTTTTTTCATTCTTTTTATTTTTAATATTTTTCTTCTTTTCCTACTTTTTATTTTTAACATTTTTTTTCATTTATTTTAAGTATTTTCCTTATTTTCTTACTTCATTTTATTTTTTAACATTTTTCTCTCTTTTTATTTTTAATATTTTTCTTTCTTTCCTTCCTTTATTTTAAACTTTTTCTTACTTTCTTTCCTTCCTCTTATTTTTAATATGTTTTTATATTTCTTTATTTCCTTCTTTTTATTTTAAACATTTTTTCTTTCCTTCCCTTTTTTATTTTTAATATTTTTCTTTCTATTATTTTTTTTCTATTTTAACAATCTGTTTTCTTTCTATTTTTAACATTTTTCATTCTTTGTTTCCATTTTTATGTTTTTCCATTCATTATTTCTTTTTCTGGAATTGATTGTTTTTATATTTTTTCTTAAACATTTTCTTTCTTTCTCTTTTCTGAAAGTTTTCCTTCGTTTCTTGTTTTCTTTCAATTCTCTTTTAAACGTCTTTCATTTTATTTATTTTTCTTCTTTTCTTTCTGTTTAGAAAAAGTATTTCTTTCTTTCTGCTATTGCTATTTTGAATCTGTCTTTTTATTCATTTTTCTTTCCTTTCTTGCGTCCTGGGTATGACGTTAAACTACACCCGCGTCCTGGGTATGACGATAAACTACGTCCAACAGCAAGGAAGGCCTCAGATGGCGTTTTCAGAAAAATAATGTTGCCAGCTGTACGTTTTTGAAACAATAATGTTGCCGGCTATACGTGTTTTTTTGTTTTTTTTTTGAAAAAATAATGTTGCCAGCTATACGTTTTTGAAACAATAATGTTGCCAGCTATATGTTTTTGAAACAATAATGTTGCCAGCTATATGTTTTTGAAACAAATGTTGCCAGCTATACGTTTTTTGGGAAAAAAATAAAGTTGCCAGCTATTCATTTAATTGTACTATATATATATATATATATATATATATATATATATATATATATATATATATATATATATAAACTTAATTTGGCATTAAATGACCTACAGTGGTTGATATGCCATAAAACCCAACCAACCAACCAACCAACCAACCAACGTTTCCTTTCTTTTATTCATTCCTCATTAATATATTAATTTTCCTTCGTTATTTTCTTTACTTACCCGTATTTTCTTTTCTCAATTGTTTTTTTCTTTTTTCCTTCAGAATCTTTATTTTTCTTTTCCAACTCTTTTCTCATTGCTTATTACTTTTCGTTTTGCTCTCTTTCTACATTTCTTTTCCCTTTCTTTGTTTTTATTTAATTCCCTTCAATTCTTGCGGTACCGTTATTCTCCTCTCTCTTCCTTGAATGCAGATAAATCTAAATAACATTTCCTTCCTTCTTGTACTTCTTTCTTCGTATTTTTCCTAACTTTTCTTTCCTTTTTTTTTTCTTACTTTCTTTATTTCTCTCTGAATTTATTATTCTTTTAAATTTCTTTCGAATTAATTTACTTTCGGTTGTAAAGTCGTCCTTGAATTTTTGAAGACTTCATTTCCATTTTACTCCGTAAAAAACTTTCTACTATTTTTCCCCTTCAAATTTCTTTCTTTCGTTTTGAACCACTTTTTTTTAAAAATATTTTCCAAAATTTCTATCGGCGCAATTCTATTTTTACTTCTATTTTAAAGATATCTATTTTCTTTCACTCTTTTTTCATCTCTTTCTTTCTTCAAATTAAGAAATCTATTTTTCTTTTTCTTTCTTTCTTTCTTTCTTTCTTTCTTTCTTTCTTTCTTTCTTTCTTTCTTTCTTTCTTCTTATTGTATATCTTTATTTTCATTAATTTCCCTATATTTAATTCGGAATAATGTCTCTTTTTCTTTCTCTCTCTTCCTTCAATTTTTAAAACTTTCTTTCTTTCTTTCTTTCTTTCTTTCTTTCTTTCTTTCTTTCTTTCATTTCGAAACTCTTTTGTTTTATTTATTTTTCTAAATTTCATCCTGAATCATGTCTCTTTTTCTTCTCCCTCTTCCTTCAATTTTTAAAACTTTTCTTTCTTTCTTTCTTTCTTTCTTTCTTTCTTTCTTTCTTTCTTTCTTTCTTTCTTTACCTCTTTATTTTTATTTATTTTTCTAAATTTCATCCTGAATCATGTCTCTTTTTCTTCTCCCTCTTCCTTCATTTTTTAAAACTTTTCTTTCTTTCCTTTTTTTCTTTCTTTCTTTCTTTCTTTCTTTCTTTCTTTCTTTCTTTCTTTCTTTCTTTCTTTCTTTCTTTCTTTACCTCTTTATTTTTATTTATTTTCCTAAATTTCATTCGGAATCATATCTCTTTTTCGTTCTCTCTTTTCCTTCGATTATTTAAAACTATGTTTCATTTTTCTTTCATTCTTTCTTTGAACCTAGATAATTTAATTTATTTTCCCAAATTTAATTCGGAATAATGTCTCTTTTTCCTTCTCTCTTTTCCTTTAATTATTAAAAACTATCTTATTTTTTCTTTCTTTCATTCATTTTGAATCTCTTTATTTTTATTTATTTTCCTAAATTTCATTCGGAATCATATCACGTTTTCCTTCTCATACATTTTTAATTATAAAAAAACTACCTGTCATTCTTTCTTTCTTTCTTTCTTCTTGAACCTCTTTATTTTTATTTATTTTCCTAAATTTCATACTATTTCTTTCTCTCCCTTCCTTCAATTTTCATAAAACTAATTTCAATTCTTTCTTTCTTTCTTTCTTTCTTTCTTTCTTTCTTTCTTTCTTTGATTTCATCACCATACAGTTTTTTTTAATTCCTGCTTTCTTTCTTTTTGAACTTATTTTTTTTATTTATTCTCCTAAATTTCATTCGAAATCATGTCTTCTTTTCCTTCTTTCTCTTCCTTTAATTGTTAAAATTCCGTCTTTCTTTCTTTCTTTCTTTCTTTCTTTCTTCTCCGATTTTATCTCCATACTTATCTTTTCGAAGTGTTTCTTTTTCATTCTTCTCTAAAATACGCCATTCGCTTACAGATTCCACTCCATATTCTCCGCCGCATTAAAACATATTCAAAAGTTGTAAAATGTAGTCATTAAGTCTTCCAACGCCGACAAATTCGATTGCCCCAACGAATTCAATATGATTTCCCTATTACTTTTGACAGTCAATCCACATTTAATTTACATTTTTATTAATGGAGTTTGTGCAAAAGAAACAATGCAAGACATGAAAAACGATTAGCAATTTCGTCATGCAAACGCCAATTTCGATTTTCTCGTCAAAATTGTTAAACTTTGGAACATTCGCAGGAAAATCGAAAGTTTCCTGGCGACCAGCGTCTCCTTGTCGCATTTATAGAGGTTAGGTTGGAGTGCATACCTTGACAGCTTTGCTTAAGACAGAGGAACTCAGACATTTCCGATGCCAAGGCACATTGAAAAAAGTTGATGTTACATTTAGAATAAATACTGACCTTGTGTTCATATGCTGGTATGGGTCCAGCCATTTTAGACTAATGAAAAAGATAAACCTCTTAGATCAATATCACTTTATTATTCACACTATTTACATTATTCGGACAATTGTCCTCATCTTTGTCGCCATATTTTTTACAACGTTTCAGCCGTTGTACGCTCCGTCCTTCTTCAGGTGGTTGGAATGTTAAACTGAACCCTTTATTTCGCTCACTGGGGTAGACTTTTCAAGTTCCACGTGCCATGTTTAATGGATGTCAGTTGTCAGTTATCTCCTGTTAATTCCCTTCTCCAAGTTCTCCACTGCCTTAACTGGGTATTGAACTTACAATATTTGGGTCCTGTCACTGGTTCTAACTTATGCTTTTATCCACTGTGCCATGTGTCGTTGAAGACATTTGTTTATGAATTTATGTTTTTTTTTACCAGTGCTCATATTGCAATTTTTCCTGCTATCATTTTATGTTTTTACCAGAGTTCATATTGCAACTTTTGTTGTTGTTATCGCTGTTCTCTGGCACTCCTTATTACTGGTTCCCATGCATATAGACAGACACATTATTATTATTATTATTATTATTATTATTATTATTATTATTATTATTATTTGTGGCGTCTCGCTTCAGGATATGGGCGATCATGGCTCTCCAAAACATTCTGTACTTCATATCTCTTAGCGCTGATTTTTTTTTGCTGTCTCTCTTAATCTCTTTCGTTATGCAGTTCAATTTCTGTTTTCCTCTGTCCCTCTTGCCTCGAACATGTCCTGTGAAGCCCAAATTTTCCAAACCCGCTTTCCTCATTATGTTCCCTAGATATCTCAATGTTTGTTTCTTTTTGTTTCCTTTTTTCTCATGTTCAATCCATGGCATTCCCAGTATCGTTCTGTAAAAGCGCATTGCTGTTGCTTCAAGGGTCTTCATCATCAATGAGTTGATTGCCCAGCATTCACTGCCACAGAGAAGGACCGATATTACGTAACAGTTCATTACACATTTCACATATCCCAACGTCATTTATACTTTTAAAAACAGTCTGAAAAGTTATCATTGCACTTACCTGCTTCGTCTCCATCTCCCTAATCTCGTCCACGATTGGAAATCTCCCCAGTTTCGACAAAACTCGCAGGAATCCAATATATACTGAGGCTTACAACTATATCCCGTTGAAACACCGGCTCCCGTAAGATCACCGAAGTTAAGCAACGTTGAGTCTGGTCATTACCTAGATGGGTGACCACTTGGGAATACTAGGTGATATAAGCTTGGATGTACGGGTAGTGTGATTGGATAACGGCTCGGAATTGTTAATCGGACGGTCTATTTTCAATTACCGTTGTGTTTGTTATATTCACTTACGTGCAAATACCCTTGGGGAATGGATCCACTTCTTCTCTCCCCAGCTATGGGTTAATTAGTAAAATTTAAAATCAATGAATGAATGACTTAATCAATTATAAATGCCTTTTCGATTTATTGACATTCTCTTGAATATAGAGGAATAGAAACTACCGTGGTCACAAAGTGAGGGATCACTTTATATATTGGTTGCTATATAGAAATGATCCCCTAATTTATGTCCATATTATTTCTTGTTTATCAAGTTCTGATTAAGTTATAAACCCGCCTCCTCTCCCAACAGGTATTTGTTAATTAGAAAGAAGTGTATTACGAAAACAATTATTAAAAAAAAAATATTCTTACAATCTAAAAGTATTTTCTGGCTTTAAATAACCTGTAAATGGTTGATAAGCCGTAAAAATGAATCAATTAAATCAGTCAATCGAATCAATATATATTATATATTGGTAGGCTTTTTGACGTACATTAGTGGTGCGTTGTTTTTCGAATTAATATTTGGAACCATTCGGTGTAAGACTATATTTTCTTTCTTACTATTAAAATTTATATGCTTTCAAAATTACACTGACCCTTTTTTCCATCAAATATAATTCGTTTTTTTTTATTTCATTTTAAATAAATGGAATCTTTTTTTTTTTTCCTGAGATTACCAAACCTAAATATCCGTCGATTTAGACAGGAAAGGAATCTTGACACACGAGAAGAATAAAAAAAAAAAAAATTAATTGACAACAAAGCTTGTAAAATAAGCATTTCATAATTCTTCTTCTACTTTCATGTGCTATGTCTATTCAGGGCGTGGGTGATCATGGCTCTCCACATTTCCTATCCTTTGTAACTCTTAGTAATGTTTATCTTTACACTGTCTCTCCCATTACCTGTTCAGCCATCCATATGAACAAGCTCGTTGGGCAGGTTATTAGCTACTTCCCTCTGGCCCGCCTTCCCTTCAATATTACGCGGGAATGTCATATTTTCCAAGAGATCATTCCTCATTATATCTTTTCCTGATTCTAAGTATAACAGTTATTTTTGATTTCCTCATTACGAACACGTTCAGTCTATAGGATGTAGAACCACTTTTCCGTGGACTTATATATGATTGATATTACATAGCATATTTGTTATGAGATCTTATCCATAATGATAATAATGGACTATTCCATACTTAAAAAATACTGCGCCTCAAGAGTAGGCAACGAGCCAGTCGCTCACTTTCTGACCGGCTGATCGGTTGGACTCTCTTCCTACGGACGGGAGGAACCCGAAGGAGGCTACGCCGAAGGGAGGGGTCTCCTTCGGGGAGGTAGACCGGACCTGAACCCGTTTATGCAGATTCAATGGGCTATTTTTTGGCCGAGCACACGGGCTCGGAATACCGACGTTAAAAGGCCTTGTGCCACATGACACCCTCGTGGGGGGTGACTGAATATCGTCAATCGCTCAAGTTTTGACTTGAACAACTGTTCGGTTGTACTCTCTTCCTACGGGCAGGAGGAACTCGAAGGAGAATACGCCAAAGGGCGAAGTCTTTTTCGGGAAGGTAGACCGGCCCTGAACCCGTTTATGCCGGTTCATTGGCTATTTTTGGGGCCGAGCCCACGGGCTCGGAATACCCTCGTTAAAAATACCTTGTGCCACATGACGCCCTCGTGGTGGGGTGACTGAATATCGTCAGTCAATCGTCCACTTTCTGACCGACTGTTCGGTTATACTCTCATCCTACGGACGGGAGAAACCCGAAGAAGGCTACGCCGAAGGGCGGAGTTTCCTTCAGGGAGGTATCGGGCCCTGAACCCGTTCATACGGGTTCAATGGGCATATTTTTGGCCGAGCCCACGGGCTCGGAGTGCCCACGTTAAAAAGGCCTTGTGCCACATGACAACCTCGTTGGGTGAGTGACTGAATATAGTCAGTCAGTCACTCACTTTCTGAGCGACTGTTCGGTTGAACCCTCTGCCTTCGGGCAGGAAGGAACCCGAAGGAGGCTACGCTGAAGGGCGGAGTCTCGTTCGGGGAGGTAAACCGGCCCTGACCCCGTTTATATGGGTTCAATGGGCACATTTTTGGGCCGAGCCCACAGGTTCGGAAACCCACATTAAATAGCCAACCTTGTGTCACATGTTGTCCCAGTGGGCGGGTGACTGAATATCGTCAGTCAGTTGTTCACTTCTGAACCGACTGTTCAGTTCAACTCTCTACCTTCGGGCGGAGAGAAACCCGAACGAGACTACGCTGAGGGGCGGAGTCTCGTTCGGGGAGGTAAACCGACCCTGAGCCCGTTTATACTGGTTTCAATGGGCATATTTTTGGGTGAGCCCACGGGCTCGGAGAACGCACAATAAATAACCGACCTTGTGTCACATGATGCCCCAGTGGGAGGGTAGATACTGAATATCGTCAGTCAGTCGTTCACGACCGGCTGATCGGTTGAACTCTCTCCCTTTGGGCGGGGAGGAACCCGAACGAGGCTACGCCGAATGGCGGAGTCTCTTTCGGGGAGGTAAACCAACCCTGAACCCGTTTATACAGGTTGAATGGGCATATTTTTGGCCGAGCCCACGGGCTCGGAGATCCCACGTTAAACCGGCCTTGTGCCACATGATGCCCACGTGCGGCGGTGACTAAATATATTCAGTCAGTCAGTGGACTGGCTGATCGGTTGAACTGTCTGCATTCGGGCGGGAGGAACCCGAAGGAGACTACGCCGAAGGGCGGACTCTCTTTTGGGGATTTAAACCAACCCTGAACCCGTTTATACGGGTTCAATGGGCATATTTTTGGCCGAGCCCACGGGCTCGGAGATCCTACGTTAAAAAGGCCTTAAAAAGGCATTTTTGGATCAACAGAACGAAATGTTTTATATCAGTATGGCTGCTATTGTCGTCATCATTTCCTTATCGATATAAAAGTTTAAGAAACTCCAAAACTCCTGAAGATCTCTGTTGATTGGCATGTGTCTTAAACTCATATCGCCTTCAACTAAAATGATTTTTATCATTTTTTTAAAGTAATGTAAAAATTTAGAAAAATAAAGGAAAATAAATAAATAAAACCAAGAAAGGCAGAAAATAAAATAAAGAAAGAGAGATAGAAGTAAAGAAACAATCAAATCAAGCAATTATAATAGAAATAAAGAAAGAGAGAGGGAAGGAAAAAAGAAAGACATTAGAGAAAGAATGAACAGTATAAAGCAATGAAATTAAAGAAAAGGAAAGAAAAAAAAATTTAAGTAGAAATGATGAAAAGAGGGAAAGAACAACATTTAAAAAAAAAGGCTGAAAAATGCAATAAAAGAATGAAAAAAGGAAGAAAATGTTTAAATAACCAGAAAATAATAAGTTAAGGACAAAAATAATAAAAAGAAAAGGGTTCAAAATTCACACAATGGATTTACGGGTTTAGTACAAAAATTAATTCAGTCATTTGAATATATTAAGAACCTGTTGCACGGTCTTAATCTAAGTTGGGGCATTACTGCAGAAGCGTGAACAGAATCTCTTTTCTATAGTGTTATAAACGGTACTTATGAACAATAATGGCTATGTCCCAGTCCTCATAAATAGGTTAGACACTATAGTAAGTGTGGGTAATATGCTTTCTAAATAGTCTACCACTGGCAGTGGTTTACGTACTTTACGCCGCTGACATTTATTGTATTTTGTTGATGTTATAAAGATTACCATTTTCATTTCTGTTATGGTCCGGTTCCTTGTACCACGATGATAGTCCAAGGTAGAACCAATAAAGAAGAACGCGAACACAGGTATGGAATAACACAGATATATTACAAACAGGAATATATACAGAGAAGTAGAAGTGTTAGTATGAACAATCAGGTTTAGTAGAGAACAATGTAGTCTCGACCAGTATCACTATTCCAATGTCTTGCAGTAATTGTCTGAACGCGACTCTGTTTTGGACTGCCTCTGACTCGACTCTTGACTCGACTTGAACTACTGACTCTACTGACTCTATTTATTAAGTATGGAATAGTCCATTATTATTATTATGGGTAAGATCCCATAACAATTTCCAACTCTGTTTTTGGTTATTCCTCATTCAGGTTCCCTTTCTAGTTACGAAGTCGGTAGTCAGCCGCTATTTACAATATTCGAGCTAATAGATTCTTCATCTCTCTAGCAGTGTGTTTTTGTCAAAACATCGCATAACTCAAACGTTTCCTTTTTTTTTTTTTAGCTTCCAATTAATGTCTGAATCTGAAAATCGCTTTCAAAACACGATGAGGTGACAGATGGCAATCCTGAAGGAATTCTTTGCAGACTGTATTTTTGCAGATTGTTTCAATTTTGAAAGGAATAAGGCACCATTTTCTCAAGATATACTACTTATTAGTCAAATGAAAATTTTAGAATACTTTCTGGACCCATATTCATCAAATTACACCCGGCAGCATGGCATCTATTCAGGAGATGAGAGGTTTTGAAGAGCGTGGAACCATCTTGTAATTTCTGTTGTTTCCAGTTCTACCCTGACACGAGGTAGTAGCACCTGTTACGGTCGTAGCGATGGGCAAACAAAAATTAACTAGCTCAGTGATTAAATCTACTTTCAAAATCTGTAACAACTCTAACTGTAGAAGTCATAACATTATTTATTATTAGAATTTATACTATGCCACAAAAACATTATGTGGGAAAATCCGAATGGCTCTTTCATTACAGAAATAATAATTATAGGAATCGGATCAAGTCGGTAATATTATTACCTGTAGAACATTTCCGCCTAGAAAAACTTCTTATATGAAAACCTGGAAAAACGAAACTCAGTTTATTGTATTTTAAGTTGATTACGTCCGACGTTTATTTAACATATTTTCTGTTAATAAAACTTTATCTAGAATTTATTTATAAAAATAACGTATAAACTGAAAATATATAAAATAATTATCAAACTTTATGCGTTTTAATATATATTGTCAATGTTTGCGTAAAGATATGTTTTTCTGAGCAGAAATGATCGATAGAAAAAAAATCGTCGAAAATGTGTGTTTATAAACAGTAATTCTGACTTTTGTATGCTCCGGCCTTCTTCAGGTGGTTGGAATGACAGGACCCAAAGAGTTTTTCAATACCTGGTTAAGGCGGTGGAGAACTTGGCGAGGGGAATTAACAGGAGATAACTGACATCCGTTAGACATGGCATGTGGAACTAGAACAGTCTACCCCAGTGAGCGAAATTAAGGGTTCAGTTCGACATTGCAACCACCTGAAGAAGGCCGGAGCGGGAAACGGCCGAAACGTTGTAATAAATATGGCGACAAAGATGAGTATAATAGTCCGAATAATATAAATAGTGTAGATAATACCTCATCTCAGAAATATAGACAGTTACACAGTATAGCTAATAAAAATCCGCTTCTAAGAACTATGGCGCTGCAATCCAAGCCTTGAAAAATTTATTACAGAAACCAGTTACTCCTCACTAAGATAGACAGAGATTACTTTCAAAACAGACACGGAATTGGGAGAATTCAGAATCAATGTACGGCTTTAGAAATTGGCTGGGTATATCAACAGATAGAAGTAAATGAAATCCGAAAAGCACACCGTTACTTTTCAGTCTAAGACGTCTACACATTGACTGGCAAAATAAGTCGTGACCTTTCGTTGCATTTTTGCGCCTGTTATTTTTTTGTGCGAATGTCGTCTGCAGCTAATCAACTGTCGATGTTTCCGACAAGTCTTACTGACTTGCTGTCAGCCATTTGTCACGTGATATGCGCCCATTACAAGTCACTTCGAATGCGTCAGGCATATTTCATTAGACATCACCTTCCCTTCCGCGAAAATGTATTTATTTCTGTGTGGCGATATGAAAGTCGTGTCAACCTCGGCTGTCTCGCATTAAAGACGTAATTTGTAATGTTTCTTCGTTTTGTGGGAAGTTAAAAGAAAAAGTAAGAGGAAAATAAAAGAAAGAAAGAAAATAAAAGAGAATCTTCCATTTTCTCGTGACGATTGACTTTTGTCAGTCATTCAGAGTAAAGTCGGAAGGCGATAGGACTATTTGGCATTACATACGTGCCGATCTTTCTGGAACATCTGTACAAGAAAATTGTCCAAGGAAATGTTGAGTCAGTTACTTTTGGTATTCTCAGTCAACAAAAAAAAAACAAACAAATATTTACAATACATGTTTATAATATACAGGATTGTTTTACTTATGTCATGAGATAGCATTTCAAGCGTTTATTTTTAGGTAATTTTGTCTGAATTCCAGGGACGAAAAGTGATCATTATTTACGTTCGGACTCGGCTCTTCGGCCTTTTCTGCCCTTCGCTCTTCATCACGTGCTTGTCAATCCATGTTACCTTCAAAGAATTACGAACTGAACCCTTTATTCAATCTACACAAATAAAAGAAAATAGTCTGGTTCCGTTATGTCAACGGCATAGATTTTTGGGAGAGGTAGGATATGTGCGGCCACATCACGTTGTATCACCGGATGCCGTCCGATCACCGAAGCAAAATCTCTTCAATACCTAGATCGTTGATTGACCATTTGGATATCTCAAATGCTGTAATCTTGGATGCGCGGGTGGTGTAATGGATAACGGTTCGGAATTGTTCATCAAATAACCGAGTTCCAATTTTGGTTGAATTTGTTATATTCACTTACGCGCAAATACCCTGGGCAAAGGTGTTAATCCACCTCTTCTGGTCCCTGATATGGCTTAATTAGTAAAACTTGTATCGTTAAAATCATTATTATTTTTTTTATAAAAATTCGTACAAAATATTTACATTTCGGTATTAAATAACCCAGAGAGGTGTTGATATGCCGATAAACAAAAACACCTAACAAAAAAACAAAAAAAAAAACAAAAAAAAAAAAAAATCAAAAAACAACGAATAGTTTTATTTAGCGCGGCTCAGTTATAATTTGACCTGTTTCCATTGAATCTTAGGCTGAACTACCCGACCCAGGGATTGAACTCATAATTCCTTTTTCGTCAGATTCACGAACCAAGGTTTCTATCCACTAGACATTTCCCCGTCTTTTATTTCCTAATTTCTCTCCCTCTCTCTCTCTCTCTCTCTCTCTCTCTCATTCCGCTATAGTTTGTTTTCCTCTCCTCTTTTTCTTTGCAGTCGCCCTCTCTCTCCTTCCCCCACTCTGTTCCCGTCCTTTATATTCTTTCCCTTTCTCACTCTGTCACCTGACTCTCCGTCTCATTTCTTTTTCTTCTTCGTATTTCACTCCCGTTTGTCTTCTCCTACTGTTCCGTTCTATTTACCTATCTCTCCTTGAAACTATCCTCTTCTCTCTTCTCTCTCTCTCTCCCTAACCTTCCTCACTTTCCTCTTCTATCCACCTCTGCCTCCGCCTCACCTTTTCATCTATCCTCTTTCTCCGTTTTACTCTTCTCTTTCCTCCTTTAGCTCACCTCAATCAGACTCTTTATCCTCTCCCATTTATTTCCTTCTCCCCAGCCTTCTCTATCGGAGAGTTCAATGAATATTTCTCATTGCGACCCGCTTCCTAAAATCTGACCATGTGACCAAGTATCAGGATTTTCTTTTTTGAATCCATTCTTGGTTGGGCTGAGGAATTCCGAAATCTCTAAACCGCTAGCTGTCTGGAACCGCTTTCTTATAGCTCTAAAAAAAAATTGGTTTCGAGCGAAAGAAACCTGTAAGAATTCGCGAGAACCATCCTTTTTCAGAAGTCGTCGACTCGCGCTGCAGAATCAAAAACAAAGACCTCTACAAAATAACAGAAGCCACATCACCCGAGGACTACCAACAGCAGCAACAACTAAAATAAATAGCACGTGTAACTCAAAGAGAAAACGATAAATCAATTTGGTAATTTTCTTGAAAACTTTAAATAAAAACGATTGGTTTATTTAGTTTAGCGACATATCAACACCTCTACACTGCGTGCCAAATTATTATCGAGATAACTTTTTTCTAATATTTCAAAAGCCGTCCAATCAATTCACACAATATTTTCACCCAATGTTGGCAACACTGATCCGCGCAATCACTGAAATTTTTGTACCGATCTGCGCAATGTAAACAAACTGACGCCATATTTGTTATCAGCACGGTGATTTGAGCGTGCCAAATTATGAGAAAAGTCTAAGAATTTAGTGAAATGATGGGCCGTAAAAGAAGTTTAAGTGATGCTGAAAAGAAAATTATCACCTCAGAACTCTCAAAGGGTAAATCTACCCTAGAAATTTCTAAAATGATAGGGAGGTGTCATCAAACAATGAAAGAGTTCACCGCCGACCCTACACAAGTACGCAATAGGGCAGATACAGGCAAGCCGAGGGTTATTTCACGTCGTCTCATGTCATGACTTAAACGAGAGGCCACGAATAACCCAGGACTTACCAATCAAGAGCTTTTCAGTCACATTGGGGATCCTACTGTGTCTAAAAGTACTCGGTGTCGGTATCTGAGGGAAATAGCAACAACAGTCAAACCTGTATCGAAGCCTCCGGTGACGAGAAATCACATTCAAAATCGATTGAAATGGGCCGAGGACAATATGAAGATTGACTTCTCTAAAGTTTTGTTTACAGACGAAACTCGAGCAATACTTGATGTGCCAGATAGATGGTGCAATAGCTGGGTGTGACACTATTTAGCGGTCGCGTGCAAATGAAAAGCGAGAAATAATTAAGGCGAGAAGAAGCTGAAATAATTAAGGCGATAAGAAGCTATCATGAAAAGACATACTGAGCGATGTTATTTTTTTTTTGACAAGTGGTGAAGATTTTGTTTTCGTTTGCGAAAAGAAAAAGTATATTTTTTTTCTCTCGCAGAAGATAAGAGATTCTTAAGATCTCGGATCGGTCGAATTAATTTATGTTAAGAGGCGGTGAATAAAAGATAGCCATCTGCCCATGGCAATAATGAAAATTTCAAATTGGTCAAGTGGCCTACAAAACAGGATGCTAAGAGATAATGGTAATCAGGTCACGCACTGTTCGAGAAAGACATCAGCTGAAGACCACCGCCAAAGAAAAAAAAAAGGAAGGGAAAAGAGAAAGGAAAAGAATAAACCATTAACTATCCTTCTGAGATATCATTTGGTTTTGGGAAAAACACCTGTTTTATTGTCCACACCTGAACAGGATAAAAGTTTGATACCAGGATAGATAATTGGCGACAGAATGCGAATACGTCCAGTTAACCACCCACTTGACGCTGGCGGAAATCTCGATTGATAAAGTCCAGGTGACATTCGGTTAAGATAGAGATTAAGGACTACACTACGAGTCGTAGGGGTTTGTTGTCGGGAAGAGAAATAAAATAAAAAAAATAAGATAATTTTTTTTTCTTTAAGCGATAATTGTAAACACCCGGGCTGCCGAACATCATTGGCTGAGTGGTGGCGTGAGCGGTGGCCGAAGGTAAACATATAAGAGAGAGGGAGGTCTGTTGACGCCTCTGAGGGGATGGTGTGAGATACCACTGTGAGAGAGAAGGGGAACCTGTTAACGTCCTCTGAGGGGATTGGTGTGAGATACCAATATGAGAAAAGAAAGAATTTGGGAGGACGATACCCTTAAGAACTCCTCTAAAGCAAAAAAGTAATGGACTTACAAAAATGGAAAGTAATAAATTTTCCTGTCTGAAAACAAAGAAAATCCTTGTTGTGGATTTAGAATTATCGAGGACCCCCAAACAACGACAAGCCTACACCCGGTTTTGGTCGGCGTCCATATAAGCAGATTCGCAGTTAGTAGCAGAGTTGCGGTAGGGGTTAGTCAGAGAAAGAAGTTAGTTGCAGTTTAGGCTGTTGAGATCTTAGACCAGCCTCGCAGGAAGCTGACTGAAGACCCACGTATCCTGACTTCAACTTCTAACCAAAAACAATTTATTTTTGAAGAACGACTTAGAATCACACCGCCAAAACAAGTTTTAAGAATATCGCCTGAAGATACAAAAAAAAAATAGTTTAAAAAAACAAAAAACAATTTAAGATGTTAAGACTCGCCTAACAAACACAAAGTGTCACGAAACCATATTAGCGGTTTGGGAGAAAGACGCAGTCCTGTATTCAACAACCAGATATAAAAATATTTGTTATTCTTTTTTTAACACATTTGAACTTTTCGAGTTGTTACTTTATTTTCTTTTACATATACTTGTGTGGTGTTACCTTTGCTCGGAAACGGCTTGCATTGCGACCCGGCGACTAATTGATTTCGTCTACCTAAGATCAAATCACAACGTGGGTAGGTTAGAATAGAAATCAAAGCAGTTACTTCGGTAACCAGACGTTGGAGGCGAGCTGGGAACGACAAAGCTGATACCGAATCTAACCAGATTCCCATCCGAATCAGCAAAGGGTTAGAACGTCACATTTGGTGCCGCGACCAATACCAAGTCACATTAGTCGTCACAGGATAGAACGGCGACGAGGCAAAGATAGGCCGGGGTGACGTCACATGGGTAATGAACGGACAGAATTGCCATCAGTGTTTGAGACGCCAACAAGGCGGTGGTGGTATAATGATCTGGGGTGGTATTATTGGAAAAACATAAGTGGGCCCATGGAGAGTACCAGATGGCGTCAAAATGACTGCTTGTGCATACATAGCGTTTATGAAGGAGCATCTTCAGCCGTGGATGAAAAGGCAAAGAGTTGCCTTCAGAAGGGCCATTGATTTTATGCAAGATAATGCTCCCTCACATGCTGCTCACGACTACTGAATATTTGAAACAGTTAGGCTTCGATGGACCCCAAAAAATGAAGTGGCCAGCAAATTCTTCGGATATGAACCCAATCGAAAACCATTGGAGCATCATGAAACGAAGACTGTACGCCAACGGACGACAATTCAGGAGCAACGCTGAGTTGTGGGAAGCAATTCTTGACATATCTCGCGGCATTACAGAAGATGACATCCTACAATTAACAAATTCTATGGATCGTCGACTTTTTCAAGTAATTTCAAAATAGGGAAAGCACATTCCATATAAATTTGTTTAAAATTGTGCCTTTGTTTGTATCTTATTTGTTTGATTATCTTATTTATTAGCTTCTTTTGATCATAAACATTGACATTCAACATTAATAAATTGTTTGCTCAATTCTGGGAATTTTACTAAATCTTTCTAATAATTTGGCACGCTCAAATCACCGTGCTGATAACAAATATGGCGCCAGTTTGTTTCCATTGCGCAGATCAGTACGAAAATTTCAGTGATTACGTAGATCAGTGTTGCCAATATTGTGTAAAACATTTGTGTGAATTGATTGGATGGTTTTTGAAATATTAGAAAAAAGTTATCTCGATAATAATTTGGCACGCAGTGTGTAAGGCTGAAATTTTATGGATTCAAATAAATATGTTTTGAAAGCAATTGCATACCTTCAACTACAGATACATTGTATAGTTGGTCATTTTGCTTTAAATATGTACTAGCAGCATGGCCCGGCGTTGCCCGTGCTTGATTCAAATATCGTACGACTCATACAGCAATCGCTATCACTTGACTTAAAATATTTTTCCCTTCCTTGCCTTTAAAGGAGTGCCCTTTGCCGTGCTGAGGTTGCTACAAGCCTTACTTCTTGCCTATCTCACACTGCGAATTTTTTCTAAACTCTATACTAAACATTAAATCTGTTACGAAAAAAGAACTAAACAAAATGAACACAAAACTATCAGCTTTAAAAAAGGACTCATAACTGGAAAAACCGAATGAAAAAAGAATGTTAACAACAAATACTTTTTCACACCCAAGCCCAGTTCTGTGGAATCAGAGTCAAAGTTGAGTTTAAGCAAGCGAATGAGCCAATTGGAGTAAAGTGCCATGCAGATTTAAATTTTTCCCACTTGTGACGAATGCAGCTATCGATTTTTTTTGCATGCTAGCATGCTAGTTAACATTCGTGTTAGTCAGCTGTTGGCTCTCACACTGGACAGTAGAATCTTCCTGCCTATTCGTGGCAGCTCTCACCCTGGCCAGTACAAAATGGCCGCAAACTACATGAAAACTGCAGTAGAAGTATGAAAAAATCGATTATTTCCACTATCGATGGGAGTTGCGAAATTCAAAGTCGGCCTTGGCCTTCCCGCTAACTGGAGCATGTGCATGTAAATTTTGGTGCTAATCCGTCGAAAATTGCGGCCGTGCATTCGTTACACACACACACGCACACTCACACACACATCCTGCCTTTTATAGATAGAGATTGTTGATAATTTTACTATAATAATACGTATTATTGGCTGCGTGATTTTGTTTAGCGGTATATGAGCTTCTATGGGTTATTCATTGCTGAAATTTAAATAATTTGAAAACAATTTTATGGCTTCGACTAAATATATTTTGAACGCAATTATATTCCTTAAAAATGTATTGTTGGTAATTTTACTATAAATATATATTGTTGGTATTATGACGATGAAAATGTATTTTCATACTTTCATAGTGTTTTGTTTTTGTTTGGAGTTCACTATTTGCCCATAGCTGGGGCGCTAACAGTTAAAAGGTGGTGCCACGCTCCTCAAAAGCTCCAATCTCCCGATCAGAGGCCTTGCTGCCGGATGTAGTTTATCGTCTTATCCAGAACTAACAAAAAGGACCGTCCCCATCAGCAATAAAATGAACGAAAACAGTTATTGGACTTAAGAAAAGTATATTACTGGAAAATTATTTTCATAGACAGATTTTATAAATCTCAACCAACCGGAGGCCACCTTGAGGCGGTGTAATGGTTAGCAAGTTTTTCTCGCTACAACAATTACGACCAAGTAGTGAGTCCGACCCTCACTGGGTGCCCCATACTTTCGGCCTTGTGCCAGATCTAAGCTACGCTTGGAAAATAAAAATCACTGTCCTAATTACTTCGGAAGTGTGCTGGACAAACTCACTGACTCCGGGCAGAGAGGACGCTCAGACTAGGCCATGTCGGGAGATAGCTACCCGACCTCTTTTTTACGGGGTGTACAGGAAAATTTTGGCCTAGCCTACGGGCTCGGATAGCCGACAATAAACTCGGCCTTTCGCGACATCCAACCGATTGGGGCGGTTAGTGAATATCATCTCAATCGACAGGACCACTGACTTTTCGGTCAATGGATGTCGATTTTTTCCTTTTAAGAAGACGGCTAATTTTAAAATTGCTATTAGCTTTATATAATTTATTCAGAAATATGCAGGACTGTTTTTAAATTAATCGCATCGAGGCAATATAATGTTTAATTAAAATGTTGCATAAGAACATAAAAATTTAGTGAAAACATTTTAATGGCTGAATAATGATGCTATGAACGTATATGAAAAGATAATCTTGTCAATATAAGCCGGACAATTTTGCATTCATGGTCGGATGCACAAATTAGCTGAAAGATGGCGTGACTTGGCTCACGTATATGTCGACCACAATTCGTCTGCCTATCGATTAACGATTTAAAGACAGGTCGTTGGTCCTGACCGACTGGTTGTTTTGTGCTGATGACACCGAGGACGACTGGATGGACATCTAATCGTTAGAGATCGATTTGTAATTAGAAGCTTATTCCAAAATCGATTAGTTAATTGGTCATGGACTTTCTGGCTTGAGGGTAAGAATTGAGCTTCGGTTTTAAGCAAGTCTTCTGAATTGGTCAGCGAGAACATCTCGGTAAGTATAGCGTCAAGTTAGACACTTTAAGAAAGATTAGGATACATCTTTCAAAATATATTATTCAAGATTTAATTCGAGATAATTGGGTAAAATTCAAAAATTTTGAACTATCGATTTAATGCAAAGAATGCTAATAGATAATTTGAGAATATCAAGTTGTTCAACAACAAAATTAAAAAAAACAAAATTAGATCATTTTAAATGGTCGTGCTCGATTTAAAAATTAAAAACAAAATTTTACATACTCCCCAAAAAACATTTATTAGTCAAGTTCATAGTTTCCTTAGTTTCTAATAACTATCTCCCATTCTCGGGGAGACTTTTAAAATACTTATACATACACAAAACTCTGTCTATATTTCTGAGATGAGGTATTATGTACAGTATTTACATTATGCGGACTATTGTCCTCATCTTTGTCGCCATATTTATCACAACGTTTTGGCCGTTGTACGCCCCTCAAGGACACATGGCACGCTCCTCAAGGACACATGGCACAGTGGATAAAGGCGTTGGTTAGATCTAGTGACAGACCCAAAGAGTGTGAGTTCAATATCCGGTTAAGGCAGTGGAGAACTTTCAGAGGGAAAATTAGCAGGAGATAACTGATAACTGACATCCATCAAACATGGCACGTGGAACTAGAACAGTCTACACCAGTGATCGAAATAAAGGGTTCAGTTCGAAATTCGAAACACCTGAAGAAGGCCGGACCGTACAACGGCCGAAACGTTGTGATAAATATGGCGACAAAGATGAGGACAATAGTCCGCATAATGCAAATACTATACACAAAACTATTAGCACTGTTGAGGGATAGACTAATTCTATAAACAACAGCCAAGCTCTTCAATAAAATGAATTGGAGCTTTTCGGCTTATTGGCATTTGCTTAGATTCGTAAAAACAATACGCTAGATTTAGCTGTTTCTCTCTGTCGAATGAAGATAGCTCATTGGTAGAAACTCTGACTGATACAATCGGTTGGGTTTCGATCCGGGCTTGAGGCATTCGATTGTCTAGTCGCACTGAGGAGCTGTGATACAGATACAGCGAAACAGTACTGTCTGCGAATGACATATATATATATATATATATATGTGTGTGTGTGTGTCTGTGTCTGTGTGTGCGTATATATATATATATATATATATATATATATATATATATATATATATATATATATATATAGAGAGAGAGAGAGAGAGAGAGAGAGAGAGAGAACACGTTCGCTTTCTTACCATGACACCCGTGTTTGAATCTCATCACGGTTGATTTGTCCGGAAGGAGACTTCCTGACAAACGGGGACGATCCCAGCGTGTGGCACCTTTGCCTGAAAACCATACCAAGTTGGGTAGACGGATCACTTGGAAGCCATCGATAACTGTGCTAGCACGAAGTCAAGAGGATTTGAGTGTGCTGGCGTTGTTCAGCTTGATGATCATGATAGATAACACGATCTCTCCCAGAAACTGTAACTAAAGTCTGCTCAGCACACTTGCTGTATATGTTGGCTCTATGGGTGTCTCAGTAAATGTCTGCAATAAGGATTGGCTAGCTGTCCTAGCAAACGGATTTCGAGTTACTATTATTATCATTACTGTTATTATTATACACTGTTCCACGCACAGAACAATATATCAAAAATATCTGAACAGTATAAGGAGGAACAAAAAGGAAGGGGCATACACAAAATTTGGAGATACTCCTGAACTGAAGAAGCAATTTTTACGACTGTAGATTCAAACTGGCTGGATTCATCCATGTCCCAAGGGGATGCGGCACAATCTGCTTGTAAGTTGCTGGGGCGGAAATTTATTTATCCTCTTTGGCCCACGTTAAAATAAAGCAACTTTACTGTTTGGTTGCTGTTCACAAACTGAAAAATGACTGCCGCTTTAATCACTGTATGCATTGATGCCACGAAGCGGCTGTTACGTGATCCACGTAACTTATCGCCACCAAAGGGATGTAAGCGTATTCTGTATCCATACTGTGTTTATTTTTTTGTTGGAGTTAGTTTTTTTTGTTTTTTTTTTGGTTGTGAGTTAGATTCGATTGAATTTTACAGAGTCAAATTTTGTGCCATAGAAATTGTTCTGTGGAAACTAAAACAGATGGGATTTCGCAGAAGCCAAATATGGAGAAAAAGTGTTGTACGGTTACCAATTTCAACATTTTAAGTTACTGTAAAGTTTGTTTTGCAATATGGGGTCTTGTGTTGTCAGTGGAAAATGGCATATTTTCGATTTGCAAAAAATTGCGTGCTTCTCTTGAAAGTAAGTCTCTTCAAATGGTGAAAAGCAATTGAGATATCGATTTGAAATCTCTTAGCAAAATCTTTCGTCAAAATCTTCGCTTCATTTTTCACGATCGTAAGCAGAGCTTCTTCATTGATGTCGGAAGCTAATCAGAGTATAATTAATTCATTTAGGCTAAAACCACCCTGACGAAATCTGCCAAACGTATATTGGCCATCGGAAGAGCCCAAGTACGATCCAAATAAATCTATTGAATTTTTTTTTTTATTTGTCACAGTTCTTATTGTCATGAAATTCACAGAGAAGAATATGGCGAAATTGCAAGTGTTCATTCTCTATTTTCAAAGCATTAAATTGTGAACGAAACGATAGTATTTCACCAATGTCTGGGAGTTTATATTTGAGTCTGCAAGTATTTACTTGGTTCGGAAATAGGGATTATTTTACTGTTTATATCTGAGTCTTGGTTCGGGAAGAGGACCTTATATACTGTGAATATTTGTGTCTGTAAGCATTTACTTGGTTCGGAAAAAAGGAACCTATTCACTGTGTATATTTGTGTTTGTAAGCATTTACTTGGTTCGGGAAGAGGAACTTATTTACTGTGAATATTTGTGTCTGTAAGAATTTACTTGGTTTGGAAAATAGAAAATTATTTACTGCGTATATTTGTGTCTGTAAGCATTTACTTGGTTCGGAAAAAAGGAAATTATTTACGATGTATATTTGTGTCTGTAAGCATTTACTTGGTTCGGAAAATAGAACATTATTTACTGTGTATATATGTGTTTGTAAGCATTTACTTGGTTCGGAAAAAAAAGAAATTATTTACTATGTATATTTGTGTCTGTAAGCATTTACTTGTTTCGAGAAGAAGAACTTATTTACTGTGAATATTTGTGTCTGTAAGCATTTACTTGGTTCGGAAAAAAGGAACCTATTCACTGCGTATATTTGTGTTTGTAAGCATTTACTTGGTTCGGGAAGAGGAACTTATTTACTGTGAATATTTGTGTCTGTAAGAATTTACTTGGTTTGGAAAATAGAAAATTATTTACTGCGTATATTTGTGTCTGTAAGCATTTACTTGGTTCGGAAAAAAGGAAATTATTTACGATGTACATTTGTGTCTTTAAGCATTTACTTGGTTCGGAAAATAGAACATTATTTACTGTGTATATATGTGTTTGTAAGCATTTACTTGGTTCGGAAAAAAAAATTATTTACTATGTATATTTGTGTCTGTAAGCATTTACTTGTTTCGGAAAAAAGGAACTTATTTACTGTGAATATTTGTGTCTGTAAGCATTTACTTCGTCCGGAAAAAGGAAATTATTTACTATGTATATTTGTGTCTGAACGCACTTACTTGGTTTGGAAAAAAGGAACTTATTTACTCTGTATATCTGTGTCTGTAAGCATTGAATTGATTCGGAAAAAAAGGATATTATTTGCTGTGAATATTTGTTTTTGTAAGCATTATCTTGGTTCGGGAAGATGAACGTATTTACTGTGAATATTTGTGTCTGTAAGAATTTACTTGGTTTGGAAAATAGAAAATTATTTACTGCGTATATTTGTGTCTGTAAGCATTTACTTGGTTCGGAAAAAAGGAAATTATTTACGATGTATATTTGTGTCTGTAAGCATTTACTTGGTTCGGAAAATAGAACATTATTTACTGTGTATATATGTGTTTGTAAGCATTTACTTGGTTCGGAAAAAAAAGAAATTATTTACTATGTATATTTGTGTCTGTAAGCATTTACTTGTTTCGAGAAGAGGAACTTATTTACTGTGAATATTTGTGTCTGTAAGCATTTACTTGGTTCGGAAAAAAGGAACCTATTCACTGCGTATATTTGTGTTTGTAAGCATTTACTTGTTTCGGGAAGAGGAACTTATTTACTGTGAATATTTGTGTCTGTAAGAATTTACTTGGTTTGGAAAATAGAAAATTATTTAATGCGTATATTTGTGTCTGTAAGCATTTACTTGGTTCGGAAAAAAGGAAATTATTTACGATGTACATTTGTGTCTGTAAGCATTTACTTGGTTCGGAAAATAGAACATTATTTACTGTGTATATATGTGTTTGTAAGCATTTACTTGGTTCGGAAAAAAAAGAAATTATTTACTATGTATATTTGTGTCTGTAAGCATTTACTTGTTTCGGAAAAAAGGAACTTATTTACTGTGAATATTTGTGTCTGTAAGCATTTACTTCGTCCGGAAAAAAGGAAATTATTTACTATGTATATTTGTGTCTGAACGCACTTACTTGGTTTGGAAAAAAGGAACTTATTTACTCTGTATATCTGTGTCTGTAAGCATTGAATTGATTCGGAAAAAAAGGATATTATTTGCTGTGAATATTTGTTTTTGTAAGCATTATCTTGGTTCGGGAAGATGAACTTATTTACTCTGTATATTTCTGTCTGTAAGCTTTTATTTTTTCGGAAAAAAGGAAATTATTTACTGTGTAAATTTGTGTCTGTAAGCATTTACTTGGTTCGCAAATAAGGAACTTATTTACTCTGTATTTTTATGTCTGCAAATAATTACCTTTTTCGGTATAGGAACTTATTTACTGTGTATATTTCTGTCTGTAAATGTTTACTTGGTTCGAGAAAAGTAATTTATTTACTGTTTATATTTCTGTCTGTATGTATTTTCTTGGTTCGAAAAAGAAGGATATTATTTACTGTTTACATATGTGTTTCTGAGCTTTAAATTTTTTAGAAAATAGGAACTTACAGTTTTATTTGATTCAGTAAATATTTCTTTTTTCGGAAATAGGAACTTATTTACTGTATATATTTGAGTCTGTAATCATTTACTTGGTTCTGGAAGAGGAACTTATTTAATGTTTATATTGTCGTTCTGTAAGCATTTAATCACTCCGGAGATAGGTAAATAATTTTCTTTGGAGCTCTCAGTATTTCCTTCGTCTGGGAAAAGGTAAAAATTATTCATATATAAGCATTTATTCATATACGGTCTCCGATGAGAGTTTTCTCACCTCCTCTGTCGAGGATACAATCAGAGTATTCTCATTCCCATCTGATAAGGCCATTATTTTTGGCAATATGCAAGTGTGCGTTTTATGCAGCAAAAAAGAGAAATTTCACTTCATATTACTAGTTAGTATCTTTAACGGAAAATGCAGTGCTCTGGCAGGGTTAAATCTCCACAAACGAAACAAAGAATTCAGTACCATCGCGGAGAGGAACTGTTGTGTGCGTAGTGAGATCGTCTGGAAATTATTCATTTAGGATTATTGAAATGCAGTAAAGCGTATAAGTGCACATTTTTAATCCAGCAGCTGGAAAGTGTCCTTAATGTTTTTAACAAATGTTTCCTGCGCTTGTCAGTAACCGAAAAATATTATTCTCCGTGACAACACCAGACAACATACAGTAAGAATAACACAAGGAAAGGTTTGGTAATCGATTGGTCTTTTCTATTGCACCCGACATATTTAGTATATCTTGCACCAATCGATTAATACCATCTTCGATCACTGCAAAACGTTTTGAATGGGAAAATATCTCAAATGAATACCAGATTCAAGAATCCGTCGAAACCATTTTCATGTCGAAACCTGCGGATTGTTACTCAAAAGATATGGAAGAAACGCTCAATAAACGACAAGTCATTATAAATAATTATGATATATATATATATATATATATATATATATATATATATATATATATATAATGATTGATTCCTTTGTTTTACGGCTTATCAATTCATTGCAGTTTATTTAACACTAGAAGAAATTTCTTTTTTGAGATAATAATGACTTAGTGATACAAGTCTTACTAATTAACACATAGCTTGGGGGAAAAAAGGTAGATCCATTTCCAAAGCGTGCAAGGAAATACAATGAACTCAACTGAAATTGGAATTCGGCTCTCTGAGTAACAATTCCGAGCCATTACACCACCTAAAAATCAAGCTTTCCCAAGCGTTCACTCATCTAGGTACTGATCAGGGTCGACGTTACTTAACTTCGTTGATCGTTCAGGAACCGGTTTATCAACGTGATGTTGCCGTACGGCTCAATATATAATGGAGTCAAATACAGTGAGCGTTTCAGCATTCTCGGCTTGACACATTCGCGGCTTCACACATTCGCGGCTTCACACATTGGCGGATTTTTCTTTAGAACATATGTACTTGCTATTCGTGGAAACCCCGAATATTTGCGTGTTTTTCTGAAGAGCATATGTACAAATTATTCGCTGACAACTCCCACGATTCGCGTATTTTTTCGATAGAACATATTTAAAAATATTCTGGTCTTATTTTCCTTTTATTTAAGTGACGACATATAACAGTCAATTTTTATGGGAACCAATGGCAGAATTGTATATCGTCATTGTAAAAAAAAAACATGCGTAGTGTTTCGGCTTTGTTCTTTGTTAGGGACTGCAGATGGGGTCTTAAAAGTGGCTTATGCTAAGTCTGGGACATCATCATAATTCTGTTTTTAGAAAATGTTTTAAACTTTATATTTTATGTCTTGCTACCCATATTTTATGAAGTATTTTCACTAGATGTATCAATCTATGCGTAATTAAAAACGGTTATTGTACGTATGAAAGAAAATTCACGTTAAGTGCATGGTCAACAATACTATTTTTTGAAAATGTTTTACAAAGCGTCTGAAATGTTTCTAAAGTGTTTAGGATGAACATTTAAGGCATATGCGGTTTTAACAATCAAAATAGGTACTTTTTTCTGGAGGGGAGGTTACAAGTATTTGCGGGTTCTAACTATTCGCGGCCGGTTCTGGTCCCTAAACCCCACGAATACGAGGGAACTCACTGTATAATTTTCGAAGAATAAAGATGATAAACAAAAAACAGAAAATATTTATGACGCAATTTATACTTTGATGGATGTATCGACAATGTAATGTTTGCCTATAAATCATGAAACGGTCGATTTATTTAAACAAAATAAACTGAAACTAAAATAAAATTTATATATTGAGTGATTCTGTCGATTCTGTTCTCAGCCTGTCTTGATTTATTCTATTTGAATAACGCCCATTGAGACACACGTCCACTTTAAACCTCAAGTAAAACTCGTACATACGATACATCGCTAATAATCTGTCTATATTTCTGCGATGATGTATCATGTAAAATATTTACATTATTCAGACTATTGTCCTCATCTTTGTCACCATATTTATTACAACGTTTCGGTCGTTGTACGCTCAGGCCTTCTTCAGGTGGTTTGAATGTCGAACTGATCCCTTTATTCCGCTCACTGGGGTAGACTGTTCTAGTTCCACGTGCCATGTCTAATGGATGTCAGTTATCAGTTAACTCCTCTCCAAGTTCTCCACTGTGCCATGTGTCCCCGAGGAAACATGGCACAGTGGATAAAGGCGTTGGTTAGATCCAGTGACAGGACCAAAAGTGTGTGAGTTCAATACACGGTTATGGCTTTCCTTTTCTTCGGAGTGCGACCGTCAGAAAAGGTTACACTATTTTTGGTAGCCATAATGAAGAGTAATAAGCTTCCACAAACACAACACAAAAGACAGCGAAAGCACAACAATCGTATATGTTGTACAGCCAGAAACTGACTCACACTGCCTTACGTACGAGGCAAATAGCATGTCAAAATAATATTAATGGATATTGCGTCGTAACCACAAATCGACGTAACCAGGAAACTTACTGTATTTATCATTATTGGTTATTTTCATGTTTTTGATAAGGTAAGCATTTCATAGATAGTATTTATCCATGATGTGCTCCATTTTCAGCAATAATTACCCTCGGCGATCTGAGCCTGATTTACATAAATTTCAAATACGCTATTTCAACCTGGTGTAAATAGATGGATATTTTATCACCCATTTCTATAGTTTTCCAATGGTTACAACACAATATACATTGATGTTTATGCTTCTCCTCCGCATTCTACCATTGTGGATATTTTATACTGTTATTATACAAAACGTTTTTCCCCACAACGTCACAAAGCAAAACTAAGACATTATATAATAGCAAACATAATTACTGCAGGCTTTCTTTCCTTTACATTGGGTTAAATTGGAATCAGTTTATTGATTTTTTTTTAGTTCTTAGTAATATCTCCAAAATGTTTTGAAATAATTTCACTTGATACAGTGATATTTCTTCTATGAGTTTTTTGTCGGCCTTAAAAGCGATATTCATGGTTGATGGTTGGACCGACCTTTCTCCTAGTTTTCTGAAACGTAATTTTCACACAAAAATTCAAGAAAACAAATTCTTATCGCCGTTTTCTTTAATACTGGTATGGAATTTATACTCCAAGCAGATTTCTTTCTATACTACGCAGGTGATCTTTTATTCTTTTTATCACTAAATTGCTTAAACTCGGAAAAGCTTGGAATGAAACTGTATATTTTAATATCTAACATATTGTGGTAAATGTTTCAAGAATTTTTATCAATGAAACCAGAGGTAAAATGAAATTGTCGGCAGTATCTTTTAAAAAATAAGCATTGTCGACGCTAAACAATAAAATCTCAATATCCTTTATCGTGAAAGATTTTTTAACACAAATTTTATTCATTAGCAAAATATTTACAATCATCCATGTGACAAAGCATGAAGGAAAAATCTAAAAAAAAATACATTTTAAACCATTATACATTTTATAATTCTGCTGAACTTTCCTCTTTAGTGACTAAACTTTATCGTCCTGGGTATGACGCTAGACAAGATTCGGCAGCAAGGCCTCTTATAAATTGGAGGTTTTAAGGTGTGGAACCACATCTTAACAGCTGTTGCTCCGGAGTTCACGAGTGATCGTAGCACCTGTTAAGGTCACAGAAATGAGCCAATAATGAATTCCCATACAAAATTCAACAGTATATTTTTATAATAAAATGAGCAAAATGACAATTTGTTTATAGCAAAATGACAATTAATGCAACATTAGAAATATGAAAATACATTTTCATAGAAAAATTACCAATATTTTATGCCAGAAAATTCTACAGCTATTATTGCTAAGCGAGACTGTCATTATTCAAAATATATTGCTCATTAATTAGATCAAAACTCGATTATGCTTACTTTATATATGGCGAAGCAATTAAAAGCTATACAAAAGAACTTAACACAATACATCATCAAGGATTAAGAATAGTTCTAGGGACTTTCGTCACCTTCCCAGTGAAAAACTTACAGGCAGAAACACGTAAAACTAGATTAGCAATATGACGGAAAAAAATGGCTCTTCAATACTATATTAATCTCTCAACATGCCCATCAAATCCTGCGTATAGATTCACATTTCATCCAAAATATACTAAGTTCTTTAACAGAAAAGAAAACGTCACCAAACCACATGGTATCCGTATGAAAAATGTCATTGAGAAAAACACAAATAAATACAGCACAAATCGCCGAGTCCATCAAATTTAAAACACCTCTCTGGATGATAAAACAACAAAAAGTCGTATTGAAAGTCATTGAGTTTCAAAAATCCCAAACTATTCCTATCACATTCCATGGAAAAATTACTCGACATCAACGATTCCTACGCAGATCATCTAACTATCTATACGAACGAATCTGAAGATAAAGTTAGGTGTGCAACTGTCCACCACAAATTAAATAATCCATTGAGGTGGATATGCCGTATAACAAACCAAAGCAAAAGCTATCAAACCACATGGTATCCGTATGAAAAATGTCATTGAGAAGAAAACAAATAAATACAGAACAAATCCCAGAGTCCATCAAATTTAAAACACCCGCTTAATAAAACAACCAAATGTTTTGTTAAAACTCCAAAATAAGGAGAAAAAAATTATGCTTACTTTATATAAGGCGAAGCTAGTAAAGGCTATACAAAAGAAACAGTACATCATCAAGGATTAAGAATAGTTCTAGGCGATTTCGCAATATTCGCGGTGAAAAACTTACAGACGGAAACACGTAAAACTCCATTAGCAATATGACAGAAAAAATGGCTCTTCAATACTATATTAATCTCTCAACATGGCCATCAAATCCTGAGTATAGATTCACATTTCATCCAAAATATACCAAGTTCTTTAACAGAAAAGAAAACATCACCAAACCATATGGTATCCGTATGAAAAATGTCATTGAGAAAAAAAAACAAATAAATACAGAAATAATCCCAGAGTCCATCAAATTTAAAACACCCGGTTAATAAAACAACCAAACGTCATGATAAAACTCCAAAATAAGGGAAAAAGATCCCAAATAAATCCTATCACATTCCATGAAGAATAACTCTCCATCAAAATGATTATGCAGATCACCTATCTATCTATACGGACGGATCTAAGGATGATGATAAAGTTGGATGTGCGACCGTCTACCACAGATTAAAATTAATGAATCCATTTCCAGACAATGCTTTCATATTTAGTGTCGAGGTGACAGCTATCTACTTGACCCTCGACATCATAAATTCAAGTAAACATAACGAAATTGTTATATACTCTGACTCGATGTCAGTGATCACAGCACTGAAAAACAAAAAAAAAATGTCAAACTGACTCATCATTAAACTGCTGAACAAGATCAATAGCTTAAGTACAGATATTGTCTTCTGCTGGATACCAATCCATATTAGTATCACATGAAAAGATAGACTGAATTCAACAGCAAGAAAAGCATCTACTTTAAAAAAAAACAAAAAAAACAAAAAAACATCAGGAATCCTAGATATCAAAATCCCATATAGTCATTTACGGCGCGCTCGCCTCGCAAACGTATGTGACACAATGTCGATGTTTAGAGTGGGTTTAACGTCTATACGGCGAAAAGATTCCCATGACCCCTCAATACTTGCCGTTATGGGTAGGCCTCAGGCATTGGACTATAAACCCAACCTTCTTCCAAGAGAGAGGTACTGCTTGTAGGGAAGGACACCTGGGACTTGGACTTAAAATTTAAAGAATATGAAAGATACCAGTCAAAGTCCAAAATCCCATGTAGGTATTTACCAATGCGCCCACAACGCAATATATTCGACACAAGATCAGTTTAAGTGAGTTTATCGGCAGTACCAAATTCTCATACTCCTTCAACACTTACCATTTCGGGTATGCCTCAGGCGTCGGGCAATAAATTCATCTCCCTTCTGGCGGAGAGGTACATCTTGGAGGGATGCCTCCACTAATGTTTAGTCTAATTTTAGAATATATGGCAGAAATGCCATATACAGATCTGAAACAAACAATCTATTATATATATATATATATATATATATATATATATATATATATATATATATATATATATATATAATATAAATTCAATAATTTAAAAATATGTTTCCATCAGTACACAGGAATTACCACGTTTCAAAAACAGAAACTATAAACTTTAAATTTAATTATAGAAGTAAATTAAAATCCCTAACACAGTTTCATTTTCAAGCGAATTTTGGAATTGAAATTTTTAGGTTTGAAGCTTTTGGAATTTGAAGTTTTTAGTTTCTGTTTTTGAAACATGGTAATTTCTGTGTGGTGATGGAACCGTATTTTAATACGTATATTTAATAAATTTATAGTATTTATGCTTCGCAGAATGGTATTGAGCACTGTTTTTAAAAATAAAAACAATTAATAACAACACCGGATTATAAATCTTACTGTTATTTCAATATATATATATATATATATATATATATATATATATATATATATATATATATATATATATTAGGTTGGTGCATATATATATATATATATATATATATATATATATATATATATATATATATATATATATTAGGTTGGTGCAAAAATAATGACGTAATAATGTCGCTTTTTGACGTATTTTATAACGTCAAAAACGACATTATTACGTCATTATTTTTGCACCAACATAATATATATCTATATATATATATATATATATATATATATATATATATATAATGGACAAAGTCCGACAATTATTTTTATACATTCTTTTTATAGATACAAATATTTAAGCAAGTGCTCTGTTTTTAATAAACAGTATTAAACAACATTTACCGGGCTGAATGTCCGACAAATTTTCATAGAAAATATTCGTCCCCCGACATAAACAAAGCATTTTACTTAAATATTTTTATCTATAAAAAGAACGTATAAACATAACAATGTCTTAAAATAATTGCCGGACTTTGTCTATTTCATAAGGTGTGACGTCAATTGTTTACATTTGGATACGCCATGAGCAGATATGAATGTACGTTAGAGAATCATGGAAGATTATAGTTTAAAGACAGTAAAATCGACGCTGCTCACCGAACGCTCCTCTGTGGCCCAATCGTTTGAAGGCATATCCGCAATAGGATACAGGTTCGATTCCTGTCGGAGGACGAATATATTCTGTGAAAATTTCTCGGACATTCAGGCCGGTTTAATGTTTTTTAATACTGTTTATTATAAACAGAGCATTCACTTAAATATTTGTATCTATAAAAGGAATGAATAAACATAAAAATGTCTTTTTTTTTATATATATATATATATATATATATATATATATATATATATATATATATATATATATATATATATATATATATATATATATATATATATATATGTGAAAAGTGTGTGTAAATAAATAAATAAATAAATATATATATATATAATTATTTATATATTATATGTGCGGTACTTATTAGAAAGCGCTCAATATTAGAGATAGAGCTAACATATTTGGCTGGATTGATGTGAGTTTGTGACCCTGGGTTTCACGCTTTTGCGATCGTCAGAAAGTTTTTCTGACGTTCGCAAAAGCGTGAAACCCAGAGTCACAAACTCACATCAATCCAACCAAATATATATATATATATATATATATATATATATATATATATATATATATATATATATATATATATATATATATATATATTTGACATTATGTGTTTTATTGTGAAAAAAAAACTGGAAAAGACGCAGTGTACGTTCAAAGAAGAAAATGTAATCGAAATATCATCCGAAGAGAACATTCTTCGATATGGACGTCTCGAGGTATCTCCTTGGTTAGAAATACATCAAATATGTTACCACTGATAAAAAAAAGAATCTTTATTCATTGATCGGTTCACTTGGAAATTGGAGGAGGTAAATAAATCACACTTGGGACATCTTTGCTGCATTTAATATCACCTCTCACGCTCGACCAACATACCAGATCTTTCGGCCAAAGAAAATTCTCTCTCCTTCCGAATCTGCCTCCATTCTTACTGTAATTCCGAATCTAGGTCTGATTAGAACTTGAAATGAATACATAAGCCAATGACCGGGATACCCTACCTTCCAGCTGAGTGTCACTTGGTCTCGAATATTTTTATTTCTCATTTATTTTATTTACTTTTCACTGGACAGTGGCTGGTTGCTTTGACACTTTCGCATCTTAATCTTACTGTTGGTTGTCATAAAACTACTGGTCATTTCAGAATCGGAGAAAGTAATTTAGATTCCACTTGATTAAGTTGATGTCCTAACCAATCGAGCAGGAATCCATTGTATCATAAAAAGTTCTCGGTGTGAGCTTGACACCACCTGTTAGCATCAACGTGCTTATATCCGGCCGATATGAAAAAGAAAATACTTCCAGGTACTTGAACCTTGATATCTATCTGAATCTACATTTCCCTTCAGAGCAAACTCGGTTTTAAATTCCCATCTACTATATTTTGTCAACTGTCGATCATTTATCCATGTTTTAACCCTGCCAAACAGAAGTGGCAGAGGGTGATATCATAGTACTACCATTGGTAGCTTTCATTTGACTATTTCCCACTGGCGTCTTGAAATCTAGATTCACGATAAATCTATTG
This sequence comes from Acanthosepion lycidas, assembly GCA_963932145.1. Taxonomy (NCBI): domain Eukaryota; kingdom Metazoa; phylum Mollusca; class Cephalopoda; order Sepiida; family Sepiidae; genus Acanthosepion; species Acanthosepion lycidas. The sequence continues at coordinate 44,834,336 of OZ010592.1, read as the reverse complement.
GACCGATTTTTCTGTTGGATTTTGTAAAACGAATCTTCCACGCGCAATTTCTTGAAATCAAAATTTTGCTTTACTGTCACGTGTCTCCATGTCTAGAAATGATATTTGTCTCAGTTTCTTTTCTATTATGGCACAGATTCAAGCCCTGCAAATATGAAATTCAAAATGTCTTCAGTTGAACAGCTTTCTATAACAGAATCTTTTGCAACATCATGTCGAAATTATCACTAATATATTTTGTCCAGATTTACAAACTCTATGTTTTGTTTAATTTAGCATACCAATCGTTTTTTTAATTAATTTTTTTTTGGAAAAAAAAACTAATGCAAATCTATTGTACTAAGCTACGTACGCTAGTAAAAAAACTGTACTTCGTTTTCTCTAACATATTTGCTCTTCTCCCCAAAATTTAGTTTTGATTGTTAAATTTGTGACTACTTTAAAGAGTGTGACAGACAAACGGAAGTCACAGAATTTTATATATACATTTACCAGAAAACATAGTCAAAACGAATAAAAATAAGTGGAATTTGAACGGAATTTTCATTTCCTAACTTATTTTTTTTTTGAAATGTCATTTTGCGAAAATGCGTTTAAGATTTCAGACTGAAAAATAATCGATAATTTTAAATTATAACCGAGTTATTTATTAAACTTTTCTGAAATATAATTTCATGTTTCGTGCACACTTTTATTATGAGGTCGACCATAAAACAATGGTTAGCATGACTGCACCGTAGAAAAATGTCGCTAGAAAGAAAATATAACGAAAAGAACGCTTGGCCTCTTGCTTTCCGGTCAATTTTGATCTTCAAAAATTCAAATGCAATGTCTATCGATATCTTTAAAATACTTATAACTGACCACTTATCGTCGTCGGCCTTATCTAGAATCAAGTGATTTAATTTCTTCTTTACTGATCGCTTTCTTTATCTGATGATGGCGTTGATAAATAAATTCGCCTAAATGTGCAGGTTCAGGCCTAGAAGCTTCCAGTTTCACCAAAACCGGTTCCTGTCATCATATCCCTATCACTGTTTGGTTTTGAAGAGCTGGTTAGAAAGTGACCCACAGACTTGATTTCATAACCTTCCTTTGTGCAACCCCACATATGGAATGAAACATGCAGAATCCACTTATGAAAATGCCATTGACAGTTATACGTTAGAGTGGCGCCTTCTGTAATATGTCCGTAATGCGTAGCCCTGTTCATCGGCTGGTTCAACAGTTGAGATCTGTTGTAATGGTCATCCGCTCGTTTGGTCGTTGGCGTCTTTGGGATTGGTAACGGTTAGCCTTAATCCTCGTCTTCGACATTGCCGCCAAGGGTGGATCTACCAGGAGTTTAGAACTCTCTATCGCATTGGCCTCTAAGTCACTGGACCGCACAACTACCTCCATCACGATAGGTAGGCACATAGAAACACAGACACATATATACACACATACACACACATACACAAACACACAAACACACACACACACACACACATATATATATTACAATGGATGTCAACGTAAATAGTAGTTATTATTATTATTACTTTAGAATGTAAATAAAAAATAAGAAAATAATTTTAAAAAGTATAAAATTATCATCAAATATATGAGAATATTTTTTATTATTATTGTTAAAAATATTTAAAAGATAAATGAATGTGGAAGAAGTTGACTATCTGAAACACTAAAAACAAAATAATGTTACGACTCTAAACGCTTTTCTTACAAATTTGTAAATACGAGCTCGTTCATAAAAAATGTTACTAAATAAGAAAAGGATAAAAGAATAAAATTATCGGCAAATGTTGTTAAAAACGTTTGAATGATAAATGATAAGGAAAGAAATCGACGATACTAAACCAATTGTCAAAGATAAAGAAAATAAACATTACCACTCGAAATGCTTTTCCTACAATTTCGAAAATTTCGTCCTCTTTCAATGTCATAGAGAAAAATAATTCATGCCATGTATAAGTGATTTAATATATAGAATATATTTAAAGGTTCCTAATAAAGTATAATTGCTAAAAACACTTTAAAAATTACCTCATATGGGGGGGATAGATCTATTTCAGCCAATGCGAAGTACCTCGGTCTTATTAAACCGCGGTAGATACATTTTGTTATATATATATATATATATATATATATATATATATATATATATATATATATATATATATATAAAAGTGAAAATTAAGAGGCGACAGGCTGTTTCATGCTAGACGCAATCGTCAGGCCGCGGATGTTGGATTTAAAAGTTAACAGCTTCAATGTCTCAATGCCTGGAACTACTCAAGTAATTTTAAGTATGAAAGAATAGAAATATTAAATTACATCTAACTCAGTCAAGTCTTCTCTCTACCCCCTCACTTCCTCACTTCGTTAATTTACATATGCTTAATACGGCCCATCAAAAATGTGTAAATTACTTTTCATTTTTCGTTTCAAACTTTGGAAGTAAAGTTCGATGATCCGCAGTCCTTTAAAAGGGTTGTGGTGAAATAATTTATTACATGGAAACTTAAAGTCGTCTATTTTTATTTAAATTATATATATATATATATATATATATATATATATATATATATATATATATGAGGTGAGTTATGATTATTTATATTATTTGGACAGTTATCCTCATCTTCATTGCCTCAAGGACACATGTTCCAGTAGATAAAGACGTTTGTTAGATCCAGTGACTAGACTCAAAGTGTTGTGAGTTCAATACTAGGGTACAACAATGATGAACCAAAAAAGTTGGAGAGTTGAGTTAAAGGGAACTGGGAGATCCGGAAGAGGCATGTCACGTGGAATTAGAACAATCTACTCTAGGGGACAAAATAAAGGGTTCGGTTCGAAATTCCAGAACGTACATCGGTCGAAAGGTTATGAATATGACAATGAAGTTGAGGATAACAATCTGAATATATATATATATATATATATATATATATATATATATATATATATATATATATATAAGGCAGAATGTGTGTGTGCGTGTGTGTAACGAATTTACGGCCACAATTTTCGTCGGATTTGCACTAAAACTCCCATCGATAATGGAAATAATCGATTTTTTCATGCTTCTACGGCAGTATTCAAGTAGTTTGCGGCCATTTTGTACTGGCCAGAGTGAGAGCCTATAGCTGGCTGCCACTAATAGGCAGGAAGATTCTATTGCCCAGCGTGAGAGCCAACAGCTGACTGACACGAATATTAACTAGCATGATAGCATGAAAAAATCAAGCACGGACAACACCGGGCCATGATGCTGGTATATATATATATATATATATATATATATATATAGCCGTGTCAAAGATAGTATGAAGCCAAAAATGCTGTCAGTCAATGGGATATTTAAGGCAAGCAGCCTTTGCTCGATATTAAAGAGATAATAGGATTAATATAAGTAAAATTAAAAGTAAAAAACTGCTTATATGTTTTCTCTTTTCTTTTTATGCATATTTAACAAAAGAAAACTTACACCAGTGTTAAATATGCGTCAAAGGACAAAATCGAAGAAATATAAGCAGTAAATTGCTGACATATATATATATATATATATATATATATATATATATATATATATATATATATATATCAAGAAGAAATGTGTATATTTTAAAGAGAGAAAAAACGAGAGAAAAATTGGAGAAAAAACCGCACACATATATACATTATTCTGTATACTTTACTGTAGGAGTTTCGGGTCTTACGACCATCATCAGGCGAATAATGGTTATTACCACATATTATTTAAAGTAATGATTTTTTTATTTCCTATGTTGAATCTTTTAACCATTTTCTTTTGTTCGGAGTAGTAGTCATCGGAATACATTTTGGCCTTGACAAAAAAATGTCCCTTTGTAATAAAACATCTTCATATTTTTTTATGCCCTCGTGTATCTTTTCAATCTTTTCCCTATTATTGTGTGCATTGTGTATTGTGTATGATTGTGACATAAAAATGGATATTTATTAATATCTCTCTCTCTCTCTCTCTCTCTATATATATATATATATATATATATATATATATATATATATATATATATACTAGGTATTGTGTACTTTTGAAAATCTACTGGGTATGATTGAAGATCCAGGTAGACTTTATTCCGTAGATAATTATAAAAGGAGAAATGATCTATCTATCTATCTATCTATCTATCTATCGTGATCAGTCTTTTCATGTCTATGTACTTATCTATTTCACTGTGTTCATATCTATCTATCTATCTAGCTAGCTATCTGTCTATCTATCTAGCTATCTTGATCAGTCTTTTCATGTCTATGTGTTTATCTATCTTGATCAATCTTTTCATGTCTATGTACCTATCAATTTCACTCTGTTCATAGCAACCTATCTATCTATATCTGGAGGGTGATTTGTTGATGTTATCGGTAATTCAATGTAAACCACAGGTGTTGTTTGTGTGCAAATTATAACAACTAATAAGAATAGTATTTAGCCACCCACTCTATACAAAAGATCTTTGACACGTTTAATTAATAATTCTGTATAATTATAATCAAATTACAGAGTATTTAAAACTCAGATTAAATAAATATTAAAGATTAAATACTGACAATAGTCTAGCGCAAATGCAATACGAGTTTCGCCCAGTGGAATCTTCTGCTTGTGCAAGTCAAATCTTTCAATTCTCAGTACATCAATTTGTGCAAATCAATTGTCTGTGGTAAAATTGCATATTCATTTTTTTCTTTTTCTTTTTTTCCCTCTTTTTTTAATGCCATATAAATATATTCAATATATTTCCTTTCTTAGCCCGGATCGAAGCAAACGAAATGAAACCTCCCCGGTCGCCATTGTTAAGGAGATTCAATACTTTCTTCCCATGAGCTGCTGCTTTATGGACCTGATTCTCGAAAGGATGCTTCCCCGAACACTACAATCTTCAAGTCTTTAGGCAACAATTATCTATCTTACATATCCTTAAAAATCTTCTCTTAATTCTACCTTTCCCATCTTGTCCATATAACAAACTCATTTAGCGCCCTGAGGAAGACGATAAATTATATCCGTGTCCTTGGTAAAATGATAAACGACATCCGCGTCTTGGGTAAGACGATAAACTACCCCGCGTTCTGGGTAAGACGATAAACTACACCCGCGTTCTGGGTAAGACGATAAACTACATCCGCGTCTTGGGTAAGACGATAAACTGCATCTGCGTCTTATGTAAGACGATAAACTAGACCCGCGTCTTGGGTAAGACGATAAACTACATCCGCGTCTTATGTAAGACGATAAACTAGACCCGCGTCTTGGGTAAGACGATAAACTACATCCGCGTCTTATGTAAGACGATAAATTAGACCCGCGTCTTATGTAAGACGATAAACTAGACCCGCCTCTTGGGTAAGACGATGAACTACATCCGCGTCTTATGTAAGACGATAAACTAGACCCGCGTCTTGGGTAAGACGATAAACTACATCTAACACCAAGGCCTCAGATCAGGAAATCTTGCGAGCGTTTAATTGCTTATGTTCACAGGTTTACCCTGACCCGGGGCGGTAGTACCTGTTAGGGTCCTAGCTATTCAAAAATAGTTAACCCCCCAAACTAGTGTCAAAACACTATGAAAGTGTCAAAATAGGTTTTAATAACAGCAATACATTTTTTTAAAAAATTATTACCAGTAATGAAATTTTGAAGAAAAAAATTATTACTAGCTATACATTATTAGCAATAATACATTTTTGGAAAAATATTACCAGCAATACATTTTTAAAGAAAAAATATTAGGAGCAATACATTTTTGGAAAAAAATATTATCAGCAATAAAAATCTTGTCGGTATTAACTAACCCATTGATGTTGATATGCGGTAAACCAAACCAAACTCATTTAATAATCCTCTACCTTGAGTAATTATTGGGCCTTGCATTGAGACACATCTAGACACGTCTTCAATCTTCTCACCCAGCTATAACTTTCAACAGTCCCCGAATACAACCTCTCCTCCCTACACAACCTGCAACATCTCGATCCCCGTCCACAGCTTGCTGCTTCCTCGTGCACTTTCCCCTCACCAGGAGGAAATACATTTACTATTATGCTTACATTCTTACCTAATGTCTCACATATATGCAGAACGCGCTGCGTCGTCTCCACTCCTAGATACTTCAGTCGACATTCTACAGCTATAGTACCGCTGCTCGAACACGTACAGTATAAATCCGATGTTGACCCTATCTTGTGAGCCTCTAAAATCAAACAAATCGCGCTACCGATCACGCACCCGTCCTTATATATGGTAATATCAATCGTTTCCTCGTAAGAAATATCATGTGTATGGCGATAAACTACCTCCGGCAGCAAGCCCTCTAATATGGAGATTGAATGTTTTGAGGAGTGTGGAACCACCTCTTGATTGCTGTTGTCCTCACGTTTACCCTGACCCGGGGTTGTAGCACCTGTTAGGTTCCGAGCTATGGGTGAATAGTTAAACCTAAACAAAAACAAAACACTCTGAAAGAAAAAATACATTTTTTTAGTAAAAAATACAACATATATAATATTACGAACAATATATTTATATTAGGTTGGTGCAAAAATAATGACGTAATAATGTCGTTTTTTGACGTTAAAAAATACGTCAAAAACGACATTATTACGTCATTATTTTTGCTCCAACCTAATATTAAAATTTCTAGAAATACAATTGTAAAATAAAATGAGCAGCAATACATTTTAGATGAAGATATATCAACAATACATATTGTAGTAGAATTACCAGCCATACATTTTATAGCAAAATGATGAACAATATAGATTATCTGTTTTTGAATGCATACAATTACGATCAAAATATATTTAGTTGAAACCATAAGATTCTGTTCAAGATATTTAGATTTTGGTATTAAATAACGCATTGAGATTGATATGACGCCAAACAAAATCAACCAACAAACCTCATACGGAAATATTCTATCTTCATTCATGCAGTTCCCCTGTCGTTTGAAATATATAAAATCTTTCTATTAAAATCAATTCCTCAGGAAAATAAGTTTCTCAAATCCAATGTTACCGCTCTTTCCTGTATAGATAGAGGTTTTTTTTTGTAAAGTAATGTGAAAAGTCGATATCTTGCTTACCGTAACAAGTCGCGTTTTCAAGCGTAAAAAAATCTTTTGGAATCGAGTTTTCAAGAACCCCCACCACCACAAATGCTGGGGCTGAAAATTTTGGAGTACTGATAGCCTACCGTATGTTTTGGGACGGCCTATACGGTAGGTATCGGTCTAACGCAGAGATTTGAGCTAAAATTCTTGAGGTCAACTTATATGGTCGGTCGACATACAGTCGGTCAACTTGAAACACCCAATTTACGTTTTGTCATCATTTTCTCTTCGAGATGCATGTGGTATCCTATTTAATTGTTGCTGCTGTAGAAAACTCTCAAAGTAAGTGGTTTCTGTTATTTGGTACAATAATTTGTGATTCTGTAGCGCCAGTCTACAAGGTTTGATGAAGTATAGTCCACAATAGACACAAAGCCATTGTAAATCATTAACCTGTAAAAACGGTCGCATTCAGTTGAGAGCTTACATATTTCTGAAATAGTTGGGTATCGTGAACATGACTCGAGTTTTTTGGCTATTGTCTTGGTTTTGTAGCAATTTGAGGTATTGTGGGAAACTAACTGTTATGGGAACTTACCTATAACGGTAATGGACTCTTCCTGACACTATAAATACTGCGCCTCTCAAGGGGTATAATGAATGAATGGTGCAACGAGCTCCAGGTCATGACTGTTGAACTCTCTGCTTTGGCAGAGAGGAACCCGGACGAAGCTTTGCCGAAGAACAAGGTTTCGTCCGGGAAGGTAGACAGGCCCTGAACCCGTCTAGGCGGTTTTAAAGGGTATATTTTTGGTCGAGCCTAGGGGCTCGGGAAACCCACGTTAAACTTGGCCTTGTGCCACATGCAACCCTCGTGAGGGGGACTAGATACCGAATGAATGTTGTAACGAGCACCAGACCATGACTGTTGAACTCTCTGCTTTGGCAGAGAGGGACCCGGACGAAGCTTTGCCGAAGGACAAGGTTTCGTCCGGGGAGGTAGACAGGCCCTGAACCCGTCTAGGCGGTTTTAAAGGGTATATTTTTGGTCGAGCCCAGGGGCTCGGGAAACCAACGTTAAACTTGGCCTTGTGCCACATGCAACCCTCGTGAGGGGGACTAGATACCGAATGAATGTTGTAACGAGCACCAGACCATGACTGTTGAACTCTCTCCTTTGGCAGAGAGGGACCCGGACGAAGCTTTTTTGTTATTCTACTCTTGTGTTTGTGTTGTTCTTCCTTGGTTCTAAACTTGGACCATAACTGTGGTTCGAGGATATTGGACCATAACACTACCTCAAGCTCAAAATATTCTATGTTCACCTTCGTTATCTCGTTTACTAAAGTTGTTGTAGTTGATACATACACTTCCATATCCGCTGGGGATGTCATATGTTTTTGTGTCAGCTTGTCATTCAAGTAAATCAGCATGCAGTAGTACTGCTTTATTATGTGGCTTAAACAGCAAGTGAATAACAAAACGCACCAGTGATGTGAGGCATGTCGCAAGTACCGACCACCGTTCTACGACGAAAAGATACTTTAAAGAAATTTTGATTTAGTTTTCAATTCAAAAGATAAGACGGATACTTTAATTTTTTTTTCATTTCAAAAACCGTTACATATGAATTTCATCCACTTCTCGACGAGATTTGAAAGTCGCGTCACGTATTAAACATTTAAATATATTCATGAAACTCACAGCTCGAATTTGGTGCCATCAAACTTGGCCGAGTCGCCTATGAATGATATGGTAATTAGTGTCAGATGTACCACATCACACATGCACACATGTCTGCATTAATATTTGAATAAAGCAGTGTTAAATGTTCAGAAGTTCTGGTGACAGGTTTCATCTATCTATCTATCTATTTATCTATCTATCTATCTATCTATCTATCTCATTCTGTTGAGCTATCTCATTCTGTTCATCAATCTAATTGTGTCTGTCTATCTATCTCGCTAGCTAATTTTTTTCATCTACCAAATTCTATTGATCTACCTAATTTTATTTATCTATCTATTCATTAATCTATTGAATTTTGTCTATCTATCTATCTATCTATCTATCTATCTATCTATCTATCTATCTATCTATCTGATTTTGTTCATCTATCAAACTATCTATCTATCTATCTAATTTTTTATTGTAAATTCTATCTATCTATCTATCTATCTATCTATCTATATATATATATATATATATATATATATATATATATATAATTTTTTTCTTTTAAATTCTATCTACTTATGTTCATCTATCTATCTATCTATCTGTGTAATTATTTCTTTTAAATTCTATCTACTTATGTTCATCTATCTATCTATCTATCTATCTATCTATCTATCTGTCTATCTCAGTCTGTTTTTCTCTGTCGAAACAGTATCTAACACATTCTTTTTTTCTTGTTTTTCTTCTTTCAAATGCATCTATTCTATCTATCCCTTTCTATACTCTTCTCTCTCAAACAAAGAAACTTTAAGGAAAGTAGGAACAATAAAAAAAAATTATATTTGCAATCCTATAGAGACATCTATAATTTTGGGGGACATAAGGAGAAAAGATTGCCCGTGGTCATAAACACTCCCAGCTGCGAGAAACATTGAGTAACCCACTGTCCGAGTTTGCTTAAATGGATAAACGTCGATGATAAAGGATCAAATGCAAGTTAGAGCAACGGTTGAAAGGAAGTTCTGGGGAGCGGTAATGGCCGATTTCCTGAAATTTCTGGGACACATTATGAGAGAAGTGGGCCTAGAGAATTTAACTCTCACAAGGCATGGTGAAATATGAACAGCAGATAACATGTTTGGGGGAATGCAAAGCAAGACCAAAGGTAGATGGTAACTGGTTAGCAAAGCAAGATCAAAGGGAGATGGTAATTCGTTAAAAGTTACGTAGAGTACAAAAGTTAGGAACTTGTAGAGAGCCGTGATCACCTCCATCTGAAAAAAAAAGCATGGGGTATAGAAGAATTTCCATGAAATGTTTCTGCTTTGTGATTAAAATCTTTTCTGACATTAATCTCACAGACCAGAATAAATACATTTGCGCAGAAAATCAAATATTAGGTTGGTGCAAAAATAAAGACGTAATAGTGTCGTTTTTTGACGTATTTTTTAACGTCAAAAAACGACATTATTACGTCATTATTTTTGCACCAACCTAATATATGTAGTATGTCGAAAAAATGTGGTTGGTTTATATTAAGAGATATTTATTATCTTTTTTTCACAGTGAAGTTTACTCTGTAAAAGGCCCAAGGATACTCGAGGTAGAGGGTTACAGAGTACGTGGCTCTGTTTATGTGGATATGTGAGGAAGATAACAGTTAACCTTACACTTGAACATGATAAGATAGTAGTCATCGGGGTAACATCCTCTTGAGAATCGGTTTTACAGAGCAGCCGTTAGCGGGAAGAAGTTGCTCGACTGAAACTTACTTCTCGCCAGTGGAATACGGAGGGAATCGAGGTAGTTACAAGGTAATGGTGGTTCCTAGTCATGAAGGTTAGATCTGATGGAACTAAGGAATGCAATTCGTCCGAGCACTATCCATGGAAGTAGTGATACAACATTGAAGGGCTTGTCACATACCGTCTATGAGAGACAGGTTGCAGGGTAGATAATCAAGGACGCAGAGACGCTTTTGAATTTTATCGAAAATGGAAAGTGCGGACTGGGCAGCTCTTGCTCAAACATGACCGTATTTCCCCATTTTAGGCTTGATCCGACTCTTTTTACAACGTAGAGGATAGCATGAGGAGTCGGGCAATTATTGGAGCTATACCTGGAACTGAGTATTTTCTCAGCATCTCGAGTGATGGCTTGAATGTACGAGTTCCAGTTGAGTGTTGGGGTAAGTGATCGTAACTGGCGGTAGTTCGGGGTTCGATTAGCGATGATGGAACGTAACTAGTTTGGTTTTCGAGGTATTGAATATAACCAATCAGTTTTTCCTCACTGAGAAGTTAGTGCTCGATCGAGTGAGAGATCAGCTGCAAATCTCTGATCATCACGGCTTTTGGAAGTGAACCGTTACATCCAATAAATATCAACGTATCTTTGATATTTTGTTTTCGACTGAACAACACACATTTGCAAGAAAAAATATCTACACATAATGTAGAATATTTGAGGGTTTCTTTTATCACACACTAATGTTCACTCAAAAAAAGGACCAAGAGCCACTCAAAGTAGAGTGAAATGAGCGTGAAAATGGTAAGAAGAGAACTCAATGGGATTATGCAGGAAGGATAACGTTTAACCCGAAATATGAAGAAGTCAAAATTGTGGTGATTGAGAAAGCATCCTGCCCGGAGTTTGTTCCTCACAGCTGCCGTTCCTGGGGTGAAGCTGTCCAAGCGGAACTACTTTCTGTAAAAATGCGAAGAGAATGTAGATGATTCAACGATGTGTACGTGGCATGGCGGGTAAATGTCACTGGTGGTGTTGCTAAGGAATGTAGATCGTTAGCACACAATAATGATAGATCAGTGAGAAACTCGCTTCGATACGTTTGCTGGAAGGGAGTTGTAGGGTAGAAAGTAATTCATCACGCACAACGCCGTATAGCCAGTTTTTAATTATAGCAATACAGGCAAGCGAGAACTAGGGAGATCCAGACCCGGTATGACAGCAGTACTCAATTATTGGTCTGATCAGGCTATTGTAATAAGGTAAAGCATGCGGAGTCAGATACTTACTGGGGTGGAACAATAAACTGACCATTTTCCAGCAACTTCAGCAATCTTGAACCAAACCTCAGGAGGACTTCATATATATATATATATATATATATATATATATATATATATATATATATATATATATATATATATATGTTGATGCACGAAACTTATGTCGCCCCAGAAACCCAGAAAGTACATGTCTTCGCCATGGTTTATTTTTACAAGAATCAGGTTAGACCAAAAAATTGAGTATTGCTGCTTTATCTAAGCTTGACCTGTTTTGGATCATTCTATCGCTTCAGAAAGTATCTGTCATCTTCTGCCATATAATATCTATACAAGAGCCAGGTTAGACGAAAAATGGAGTATTGCTGCTTTATCTGGGCTGGAGCTGTTCTGGATCGTTCTATCGCTTCACAAAGTACCTACTATTTTCTGCCATATAATATTTTTGCAAGAGTCAGTTTAGACCAAAAATGGAGTATTGCTGGTTTATCTATGGTGGAGCTGTTCTGGATCATTCTATCTCTTCACAAAATGCCTGTTATCTTCTTATATAATATATTTACAACTGTCAGATTAGACCAAAAATGGAATATTTTTGCCATACCTGGGTCGGAGTTGCCCAATCCTCTCTTTCCAGCCTTGACAGTGTTTAAAATCGTCCCTACAGACGCAACATCTCTAGCCTGTCGTTACTCTATCGATATTTCCATAGTAAAAATTCAGACGGGCCTCATCCTTTAGTTCCAACAGTTCACAGAACAATGAACCGTCCATCAAAAAGCTTCAATAACCCTGATTTTCTACGTATTCCATTAGCAAAAAAACAGGATGTTTGCCTCATAAAGTGCCATTTATCTGTCGATCAAAATTCAACGTATATGCTGCTTCTCCGAACACTACATATATAGGGAGAGTCGTTATCTATCCTCCATATCCTCAGAATTTTCACAACCAACCGAAGTTTAAAGGAAATAGAAATTTGTTTGATAGTAAGGCTCTCTGTAGCCGAGTGTTCTAAAGCACCTCGGATCAGACGACGGTTCCTCCTGCAAGGAGTAACGCAGGTTCGAATCCCGCCGATGGGTACATTTTCTTTATTACATTTCGTTTTCACTCTCGCGTGGTCATGTGTGATGTCATGAGCCGCGGTGCGATTTTCGCTTCCAGCGTCTCGTATGCACGATTTTGTCGTTGCTTGTAAATCTTCCATGCAAACAAAAACAGACTATCATTATTTTTATGTCCGTGTATTGTTTAATATATTGTAATGTTGTAATTGTCATCTTTTGATGGTGGCTTATGTAAGCTTAGACAGGATTAAAAAATATAAATCAATATGGCGATTTTCTTTCGTCTTTCAATTATAATGTTATTAAGCTCATCAGACGATATGAAATGAATTTACATAAAATAAATAGACAAACTTGTTTATATTACTTGATGAAACATGCATCAATGAAAAAATGCTGCATAAATACATTATATATATATATATATATATATATATATATATATATATATATATATATATATATAGTTTTTAGTGTTGGTTTTATCAATAAATATGTTCCGTTTCATTTCTTCTTTAGACAAATTACCCTGAAGATCCGTTTAGGTGAAACCTTCGTAGGTAGTCCCTGACTCTTTAGGATTTTTATATATATATATATATATATATATATATATATATATATATATATATATGTATGTGTGTGTGTGTGTGTGTGTGTGTGTCACACATTATGAAATGGACAAAGTCCGACAATTATTTTTAAGACATTTTTATGTTTATACATTCTTTTTATAGATACAAATATTTAAGCAAATGCCCTGTTTATAATAAACAGTATTAAACATTATTTCAAAATGTGTGACGTCATTTGCTTACATTTGATACGCCATGAGCAGATATGAATGTACGTGAGAAATTCATGGATGATTGAAGTTTAAATACAGTAAATTCGACCGTGCTAACTGAGCCCTCCTCTGTGGCCAAATCGGTTAAAGCTAAGTGACGTTTCCGTATAGGATACAGGTTCGGATCCTATCGAAGAACGAATATTTTCTGTGAAAATTTCTCGGACATTCAGGCCGGTAAATGTTTGTTATAAACAGAGCATTTACTTAAATATTTTTGTATCTATAAAAAGAATGTACAAAAAATATATATATGTGTGCTTAATTTTTTATAGACACTTCAATATACGGTTCCTTATGGAGAAAGATACCTTATTTATTGTTGGCTGGTTCTCTTTTTCTTTTTGCAACAGCCCCCCCCCGCCCCAAAATTGATACTTTGTGCTGTAAACATGGATGCGTGTATGGTCTAACGGATAATGGCTTGGAATTGTTAATTGGAGAGGCGAGTTCCAATTCCAGTCGGGTTTGTTATATTCACTTACGCGCAAATAATTTTCAGAAGGGTATGAATCCACCTCTTCTTTTCCCCAAGCTATGGGTTAATTAGTAAGATTTGTGTCACTAAATCAGTATTATCTGCAAAAATGAAATAAAATTGTATATAAAAAAAAATATTTAGATTTCGGCATTAAATAAACCTTGGAGATGGATATACCGAGAGACAAAAAGCAAAAACATAAAAAACAACCACAATTTGGAGTCTTTCATTGCATTGTATCCTATATAATATTTTGGTATTATCTAGTAAAATTTGTTTTATGTCAATATTATTTTCTTATTGGTCATATGTGTATGGATATGTGCGAGAAGTGTGTATAAAAAGAAAAATTAATATACACATACAATTTGCAGTTTCACTGTTTAAATGACGTCACGTTTAGTGACATGAAATTAGTTTTAACATACATGAGAACGCTGGGTATTTATTAATCCACCCACGAGGAATTATCTAAAGGCAGTTGTGTAAACATGCACAAAACACAATCCTTAACAACCATTGTAACAAGAAACGAAAACACTCGGGAAAAATAAAATAAAATATTTACATGTTTCATTTTGATTTAATATGGCTTTGTAGTGATGTTTGGTTAGAATTATTAACCTCTTGTATGGATACACAGGTGTTCGCTTAGTATTATTAACATCTTATATCTATGCTCTTTATTCAATGGTTGCATATTAATTTGTCAAAGTCGTTCTGTATTTTTTATCTTTTTTTCAAACGTTTTGTCAATTTCTTAAGTGGTCTTTTATTTATCAACTGCAGGATTTTATATGGGGAGCTGAACGAGCATATAACTAATATCATGTTAAATTACCTCCCCATCACTTTTGTTTTTAATTCTTGGGAAGTTTGAGCGTCAGATTTCGATAGATCTTACGAAATAATTTTACAATCTGTATCTGCCCATAAGGAAATTTTTTAGATGCAGGCAACTTCGCGTCATGAGTATATTATTTTATTTTCCGGTGAATTTGAATTTAGCGTAGGTTACATACGATTTGTTGATCACGGCAGGGCCCGCAAGTCTCTTTTTTTTTTTTTTTTTTTTTTTTTTTTTTAAATATTCTGCTTTTTGAAAGTAAATTAATCTTTATCTCGCCAGTAGTTTAACATCGTCCGAAGAGACACATTTATGGTGTTGAGACATAATTGTAATTGTGTAGCGATTTTTATTTTTTTTATTTTATTTTGTAATAAATGCGAATACCACTGTGTCACTGTGCCCTACATTTTCAACTTTACTCCTAGACGCCGTAGACCAAAATATCTTACCATTTTGGAATCAGGCTGACTCCAACATTCCGGGCCGGATCCGGACCTGCAGCCAGAAGTCTTGGATGCCCAAATTTTCATTACTGCCATTGTTTTCGGCGATTTTATAAAGTGATTTTAGAGACGAATTTTTATAACTTGGAAATAAATTTTGGAATAATCAAAATTAATTGCGAAATCCTGGGAAAATCACACATGGAATAAAAAATATTTTTGTACAGAAAGTAAGGACCTACGTACATCAAATTGTTTTTAATTTAAGTAGCGCCAGAAGAGTTACATCGAAAATTATTTTATTAACACGAGAACTCAATGTGGTATATTACATATACATACATACATACACACACACACACACACACACACACATATATATATATATATATATATATATATAATAATAATAATAATAATAATAATAATAAAGATGGGTTTGTGTGTGTGTGTATTGCCCATTGAGAAAGAATATATCAGAGCATTCAGTTATATCGAGAATTATTTAATTAACACCAGAACTCAATGTTGGGTATTGCATATATATATATATATATATATATATATATATATATATATATATATATATATATATATATATATATATACATATATATATATATATATATATATATATATATATATATTTATATGTATATATATATATATATGTGTGTGTGTGTGTATATATATATATATATATATATATATTATAAAGATGTGTGTGTGTGTATTGCCCATTGAAAAAAAGAACATATCAGAGCATTGATATACTACATGAAAAGGTTTCTCCAAATATGATCAACGTTTCCTTGCTAAAATAAAATAAAAAGAAACCGTCATTATTTTCTCATATCGTCTCTCATTAAATTCTTCAATTGCAATTCAACTCAAGGGTAGGGACTCCATACTTATTATTTTATCGCTTATTTATTGCTTTTCTTTCATCTTTTTTTAGGTTTGCCTTCAAAACACCTTCGAATTAAGATTTCTAATTTTCGATAAATTATTTTTCCTTTTTTATTTTTTATTTTCTTTTACACCAAAGCGAAAATAAATTCCAATTTCTTTTCTCCGTTTATAAATTCTACTATCTACCTCCACAACATTTCATCTCCCACGAAGGCATTTTTGGTGGGAAAGTCGCATCATTTTATCACCCGACATTTTATTAGCTACTATCTCTCTTCATTTTCGACAAATGCTCTATAATCTGCTACCAATTTTTTGTGTGTATGTCGGGAGGAAATGTTATTTAGATTTTTCGCTTCGGGTTTGTCAATTTCGAAGATTTGTCATGATTTTTTTTTTTTTGTCGGGCGGCTGGCAAGAATTATACCTGTTTTTATTGTCTGTCTTCTGATACATCTGTTCTTTTAAGGTTATTTTATTTCTATCCTTTCTTAAGCTATGTAAGTTTTGATGTTGTTTTCTGGCAGGACATTTTTTTCTTGGTTGAAGACATTTATTTCAGAAGTAAAATTTTAGTTACATGACTCGCGACAAATTAATCAGTGCTGGAAAGGGTTCGAAAGAATATATATCGCCAATTTATACAAAAGACAGAATGGCGTACTATAATAATCCGTTTCTTTGGTGTTGTAAATTGACGTCCTCACTCAAGATAGTAGTTTATTTACCGCAAATTTCACCTCCCATTTCTAACAGAACTAGATGTCCAACCAGGATTTATTATTAGTGGCCACAGTCTTAACAAGAAGATATGTAGATGCCAAACTGTTGATAGCAGACACAGAAAGGAAACTGCAAGAAATCCTACAGAAGTTAGCGAAAGGAAAGCGCGAAGAAAGGACTTCATTAGAATTATAGAAAGTATGGTTGTTAGCAAAAGGGACAACGTTGAAATTAAAAATTGGAGATAAAAGTGGAACAATTGAAAAATCTGGGCAGTGTTTTAACTGAAAGTGCGACGAGGAAGGCTTATTGGGATAGCGAAAGATGTTTTCTTAAAGCTAAGCTGTGAGTAAATTCGTTAGAGAAAATAAAGACCTGGACTGTAATATCAGTCCTCCTATATCGCAATGAATGCAGGACAATTTCATCACAGATGTAGAAGAAACCTGAGACATCAGAAATATAGTTCTACAGAAGGATGCTGAGAATACTATGGATCGAACATGTGAGCAACAACAAGATTTTAGAGAAAATAGAAGCAAAAGAGGCACTTAAACGTAACATCAGGAAGAGACAGTTGACATTTCTAAGGCAGATGATGAGGAAAGAGGGCTTAAAAATTATGATATTCACAGGATAGATTGAAAGCAAGAGGGACAGAAGAAATTCAACGTAAAACCTATCTAAAGAAATTGAGTAAATGAATAAGAGTACAAAGTTTAGGAAAGAATAAATATATGTATTATGAGTTATAAAAAGCAGGAAATTGGTTTGTTTGTTTGGGTTTTATGGCATATCAACCACTGTGGGTTATTTAATGCCAAATCCAGTTTATATGAATTTTAAATGCCTATGGAATAAAAAACGTATAGCTGGCAACATTATTGTTTCAAAAACGCATAGCTACCAACATTATGGTTCCAAAAACGTATAGCTGGCAACATTACGGTTCCAAAAACGTATAGCTGACAACATTATTGTTTCAAAAACGTACAGCTGGCAACATTATTTTTTACAAAAAACGTATAGCTGGCAACATTATGGTTTCAAAAACGCATAGCTGGAAACATTATCGTTCTAAAAACGGATAGCTGGCAAAATTGTTTCAAAAACGCATACCTGACAACATTGTTTCAAAAATGTATAGCTGACAACATTATTTTTAACAAAAACGTATAGCTGACATTATTTTTTACAAAAAAACGTATAGCTGGCAACATTATTGTTTCAAAAAAGTATAGCTGGCAACATTATTGTTGTGGATTCCGCGTGGAAAAATCGGTCTCCAATAAATGACAAACGCAAGTATTTAAACTAAGAAATTAAATGTATTTACACAAAATACAAAAGGTAATGCTATTAGTAAAATCCAGGAACGCCGGTTAGTATAAATCAAAGATCGCTATATACAGTCTCGAAGTAAACTTCCTTAGACTCGGGTGTCCTTGTAACTGACTTCTAACGTCAACTCAATCACAGTGTCTATGTACTTTCCACTCTGTTTCTCCACCCTGTTCCTCCACCTGTTCCTCTACTATCAGACTCCTGACTGACTGACTGACTGTGGCTATTTTATGCAGCAGGACGAGTCCATTATATCAGAAAAGGGTGGACTCCGTAATACCTCCCTCCTTAGATCCCTTTTCTGGGGGAATTAATATTGTGTCCATTGTTTGTTGAAAAATTGCAGGGGCAACTTTTACTCCGAATGGTAGTCTGTTGAATTTATACAATCCCTTGTGCGTATTAATGCAAGGGATTTTCGTACTCTCTTCTTGTACTGGGATTTGTAGATAAGCCTCACTAAGATCTATTTTTGAAAATATCTTACCGCCGTTGAGCTTTGTAAATATTTCCTCTGGGCTCGGTAGTGGGTAATGGTGGTCTTTTACTGCCTTGTTGAGTCCCGTCGAAAAATCTGCGCATACGCGAATTTCTCCTGACTTCTTTTTTACATAAACCACCGGCGCAACCCACTCACTAAACTGTGTTTTAGATAAAATCCCAGTTTGTTCAAGTCTCTCCAATTCTTTGTCTATTTTTTCTATAGTAGCAAACGGTACATTTCGCTTCTTTCTGAAAATTGGTTGGACGTTTTCTTTTAATTCTATTTTGGCCTTAAATTTGTTGCATCGTCCCAACCCACTTGAAAATACCTCAGGAAATTGCTTGTATAATTCTTCCTTCAATTTTATGGTATCTGATGGTTCAACCTCTAACTTTTTGCAAAACGAGTTGATAGGTAGGTCCCAAACGTTGAATTTCTGCATCCAGTCGATACCTACTAAATTTTCAGTATCTTTCATGACGTATATCTTAAGTGTTTTTTTGTTTTGCCGTGAAATTTAACATTCACTATTATTTCTCCCTCAAATTTTATTCGTTTGCCTGTAACCGACTTGGCAATTTTTTGAGTGTGTAACATGGTAGGTCTGTTTAGTTTTTTTCCATGTCTGTAAGTTGATTATCGTGAGGTGGGAACCCGAATCCATTTGTAATTTAATCTTTTTGTTTAAAATTTCCAGTTCTACATATTTCCTTACATTGGTGTTGTCATAATTATTCATCCTTGGAGCTCTTATTCTATTAGCATCTTTTCTATTTCTACATTGGGATGCCTTGTGGCCTTTTTTTTCACATTCATGACAGTTTTTATATCTGAAGCGGCAATCCTTGTTCCAATGTAATCCTCCACATCGATAACATGCTGATGGAGGGGGCTTATATTTGTTTCGATATCCGTCATAATTTGTCCTGTAAGTTGTACTTTTCTTATTGTAAAATTTTCTCTTATCATAAAATTTTATTTTTCTTTCCGTGGAGGGTGAGAATCTTTTTTCATTGTCGTAAAATTTTAGTTTTCTTTCCGGGGAGATTGAAGAACGTAAACTTTTATTTAACTTACGTATATGAGAAACAGCTGATTCTTCAATGTCAATTGCGGCTTCCTTTATGCTTAAACATCTCTGGCAATCTTCTGATGATTGCTGTAATGTTAGACCCGGTTCATTTTGTAATTTTGCAAGCATTCTTCTACGCATTTCGCTATCTTTTGTAGAAACTAGCCCTTGAACAAAGATGAGGCATTTAAAATTGTCCGGTGTTAATTCCGCTAGTTTGAAGTCGTCACAATGTTTATTTACGATTGCGGCAAACGTGGGATAATCCTCATTATCGCCCTTTACCAGGTTAAGGCATTTCCACCTCCTATGGAAGAGTGATGTTTTGGGGCTGAAGAGTTCTTTAAGACATGTCACTGCTTTGTCAAATTTTAATTCGTTCGTCTTTTTTGGCAAGATATAATCCACGAACTTTGTATATTCTTCAGTTCTTAATTTTCTAAGCAATAGACGTAGCTTTTTTGCTTCTGTCCAATTTTGACAGTCTATGTTAAAGATGTCTTCATGTCTTCTGAAGTAATCTCCAAAATTTTTGTCCTCATCTAGAGAATATTTGAAAATCTATATGGTATTCCACACTGCGTCTTGCGAAAATGTTACTTATTTTTCAAAATCTAATTGCTTGCTGCCCGCTACTTTCAATATTAGTTCCTGGAGCTCTGTTTGTCTATCTTGATTTTCCTTTTGCGTTTGTAATAGTTGCTTTTGCCATTTTTCTTGTAGCTATAACTGTTGATCATTTTGGTATTTCTGCATTTGTAATTGTTGCTCATTTTGGTGTCTTATCAGTTCTACCAACATATTTTAAAAATCTTCCATGATAACTCAATTTTATGTATTATTACTCCTCGAAATTGTTTGTCGCTAATTTGTTGTTGAACGACGAGGAAAGGATTTTTCTTCTGTTGATTAGTTTTTCGGCGTGTGTTCGCCAAGTTGTTTGTTGTTAGACGTACGAAAAGTTTTTCTTTCCGTGTGAGTTTCGAATCCTCGTTCGTCAAGTTGTTGTGGGGTATCCGCGTGAGTTTCGAATCCTCGTTCACCAAGTTGTTGTGGGTTATCCGCGTGAGTTTCGAATCCTCGTTCGTCAAGTTGTTGTGGATTCCGCGTGAGAAATCGGTCTCCAATAAATGACAAACGCAAATATTTAAGCTAAGAAATTAAATGTATTTACACAAAATACAAAAGGTAATGTTGTTAGTAAAATCCAGGAACGCCTGTTAGTATTAATCAAAGATCGCTATATATAGTCTCGAAGTAAACTTCCTTAGAGTCGGGCGTCCTTGTAACTGACTTCTAACGTCAACTCAATCACAATGTCTATGTACTTTCCACTCTGTTTCTCCACCCTCTTCCTCTCTCTGTTCCTCTACCTTCAGACCACATGACTGACTGACTGTGGCTATTTCATGACAGCAGGACGAGTCCATTTATATCAGAAAATGGTGGACCCCATAATAATTATTGTTTCAAAAACACATAGCTGGCAACAATATTGTTTCAAAAACGCATAGCTGGAAACATTATTGTTTTAAAAACGTATAGCTGGCAACATTATTTTTTACAGTAAAACTTATAGCTGGCAACATTGTTCTTTCAAAAACGTATAGCTGGCAACATTATGGTTTAAAAAAAAAACAAAAAACGTACAGCTAGCAACATTATTGTTTTAAAAACGTACAGCTGGCAACATTATTGTTTCAAAAACGTATAGCAGGCAACATAATGGTTCCAAAAACGTATTGCTGACAATATTATGGTTCCAAAAACGTATAGCTGGCAACATTATTATTTCAAAAACGTACAGCTGGCAACATTATTTTTTACAAAAAATGTATAGCTGGCAACATTATGGTTTCAAAAACATATAGCTGACAACATTATGGTTTCAAATCAGATAGCTGGCAACATTATGGTTCCAAAAACAGATAGCTGGCAACATTATGGTTCCAAAAACAGATAGCTGGCAACCTTATCGTTTCAAAAACGTATAGCTGGCAACATTATTTTTCCGAAAACATTATCTGAGTCCTTGCTGTTAGATGTAGTTTATCGCCGTACCCAGGACGCGTGTAGTTTATCGTCATACCCAGGACGTTCAAAAACGTATAGCTGGCAACATTATTGTTTCAAAAAAGAATAGCTGGCAACATTATTGTTTCAAAAACGTATAGCTGGCAACATTATTGTTTCAAAATCGCATAGCTGACAACATTATTGTATCGAAAACGTATAGATGGTAACATTATTTTTCCAAAAACATTATCTGAGACCTTGCTGTTGGATGTAGTTTATCGCCATACCCAGGACGCGGATGTAGTTTATCGCCATACCCAGGACGCGGATGTAGTTTATCGCCATACCCAGGACGCGGATTGAGTTTACCGTCATACCCAGGACGCCAGGAAATTGGGGAGAACTATGAAAGACAACGCCCTGAGTGAACACGGTACATAAATAGAAGAGATTTCAACACGATAAATAACAATGACGTGAATATTCGGAAAAGATTGATCTATCTATCTATCTATCTATCTATCTATCTGGGACTATTAATATCTATCTATCTATCTATCTATCTGGGACTATTAATATCTATCTATCTGGGACTATTAATATCTATCTATCTATCTATCTATCTATCTATCTATCTATCTATCTATCTGGGACTATTAATATCTATCTATCTGGGACTATTAATATCTATCTATCTGGGACTATTAATATCTATCTATCTATATATCTATATATCTATCTTCGTACCTGTCTATTTCTCTCTATCTCCTTTCTCTCTTTATTTATCTATCTGTCTATCTCAATCTTTTCCTATATGGCTGTCTAGCTCCCCACTCTTAATCGCACTCTTTTTCTCTATGTGTTTATCCCTAATTCTTCCTTCGTTCTTTCCTTCCTCATTTCGTTCTTTCTTTCTTTCTTTCTTTCTTTCTTTCTTTCTTTCTTTCTTTCTTTTATTGTATCTATTTCAGTCTTTTCCTTTCTTTCTTTCTTTCTTTCTTTCTTTCTTTCTTTCTTTCTATCTATCTCAATCTCTTCCTATATGGTTGTCTATCTCTCTCTCTATGTGTGTGTGTGTGTTTGTTCTTTCCTTCTTTCCTTCCTTCCGTCATTTCTGTCATTTCTTTCTTCCTATTTCAGTCTTTTTCTATCTATCTATCTATCTATCTATCTATCTATCTATCTATCTATCTTCGTATCTGACTGTCTATTTTCTCTCTGTCTCTTTGTCTCTCTCTGTCTCTCTCTGTCTGTCTCTCTCTCTACACATACATACATATATATATATATATATATATATATATATATATATATATATATATATATATATATATATATATGTACTATTCCGGGCGATTGAAGAAAGGATAAAAGATGAACGAGATTCAAGAATATTTACCGATGTTCTGTGAATAAGCCGACTCCATTCGTTTCAGAGGTTTAAACTCCATTCTCTGCCTACCAAGTAAATTCTTATAACATCAAATATAAACAACCTACATTTACCTATCCTCGAAGTACATGAATATAGACACAACTATGCACAACCAATATTTACGTATCCACGAGCCAAAACGATAAGTGACTCAAATATAAACG
Organism: Acanthosepion lycidas; assembly: GCA_963932145.1. NCBI lineage: Eukaryota > Metazoa > Mollusca > Cephalopoda > Sepiida > Sepiidae > Acanthosepion > Acanthosepion lycidas. The sequence goes on along the minus strand of OZ010592.1, from coordinate 44,810,692 downwards.
ACCAATATATAACAACACCGATATTTCACAGACAGAACTAAATAGCTGAATAGAAAAAGAATAACACACATGCTTAGTTCACAGAGTGGTTTACAATGCTACGTCGTGTATACATATATACAAGTGTCCCACGCAAATAAATTATAACATACACCTCAACAAACAGTGTGTAGGACAGGAGAATCTTGTTATATTTCCCGAAGGGAAAACTGGGGTTATGGCTGATTCTCCACGACTTGGGCTAGGCCATGTGCTTTTATCTTTAAGACCTACTGCTGTTGCCCAAAGACATACTCCCTTGTCAATCTCCCTCCGGCCGTCATTCACCAGCGATCACGTGATCCTCGTGACTATCTCAATGAAAGGGCGATAATCGCCATTTGTAAGCAAACAAGACATTTATAATACAGGCATGAATTTGTAGTATGAATGTTAAGCAATGGCTCCGTTTATTTCTATATATTGTGGCAATTCTGCTTAAATTTCGTGTTTTCTTAATTCCAGATGAAATCATGGAAGTTTTCCAGTTTAACTGGATGAAATTTTCATTTTCCAAAATTATAATTTATATTATTTAATTTAGATATTGAAAAAAAAAAAAAGAAAAAAAAAATAACGGCAGAAGATGAAACTGACTCCATTTGTTAAGATCAGAACGTAACATTTGAAATTAGTAGAAGGCGATGAGGGAAATGGATTTGAAGTATTTAACAATCAACTGATATAGTGACAGAAGGAATGTCAAAGGGAACCACTGACTAACCAATCTAAATGATCTTGTGAGTATGGATGGCAGAGCGGGAACAAAAATTGATAATGAAGAGTTAAATATTTGTCCATTGCTACCTGGAAAGAAAAGGCAAATAATAATAATAATAATAATAATAATAATAATAACAAAAAAAAAAAAAAAACAGGGAGAGATTTAACGATGTGAAACCCAGTATAAGCATCAATCCTACAAGTGTCACAGTTTCAGATTGACTATATTATTAAGGTTATACTTCCTTCCTTTCTTTTCTTTTTTTAATCATTTTATCCCAATCAAGGCAGGAATGTCACGAGTTGACAGGGGGCTACAGAGAGTGAAAGTAAGATAAAAAAATTGTACCTAGGGAGGATTGCGAAAAGGATAAAAAAGGAACCGGCTTCAAGAATTTAGAAGATGGCGATTGACGTTGCATTTACATTTTTGAAGATTGTAGTTGTCAGGGAAGCAAGTAAACCGGACGGGAAATGTGATAAAAGTAACTTTTGTCGCAGAAATGGCGGTTACATTTAACTATTTGAACAGTAAAAGGGTGAGATCAAGATTTCAATCTAGTAGTACGCTTAAATTCATATAGTCGAGGCAGCAAGGAAGAAAGCTACTCAGAGCAGTTGTCATGAAAATATTTGTAGAAAAGACAGAGAGAAGCCCACACCGCGTCGGCGAGAAAATCAAAAAGTCAAGGTTCTTTTATCTTTCTTTCTTTGCTATTTTCACTTTCTTTCTTTCTTTCTTTCTTTCTTTTATGAATGTCAATGCTTTTCTTTGTTGTTTTAATTTTCTCACTTTGTTTCTTTTGCAATTTGAATTTCTTTCTTCCTTTCTTTCTTCCTTTCTTAGTTGTTTTCATTTTCCTTTTCCTTTTCCCTCTGTTGTTGTTTTCAATTTCTTTCTTTCCTTCTTTTTTATTGATATTTTCAATTTCTTTTTTTTATCTTTTTCTTTCTCAGCTTTTTGAATTTTTCTTTCTTTATCGTTTTTGCGATTTTCTTATTTTCATTTTCTTTTTTCTCTGTTGATTTCATTTTCTTTCTTTATTTTCAATTTCAATTATCACAGCACAGTGAACCAACTTTCTTAATGGCTAATCTACCAATTTATTCAATATACATACATACATATATATATATATATATATATATATATATATATATATATATATAAATCTACCAATCAACTCTATCACAGCTACAGCTTAAATTAATTTATCTACGTTTAAAATAGAAGATTTTACAATTACTTCTCAAGCAATAAAAATCTTAATACGAAACAAAATAATAATACCCTAAAACTTGAATTTACACTATAACCGTAATGATTGCCACAAAAATACATAAGTGAAACCTCAAGTCATTTAATTAAAACATTAAATAAACACCAAAATAATCTTTTGCAAAACAACACACTTAATGCATTGTTTGTTAACCATAATGAGCCTACCCATAATTTTGATTTAAAAATGCTATGATAAATAAAAGTGAAAACAATTTATGAAGACAAAAGTGTGCAGAATGCATTTTTCTTGTTTGAACATACACAGCAAATTTGCGTCCAGGTTCTTACAACATTGCACCTTTATAGGCAGATCTATTATCACAATAGATATAATAACAAAAGTTGATAAACATAAGCAAAAAGAGACTAACAGAAATTGTCTAAACTATATATCAAAACATGTTTTTTAAAAACAATAAAACATTAAAATTTCAGCGTCCCCACTCTTTCGTGTCTCGTAAACCTCACTTTAGTCTGATGAAGTCCGAGAGGACACAATGCGTCACACAAAAATCTTTTTTGTCATTGATTTTTCTTACATTGATCAAGTATATAAAAAAAAATAAATGGGTCAGTCAGTTATGTGATATGCGTGTTACACTCTTAGGTGATCATGTATTTAACGAGGCAGATTGTTTTCCGCTGTAGGTTGCCATTTTTTCTGCGGTAGACCAGTTACCTTCCAGATCCGGTATGTTCTGCTATTTACCCATAGACAGAAGAAGAGGATTCATACGTTTCCCCAGTGTATTACCACGTAAGTGAAATTCGAACTCAGCTCTCCGATTCCTCAAGGCGAACCGCTATCCATTACGCCAACGTGCCTCCTCGTATGAAAGGTTACGATCTGGTCATAAGTCGGCCTGTAATTAATTTTGTATTTTCTTTCGACATTATTTGATTTAAAAAAATAATTATTACGGTTTCTTTGCGCTTGATTTCATTTGTATCCCATAGTTCTGTTTATATATTTGTACGTTCCTCAGGTTAAAATCAAACACTGCATACAACAGTGCAGATGGTTTAATACTTCGTTTACTTAGGTATCCTGGGTATCACGATAAACTACTTGGACGTCCTGGGTATATGTCATTTCTTTCTTTCTTGGGAGGCTGAGTAGGCTTAGACAATTTCATCTTGTTTGGGATTTCTTGAAGAAAAATTTCAAAGACACAAACTGATTCGGGTGAAAGTTTGTTGAACAAACTTTCACCCGATAGCTCTAGCACCGAGCTTGAGGCACGCCTAGGAATTATAGCATTGCCTGGAACCAAGGGATAATTTGTTGTAGATTTGGGAAACACTCACGTTGCCAGACCCAGAGTAATTGTGTTCAGGAAGCCAGGCATATGAATTGGCGGTCGTGCTGGTTAAAGTCGAAGAGTCTTAAGTCGACATCGAACTGTATATCATTTACCCCCCCCCCATATATATATATATATATATATATATATATATATATATATATATATATATATATATAATTACTTATTTAAAAATATGATTCCATCGCTACATAAGAGCCGAAAATTTCAATATAATTATTTGAATTAAATTGAATTAAAGTACAGTGTAACCCGGATATAAGAGAGTTGTCGGGAACGGAGAAGTCTCTTATATCCGGGTTTCTCTTATATCCAGGTTTGGTCTATTTTATATACATTAACACAGGCTCTAATTTGGGACCAGTGAAAATCTCTCTTATATCCGGGTCTCTTATATTCGGGTTACAATATACTAATCTTTGTTCCATCTTCAAGCCTAACGAGTTCTTTCCTATTTTCTCTATATTTTTACACACATATACACACACACACACACACACACACACACACACATACACATATTTATATATATATATATATATATATATATATATATATATATATATATATATATATATATATATATGTACACTGGGTGTAAAAGTCTAGGCGGGTTCAGAAAGGCCATATTTTTGGCCGAGCCTACGGGCTCGGGGATACCCACATTAAAACGGCCTTGTGCCACATTCGATCCTCGTGGGTGGATTGATAAATACAGGAATCAATAGATTCTGAGACCGTAAGACTGACTCTCGGCGACTGTCGAACTCTCTGCATTAGCAGAAGGGAACCCGGACGAAGCTTTGCCGAAGGTCAAGGTTTCGTCCGGGGAGGTTGACAGGGCCTGAACCCGTCTAGGCGGGTTCAGAAAAGCCATATTTTTGGCCGAGCCTACGGGCTCGTGGATACCCCCATTAAAACGGCCTTGTGCCACATTCGATCCTCGTTGGTGGATTGATAAATACAGGAATCAAGAGATTCTGAGACCGAGAGACTGACCCTCGGCGACTGTCGAACTCTCTGTATTAACAGAGGGGAACCCGGACGAGGCTTTGCCGAAGGTCAAGGTTTCGTCCGGGGAGGTTGACAGAGCCTGAACCCGTCTAGGCGGGTTCAGAAAGGCCATATTTTTGGACGAGCCTACGGGCTCGGGGATACCCACATTAAAACGTCCTTGTGCCACATTCGATCCTCGTTGGTGGATTGATAAATACAGGAATCAAGAGATTCTGAGACCGAGAGACTGACTGTCGGCGACTGTCGAACTCTCTGTATTAACAGAGGGGAACCCGGACGAGGCTTTGCCGAAGGTCAAGGTTTCGTCCGGGGAGGTTGACAGGGCCTGAACCCGTCTAGGCGGGTTCAGAAAGGCCATATTTTTGGCCGAGCCTACGGGCTCGGGGATACCCACATTAAAACGGCCTTGTGCCACATTCGATCCTCGTTGGTGGATTGATAAATACAGGAATCAAGAGATTCTGAGACCGAGAGACTGAACTGCGATTTGGCTACAAGTGTTGCGGCCGAGAAACAAGAAATCTATATATATATATATATATATATATATATATATATATATATGTATATTAGGTTGGTGCATAAAAATGACGTAATAATGTCGTTTTTGACGTATTTTTTAACGTCAAAAAAACGACATTATTACGTCATTATTTTTGCACCAACCTAATATATATATATATATATATATATATATATATATATATATATATATATATATATATGTGTGTGTTACTCTACGAATCAACTCAATCACAACTATAATAATTTATGACGTTTAAAATAAAATTTGTTACAACTACTTTTCAAGCAATAAAAATCTTTATACAAAACAAAATAATAATAAGCTAAAAAATTGAACATGGAATTTATCCTTAACCTGTAACGACAGAAGAAATGCTTTAATACTTGCTTCTCGCCTTCGACTCCTCAGTCGTCCTGGGTATAACGATTAACTGCATCTACGTCCTGGGTATGAGGATAAACTACATCATCGTCCTCGGTATGGCAATAAACTACATACGGCAGCAAAGCCTCTGATGTTTCTTGAATGGATTTGAAGACGGAAGATGAATCTTGGTACCATTACTGGAGGCCTTAATGATTTTTCACCTCGTCATTGCTCAGTTGAGAAGACAATGGGGCTGACAGAAAACGATTTGTTCGCTTTCTAACAGAATAACTCCAAAAAGCTTTTCGTTGATTCTTAAGATAAATAGTATCAAGATGGCTAAAGCCTGTAAAAAAGATACTCAGTTTGCTTCGTGTTTTTTTTTTAATATTAAACATTTTATGGGATGGATAATTACGCTGTAAACCAATCTGAACAATTTTGCTGTTACACTTGATATATATATATATATACATATATATATATGGGCAGCAAACATTCTTTTAAACATCTTTCGTTAAATATGACAAAGAAGGAAAATTTAATTAATTATTTATTTAACTTTTTGAGATTTCTTACATTATTCCATTATTGGTGTGAGTAAGAGAGTAAAAAAATGTCCATGTCGTCCATTGTTTCAAGCGCTTTCGGCCACTTCTTTAGACATTTTCAAGGGGTTTTATTTTAGGCATTGTCAACATATATATATATATATATATATATATATATATATATATATATATATACATACATATACATACATTAGTGTCCAAAACTAAAGGACAAAATTTTAAAACCTAATATTTCTTAGAAATAACAACTGTGAAAAGCTGAAATTTTGACAACTGGTAGTCGTTATCATCCATAATAACATACTAAAATTTGAATCATTTGCAAAGGATAGAAAAAGAATTATAACAATTATTTATTTATTTTCAAAATAGGATCGTCCAAAAGTAAGGGACAAAATTGAGAAAAACAATGTAAACAGTATGCTATATCAAATTTTTTGATTTCCTCTAAAGAATAAGTCTTACTTAGTCATTTGTAAACGTTGCATCAGCCGGCACCATGGCGAAACGCCAAAAACTTGATTACTCTGTGAGACAAGCTATTGTAAAGCTACACAAGGAAAAGCACACCATTAGAGAGATTTCAGAGAAAGTGAAACGTTCCAAGAGTGTTGTAGGCAGGGTTGTTAAATCCTACAATGATACTGGCAAAATAGTTAGTGCTTTTAAAACCGGCAGACCCCGCAAAACTTCGGCAAGAGAAGATCGAATAATGCAGCGTATGTCATTAAAGGACCGTTTTAAGTCTTGCACAGAAATTAAAAGGGTTATGAATAGTAACTCATGTGTTAATGTGTCAAGACGACTGCAAAAAATAGGGCTGTTTAATCGAACCCCAGGGAAGAAACCACTTGTTAGTTCGAAGAATAAGAAGAAGACATTAGAGTTTGCAAACAGGTATGTAATTTGGAGATATGAAAATTGGGCAAAAGTATTTTTCAGTAATAAAAGCAAGTTTAATTAATTTGGAAATGATGGAAAAAACAATGTAAAGAGACGTATTGGTGAAAGATTAAGTGCAAAGTGTACTAAGAAAACTGTCAAGTTTGGGGGCGGAAGCGTCATGGTATTTGGAATGTTTTCTAGCCAAGGTACAACGCCTCTTGTCCGGTTACAAACTCGTGTAAATGCGCAGATCTATAAAAACATTGTTCAAGATCATGTGCCAATCATACAGAATTCAGGTTTCGATAGGGCTACCTTTATGCAAGATAATGCCCCATGTCACAAGGCAAAGGTGGCAATGAGTTACCTTAGCGAGCAAGATTTAGAAATTATGGATTGGCCACCGCAAAGTCCTGACTTAAATCCAATAGAAAATATTTGGAAGACCTTAGGAGTGAAAGTTATGGAAAGAAATCCCACTAACACGGAGGATTTGGGGGTGAAGCTTCAAGAAGAATGGTCTAAAATTAGTATCGAGGATTGTCAAGAACTGATTCGTTCTTGTAGTCGAAGATGTGCAGGTGCCATTGAGAGCAAGGGTTCATTTACTAAATATTGATTGTACATGTATTTTTTTTGTTTTTTTTTTTTTTTACATTGTTTTTCTCAATTTTGTCCCTTACTTTTGGACGTTCCAAATTTGAAAATAAATAAATAATTGTTATAATTCTTTTTCTATCCTTTGCAAATGATTCAAATTTTAGTATGTTATTATGGATGAGAACGACTACCAGTTGTCAAAATTTCAGTCTTTCACAGTTGTTATTTCTAACAAATATTAGGTTTTAAAATTGTGTCCCTTAGTTTTGGACGCTACTGTATATATCATTAAAGACGACTGAGTAGCAACTGCGTTTAAGCGGTTTTTTTATTTTTTTCTTGTGTTCATATAAGTTTTTTTTTCTTTCCTGGATGTAAGGTGTGTCAAAATGTTTTGTATGTCCAAAACGCTTTCGAGTATTCTTTTAACCATTATTAAGGCTTTTTAAAAATTCTGATTTTTATTTTCCTCCTCAGATACATTATATAGAAATACCCATCCCCTTTTGATCAGAAAAAGAAAATTAAATTAATTATTTACAACGAAATGTTTAAAGCAGCTTATCTCATTATCAACAAAATAATTCACCTGCAATATTCAAATTACAGACAAACAATATTATTCATGAACTCATATGTCCCTTAATGAACTCTGATCCTGATTAAATCAAATTCATGTATACTTATATTAGACATACCACGAAATGACTATCATGAACACTCACTTTACAGCTCTCTGACCATAGCTCAATTAGGACTAATTTAAACACACACGGAGACCTACTAAACTCTGCAATATCCTCGTACAAAATATAACTATGATAGCCTCATCCACATGTAAAAATGACTAAAAATTATGGAAACATTGATAATGAAAAAAGAAAAAAGCCAAAACTCTATAACAACATCTATGAACACAATCGCAATTAGTCGACCGTATTTGAAAAAAAAAAAAAAAAAATACCAGAAAGCATTACCATAAATCTAGATAAAAAATACATAAAAATCTACACATTCATTTATAACAGCCGAAATCTTTCGGATATTCAAAACATTCGGACAATTTTGACGCACCTTATGTCGAGAAAAGAAAACTTCTAAGAACACAAGAAAAATTAAATAAAAAAGATTACTTGTCTGTCGTCTGTAATAAATGTTGTATAAAAGAGGAATTGCTGCCCAAAAATGCAATATATATATATATATATATATATATATATATATATATATATATATATATATATATATATATTTCTATATATATATTTCTATATCTATATATCTATATGTATGTATGTATGTATGTATGTATCTATATATATATATATATATATATATATATATATATATATATATATATATATATATATATATACACAAACATCATCGTGTAACGGATCAATTTCACATTTATCATCGGACGGAAATTGGAACTAAGCCCAGGTTAGAATTTGAAAAAGAAATATTGTTTTATTTTTATGTCCGTCTAAATCATGAATAAAATATTGGAAATTTCTTTTCTTTTTTTTTCTTTCTGGAAAACCGATATTTTAAAGTTACATTTAAAATAGATATTCTTTACGAGAACCTTGGTCCCGTAGTATATTTTAGATTGTTTGCATAATAAATTCCAACAATCTGAAAACAATTTATTATCAATACCTTTTAATAAACCCAGAAGGTATAAGCGGAAAGTTAAACGCTATATTTCTCAAATAAATATATCGATTTCTCATTACACATTTTATTGTGAGACGGTTGACTTGCATAATAAAAACTGATCCGTGATAAATGAACAAATGGTGATTCATCGCGTGTATATATATATATATATGTGTGTGTGTGTGTGTGTGTGTATGTATGTATATATATATATGTGTGTGTGTGTGTGTATGTATGTGTATATATATATGTGTGTGTGTATATGTGTGCCAGTTTATGTATGTATGTATGGGTACATGGACGAGTGGCTAGAACGTTCGCATTGTGACCATGAGACCGGGGTTCAAATCTCACCATGGCCGTTTTATCAGGAAGGAAACCTCCTGATGTTATCGGACCACCCCTTTTTTTTCCCTCTCGCTGTTACTAATCACTTAGCTTCCTTTCTTTCTCCACATGTAAATTCTTTTTTTACCTCTCATGGGAAACTTTCCAATGACGGAAGTGGTAGACATACTTCGATAACTGCATTTTGGAATAAAATATTCTATAGCATCGTGATTTTCCCCCTGATGAAACGATAAAAAAAATTAACGAGAAAGAGGTACATTTTTGTAGTGAGTATGTGCATGTTCTAATGTAACACTGCATAATCTATCTATCTATATATCTATCTATCTATGTGTGTGTGTTTGTGTGTGTCGACTATGATGGGATTCGAACTGATTTGTCAGGAAGGTGACTTCCTTATATTATCGATCTGGGGAGGCGATCGAAGGGTACGGCATTTTTGAGAAGTGTCTGGAAACCATATCACGGATTGAATCAGGCCATACGAGTAAAACTGGGTAGTCGGAACTATTTGGGAACCACCATTTGTTGTGCTAGCAGGAAGTCAAAAGTCATCGTGACCGAGATTTTGAGCGTGCTGGCCTTGTTCAGTCTGTTGATCACGTTAGATAACGAGCCCTCTCACAGGAACTGTAAACAAGGTCCTTTCAGCATCTAGGGCTGATCAACAAACAACGATGTGTCTGAGCAAGCGTCAGTAACAAAGATTGCCTAGCCGCTCTAGTAAAGAAGTATCCTCAGAGTTGCCAGCTATATATATATATATGTATATATATATATATATATATATATATATATATATATGTGTGTGTGTGTGTGTGTGTGTGTGTGTGAGAGAGAGAGAGAGAGAAAGAGGGGGGAAGGGGAGAGCGTTTCCTAAATCTGATTAAATGATCATGCATGAGATTTTTGTGGGGAAAAACATTCGCGGTCATGGCCAAGATCTTTCAGGGCATCTCGTGTTTCTGTTCACACAAAGGACGCACAACGTATCATTTGACATTGATCTTTGCACGAATATTCAGTTTGTGGCGTTACGTAATGAATATTAAATGCTGAATAATTCTTTTGAATTCACACGATGCCAGAGTTTTCGCATCGGATATTTTGGATCTCACTCAAGCATAATAAACGGTAGACTGAACAGTATACACAGAGAAATGATTTGTATGGTCGTCACGTGAATGAAAGTATCAGCGATGATTCGGATGCTTTCAAGCGTCTATCACACGAACGCGCACGCACGTACAAACAACTAACCCACACCCACCCTATCTATCTATCTATCTATCTATCTATCTATCTATCTATCTATCTATCTATCTATCTATATCTCACTCTCTCTATACATACATACATACATATATATATATATATATATATATATATATATATATATATATATATATATCAATCTGTTTACTATCTATCTGTCTATCTATCTAACTATTGGACGTCAATTGAAACTGCGATATTCAAAGTAGTGATATATATATATATATATATATATATATATATATATATATATATATATATAGTTGGATTGATGTGAGTTTGTGACCCTGGGGTTCACGCTATTTGCGATCGTCAGACAAACTGATTAATTTTTAAATTTAGGATTTATATATAGTTGTGTATATCGGTGATTTTATGGTAGTGTGGGTACAAATTGTCGTCGAAACGCCACTCGATTGAATATGTTAGCTCTATCACTGATATTGTGTGCTTCCCAATAACTACTGCGTATATATAATATATAAATTATATTTATAAAAAAATGCATATATATATATATATATATATATATATATACATTTTACATATATATATATATGTATATATATATATATATATACATATGTATTCTAAAAAAGAGAGAAACCGCAAACGTTTTT
>OZ010592.1:44786949-44796949 GCA_963932145.1 Acanthosepion lycidas | reverse complement strand
TATATATATATATATATATATATATATATATATGTTATCGAAGTGACGTCATTCAGCATTCTAGCGATTTTATTTATATCGCTATTGCTTTTAAATACGCCACATTGTATCAGTACAGCTTTTGTCAGGAAGGGAGATAGATTGTATAGGGACGTAATGTTACTATGAATGATTGCGAAATTAATGCAAATGCAATACATTTTCATTTACCGTATTTTGTTTCCTGATTAAACTAATACTGATACAATGGGTGATATTTAAAATCAATACGAGGCTGGAATGACGAAGAAGGAATGATGCTAGAGCTGTGAAATCTTGCATGCATTCATTTCAAAATCTTCTTTGAACTGCACTGTGTAGTAACGGATAGCCGAGTTCGAATTCCAGTCGAATCCATTACATTCACTTACGCGCTAATACCGTTGGAAAAGGTATGAATCCTCTTCTACTCCGCCCAGCTATGAGCAGACCAGGTTCTCTAGACTTGGATGGCAACTGGTCTACCGCAGAATGAAATATCAACCTACTGCGAGAAAAAAATTTTCCTTCGTTAGTCATGTATCAAAAGATACATGATCGCCTAAGTGTGTATCCCGCATGGTACTTAACTGACTGACTATAAAGGAATAAACGTCTGTAGTAGAAGGAATTGGACAGCCGAGTTCGAATTTCATTACATTCACTTACGTGCTAAGACCCTTGGGAAAGGTATGAATCCTCTTCTTCGCCTCCCAGCTATGGGTAAATAGCAGAGCAGACCGGGTTCTCTAACCTTAGATGGTAACTGGTTTACCGCAGAATGAAATGGCAACCGAAAATTCTGACTCGTCAGTCATGTATCGAAAGATACCTGATCGCCTACGCATGTATCATGCATGGCACACAACTGACTGACTGTTGAATTCCAGCCAAACTTATATCGGACCCCTTACAGAAGACACCAAATATAACTAGTAGCGACTTCTCTTGAAAATGGAATTGATTTGGTATCGTGGAGCTATGAAATACCTGTAGAAAAAGGGATTAGCTCTCAAGGACATCCAGGTTGGCATGCTTTCCACATTAGGGGATGGCGCTTCAGCTATCAACAGTGCAAAAGGGGGCAGCTAAATCTAGAAAGAAGAGTCTTAAAGATGACTCATGGTCTGGATGTCCTGTAACTGCCACCACCAATTAAACATTTATCATGTTCACCACATAGCAATGGATGACAGACGTTTGGCTATAAAGACAGACAGTGCTATTAGCATATCCAATGAGAGAGTTGAGAATATTCTGCATAATGAACTTGGCATGACGAAGGATTCTGCTCGATAGGTTGCGCGTCTTCTGACGCGTAGTGTGGAAAATCTGACATCGTTTGAGGAAGATCCCGCTGATTCCCTTGGACATTTCCAAACCTAGGATGAATGTTGGATTCATCATTTTGAGCCATAGACAAAGGGACTATCCATGAAGTAGAAACACCCCTCCTCAGCTGCTCCAAATAAGACCAAGTTGGTTTCATCGGATGGAAATTTTATGGCCTCGGTTGTTTGGGGTTCGAAAAACATTGTGCTTATTGACTCTCTTCAAAAGGGACACAGCATCAAAAGTGGGCTTGTTTCATCAGAACAATACTCCAGCTCACAAGCCCTTGATTTCAATTGCCTGCTGTGCGTAACTGTGGCTTTTAACTGGTTGATGCGACGCCCTATTCTCCCGATATATTCCCACCTGACTATCATCCGTTTACCAATACGAAACAAAAAAGATGGTTTGAGAACAAGTATCGTAATGATCATGACGTCATATCTGCTGTTCATGCCATTTTGATCAAGAGGATGAAAGATTCTTCCCCGGTGGGATCCAAGCACTTCAAAAAGCATGGAAGAAGTGTGTGGACCGCAAGGCAGAATATGTTGAAAAAGAGAAAAATAGTATCTTGGTCTGCCTGAGAACTTTTCTGTCAATCGTGGTAATACCGAAACCTAAAGCCAAAAAAAAAAAAGTAAAATGAAAAGCTGAATGTTGTCATGTTAGTTCTGCATTTATATACATCGAACATTGAATTCTATGTTTACTAACACACACTCACGCACAGATACATATATACATACATACATATATATATGTGTGTGTGTGTACATATTCCAAACACTTGCTACCAATAATCAAGCAAATATCACGATCAGTTAACTGAAGGCTTTCCGACAATTCTTTCAGTGAAACTATCTTCAACAAATCCAAGAAAGACTATGAAGCAACCGTAAAATATAGTGGATTCCTAGCAATAATCACCTATACGATATACAGCACAAAAAAGCACAACAGGAAAATAAACATCATATGTTTCAACCCACTGTACAACGTAAAAGTAAAAAAAAAAACGTAGGAAAATATTCATTAAAATCATGCGCAAACACTTCCCCTTATCAAGCAATCTTCACAAAAATTCAATAAAAATACAGTAAATATCAGCTATAGTTTCACCGTGAACATAACACAAATAATGCAAAATCACAGCAGGAAAACAGCCATCAAATCACCCGCGCAAATCAAACCCACGTTTCAGAACAAAGAACGAATGTCCCTTAAACTGCAATTGCTTGCAGAACAATGTAATATATCAAGCCACTGTAAAATCAGCTGAAAAATATACAGAGGAGTAACTGAAAGACCCTGGGAACAAAGAAACTATGCACACAATAATCCTTCATAAATTCTAAATACGTGAACATAAACATATTTGGGAGATTAAAACAATAACCAAATAACACCAAAACTATCATGGAAAATAAACATAAATCTCAAAACTGTAAACTCTGTCTGGAGGAGAAAATGGCAATAATTACTTTCCCAGACCGACATAAACTACTAGATACTAAGAACGAACAAGAAAAAAGAAAACTAAACAAAAACTAAAATAAGTAAACAAAAATAAGTAAAACAAATTAACCAAACCAATAAATAAATAAATAAATAAACATGTTAAGTAAATAATTAAGAAACGCACACATAAACGTAATAATTACAACCAACAATAGAATAATCAATAATAAAGAAATAAATATCAAAGTAATAAAAGAAGATTATAAATAGCCTAAAGACTGCAACTGGACCCACAGTTATTCCCCCTAGAATAATTCGAAACAAACGTTTCCGCCCACCAAAATAGTTTTTAGAATAATACAATTACCCACAATGTATCATTGAACTGTATGAGCAAAAAAAAAAAAATAAAAATAAAAAAAAAAATAAAAAAAACAAAAAAAAAACAAAACAAAACAAAAAAAAACAAAACAAAAAAACGCATATGGCCTGGTGATTGCGAGACTTCCATGTTCACTTTTATATTTACATACGTTCTATTCCTTATAACCCATAAATATAACTTTTTTACGAAAAATTTCGAAGTGCATAGACCCTCTCTGAAGATCACCGATTGCTAACCTTTCCAAAATCGGTTTATAAATCGAGAAATCCAAACCGTCACAATTTATTTCCCTGAAACTTATTCTTAACAGAAAATCAGTTTTTTTTTTGTGAATATATAAATAAATGCATGTGCAATTCTGGTTTCTGTGCGAACATTTCTCAACACTGCCTTGTAATTTCCTCATAAATAACGCACTCGATATATTCTGAACTACACTGAAAGCACATTGTTTAAGATTATAGTTAAACCTAGAGAGCCAGACAAACCTACCAAGGTTTCACCTAAGCGGATCATCAAGGAGCCGTCCTTCCCTGATGATCTGCTTAGGTGAAACCTTGGTAGGTTTGTCTGGCTCTCTAGGTTTAACTAGGTCTGTTCTACTTACCGTATTGCGCACTTTATTTAGTTGTTTTGCTTACTCGTATCGGTTTTTTTTTCTTTGGGTTTTGAACTTACATGGTAGACGATTATTTTCGGCTAACTTACATGTTCTTGGTTCTTTCTTTTTTTATACCTTTTTTTCCTTTTGGTATTGGTTTGATTATTTGCAAATCAAGACCCCGAAGGTTTTCCGAACGAGTGTAGTTTCTTATACCTATAGGATTACTGCTAATACTAATAACAATTGTTTAAGATTCTATGTATATTTTCTAAGCTTGGCGCAGGACAAAAGCCTAATATAAACAGTGAGGATCGGAAACGCTATATACATCTGAGTTTCAATTCAAATAGACGGTGCGGAACGATATTACTACTTAGAGAAAACTCTACTCTCGACATCTTTATTTCAACCGGCGACATCCACTTTCATACATATGAAACGTCGCAAGATTCGTTATTTCCATGGAAAAAGGTTCAGATGTGCCACATTCCTTAATCTCAGCAGTTCAGACATGTGCAGCTAACATGCTATGTCTTATACACTGGTTATGGGTCTGTAACGGACTTGTAACATTCAATACATCCCCAAAATAGCTAATGTCATCTCATCATCACCGTGCTGTTACTAAGTATTCTCAAGTCATGACGAGCGAGGCTCCTTGATTCGGATGTTTATTAGGACTAAATTTTAACCCCCAGAACTCAAGTGGAACTAATATATGATCTGTCTGTAAAGATGCTGAAAAAATGTGTTCTTCATTTTACCGTCCCAGAAAATAAATGAAACCTCATGACATGCCTTACATTTAGTCCAAAAAAACAGAGTATTGCTGTTATATCTCGGTTGGAGCTGTTTCGGCTCATTCTATCACTCCAGAAAGTAGCTGCCACCTTCTGCCACGCTTTATCTTTCGAAGAGTTAGATTAGACCAAAAATGGAGTATAACTTGTCTAGAGATTTTTCGGCTCAGTCTACGCCCCAGAAAGTACCTGACACCTCCTCTCAGTCTTTGTCTTAACAAGAGACAGATTAAACCAAAAAGGTGTATTGCTGATATAACTTGTCTAGAGATGTTTCGGCTCAAGTCTATCGCTCCAGAAAATACCTGACTCATCCTCTCAGGTTTTGTCTTAACAAGAGACAGATTAAACCAAAAAAAGGAGTATTGCTGATATTACTTGTCTAGAGATGTTTCGGCTCAAGTCTATCGCTCCAGAAAATACCTGACTCATCCTCTCAGGCTTTGTCTTAACAAGAGACAGATTAAACCAAAAAAGGAGCATTGCTGATATTACTTGTCTAGAGATGTTTCGGCTCAAGTCTATCGCTCAAGAAAATACCTGACTCATCCTCTCAGGCTTTGTCTTAACAAGAGACAGATTAAACCAAAAAAAGGAGTATTGCTGATATTACTTGTCTAGAGATGTTTCGGCTCAAGTCTATCGCTCAAGAAAATACCTGACTCATCCTCTCAGGCTTTGTCTTAACAAGAGACAGATTAAACCAAAAAAAGGAGTATTGCTGATATTAATTGTCTAGAGATGTTTCGGCTCAAGTCTATCGCTCAAGAAAATACCTGACTCATCCTCTCAGGCTTTGTCTTAAAAAGAGACAGATTAAACCAAAAAAAGGAGTATTGCTGATATTACTTGTCTAGAGATGTTTCGGCTCAAGTCTATCGCTCCAGAAAATACCTGACTCATCCTCTCAGGTTTTGTCTTAAAAAGAGACAGATTAAACCAAAAAAAGGAGTATTGCTGATATTACTTGTCTAGAGATGTTTCGGCTCAAGTCTATCGCTCCAGAAAATACCTGACTCATCCTCTCAGGCTTTGTCTTAACAAGAGACAGATTAAACCAAAAAAGGAGCATTGCTGATGTTACTGGTCTAGAGATGTTTCGGCTCAAGTCTATCGCTCAAGAAAATACCTGACTCATCCTCTCAGGTTTTGTCTTAACAAGAGACAGATTAAACCAAAAAAAGGAGTATTGCTGATATTACTTGTCTAGAGATGTTTCGGCTCAAGTCTATCGCTCCAGAAAATACCTGACTCATCCTCTCAGGTTTTGTCTTAAAAAGAGACAGATTAAACCAAAAAAAGGAGTATTGCTGATATTACTTGTCTAGAGATGTTTCGGCTCAAGTCTATCGCTCCAGAAAATACCTGACTCATCCTCTCAGGCTTTGTCTTAACAAGAGACAGATTAAACCAAAAAAGGAGCATTGCTGATGTTACTGGTCTAGAGATGTTTCGGCTCAAGTCTATCGCTCAAGAAAATACCTGACTCATCCTCTCAGGCTTTGTCTTAAAAAGAGACAGATTAAATCAAAAAAAGGAGTATTGCTGATATTACTTGTCTAGAGATGTTTCGGCTCAAGTCTATCGCTCCAGAAAATACCTGACTCATCCTCTCAGGCTTTGTCTTAACAAGAGACAGATTAAACCAAAAAAAGGAGTATTGCTGATATTACTTGTCTAGAGATGTTTCGGCTCAAGTCTATCGCTCCAGAAAATACCTGACTCATCCTCTCAGGTTTTGTCTTAACAAGAGACAGATTAAACCAAAAAAAGGAGTATTGCTGATATTACTTGTCTAGAGATGTTTCGGCTCAAGTCTATCGCTCCAGAAAATACCTGACTCATCCTCTCAGGCTTTGTCTTAACAAGAGACAGATTAAACCAAAAAAGGAGCATTGCTGATGTTACTGGTCTAGAGATGTTTCGGCTCAAGTCTATCGCTCAAGAAAATACCTGACTCATCCTCTCAGGCTTTGTCTTAACAAGAGACAGATTAAACCAAAAAAAAGGAGTATTGCTGATATTACTTGTCTAGAGATGTTTCGGCTCAAGTCTATCGCTCCAGAAAATACCTGACTCATCCTCTCAGGCTTTGTCTTAACAAGAGACAGATTAAACCAAAAAAAGGAGTATTGCTGATATTAATTGTCTAGAGATGTTTCGGCTCAAGTCTATCGCTCCAGAAAATACCTGACTCATCCTCTCAGGCTTTGTCTTAACAAGAGACAGATTAAACCAAAAAAGGAGCATTGCTGATATTAATTGTCTAGAGATGTTTCGGCTCAAGTCTATCGCTCAAGAAAATATCTGACCCCTTCATAATATTCAGATCAGATCGAAAATAGATGTGGCTGATTTTGTTTAGTGGCATACCAACCCCTATGGTTTATAAAATGCCGAAATCTAAATATTCTTTACGGAATTTTATGGCTTCAACGACATATATTTTACCTAATCTTAGACCTTCAAGTTAAACGTACGTATCGTTTGTCGATGATCAAATTTATTGCTCATATTTTAGTTTTTATTTGTATTGCTTATACTTTTACTACAATCATGTATTGTAAGTAATTTTTATTATAAAAATTGTATTACTGCTAATTTGACTATAAAAATCTATTTTTTCCTTTATTTTCTTTTGACAGTGACGTTTATCCCGGACAAGGCCCGAGCGCCGCTCCAGGTAGAGGGTTACAGAGTAATAGTCATTTTATACGGATAGGAGGGAAGACAATGATTAACTCTAGACTTGAATAGATTTAGATTTTAGTAATCTAAGATACACCCACTTTGGAGAGGTTGCAGTATCTGGCGGGAAGAAGCTGCTTGAGTGGAATTTTCTTCTAACCAATGGAACACGGAGTGTATCTGGGTAGTTTGCTACAAGGTGAGTGGCTTGGCGCTTCCTAACCGTAAAGGATAGAACAGACAGAACCAAGGAATGCAGTTCGTCCGAGCACTTTCCATAAAAATAGTGCTACAGTGAGAGGGATGCAGAGTACATAATAATTTATCACGGAAACGCTTTTGAACTCTGTCGTGACCGGAAAGTGCGGAAGGAGAGGTCCTTGCCAAATATGAAAGTATTTCTCCATTTTAGGCGTGATATCTTTGCGCAGAAAATTAAAAATATGTCGCGAGTCGAAAAATATGTAAACGCTTTGTTAAAGTTATTGGTTTGAATAAGAGACAGTCAATCGCTAGCACATCATAATTTTCTAACAGTAAGATTCACCCTGTACAAGGCTCAAGGGCCACTCAAGGTAGAGGGTTACAGAGTAAGAGTCACTGTTTATTCGGATACGTGGGGTAGGTAACGGTTAACCCTAGACTTGAACAGGATAACATATTAGTCATAGGGGAAACATTCTCTTGGGAGTCGTTTCCACAGAGCAGTCATTAACATGAAGAAATTGCTCGGAAAAAATTACTTCTCACCCATGGAATATAGAGGAAATGTGGGTGGTTGCTACAAAGTAAGTGGCATGGTGGATCCTAGCCATGAACGTTAAAACTGGCGGAAGCAAGGAATGCAGTTCGTCCGAGCACTTTCCATAGAAGTAGCGATAAATCAGTGAGAGATTTGCTACATCCCGTCTGTGTATATATTAGGTTGGTGCAAAAATAATGTCGTTTTTCTTTTGAAGATAAACGTCAAAAAACGACATTATTTTTGCACCAACCTAATACAGCCTTTCTGTGGTTATGCTGATCAAATAAATCACAATGATTCAAAATGTTCTGAACCAAATTTAAACTGATCCATGTCCACTCTTGGCGAAATATTTAACTAAATTGGCTGATATTTACGATGGATAATTTTTGAGATATCTGGAATTTGCGAAAATGAACTGACTGAATTTAGTATACATATTAAACTAATCGCTTAAGACCTCTGAAATGTAATAAAAAAACCTATTTTTCTTTTCGTTTATAATATATGTTGAAACATAGGTAAATGGAAGCATCTAAAACTGCTGAAAAACAGAAAATAACAAAGTTATTGAGTGAGAGAATGTCCACGTTGGAGATATCAAAGGAGCTTTGCAGAGATCATCGAACGATAAAGAAGGCTGTTACAGAAAGTTGAGAACTCGAAGCAAAAGAAAAGGCTTTAAGAACTTATTTCCTCCGGATAAGCGTAAACTAAAGCGAGTTAAAGCAAATTCTTTTGATCAGCATTTAGATCTTTGCAAAGGCTGGAACTGAGGGAGTCAAGAAGGACAAAAAGTGTAGAATGTAGAACTTGCCATCAAGAGGTGTGTATTGGGATATGTCAAAAAATATCCAAGGCAACCTCCTCTCACTAAAGCAAATATTTAAAGCGTCAAAAGTGGGCCAACAAATACATGAAAATTGACTTTTCTAAAGTAATTTTCGTGGACGAATCTCGACTAACATTTGATGGAAATGATGGATAGGCTAGAGGATGGATTTTATCCAATTCAGACGTACTTGTTGCGAAAGAATCCATGAAGGAGGCGGTAATGTTGTATTATTGAACCATTCAAAGTCGATAAAGGAATTAAACTGAACAGCACTATTGCGATTTTACGAAAAAGACTTTGTTTGTCTGGCACAATTCCCAGTCTGGAAGTTTCAAAGTAGAGTGTGTATTTGTGCACAGCAATACTCCTGTCATATATATAAGCTTACCCGTGAATTATCTGCGCATAAAAGATTTACAGAAGAGAAGATAATGGAATGGTCACCATCAAGCCCTGATCTGAATCCGATCGAATATCTATCGTCACTTGTGAAGATGAAATAATATGGAAGCGGCAAACAAGAGAATAGCAAATCATACCTATGGAAAGCAATTAAAGCTACCATGTCGGAAATTGAACATGCTGAAGTAAAAAAAAAAAAAATAATAATAATAAAATCAATGGATATCAGTGGCTATTGAGAAGAAGAATCCCTGTATTAAAATGTGAAAGATTCAAAGTCTTATCATGTGTTTGTTATTTGTTCTATTGTAGGTACTGATCAAATTTTTTGGCTGATTTTATTAGCTTTTTACTGAAGTAAAATGTGATTATTTGGCTTTGAACGAACACGGCAGTGTTTTTTAAAATACATCAAATAACTACAATAACTTTAATAAAACATATTCACACTACCTAAAGCATTAACCCAGCCTTTGTTTTGACATCTAATTTGGCTGTTTAAATCTTGACAAATTTTAAAACCAAATTTGAATTATTGTAGTTTATATAATTCCCTAAATAACTTCAGATAGGGTATATACACTTTAGCGTTCTATTCACTGTCATTTTGCTGTAAAAATGTATTTTTTATCAGTCATTTTATGTCTCTTTATATTTATATAAATTATATTTATCTATTATATATTTACATATTTATTATATTTTATAGATCATATATATATATATATAT
>OZ010592.1:44754449-44781949 GCA_963932145.1 Acanthosepion lycidas | reverse complement strand
CTTAGAACAGACCAGTGTTCTTACTATCGAAAGTATACCTAAGTTTCCATGCCAACCAATTCACAAGCTTCTGCGGAATCGAACGTTCCCATCGCTATAGAGAAGTTTGGAATGTTTTTTGGTTAACATAGACCTCATTGTGATATAGAATGAGTTTCTGGATTTGCTTAATGATGTTGATTTCCTGGTCGGTGATGGTGCAATAATTTTTGGCCAGGGTTATAGCAGCCATTAACGTTGTGGTGTTCCCTTTTGGCGAAAAATAGCTTCCATCTCATTCTACTAACGGCACTCTAAATTTTGTATAATAATCTTAGTTCATATCATCTTGGCAAGATAACAGAGTACAATAACGAAAGTCGAAAGCACGTGAAAGAATCATTAGGGGATTCAAGAGACAATTCTCTTGCCATATAAATATGTCCTGGATATAAATACCGAACTTTTCGACAATGAGAAAGATAGCAAGGATCAGAGGATTTATATATATATATATATATATATATGTGTGTGTGTGTGTGTGTGTGTTTGTGTGCGTGTGGGTGGGTGTGTGCGTGTGTGTGTGTGTATGTTCTTAGCAACTGGAGGAATGTAGAGAAATCAATTTTCATATTGTTAACTGAAAATAACGTCAGTTATAGTCACTTGTGGAGAATATTGCCGTTATCACTGCTATAATGACAATATTCTCCACACGTGACAATAACTGACGCTATTTTCAGTTAACAGTATGAAAATAGCGTTCTCTATATTCCTTTAGTTGCTAAGAGCATTCTGTTTTTTGTTATTATTAGTTACTTTCTTTAATATATATATATATATATATATGTAAAATTATGCTGCAAGAACCACATTTAGCCAGAGTATTAATATTGCTGTTACCAGTATGACACAGTAACTGCTGTCAATACCCATCAACCACTGCATCTTGGAGACAGCGAGATTCTGTAAAATCGGCAGAGATGGAACGTCAGACGTTCACGGTAATATACATGTTATTTTTACACCCCGCTTTGTATGATTTGAAAGAACGAAACAGCGTGTGTGTTTTTTTTTGGGGAGGGGGTTGTATTAAATAATAAATTCCACTGAAGAGGGTGTAAAAATTTGGCACAGCTAAAATCTGGGCCGCCTTGAATGAAATGGATATAATCTCAACTAACAGACAACCTGAAACGGAGATTCTTTCGTGCCACTCTAGAGTCGGTCTTAAGTCATGATGCAACTGCTTAATGGAAATTACACTCAGATACATTCAACTAAATTACAGCTCTCTAGACTCATCCCTGATATTATTGCAATTTTACGTGAACACAGAACGCGCCTTGCAGGACACTGCTGATGAGGGAAACGTCTGAAGTTGGAGATTCGTCTCCAGCTGCTGGTCAAACTCACTGTCTCCGGGCATATAGGATCCCCAGGCATGGCTATGTCGAAGGGCAGAGTCTCGTCTTGGAAAACAGCTACCCGACCCCGTTTTATACAGGGTCTACGGGGAATTTTTGGCCGAGCTTACGGGCTCGGATACCCCACATTAAATTCGGCCTTGTACCACATCTAACCGCGTAAGGCGGTTGGTAGATATCCTGTTGATGAGCGAACCAAGAACTTGCAAGTTATATACTACTTTGGGCAACTAGCCATGGCGCAAGACAGGTTAGTCGACCAGCAACCGCCCACAGGTTTGTCCGAAACTCTTGTCATCCTATACGAAAAAGTAAGGCCAACAATTGAAGAACAAGGAATACAGTAATACAGAGCAGTTGTACTGGATTCAGTTTATTCACTTTCATTGACGCTGTCACACATCGATAAGCTCTGTATGAACAACATCATTTTCGTGTCAGCCATCTGAAATAGAAAATTATATTATGTATGGGTGACAAGACTTTCGGACCAACCTGTACATTGACCAGTTTTGTTATGACACAGAATGTAGCCCCTGATGAGCTTCCAACCTTGATTCGGGACCGTGATGGTCGGCGTGATATCCGAGCTATCCCGAACGAATAATTGCAGTAATAATTTATATTAAAGCTGTTAATGTCTGTTTGTTAGGTAAGCGTCTTCTGGCCGAGTTAAGCCGAGTTTGGCGGTTTTATTACAAACAGAAAATAATAAAAAAGACAAAAGTGATGTAGATTTAGCATCTGTCTATGTTTCTCAGATAAAGTATTGTAACTATTTACAATATTCGGACTATTGCCCACATCTTTATTGTCATATTCACGAAGTTTCGGCCGTTGTACGACCCAGCTTTCTTCAGGAATTTCGAACAAAAACCTTTATTTAGTCCATTGGGGGGTAGATTGTTCTAGTTCCAAATGCCATGACTTTTCTGGATTACTCAGTCTCAGTTATTTCCCTTTAGTAACTTAAGTTTTTCTTCAGCTCTGCTGTGGCCAGGTATTAAACTCACAACTGAAATCAAGTGGGCCATGGTTTGGTTCAAAATTTCAACGTATGTAACCTGAAGAAGGCCGAATCGTCGTGAATATTTCAATAAAGATGAAGATAACAGTCCGAACAATGGAAATAGTGTAAATAGACGTAGTTTTTTTTTTCGACTGGAGGATGCCAACCTCAAAAACAGATATTAACAGTTTTATCTCTCTATATAAAACTGTAACCTATGTTTGTTATCGAACACCATCACCGTATATACTCTGAAACTACATCACCTAGTGTACTTGGACAAGTATATTTCATTTTGATCCAAGAGGGTAGCCGGGAGGAGCACAACCACCCTCCGAAAATCTTTTCCCTTTTGATTTAAATTTAAATTTGAAGAAGGGAATGGCTTGTTATCCAAAATATAGAAGGAGAAATCCAGAAGATGGAGATCACATCGGCAATATCAAAATAAGAAAATATGGACGTCAAGTTGGGCAAGAGGACACCAATCAGTGGGTAGTTGCTATCTATACATATTTGTTGCAGCAAATTTAACTGTCTTATCAATGTTGACATCTGCTCATCAATTCATTCAATCAAGTATTGTATCAAATACATATCAAAGGGATCAGATCAAGCTGTTTTGTACACCTAGCACTGAAATTTTATTTCTCTTTGATTTAAATTTGAACTAGGGGATAACTCTTATCCAAAATATAGAAGGAGAAAATCAGAAGATGGAGGTCACATCGGCAAAGTAATATTCATCAAAGCGGGTTTCTGGGGGAATCTCTTCGAAATTTTTTTACCCTGTGATATAATTTTAATTTGGACATGGAAATGTCTCTTAGTGTACTTAGATAAGTATATTTCATTTTGATCAAAGGGGATCACACGGGTAACCCCCACTGAATTTCTTTTTCTCCCTTTGATTTAAATTAAATATAATTTTGAACAAGAGAATGCATCCTATCTAAAATGTAGAAAGAGAAAGCCATAAGATGGAGGTTACTTGGGCAAAATCATTGAGTAATTTTGAAATGCAACATTTTTCCCCACAAGTTATGACGCATCCTGGGTTGGACACCTCGATGCTTGTCTTGCTAGAACAGTTACGACTGAGTAGTGAGTTCGATCCACACTGAGTACCCCCTCGTTTCGACCTTGTGCTACATCTAAGCTACGCTTGGAAAATGACTATAACGCGTTCTGGGTAAGACGATAAAATACGTCCTACAGCAAGGCCTCTGATCAGGAGGCTTTGAGGAAGTGTAACCACCTCTTAATTGCTGGTGTTCCCAGGTCCACCCTGACCCGGAGTGGTAGCACCTGTTAGGGTCCGAGCTATGGGCAAATAGTTAACCCCCAAACTGAGGTAAAAAATAATATGTAAGTGAAAAATAGGTTTTAATACTAGAAATACTTTGTAAAAAAAATTGTTGCCAGAAATATATTTTTGAAAAAAAAATTATTACAGGCAATGCATTTTTTTTTTTAAAGAAAAACATTACCAGATATAGATTTTTTTAAGAAAAAAAATATTACCAGAAATACATTTTTGAAAAAAAAAATATTACCAGTAATAAAAATTGTTGGTATTAAATGGCCCACTGAGGTTGATATGCTGTAAAACAAACCAAACCAAACAAGCTATGAATGACTTAAAATAAATTTCACACAAAAAAAGTGTGTGACGCGGCAAGGCGCGTGTAATTCGGCTAGTATTGGTAATTTGGGCCTCAATCGTTCCAGATTCCTACCTAATGAAGGTGAAACGCGTTGTCAATGAAAAGATCTTACACTTTGTCAGACTTCTCTTTTGTTAAGATTCTTTATCTTATTAACAAGATTCGAAGGACACTGCACAGATCGTATCAACCGAATTGACTGCCATCTTTTCCCACTTGTTTTAAGCAATAATTTCTCATATTGCGTGTTACCATAACAACGGATATTCTCATCAATCATTTTTCAGAGCAGGCTTCTAGAAAATGGAAGCTATGAATATTTCGATCTTCGGCATTATAGTTGCCGAAATAGTAATTAGCACGCTGATTTCAAATTCCAACTGTTGCGTTTATTGAACGTTTATATCCATTCTTTCCCTAAGGCATGGATATGTCTATTCTTTCGACAGCTACAAGTAAAATAGTAGAACAGACTGTTATAACTTGTCTTGATAGAGCAAATAGTTTCAGTCAGTTTTGTGCCATGCGTGATACACGCTTAGGCGATAATCTACATTTCGATACATGACTGACCATGCACATTTTTTCTCGTAGTAGATTGCCATTTCTTTCTGCGGCAGACCAATTGCTATTCAAGGTTATAGAACTCAGTCTGTCCTGCTATTTACCTATAGCTGGTGGTGGGTAATAAGAGTATTTATACCTTTCCCAAGGGCATTAGCACGTAAGGGATTGTAATGGATTTGACTGGAATTCGAACTCGGCTCTCCGATTCCTCAATCCGAGCCGCTATCCAATACACCATCGTTTAGCGGATAATAATTCTTCATCCGAACCTCCTGCCAGCGTGACAGAGTAAGGGGTGTTAGGTCCAATGCCAGATAGACTTTGACTTAAGGGAGGCCTTGTATATTGTTATAGACAAAAGCAATAATGATAATAATAATATATTTAATAAGGGAGTAATGGATTGCGGAAGGGTATATTTTTTATTAAGACTCTTGAATGCACAAGCCGATAGATATAATTCACATGGTTAAAGAAATAGAACACAAAAAGCAAGCCTCTACTTAAACACCTGTATTTACTGATATGTAACGCTTAAAGTAACAATAACAACAACAACAATAATAATAATAATAATAATAATAATAATAATAATAATAACTAGTTTTAACCGGTGAAAATTTCCTATTTTAAATTTCTGGTAAAATTTCATCAGTTCTTTTTTATGTGCTGTGGCCTTTCAGAACGTAGGCGATCATGGCTCTCCACTTCATCCTATCCCTTGCAGCTCTCAATAAGTTTCGTCCCTCTGCCACCTTATAATAATAATAATATATAATATATACATGTTATATATATTATATTATATATAATATATCTATAATAATAAATAATCTGATTTATTTCTATCTATCTATCTATCTATCTATCTATCTATCTATCTATCTATCTGATTTTTTTTTATATCTATCTGACTTTTTTTTACATCTTTCTATCTATCTATCTATTTATCTATCTATCTATCTACACTGTTAACATTTACCTGTATATAGTAATCAGCATATATTATTCGGATATACACACACACACACACATATATATATATATATATATATATATATATATATATATATATATATATATATATATATGTGTGTGTGTGTGTGTGTGTGTGTGTGTATAAGATTTGTTAAAAACCAACGAAAGTTCTTCATTAAATGTGGTTTTTATCGAATTTTTATGCATTCAAGATATTTTTCTCGTTTCCGGTACATATTTAAATAAGAATTATCTAATTTCTTTGTACTTTCGCAAACCCGTATAAACTGAAAGTACTTAGGCATCAGATAATTTATATTTCAGTATGTGATAAACTGACTGCTATAAAATATCTAAAAAAAAGAATGTAAGATGGAATATATGAAAATTAGTTGGATATTTTCTTAGGGAACACACAAACATTCACTCACACACACGCAGAAACACCCTTCTTTTCTTTTTATGTGCCGTGTCCTTTCAGGGCGTAAGCGATCATGGCTCTCCGCTTCCTCCTATCCCTTGTAGCTCTCTATAAGTTTCGTGCCTCTGCCACCTTCTCCAGACCACATTATATCACTACTTGCCTAAGCCCGCTGGGTATGTTATGCGTTGCGTTCACTTGTCTCTTTTCCCCTCTATTCGACCTGTGAGTATCAAATTCTCCAGCCCCTCCTTTCTCGTTACGTGTTTCAGAAATTTTAGCTGCCTCTTCCTGATTTTAAGTATAAGCTTCCTCCTTGTTTGTATCCTTTCCAAAACCTCATCGTTGCTCACACGCTTGCTCCATGATATCCTTAGGATCGTTGTCTCTAGTCTCTTTATCTTTGAGGAGACCGTCCAACATTCGCTGCGTATAGGACCGATGTCACGTAGCAGCTAAATAATCTTTTCTTTGTTACCAAAGAAATCCTCCTGTCTCGCAAAATTCTGCCCAGCTTTTGGAGGGCATTCGTGACCATCCCAATACGTCTTCGGATCACAGTGTCGCACTTACCGTCCTCCGTTTGTGGCGAGTTCTACGACAATAAAATAGCCGGAGAAATTCCCATATCGCATTCGTATATTTGAAATATTTGAGCTTGACAACTTTTAACGAAATATTGCAATACCAATACTAAATATGAATGATGATCGTTATGTTAAGGGGACGCAAATGAAAAGATTTGAAATTGACGACATTTCCCATTTCACTGAGACAGACGTTAAACACTTCCATCTTCCCTTCTTTCGTTCATTTTCTGACTGAAACCAGGTAGCGTCTTTGATATGTCTTTTGCCTTGTTACGTGATCAAAACTGAAGAGTCCATTATTTTTTAGGTGTTAACGGTAAACATTCCCACCTTTCTTTCTTTCCTTTTTCACTGAAACCAAGTAGCTGATGTTTCTGAGTTGACTTTTGTCTTTGCATGGGTTCAAAACGGGATAATCCATTATTTATAATGCATTGACAAGGCATCACAGTCGTGTGAACTAAGAATATAACAAAAGGTTTGACAAGCAAAACTATTAGATGATGTTGATAATAATAAAAATAATAATAATAATAATAATAATAATAATAATAATAATAATAATAATAATATATGTATATTTATATATAATGTTATCTCTAAATCTTTCGCGTGGAATATGTACTTCCATACCTGCACAGAGGAAATTGATTGCCTTTTTTAAGAGGAAATTTTTTCGATATTAAATGAATAGTGAAAGAAAAAAGACAAAGAAAAGATCTGATTTTCAATCCAATATTGATCGAATGAAACAATTATGTCGCTGACTTTTTTTTTTTTTTTTAAATAATAAATGGCTCCATTTTCTCGTTTTCATTCTCCGACATATTTTTAGATATTAAACATTTTACGCAGTCGAAATCATCTAAGCAATCTCTCTCTCCATCTCTCTCAACAGCAAACAAACACACGCATTCTTCCATATCTGTGCAATTCCGTACATGTTCATCACAAGGCCAAATAAGAATACAAAATTAATGCGGTTATCAGGTACGTGTTATTTGCCATGAAGCTATGATTACTCATCCGACATATCTGCCCCTGTAATGAAATATATCGGGTGTAACAGCAAAATTGTCCAAATCATGTAAAAGAACGAAATAATTGTACAACCCACAAAATGTTTAATATTCAAAGAATATAATTAGATTAATTGAGTTTCTTGTTTTGCAGATTTTCAGTTAAGATGTTTAGCCATTTTGACATCATTTTTTGTAAGAATCACTGAAAAACCCTTTGAGTTATCAACTAGAAAAAGAGAACAGATTAAAATAGTTTTGTTTCACTTCGACTGTGTCTTCCCACCTGAGAAATGATAAGATCATTCAGGCATTCGGTAATGTCAGAAACATTTATACTCTGGTATCCATCTTGAAAGTCCATTGAAGAAACATCAAGAGAAAGGTGAATAAGTTTTAAAAAAGCGGGAACAGTAGAAAGGAAAACTAGATCAAGTGGTCGTAACAGCAAGAGGTTTCATCATTTCAACTTCAACACGTTGTTATTGTTCAAAGTAGAGTCCAGTATTGTTATAAAGAATTCGGATAATTCCAGTAAGATATATTTAATCATTTCTAAGGTACAAGGTTTCAACGTTTAATCTAATAGGTGATCAATTTTGACGTTACACGATTTAGATAATTTTGGTGTTACACTCGGTATATATATATATATATATATATATATATATATATATATATATATATATATATATATAATGATGATGATAATAAGAAGACGGAGACTTTAATTATCCATTTCGTTTATAATTATACAGAGTAGATCAGATATATTTATTTAAAAATTGTAACATAAATATGTTATAAAATCACTAAAAAATATACATTTTATTTCAACACATGCCGGGTCTTATCAAGACTATTTTTGTGGTGATTTTATAACATGTTTATGTTATAATTTTTAAATAAATAATTATATATATATATATATATATATATATATATATATATATATATATATATATTTGGTTGGATTGATGTGACAATCTCACATCAATCCAACCTAATATGTTAGCTGTATCTCTGATATTGAACGCGCATATAATATATTAATAATTATATATATATATATATATATATATATATATATATATATATGGTAGATGGAAAGAAACTTTGTATTTAACGTTTTTAATTACATGTCGATTTTCCAAAACTTATTTTATTTTGAAAAAGTTTAATGGTAGAAGTATTAAACGCCTATATAAATCTGTAGCCATTATATTATCTACTAATTCGGAAAATGAAGGAATAATAATAATAATATTAATAATAATAATAATATTAATAATAATAATAATAATAACAATATTAATAATAATATTAATATTATTATTATTATTATTATTATTATTATTATTATTAATAATAATAATAATAATAATAATAATAATAATAATAATAATAAAAGAACAGAAGTAGAGAAATACTACGGTTAAATCCACCATACAGTAAATCGGTAAATACTAATACCGGGTGCAACATCAAATTTATCCAAATCGAGCGACAATTGTCTAATTGTTAGATTAAGCTCTAAACTGTTGTATCTTAGAAATGATTAAATATATCTTACTGGAATTCTCTAAGGTTTTTATAACACTATTGGTCACTACTTTGAATAATAAGAATGTATTTAGCTCTAAGTTGAAATAATGATCCCACTGTTGTGACCTCCTGGTCCTGTTTTCCTCTCTACTGTTCCCTCTTTTTTAAGCTTATTCACCGTTCTCTTAATTGTTCTTGAATGGACTTTGAAGCCAGGTGTTGTTAAAATTACCGAAGTCCTGAATGATCTTTTTCTTTCACCATTGCTCAGATGAGAATACGTAGTTGGGCTGACACAAAACGATTGTAACCTGTTTTCTTTCTAACTGAATAAATCAAAAAGGATTTTTCAGTGTTACTTACGTCATATGGTGTCAAGATGTCTTATCCGAAAACCTGGGAAAATGAAACTCAATTAGTTTAGTGGATTTTTAGATATTAAATATTTTGTGGGATGGACAATTATCGCATAGAGTTACGCGATTTGGATAAATTTGCTGTTACATTCGGTAGAGGAAAAATATTTATAAAATTAATTAGAAATTACTATGCTACTTATGAAAGCATGAGGAACCTATTCAATAAACATAACATTAAAGTCAGTTATAGTTGCGTTAAGAATATGAGAAAGATAACTGATAACCATAATAGAAATTTGCTCAACAGGAGTGATTGTTAACAACGTAAAACATGATGAAATTGTAGATTAAAAAGTTATTGTATATGGAAGAAAAATATAGCAGAAAATATAGCTTATCTCGCGAGATATATAGAAAATAGTAATAAGGTCATGGAAGAGAAAATATATATAGGGGCTACTGAAAATGAATGGAAAAAAGGTACAATAAACATAAGTTGAGTTAATGCGAAAATGTTACAACACTATAAAGTTTTTCAGGATCTACAGCAGAAGTCTGGTGTTTAA
Source organism: Acanthosepion lycidas (assembly GCA_963932145.1). NCBI lineage: Eukaryota > Metazoa > Mollusca > Cephalopoda > Sepiida > Sepiidae > Acanthosepion > Acanthosepion lycidas. The sequence goes on along the minus strand of OZ010592.1, from coordinate 44,771,822 downwards.
TGATTCGTCGCATATCGAATTTGTCCTGCCTATAATTATTGTGCATCTGGTTGCAATAAATTATGTTTATGCTTGGTTTTATTATACTTTTATTACTGATGTTATGCCTTTTTTGTAAGAATAATTTCATTGGTTTATCGATGATGTAGTTAGGAAAATTATTGCTTGTTTTATGTTTTTGTTCACTCAAAAATCTTCTCTAAGAAGAATTTAAGTATGGTCTTTTTAGGAATTTTATTATCACTACTATTTTATAGCTTTCAGTGTATTGGCTATTATAGTTTAGAAGACAAGAGATATATTCAAAGATAACCACACAGAGAGACAAACAGACACACGCGCGTGCACACACACAGACATATATATATATATATATAAATAAATAAAGCCAGGATATGTGTGTGTGTGTGTGTGTGTGTGTGTGTGTGTGTGTGTGTGTAACGAATGCACGGCCTCAATTTTCGACGGATTTGCACCAGAATTGACATGCACATGCTCCAAGTTAGCAGGAAGGCCAAGACCGACATTGCATTTCCCAACTCCCATCGATAGTGGAAATAATCGATTTTTTCATGCTTCTACGGCATTTTTCATGTAGTTTGCGGCCATTTTCTACTGGCCAGACTGAGAGCCTATAGCCGGCTGCCACGAATAGGCAGGAAGTTTCTATTGGCCAGCGTGGGAGCCAACAGCTGACTGACACGAATATTAACTAACATGCAAAAAAACTCGATACCTGCATTCGTCACAAGTGGGAAAAATTTAAATCTGCATGTCTCCAATTTACTCCAATTGGCTCATTCGCTTATTTAAACTCAACGTTGATTCTGATTCCGCAGAATTGGGTTGGGTCTGAAAAAGTATTTGCAGTTACAATTTTTTTTCCTTCGGTTTTTCCAGTTACGAGTCCTTTTTTTAAAGCTGATCGTTTTGTGTTCATTTTGTTTAGTTCTTTTTTCGTAACAGATTTAATGTCTAGTATAGAGCTTAAAAAAATTCGCAGTGTGAGATAGGCAAGAAGTAAGGCATGTAGCAACATCAGCACGGAAAATGGCATTCCTTTAAAGGCAAGAAAGGGTAAAAATATTTTAAGTCAAGTCACACACACACACACACACACACACACACACACACACACACACACACCGTCCTACCACAAGGAATCAGTACATACACACACATACATACATACACATATACACACACATACTTTCCAAGTTACACAGAAGCAGTATACACATGCACACACACACATATACACACATATATACGTACATACATACACACTTACTTCCTAAGTTGTGTGGGTGTTTGTGTGCGTGCCCGTGAGTAGTTCCCCTGCTTTTGTCAGTATGCGTATATATATATATGTGTGTGTGTGTGTGTGTGTTTGTGTGTGTTTGTGTGTGTGTGTATTTTCGTGCCCCACAGATACTCGCATGTGAGCGTGCGTGCATGCTTGTGAGTGATTTCATCACTGTATTTGGTCACCTTGTGTGCATGTTGTGTGCTTTTGCGTGTGGGTTTATGATCTATTTAGTTCGGGTTTAAATTTGTTTATAAAGTTTTTTTTCTTGTATTTGTAGGTAAGAATAATTGTCTGTTTGATATATTGGCATTATATTAAATTTACCCTGGTTACATTTGAAGATGTAATCAGGGTAAATTTAATATCAATGCCAAATGTAACCAGGGTAAATTTAATATCATGCCAATATATCAAAAAGATAATTATTAAAATACCGATGAGTAATTCATCATTTCTCTTGGACCTACCTTGATTGTTTTATGACTCTTCGCGCAGAACTCTTCACTGCCAATTCAGAAAGACATTCAGATTACTAACACATAAAACAGAGAATGTCTCCTATCGAGAATATTTAACATTGAAAAACATAAAGGAAAAAAATTGATTATTTGTAATAATATGTGGAAATCTCCGCCTTTTACCTGAAGACGGTCGCGAGACCAGAAACGCGTGTAGTAAAATTATGGAAAATAAAGCATAATATATTTTTTTTCTAAATCCACATTACAACCAAAAACGTTTGCAGTACCTCTCTTCTTTTTAATATACCCACTTTTCTCTAGTTGGAACAACTATAACCACTTTCTTATATATATATATATATATATATATATATATATATATATATATATATATATGCAAAAGAACGAAGACTAAAATTTCAACATTCCTAACATTCATTTAAAATAAGGCTCAATACAAAAGTAGAGCAATAAATATTTATTTATTATGCACTGTTACATTACATACTGTACATACCCAAATTGAAGTTTCTTTAGGTGGGAAGCCATGATGTTTCTAAAATACTTTTCATACCGAAATCCAGTTAACGAAGCACAAATCCAAATTCCGTCTTTGGAAAAAAAATCATAAAAACGTAAAAAGGATTTCTATCGGGAGAATGAAAGAAAGCTAAGTGATTAATAAAAGTGAAAGAGGGAAGGCGAAGAAGAAGAAAAAGAAAAAGAACAAAAATGAAAAGGGAGAAAAAGTTTAAGCCGAGTTTAAATTTGAATTCTCTGATTCAACGGAATTTCATTGGTTGAATTTGTTGCTTCTTTGTTTCTCTAAACTTCCTCCTTTTTTTGTCTTAAACTGTAATGCATTGATCTTTATCCTGTAAACATCTAATCTCTTATATCCTCAACTTCCTTCTCCCTACAAATAAATGAATGTTGAATACTCGTCTCAACCTTTATTTCCTTTTCTTGGTCTTTTTTCTTTTTCTTCCTCTTAAATGTTAAAATTTTATTTTAATGTTTCATCAGGTGGGAAATCACCGAAATGCATTTCGGAATAAAATATTTCAGTAGCATCGTGATTTCCCACCTAATGAAACGTTAAAAATAAATAAATAAATAATTTTTTTTTAAATGTTGAAACAAGATGCACAGCTTTGTAGTGGGTATGTGCATGTTCTAATGTAACATTGCATAATAAATAAATATTTGTTACCCTACTTTTGTATTGAGCTCTGTTTTAAATATTACTCTTCGTTCTGTTACATTTGGATATCTATCTATCTATCTATCTATCTATCTATCTGTCTACTATCTATCTATCTATTTTATTTATCTAACTATCTCTCTCTCTCTCTCTATATATATATATATATATATATATATAAATTCATGAATCATTCATAAAAAAAAGAAATATAGAGGTTAATGATTTAAATGGCGAGAATACATAATCGCAAACAATATAAATAAGATACACCAACCCCGAACCTGTATATGAATGATATGATCCCTGTTTATAAATTCCAGTTGCATAAGGTCTTTTTATTTTTTTACAAGCTTTCGTCTGTTCCTACAGACATCCTCAGGTATGGAAATAGATTTTGTTCTTGTTTTTACTTCTCGGTAATAAGAGGACAACGAAAATAGAGATGAAACCCGAAAAAATGCCATGAGAAATGTGTTATTGTTTTGGAACTTGCGGTCGCAACGCTGAGTTTGAATTTAAATTTTAAGGTTGTGCGTTTTTGTATAAATATAGCAATAAGAGAATTCTTTTTTACTGGTAGATTTTCCGTCAATATGGCAGGAACTATATTGTTCAATAATTACAGTAATGTCACACTTATTATCCGAAAGTTGCGCGTTGGATCAGTTATTTTAATTTCAATTAAAAGGTGCAATTATAATTTATAAATTCATGAATCATTCATACAAAAAACAAATATATATATATAAAACACTAACCTTCTATGTGACAAAGTACTTCCGTTGGAGGATCAGAATCATCGAGCGATAGGCTTCCTCGTTGCATTAAGTGGAACTAGAAGAGACTCCCCCTCCTTTGCATCCCAGAAGACGAGGTAAAGGGCCGTTGTTGAGTGTTTATGATCAATCTCGATGTCTTTCAATTCATAATATTTAAGTTGCATAAATGTTATCACCATTAGAATTTTAACGCCATTCGGAAACGGAACCTGATTTTATTTATTGTAAGCAATGGAAATATTTCAGCAATTAGTCTTCGTCGCTTCCATTCTCATGTTTTCTTTCATTTTTTGTTTTTTATTCACTCTCATTTTTCTACTTACATCCACGACCTTATGGCTCCAGCCGGCGAAAATTACACCTTTTGTTTTATAGTCAAAGCATACAATGTTCAGTTCCACATAACATGCGTCAATTGCAAAGGTTCGGTAACGTAATGGATATGATTTTTGGAGTGAAGATGGTGAATGGACTAACCATTCCTGCAGCCTCACTCTTTGAAGGGAGAAGATTGCTTCCTACTTCTTACTTTTACGTGACTGAGAAGAACTGAAGACAGACTAATGCCTCAGTGAATTTTGATTAGTCGGACATTTCTTCTAACCACCATTGTTGAATGTCAGTTTGATTTGCATCTCGTTTGGTCACGTAAAAGACAGGATTTGATTTTTAGAGCCTTCTACATTTCTACTTTTTACCTTTTTCGTTCTCTCTTTTTCGTTCTCTCTTTTTCGTTCTCTCTTTTTCGTTTAAGCTTCATTATTTATTTTATTTTTCTTCTTTTGCAATCGTTTTTATATTTGCTATTTCTTCTGTTCCTAACTTATATTTCTGCTTACATTCTACCTCTTGTCCAACCTCGTAGTTTGCTGCTACACGCTCTTTCTTTCTTTCTTTCTTTCTTTCTTTCTTTCTTTCTTTCTTTCTTTCTTCACTATCGTATCATATTTTATTCGATTTTTCCTTCTTTTTTTTCAGCATCTGAAAGAACATAATAAAGAAAGAAAAAGTTCTAAGAGTGAAATGACAGTAAAGAAGAACATTATTTATTGTCCTTTCATTCATCGATCCTCCTCTCTCTTTTATCTATCTTTCCATCTTTCATTCTTCATTCCGTTTTCTTTTATTTCACTGACATTTTATTCTTTAATGTCGTTTTATCCTTCAGACTCTTTGTTTCTTTATTTTTTTCTTTGTTTGTTTCTTTGTCATTCTACATACCGATTCTTTTTTCCTCCTTTTCTTTCTTTATTTCTTTCTTTCTTTGTCTTTCTATATACCTATTCTTTCTTCCTTTCTTTATTTCTTTCATTGTCATTCTCTTACCGATTCTTTCTTTCTTTCTTTCTAATTGTATAAACCGATTCATTCTTTTTTTTCTTCTTTCTTTGTTATTCTGAATACCGATTCTCTTCTTTCTTTCTTTCTTTCTTTCTTTCTTTCTTTCTTTCTTTCTTTGTCATTCGGCATTCCGATTTTTTTAATTTCTTTCTCATCCTTACTTCTTTTTCTTTTTTCTTTGTCATTCTACATACTTATTCTTTCTTCCTTCTTTCCTTCCTTCTTTTCTTTCTTTTTTTCTTTCTTTGTCTTTCTATATACCGATTCTTTCTTTCTTTCTTTCTTTCTTATTGTATATACCGATTCATTCTTCTTTTCCTTCTTTCTTTGTTATTCTGCATACCGATTCTCTTCTTTCTTTCTTTCTTTCTTTCTTTCTTTCTTTGTCATTCTACATACCGATTCTTTCTTCTTTCTTTCTTTCCTTCCTTCTTTTCTTTTTTCTTTATTTCTTTCATTGTCATTCTCTTACCGATTCTTTGTTTCCTTGTTTGTTTGTTTCTTTCTTTCTTTCTTTCTTTCTTAATGTATATACCGATTCTTTCTTCTTTTCCTTCTTTCTTTGTTAATCTGCATACCGATTCTCTTCTTTCTTTCTTTCTTTCTTTCTTTCTTTCTTAATGTATATACCGATTCATTCTTCTTTTCCTTCTTTCTTTGTTCGTCTGCATACCGATTCTCTTCTTTCTTTCTTTCTTTCTTTGTCATTCTACATACCGATTTTTTCTTTCTTTTGTATGCTTGTTTCTTTCTTTCTTTGTCGTTCTATATTCCGATTTTTTTAATTTCTTTCTCATTCTTACTTTCTTGTTATTCTACATACCGTTTCTCACTCTTTCTTTCTTTCTTTCTTTCTTTCTTTCTTTCTTATTCTACACTTCCCATTCTTTCTTTACCTTTTATTTAACTGTCATAACTTTTCTTTAATTTCCTTTTATTATTCAAATATTTCTTTCTTTCATTCTGTCATTTAATTCATTGCTCACTCCCCTTTTTATTTCCTTCTTTCTTTCTTTCATTTTTAAAATTCTTTTCTTACTATAGTTGTCTTCACTTTTATAAGTAACCCTTTTCCTAAGCAGCAATTAAAACATTTCCCCCTCGCCCCGCCGTCATTTTATTTTTTCATCCCGTTTAATTTATTTATTCAGTTCACTCATTCAGATTTTATTTCTTTGCATGGAGTCTGCTATTCTATTTTCCAATTATTATCTTTCTTTTTTCCTAAAGAAATTATTCCTTTCTTTATTATTTTCTGTCTTAGGCATATAATACTACTAGGTTGGTGCAAAAATAATGTCATCCAATAAGGAAATTATACCCTATAAATTCAGTATTTGTTTTCGATACACATTCTTATATCAATCCGTGCATATTATATTCCAGCTATTGTGTGTGTGAAAAATAATTAGTATTCATAAGACATTATGAAAAAAATATTATTTAATAAATTTATATATACATAAGACAATTTTTATAAATATATATTATTTATTATTTAATAAATTTATATATACATAAGACAATTTTTAAAAATATATATTATAATAGTAGTTATTGCTGACGCAATACACATCATAAAATCAAAAGAAAATGGTTGAATCCGCAAACACAGTTATAATGACAATATTCTCCACAATAGGTGACAATAACTGACGTTATTTTCAGTTAACAATACGAAAATAGCGTTCTCTACATTCCTCCAGTTGCTAAGAACATTCTGTTTTTTGTTATTATTAGTTACGTTCTTTAATTAAATTCATTTCGTTTTTTGCTTTGATAAAGTCCGCATTGGACGAAACGCGTCAGCAATAACTACAGTTTTCCTATTGTCATTTATATTTATAAATATTATCTTTTCTACAGGTTAACTCTGACAAATTTTCACATAAGACAATATATATTTATACAATGTTTTACACACAACCATGGAACATTTTTTATAAACAAATATCTCGGAAGTTTGACAAGAACTTTAAAAGTGATAACGCTATGCGGGTGTGTAGCTGTAAACGTAATCTGTATAGCTGCAAGAAATTGCTTCGCTTGACTTGATGATTAATAAATAAATAGATGTAAATTGATGTACATTGGTTTGCCGCCGTTACATTATTTTTAAATAAACGTGGCGAAGAAACAAGTATGTATAATAAAAAAATATAATTATTATTAATTTATTGTTGCGTTTGATTTAATATTTTATAATGTGAGTACTAATAATTAATACTTTAATTTGTATTGCAGATTTAAATTAAAATATGTGTAATTAACAATAATATTGATAATATTTTGTTTCATGAACCACTTTTAAAAAGGAATCCAATGACTATATGGATGGTCTAGTTTTTATTAAAATTTCAGATCAGATGTTGAAAAACAGAAGGAAATAAAAAGGAAAACTAAAAAAAAGCGTTAGGATTTTTACCGTAAGACAATTTCGTCGCGTTTTTTTTTTTTTTTTTCTTAATATCCGAAGTATTTTGTTATCAAGTATATCCGGCTCACACTATTGCTACTTCGATTTAAACATTTTAATAAGCGAAGTTATAGGATCAAAATCCTTCATCATTGATCGTCGTCAGTGAAAAGTGCAAACATTCCAACATGACACCAGAACCTACTTCACGCAATTTAATATTTAAACCTTCTTTTAAAATAATATCGGGCTGTCAATAATTCTCACTCAAATAAACTTACAACTTGATTACACAACCAACTTCAATATAAAATATATGATCAAATAAAGATAACCCTTTCATACTCTTGGTAAATCTTTTTAAATCTACAGACATTATTTGCAAATATAAACTGTTTTAAATTCAGTATAAATACCCAAATATTACTCCAAAAGAAACGTTCAAGATAAGGGTATCGAAAAAAAAAAATGGCGAAATTAATTTACAGCAAAAATCCTATACGGCGTTCTACGAGGAAATTTCTTGAGGCGAGTTTTCTTACTACAAAAAAGTTTACGGCAAATGTTCCGGATACGCATGCAACTATGCAGGAAAGATAACAGCTAAATTTAAACTTGAAGAGGACAAGATTAATTAATGAATAACATTTCAGATATCAGTCTGAGATGTTAGAAGTATATAGAGTTTAGAAGAAACCGGAAAAAACAATCTGTAACCGGAACAATTAAATATTAAAGGGTTGTGTTACTTTAACTGTAGTATTAAGGAGAAACAAAGACGGAATAATAAACACATCTTGTATTAACACGCGTGTCCGAATTAGTTTAATAAAACCAAACATGATATTAGGTTGGTGCAAAAATAATGACGTAATAATGTCGTTTTTTTGACGTATTTTTAAGGTCAAAAATCGACATCATTACGTCATTATTTTTGCACCAACCTAATATATACAATGATGGTAGGGATGAGCGTTGTCTAGTTACACAATCAAACTTAAAGAGATAAAGTGACAATTAAAATATTAAAAAAGGGAGTCCATTACGATAATCATTTAAATGCTGCTTTCTTATTTGAAAAGTAAAAGAAGAGCAAAAAATGACGACTTTCATATTCCATTGCCAGCACTGTAGTAGTATATCTGGCCACTCGTATTCGATGATACTCTCTAATAAGGCGGCTAACCAATCCCTATTGCTGACGCTTGTTCAGGCGCATTTATGTTTATTCGGCACCCACAGAAGCCCACCTTCGGTTTATAATGCAACTATACTGAGCAGACCTTAGTTACAGTTTCTGGGAAAGAACGTGTTATCTAGCGTAATCAACAAATTGAAAAAGGCCAGCACACTCAAGCCCTCGGCCACGATGACTTGTGATTTCGTGTTAGCACAGCTATCGACGGCACCCAAGGGTCCCAACTATCTAAATTCATTCACAAGACTTGGGTCAACCTGTGGTATGGTTTCCATGCACTGGAATCGATAGTCGATAACAGATTCAAACCTGGGTCTTGTCAGAATGCTATCATTCTAAACTGAATGCTATCATCCAATTGCCAGCACTGTACTGGTCTAATGATAACAGTCATGAAGCTTTTAGCGAATGGGTCGACTATATATTTCACTATTAAGAACGTAAACGAAAAAATAAAACAATTAAATTCTGTTCAGGAGCAAAGGGTCGGAAAATAATACAAAAATGCGCAGCTTACGACCGAGCGAAAAGAGATATCTTAAAATATATTTAAGTGTTTTTGAGACTGTCATGATAGAAAAACCAACCAAATGCATGGAGCGATTAGAGTTTACATCAGTTCAACAGAACGATGAAACTATTGTTATTAGGTTGGTGCAAAAATAATGTCGTTTTCTCACATAAAGTTGAACGTCAAAAAACGATATTATTTTTGCACCAACCTAATAGATATTTGGTTAGACTGCATACAAAAGCAGAAAGATATGATCATGGCGCGACAAGGAATAAATAATTCTGTAATAAGTAATGAAAGGACTGAAAGATGCAGACGAAAGAGGAAACCTCATAAGTTAACCAAATCTCACACCAAAGATAGCTATAGAAAACATATGAGTGTACGATGATACAATAAAACACGACACATGTTACAAGGATGCCATGAAGAGAAAGCTGGAGCATATCATGAAGTAGCGATAAGAAGTACCAGACAGTGTAGAAAGTGTGTAAACCGTCATTGTAGAAGAAAAAAAAGACTGCTATGCTTACAAGAAAGTATGCAGAAGATATTATGGTTTACGCCATTTTGAAAAGTGTTGCCTCAAAAAACACAGTCACAACAAAACAGAAACGTCAGTCCATATAAAATGCGTAACGTAATATAGAGTCAGAAAACAAAGTCCACACTACTGTCATAGGAAGCAAAAATACAGAAAAGAAAAATGTGAACGCCATGCATAAAACACAATATGAACCAGACCAAGAAGAAGAAGAAGAAGAAGAAGAAGAAGATCTATATTTATATACTGTGAAAAATAAAGACAAAATATTTAGCAACATTAACAGCGATGGAGTGTTTGCCAACATATGGAAGGAAACGCACAATAAAAATGAAAATTGACACTGCGGCCAACGGTAATATGACACCGTTAAGAATATAGATAATAATGTACCCTCAAGACATTGGCAAAAGTACTGACAGGCCTATAAGTGTAAAAATGAAGCAAACTACCTTATGAGCAGTAAATGGCACCAAAATATTTTTCTTATCTCTAAAGAGAGGTGGCACGGATAATTTTATTTTGAAACGCAGTGTAATTTGAGAACAGTATTTTTTTTTATAAGAGAGATGTAACAGCAGCTATTAAATGTTAGAGTTGTGTCCCTTTAATTGTACTATTAAGAGAAAACCAAAATCGTGTAATAAACATAAAGTGTATTAACAAATGTGTCCGAGTTAAATTAATAAAGCCAAACATAAAATATATCACAGATCCAAACAGGAAACAAGTGATAAAGCGCTACTCCTGTTCAAAAGACCAGGGAGGAGTGTAAATCATGTGATAGATGAACCTATCTACTCCTATTAGGAGAGAAGAAAAAAATGAACGGATTAATAATAATAATAATAATAATAATAATAATAATAATAATAATAATAATAATTGTTGTGGATTCCGAGATGAATTCGGTTTCCAAGGAATGACAAACGCAATAATTAAATATAAGAAATAAAATGTATTTACACAATCATACAAAGAGTAATACTGTTAGTAAGTCCAGGAACGTGGTTAGTAGCAAATACAGATAGATATATACAGTCTCAAAGTAGGACTTCCTTAGAGTCTACGTGCTTGTATTAGGTTGGTGCAAAAATAATGACGTAATAATGTCGTTTTTTGCCGTATTTTTTAACGTCAAAAAACGACATTATTACGTCATTATTTTTGCACCAACCTAATAACTGACTTCTACCAGAGGTTACCTCACACTATCTCCGTTCGTATATTCTCACACTCTCCGACTGCCGACCACCGACTGCTCTCCTCACTGACTGTAACACTGGGTATTTAACGGCAGCAGTCCAGGTACACTTGGTAGAGTCCACTTATATGAAAAAGGGGTGGACTCAATAATAATAATAATAATAATAATAATAATAATAATAATTTAGCGGTCCTTGTGCTGCAGTACAGTTTCAACATCCTTAATTGGACCATAGCTGACATTAAGCAAATGGATGTCAAAACGAGAAATCTTTATACTTGCCATCGCATGCATCATCCTGATGCTCTGCTGGTCGTCTGTGTGTGCTCAGACCCGAAGAAGGTGTAGGATTAGTTCAACTAGAAGGGTCTTTTAAAACTACAACAATCGGGCTTCAAAGATATCTGGAAACTAGGTGATGATCTGTGTCAAAGAACACGAAAGATATAAGAAACGTTATTCAGTAATAAAGGTAGCCAGCAAATTCAAAAGTGGGTGGCGAAAAGCATAAAAAAGAAAAAGAAAAGAAATGTACCAAATGCATAAACGATAGCAAGATAAGCTTCTTCATGGCTACTCTACCTCTATCAAAGAAGCTGATGTAGAAAAAAAAAAATCTCGCCCATCAGTGGTTACGTAGTGCAGTGTTAAAAGCTAAAACGATATTTTTTTTCTTGCTACACAGGACCAATGCTCTCTAATTAAAAAATACCAAGCTCACATACTAAAAAATAATGTTAGCCCAAAATACAAGTTCTGTGATAAATATTTGGACACAATTAACAATCTTATATCAGGATGAACTGTGATGGCACCCACTGAATATAAAACTCGGCATTGAATGTGTGGAATCCAATGTCTGAATTGGAAAATATGCAACTTTTACAGAAAAGAAAATGCCAGAAAGTGGCATGAACAATACTCAAACCCAGTTAGAATGATAGGATCTGTAAAAATTTCTGGGACTTTACAATACACACAGAGAACAATCAAAGCTAATCGCCCAGACATCGTAACCAGAGCCCATAAAACATAATATGCCTACTTATTGACATCCAGTCTCTGCCGACTGTAATGAATCTTTGAAGATTTTGAAAAATCTGTCAAAATACAAGGACCTCGAAATCGAACTTTCAAAAATGTGACACATGAGGACATCAGCAAGTTGTAGTTGAAGCCAACGGATTGATTAAAATATGTTCCGATAGACTCACTGAATGATTTCCTCGTAGACGATGCCTTAAAGAAATACAAATTGTACTCAGAAATACAGATCACACATTACGAAGAGTTTTATTTATGTAAAATGTGATTGCTATTAGGATTTTTTTTTTTTTTTTACAAAAATGATCAGTGGAAAATGTCATGAAGCCATTTCTGACCTTAGGTCTCTGTTTGGTACCCTAAAGGAAATGTGTATACAATAGAAATGCAAGTAAATAAAAAAGATAATAATACTAATAATGATGATAATAAAAAGGAAATAAGGTTCTAAGAGTCATTGAAGGGATTTCTGATAACTCATGTCTTAAAGGAATACAAACAAATTGTGCTCACAAGTACAGATCACACATTACGAAGGCCTTTATCCATATAAAATACGTGTGATCTTACGTTGTATTTTTTTGTTTCTTTTTTTTTTAAAAAAAATGCTCAGTGGAAAATGTCATGACGCCATTTCTGACCATATGTCTCTGGTTAAAATCCGGAAAGAAACGAGTATACACGAGAAATCAAAGGGAATAAAATAACAATAATGATGATGATGCGTAAAATAATAAATTAATTACATATGAACCTAAAGAAACGCAGCGGATGAATGAGAAAAAAAAAGCACGAATTGGACAAAAAAAAAAAGCACGAATTGGACTAAAAAAAAAAAAAGTACAAATTGGACTAAAAAAAAAAAAAAGGACGAATTGGACTAAAAAAAAAAAGAAGCACGAATTGGACAAAAAAAAAGCAGGAATTGGACTAAAAAAAAAGAAGCACGAATTTGACTAAAATAAAAAAGCACGAATTGGACTAAAAAAAAAAGCACGAATTGGACTAAAAAAAAAAAAAGCACGAATTGGACTAAAAAAAAAGAAGCACGAATTGGACTAAAAAAAAAAAAAGCACGAATTGGACTAAAAAAAAAAAAGCACGAATTGGACTAAAAAAAAAAAGCACGAATTGGACTAAAAAAAAAAAAGCACGAATTGTACAAAAAAAAAAAAAAAAAACACGGGAAAGGGTTAATATCTTCGTCCTATATTGACTGTTCCATTTTCAGAGAAATTACAGATATGAATTGTAAGTACTATTACGGATCATAGGATCACCCGTAGTTGAATAAGGCAAGTAGGAGAAAAAAAAAATAAAATCCTATATTACATTAACATCTTTTTTTTCTGTCATATATAATTTTTTTCTCTAACTCTTTATTCCTGCTTCTTTTGTTAAAACAAATTTGCCACAATGCAGAACAAATTTTTAATAATATTCACAGCAAGTTCCATCACGACCAAATTCCTGCAATTGTAGAATTGGAATTATTTTATTTTAAAATTTCGTTCTCTAATATTCAAAAGTGGTTGTGTATATTCATGATTCTGGTAGATTTTTGAGAGATTGACGCCTACAACCAAAATATCGTTTTTAATTCCATATAAAAGTTAATTCAATTTTTATAAATTATATTCCATAAAAAAGGATAAAGAACGGAGAAGATATTCTAATATAAACATTACCCGAACGCCTGTTGTACTGGAATTTTATGCAAAAACGTAAATTCCTGTATGAAAATCTAATAAAATGTTCTTTTCTTATTACATCAATAATTGAACTTACTTATTAAAAGTATTGAAAACGAAAAATTGAATTATTGTTTGAATATATTATAGTATTTTATACAACGCTCCATAGACATTAGAATATAAAATGGAAATTTAAAGTTAGAAATTATGGAAATAAAAAGATACATATATGTAGAATTCGAGAGAGAAAAGTGAAATTTAAAGGAAATATAATGAAAAAAGAGGGCTTGGGAAATTTAACACTCACAAGTCACGTTAAAGGAAAAAGAAACACAGGAATGCAGCAAACAAACTACTTAACAAGTTTGTGCTAATAACAGAAAAGGGATGAGTAGAAATAGCAAAAAGACAACCGTTGCTAAGAGCTACAAGGAACAGGAAGTTGTGGACGACTATGGTCTAACGAATAAGTACTGAAAAGGACCATTAAATGGGAGAATTCCTTGGCGGGTGGTAAACATTTTAATGATGTGATTTACTTCTTTTATTTTCTTATATAAAATTGTAGCAGCAATTCAAAATTACTCCACTTGACTACGAGTTCCTGTTAATAAGTGGCGACTCTACAAAATTAAATCGCCTATTTAAATAATTAAAAAGGTCAAATAGTGAAAAGTGAATCTGATAAGAAGAAAGTGTGTAAATGAGAAATAATAAAGACATTTAAAAAATAAATAATTTAATTTATTATAACAATTAATAACTGTTGAATTCCATTATTAGACATGTAATTCAGACAACAGAATCATTTTTCTGATACATCTGATATATATATATATATATATATATATATATATATATATATATATATATATATATATATATATATATAAAACGAACATCACACCAAAAATATCTTGGAAGATAAGGAAAAAATCATCAGCCTACAATAACCAATCAAAAATTTGCAAACTTTGCTCGGAGGAAAAAATAGCTATCATTACTTTCCCCGACCAAAATAAATTATTAAACAAAAGATCCGAACTCATCTCAAAATGCAGACATGAAAATAAATTTTTACTACGTAACCTAAAAAATTAAAAACGGAAAAAATAAAATAAAAACAAATAAATATACTAATAAACAAAATAACAAAAAAAATAAAATAAAATAAAATAAAATAAAACATAAAAAAATACTATGTTACTTAAAAATCGAAAACCGAAAAGAGAAAATATACAAGTAAAATAAATTAACCTAAATTCATCCAAGTAAATAAATAAACAATCCAATCCCAAATAAAGATAATCAATTAAAAACTGTTCCCGCCAAAATAATACTTAGAATGAACTACAACAATCAACCCCAAAACTGAACAAATAGCTTTAATTAAATTCCCAAACCAAAACAAAACTGTTAAATAAGTGATATAAACAAATTTTTACTACGTTAATAAATAAATAAATAAATAAAATAAAAAACAAAAATAAAAACAAGCAATATAATTTGACCTAAATAGATAAACAAAAGACTTCCGGTGAAATAACCGCCATAACAGAATACCCACAATGCACCACTAACCCGTATATATATAAATAGCCGAGAAAAATAACAGCACATGTGGCCTGACGATTGCATATAGCATGAAACAGACTGTCGCCTCTAAGTGTTGACTTCTATGTTCACTTTTATATATATATATATATATATATATATATATATATATATATATATATATATATATATATAAAAGCAAAACAATTTCGACTGAGTAGTGAGTTCGAACCTCATTGAGTACCTCTTACTTTCGGCCTTGTGCCACATCTAAGTTTTGCTTTGAAAATTACTATGGGCACCTCGGCATGGTGTAATTATTAGCAAGCTTGTCTCGCTAGAAAAATTACAACTGTATAGTGATTTCGATCCTCATTGGGTGCCCAATACTTTCGGCCTTGTTTGTGCCACATCTAAGCTACGTTTAGAAAATCAATTATGTGTGTAAATTCCTCCTTCGAGGGGTGTACGCAATCGGATACTTACCGGACATAGGGATCCGTCCCCATGCTGGTGGTATCACGGCAAAGACTAGCTTAGAACGGCTCGGACCAGCCTGGACAAGCTTAGACCAACGGCTCGAGTGAAAACACCTGGGTCCCCACGTTAAAAATAACCTTGTGTCACAACCTGACTCAGTGTAGGTCAAGTAAATGCCGTGTCCGAAAGTGTTAATCCCGCGCCTCAGAGAAAAAAAATCCCCCGCCCCAGGCGGTAAATCTCCTTCTGGAAGCTCCTAGCTTTATTGCACGGTGTCCCCCAAAAGTGAAAGTGCTGAGGGTGCTTGCATAATTTTTCAACGATATTGTTATTCAAACTCAAACTTGTATTGCACTCGGTAACAACGTTGGGGCTCTGGACATCGGGAGCAGGCTGATTTTTTTTTCCCAGCGTCTCTAAAAAGGGAAGTTCTGAGAGGGCTAGACCGATTTTTTCATGATATTAACGGTAAACCTACGTGGGCGCACTGGAGAAAAAAACCCTTTCAAGGTTCATTTCTTAAGTGTGATTCGTTCGAACGTTCGGGCGAAAGAACCACGATGATGAGCTACAGCGCTGGTCTCTGATGAGGAAGTTGACATGTCTTCCTGGGGGCTCTGACGTTAAGGCTTTTGTCATTGAAGATCGTTTCTCTCCCTATTTGCTTATGAGGAGGATATCCATGTCTTCTTGGTGGTACCTCTAATAATAATAAATAACAATAGAATATTTTTCTCTCATTCACAGGGAAATCAATGGACGTTTTTACACAGTGTTTCTCTTCCTCTCCCGTCATCATGCCTGTTCTGTAATTATGATTTTTATTGCAATATCTCAACATCTGGTCTAATAAGGTGAAACTTGAATAATCTAGTACCATTCGTAAACAATTGCGAATAATATCGTACCGCACAAAGTCGAAGAGGCAGATTCAAAGCCATCTCTGCATATTCAGGATCCTGGTCCTTCCTCGGTAAGACGATAAACTACATCCGCGTCCTGGGTAAGACGATAAAATACGTCCAACAGTAAGGCCTCTGATCAAGAGGTTTTGAGGAGCATGGAACCACCTCCTAATTGCTGGTGTTCCCAGGTCCACCTTGACCCTGGATGGTAGTACCTGTCAGGGTCCCATCTATGGGCAAATAGTTAACTCCCAAACTGGGATCACAACTTTATGAAAGTGTAAAAATAGGTTTTAATATCAGAAATACTTTGTAAAAAAGTTATTACCAGCAATAAGGTTTTGAAGAAAAAAAATATTACCAGCAATACGTTTTTGAAAAAAGATATTACCAGCAATACATTTTTGAAAAAAGATATTACCAGCAATACATTTTTGAAGGAAAGATATTACCAGAAATAGATTCTTGAAGGAAAAAAAAAATTAACAACATTACATATGAAAAAAAAAAAGTATTACCAGCAATAAAAATCTTGTCGGCATTAAATAAGCCATTGAGGTTGATATGCTGTAAAACAAAACAAAACAAATCAGAATTTTAGTAGGTTTTTGCAAGATTGGCGGTTACGATCAACAAATCAGTTTTAATTTCATATAATAGTTAACTAAATTTTTATAAATTATATTCCATAAGAAAGAACGAGGAATATATTCTGATATA
>OZ010592.1:44736949-44749449 GCA_963932145.1 Acanthosepion lycidas | reverse complement strand
TATATATATATAGATATATATATAGATAGATAGATAGATAGATAGATAGATTTCGAGGACGGGTAGAGATAACTTTTCTTTTTACTTTTAATATTTTCAATATGTTGAGTCATTTCGTGATGGGTATTTTGGTGGATAATAATTTGATGTCTAGGCTCGCCATGGCCATGTTTTGTTTTTTACGTTTCGTATTCTGCAGGTTAAAATTCAACAGAGTGTTTGATCAACACAACATATCAAACGCTTCAATGCATTATGCACCAACATAGCCATCAGGAAATGCGTCAACATATTGAGAAACCACCTCAAAAACTCCAAAGAAAACCTTCCTCTATCCGTCCACAAAATTATAAATATATGCAAATTAACTATATATATATATATATATATATATAAATATATATATATATATATATATATATATATATATATATATATATATATATATATATGAAGAAAAATATACGGAAAAAACAAACAAAAATCCTTATATGCAATAATGCTGTTTTAATGTTAATATGTCGACATCGGATGTTTCGGTCAATAAACCATCTTCAGGACATATTCAATATAAAATATAAAATATAAATAAAATTATCAAACTTAACATGACAAAGACGATGGACACAAGAACAAGAACAAGAACAGTCTTGTTCTTGTGTCCATCGTCATGATTGATTCTATGTATCATATATATATATATATATATATATATATATATATATATATATATATATACGCGGTCTGATAAAAAATTATCGTAATTGGTGCGATAAAAAACAATTCTAACACATATCAGTTCATCATTTAATCACCTTCGAAGGAGTCCCCTTATGAAGCCCCACACCATATACAGCATCGTTTCAAATGAATGGAACATTTTTGAACTCCGCGTTCTCGACGTCTTGAAATCTTGTTTCTTTCAAGAGGAATTTGATTTTTGGATGTAGGTAAAAAGACGCTAGGCTTTAGATCTGGCAACATATGTTCGCTGCCAGACATTGGAAATGCTGTGCTCGGTCAAAAATTCCTGTCTAAGCCATGATTACTGATGGAAACTTTGTGATATGATGGGGACAACCACACTTCCCGTACTTTCCTTAAAAATACTACTATGTACAAGGAAAGTGAGTGGGAACGTTATGTGTGTATGCGCGACAATGCTCAAGGTTTGCTCAGCCCATTATATGATTTCAAGGCACTTCATAATGGTGCCATGCATTGAGATCGTCCGAAGAAAAATATTTTCCATGACTAAACGACCATAGTGACTTTCATTTGAGTCTCATGGTTGAAACGTTCAAAACGTTTGGTCACACTCTCATATACCAAATAGATAGATAGATAGATAGATAGATAGATAGATAGATAGATAGATATAAACAGTCTGAAAAATATAGGTATGAAAAGACTGAGATAGATAGATAGATAGATAAACTGATTTTCAAATGTAGAGGAAATGATAACATTACGAAGAGACTGATAGATAGATAGATAGATAGATAGATAGATAGATAGATAGATAGATAGATATAAACAGCCTGAAAAACATAGGTATGAAAAGACTGAGATAGATAGATAGATAGATAGATAGATAGATAGATAGATAGATAGATAAAGTTTTACTAGGGCAGGATCTTCCTAAGAACTGATGCTTTTGCGGAACATATTATCGGCAGGATGTTTTCACAATCGCTACAATCTGGGCCTGAAATTTGTTATTGAATCTACATTTCCTGTAAAAGTCTTGTTCAAATTTTGATAACTAATTTTTTTTATTGTTCAACATGAAGCCTATTTAATTTTGTTAACCTGAGAAATGTAGTTACTCATGTATTCACATTTTAAATAATGTCAATTTGTTCGGGAAACTCTGTAATGATGACTGCAGTAATAGCACTTACACCGCATCCATAAAAAAATTCAGGATATGAAATTAGTAAATACCTTGGTGTATGGATCATTTATATGAAATCTAGTATCGGAGAAAAGGAAATCGAACATAGAATAGGCCGATATAATTTTGCACCAAACCACAAATTGTTACAATAGCAAAAAAATCACCTAAAAATTCGAGTACTGTTCTTAAAAAGCCTCGTCTAACCGAGTGTTTCACATGGATGATATATATGGCGCTAAACCCGTTAAAAAATATATATCTTGTCAGCTGTATACAACAGCTTTCTCAGATTAGAAAATCTCTTTGAGCCAGTGATGTGGGTGTTGGCGAAGACCACACTTCATGGAGCCTTGAGGTCTAACGCTACTAAATCACAAAGAACTGTACCAGATAGCAGAAACCACATCAATTAAGGACTTTCAACAAGCGCAACAACTAAAATGGATAGCACATGTAAATCGAAGAGAAAATAATGGCATAATTAAGATTTTGACGTTCCACCCCTCTTCAAAATAAAGCCCACAAAGGGAACTCCCATCTATAGTAAAAAGAGCGATAACAGCTACTGGACTTGACAAACCTGCTCTCTTGAAAAATTGTTTTAAGAGAAAGATTTTTAAAATAATGTCACCTGATAACGATACTGACTTTTCGGTCAGTAAATGCCGATGTTTGCTTTATAAGAAAACGGTAGATATTATCATTACTATTACTATGACTCAAACTAAAGCCACCTCTTTGAGTATTTATTTTGAAAATACATTGGTTTTATATATTTGGAAGTTGGTACGTAGCCAAATCGTTAAAACTTTAGCATTTTGATCATGTCAGCATCATATGTTATATGTGTAGGGCACATTTGAGACGTTCTTGAAGGCCGAGTTAGAGGCGCGTGAGTGAAATTGGGTCGACGGAACTGGTCGAATGATTGAGGGTTTGTGCATCCGTATCTTGTTCAAAAAAGATAATCTCGACACATTACGCACCCTCCTCCTGAAATTGTAATAATATCCGCTAAGCATAGTTTCGGTATAAACCGTCAACAAAGAAATTTTCCCATCAAAATTGCCAGCCTATTTTTTAAAATTTTTTTCAGGCAATATACCGAGTGAAAGAGCAAAATTGACAAAATCGTGTAACAGCATAGCTGGTCAAAAAGTTTAATATCTAAAAACTCACTAAATTCTTTGAGTTTCTTTATTCGACGTTTTCAGATAAGACGATGAGCCATCTTGATATTATTTATCGTAAGAATCACCAAAAACCCCTTTGAATTATTCAGCTAGAAAGAGAACAGGTTAAAATTGTTTTGTGTTAAACCCACCGTCTTGTCAACTGGGCAATGGTGAGAGGAAAACTCATTTAGGACTTCAGTAATGGTACCAACATTCATACTGTGGCTTCCATTTTCAAAGTCTATTCAATAACCATGAAGAGAATGGGGAATAAGTTTAAAAAAGAGGGAACAGTAGAAAATAAAACTGGGTCGGGAGATAATAACAGGAAACAGGAAGAAGGATCATCATTTCAACTCAATCCATAAGACGTTTGGCACGTGAGAGAGGAGTTTCACCTATGACAGTCGAAACAGCAGTGAAAAACGACGTGAAAATGAAATCGTACGGGAAACCTGGAAGGCAGCTTGTTGCACGATTTGTACAATTTTGCTGTTACTGCCGGTATATATATATAAAAGTGAACATAGAAGTCAACACTTAGAGGCGACAGTCTGTTTCATGCTATATGCAACCGTCAGGCCACGTGTGCTGTTAATTTTTTCGGCTATTGATATATGTATACGAGTCAGTGGTGCATTTTGGATAGTCTATTAGTGCGGTTATTTTACCGGAAGTCGTTTGTTTATTTATTTGGGTTAAATTATATTGCTTGTTTTTATTTTTATTTGTTGTTTCTTATTTTATTTATTTATTTTTTTAATTGGTGTTTTTATTAACGTAGTAAAAATTTGGTTATATCACTTATTTAATAGTTTTGTTTTGGTCTGAGAATTTAATTAAAGCTATTTGTTCGGTTTTAAGGTTGATTGTTGTAGTTTATTCTAACTATTATTTTGGCAGAAACAGTTTTTTAATTCGTGTTTATTTGGGTTGATTATCTTTATTTTTGTTTCTAACGGTAACTTTATCGGGATTGGTTTGTTTATTTATTTACTTGGATGAATTTAGGTCAATTTATTTTGCTTGTATATTTTCTCTTTTCGGTTTTCGATTTTTAAGTAACGTAGTTATTATTTTCATTTACACACGCTCTATCTCTGATATTGATCACTTTATTGCATAAATATAGCACACCTTAAGACTATATTTCTTCATATATATATATATATATATATATATATATATATATATATATATATATATATATTAGGTTGGTGCAAAAATAATTTCGTTTTTTAACATATGTTACTATGTGAGAAAACGAAATTATTTTTGCACCAACCTAATATATACCGGCATATATATATATATATATATATATATATATATATATATATATATATATATATATATATACCGGCAGTAATATATATATATATATATATATATGTATATATATATATATATATATATATATATATATTTGGTTGGACTGATGTGAGTTTATAACCCTGGGTTTCACGCTTTTGCGATCGTCAGACAAACTGATTAATTTTTTAAAAATTTTGGGTTTATGTAGATTGGATGTATTGGTGTTATTATGGAAGTGGGGGAGGGGAAACGTCGTCGTGATGTCATCGTGCTAACGCAAACATCGATGTATGTTCATACGCCCAATCAAGTACGCAGATACACATACACACTTGGTCGTCCATAGGGACTCATACGTATATAAACATATGTGGACAGTTCCGGACATGACATATGTATGTATACGGGTGGTGTTGTGTCTATACATACGCATTTGTATGTTGAAATTCAAAGATTGGAAGTGTAGCGAAAATTTCTCGTGAATGTATACATGTCATTTTTCTATTTTTCCACTGAATAATATTTCCTCGCATGTATGCATATACGTGTGGTGGGGTTTGTGTAAAATTATGATAGGTAAAAATTATTATTATTTATATTTATATTTATTTTTAAATTTTTGAAAAAAAGGGGGTTTATTTGTTATATTTAAAGCTGCATATTTGTTTTTGATGACTGCGTATATGTAACAGGTAGAAATTTCGGTTTGTAATCCTTATTGGTTATTTTATATGGTGATATTTAATATTTAATATGCTGAGCGAGAGGGTAGTTTATGTTAATAATTATAGCGGGTCTATATGATAATAGTAGATGTGATGTGATAGTAATGTTGTAAGGGATTGGAGACAATGATAATATAAGTAGCTAATAGTTATTGTAAATTGGTAGAAGTGATTAGTAATGGTGGTGGGAGAATGATAAAACCATAAATGTAGTTATAGTGGTGGTAGCTTGAACTAAAAAGTGGTTGTTGGTGTTTTATTTTATTTTGTTATATGTATTAATTTATTTTGGTATAAATCCTGATAATAGGTATTCCGTGTAAAATTATGATAGTTGAGAATTGCTATAATTGACTTTTCACAAATTGCTATAATTGACTTTTCACACACACACACATATATATATATATATATGTGTGTGTGTGTGTACATGTCGCGATGGATAAATTGTCGTCTAAATTACGCAAAAATAAAAATGATACTGACGTCTCATTTTAACAGATATATTTACGAAAATTGCACAACTATATTTTGAAATACTAAAGAATAAATTCATCCAAAATAGTCAAAATAATCGTCATCGGCTTCAACCACGGCCTCCAGACAACTTTGGAATCTCCTGAAAACTCTTCTGAACGGTCTCCTTGTTTAAGTTGTTGAATACGGCCATAATCCTTGCGTTCAGATCTTCTTTGGTGTTACCAGGAGTTTTGTTGATTCTCGCTCAATTGCGCCCCACACATAATAATCAAGGGGTTTGCAGTCTGGAGAGTTAGGTGGCCAGATGTAAGGGGTTATGTGGTCACAGAAATTTCTGAAAGCCATGACTGGATTCTCCTGTTTGTGTGGTATGGTGCAGAGTCCTGTTGCCAGAGTCAGGGTCTTCCAGCAGTCACTCTCTTGATTCCTCGAGGCACTTGATGTAGGCCTCTGCGTTGAGTCTGATGCCCTCGCCAACAAATTCGGGAGTACTTTTCTTATCAGAACGAACAGAATGAGTTTTCTGTGCTGCTATACTTCCGTAATCTCAATAATACTGATCGACCCTTTCCATATCCTCAGCACTGGCACCCAAATAATCTTCAATGTTCGTATTAAAGCTTTCCGGTGAGAATGCCAAGCAGTATAGCATGCCGTTTCCAAATTTCTGGTGAAGTGAATTGCGTCATAGTGCTCTTTATCACAAAGTCGGTGTCAAACTGACCCTACTAGACTGTGTAGTCGATAAAATTAAAACAAACAACGCGCATGCGCGAAATTAAAAATATAAAATAGTGACAATTTACCCATCAGAACCTATATATATATATATATATATATTGATAGATACTCACTTCCCATTAAAGTACAGTTCGTTTCTCATAGAAGGCAAAGACTAATATTTGCTGAAATGACGGAAATCGTAAATACGAAAGAGTCTTCAGTAAATAGAAGATGTCGGCAGGAAGCCTAATTGCTCAATTTCGAATAATAGTTTTCTTCACTCGAAGAAATGCTTGGCACATCTTGTTTTCTGCAAGAATATTTTAGTCTAGTCTGCGTCTATTTTTAAACGCAAATATGCAAGAAACCATTTGTCTTTTCCAGTATTTATCCTTGCGTGAATTTCAACCGACAACAATTTCATGCAAGGTTCGTTCGTTATTTTTCTCCGACGATCAGCTAAAATATACATACGAGTATATTAACTTCAAATCAACGTAGCTACACATTGCTAAGATGAATACACCCGTCTCTGATGATCAAAGTATCTCTCCCTCTCTCTCTCTCCCCCTCTCTCTCTCTCTCTCTCTCTCTCTCTATATATATATATATATATATATATATATATATATATATATTAGGTTGGTGCAAAAATAATGACGTAATAATGTCGTTTTTTGACGTATTCTTTAACGTCAAAAAACGACATTATTACGTCATTATTTTTGCACCAACCTAATATATATATATATATATATATATATATATATATATATATGTAAGGCATAATCGTCAACACCGGGAATATAAACATTTAAAAACTTTTTGAAAAGCTAAAAGCCAGACCATTTAATGTAAAACAATTTTATCTGAAAACCCGCATGTAAGTAAAACAATTTTAATAATTCTCTGTAAGAATACATGTATTATAAATATTACATATGAATGCATAGCGGATAAAAAAAAAGTCATCGAAAACAGCAAAAATAATAATGTTGATAATAGGCTATGTACTGTATATTCGTAGATATTTTGACGAAATGGAATCATTTTTGAAACAGATGTTGAAAATCGGAATTCTCGGGCAAGCCTTCGTCAACAGGACAAGAAATGAAAAAAAAAATGAAGCAGGACTTTCTTTTCCGTTAATTTTTTCCACATGTGTTATATTGCTGAACAGATCTGATAGTTTTGGGTGATTTGCTTGTCACAATTAGGGTTTATATATATCCTTTATATTGATTATCTTTATAGTGGTACCGGCGAAGAAATCTCTGAGACAAATATTGCTGTCTAGAGAATTCACTGTCCAGTTCATTTACAGTTGCGGTCTTGTGTCTTTAGTTTAGGGAATATATATACAGTGTAACCCGGATATAAGAGAGTTGTCGGGACCGGAAAAGTCTCTTATATCCGAGTTCTTCTTATATCCGGGTTTGGTCTATTTTGTTTAGGTAAGTATGGCTCTAATTTAGGACCAGAGAAAATCTCACTTATATCCTGGTTTCTCTTATATGAGGGTCTCTTATATCCGGGTTACACTATATATATATATATATATATATATATATATACCGTGCAACATCACGGTTTTCGATCAGAAAATTCGAGATGAAAAAAAAATTCAGTTCTCGGACAACATTGTCGAAACGAGTCGACCGCTGTGCTGTATAGACTCGTATGCTGTGCTTTTTTCCCCACCAGTTTTATTGGACTGTGACTTTTTTCTCTGCATTGATTCCTATTGGAAAAATAGTTTCGGGTTACGAACATTTTGGGTTACGAACATTTCGGGTTACGAACATTTCGGGTTACTAACGGCCTTCAGGAACCAATTAGATTCGTCAAGTGAGGTTCCCCTGTATATATATATATATATATATATATATATATATATATATATATACATATATATATATATATATATATATATATATATATATATATATATATATATATATATATATATATATATAGTAATGCTCATTTGGAAAAAAACCTCAGATAGATCAACTTGCAGTTATATCAAAACAAATTGGTACCCGAGGAAAATCCATAATCGGTCAATATATATATATATGTGTGTGTGTGAAAGAAAAAGTCACTGGGCTTCTCACGGCTAACTGCAGAGTAATCAGCATTTTGCTGCAAGGATTTGGCAAAATTTGCAATTCACTCCTCTTTTCCTCCTAAATATTGTGGCATGAAGAGTCAAGATATTTTCTCACGATATCTCGCAACGGGACAGGCTGCAAGCCTATGTTCATTCATGACTTTCCCAAGGAGATTTCCTACGTCGATCAAAAGGCCGATAACCACAGCTCTGATCGATAGCTTCACACACACACACACACTCACGCACACACATACACACACACATATATATATATATATCTGTATAATCGAAACTTTTATAACCTGGCTGTTCTGTTTATTTGTGTGTCTGGCAAGACTATTCCGACTGCTGCTACAGTTTTGGAGGCTACAGCTTTAAGTGTGGCATCAAGTACTGTATTTATACTTATTACATCTGCTACTACAAAATATATAACAGCTGCCAGTGTTTGTCGTCGCTGGCTTTGAAAAGACATTACAATGTGGGGATTCCGTTGAACGATAAACACGTTTTTACTCTCGCAGTCTATCGGGACCGGGGGCTTTCTCTACGGGGACAAGACACAGCTTTCAGGAATTCCCAGGAAATGGGAAAACATTCTTTTATTCCCAGAAAAGAAAACAAATGATCCGTAGAACGAAGGAGGCGGGATTTCTCAAAACGATGAAGGAGGTTCACTGCATATCGTAGTAGTGGATTTTATATTAAATCATTTTTCATGGACCTTGAATTTCACGCGCACGCGCAAACGAATGCGAGGGTGTGTGTGTGCGTGTGTGCTTGTGTGTGTTTGTGTGCGCGTGTGTGCGCGCGTATGTGCGTGAATATACAAACCCTTGGAACGTTCGTGGAAATTACTGCATATTGAATTGCCGGAAAGGATATTTGCTTGTCATGTTTGCGGAATAAAACAATTTAAAAAAAAAAAGAAACGACAGAAAATGGTCAGTAAAACCGCTTTTTATCATTATATATTTTTACCGTAAAACTTTTTGAAAGCCAGACAGAAGCTAGAATAATAATAATAATAATAATAATAATAATAATAATAATAATAATAATAATAATAATAATAATAATAATAGTAAGACATTTGAAAACTTCCAATTTGTGCCAGATTTTCTTGTTCGGACCTAGATAAAGATTTCTTGTTTTCGTATGGCGATTTCGAGAACAGATAGGCTGATTCTCCTTGAAAGTTTGGCGGAATATTATCTTCTTTTTCACAGTCATTTCAAATTCTTAATTAACCTTGTACTCAACTAAGTTTAGTCCCATTTTTGACTAGAGTAATTTTTCTTTTAACTCTCTGTTCATGACGTTTGATGCATGAAGTAGGTACAGAATGTTTTCCCTTAATATTTAGCAAGAAACACGTCGACTTTTCATGATTAGTCAAATAGCTTTCTGAATGCCCCTGTCAAGTAACTGCAAGGAGTTCTGATTTTAGATATATTTGTGTGAATTGCAAGTTATATTTGTCTAGGGGGCAAAAGTATCCCATAGAATTAATAGTTTTTCTATTTTCTTAAGATTTTGAGACACGCCATTGAAATTATTTTAACAAGCCGAAAACCTCTCTTGCAAATATTTTCATTAATCAATTTATTTATAAGTAACGGTGTATAACTAAAAAGATTTGAAATAGAAAACTTTTTCAGTCATTTATGTGACATGCGGGATACACGCTTAGGCGATCATGTATTTTTCTATACATGAATGACGAGGCAGTTTTTTTTTCCCCGCAGTAAGTTGCCATTTCTTTCTGCAGTAGACCAGTTGCTATCCAAGGCTATATAACCTGGTCTGTCATGCTATTTGCTCATAGCTGCAGGGGTGAGGGGAGAAGAAGCGGATCCATATCTTTCCCAAGGGTCAGCCAGTTACGTTATGCGTGATACACGCCTAGGCGATCTTTCGATACATGACTGACGAAGCAGATTTTTTCCCGCAGTAGGTTGCCATTTCTTTCTGCGGTAGACTAGTTGCCATCCAAGGCTATAGAACCCGGTCTGTCATGCTATTTGCCCATAGCTCAGGGGTGGGGGAGAAGAAGCGGATTCATACCTTTACCAAGGGTCAGTCAGTTATGTTATGCGTGATACACGCTTAGGCGATCTTTCGATACATGACTGACGAGGCAGAATTTTTTCCCGCAGTAGGTTGCCATTTCTTTCTGCAGTAGACCAGTTGCCATCCAAGGCTATAGAACCCGGTCTGTTCTGCTATTTACCCATAGCTTGGGGAGAAGAAGAGGATACATACCTTTCCCATGGGCATTAGCACGTAAGTGAATGTAATAAATCTGACTGGAATTCGAACTTTTTACATTTCCTTAAACACATCTTTGATTGTTTGTTTGTTTCTTTCTTTCATTTTGTCACTGAAACGTCTCTCATATGTCAGGTCCGTGTTTTCAGGCAGTCAAAATGGAACAGTCCATTATTTATAAGGTATTAGCAAGACGTATCGGTCGTGCGAACTAACTAATACACTAACTTTTAAGGTATACAGTAAGATCTTATTTTATATACCTACTGGCATATCGTATTCACATTTTATTCTCGATGCTATAATTATGATATACACTAAAACACAGGTTCCCGTACAATGTCGAGCCTGGTCAGTAGCAATATGGGTGACCGCTTGGAAATTTCAGGTGCCATCAGCTTGTACTTGCGGTGGTGTAATGGTTAATGGCTCGGAATTGTTAATCGGAGAGCCGAGTTTCAATTCCAGTTGGGCTCGTTTATTTCACTTACGCGAAAATCCATTTGAGAAAGATATGAATCCATCACTTCTCCTTTGCAGCTATTGATTAATTAATAAGACTTGTATCGCTTAAATATTATTATTTTAAAAAAAATTACAATCTAAAAATATTTTCTGGCTTTAAATAACCTGCAAAGGGTTGATAAGCCGTAGAAAACGAATCAATCAATCAATCTACTGATTAAGCAGAAAAAATTAAAAGAAGAAATTAGTAAGACTTGTAAACCATTATTATCGCCAAAATATATTCTTAAAAGCTACAAAATATTTTCTGGCTTTAAATAACCTGCAAATGGTTGATAAGCCGTAGAAAACGAATCAATCAATCAATCTATTGATTAAGCAAAAAAAATTAAAAGAAGAAATTAGTAAGACTTGTAAACCATTATTATCTCCAAAATATATTCTTTCAATCTAAATATATATTTTCTGGCTTTAAATAACCTGCAAATGGTTGATAAGCCGTAGAAAACGAATCAATCAATCAATAAAGACCCAATCAAACTATTATGATATAAACGAAACAATCCGAAATAAATAAAATATTTTTTAATATACCGAATATTGATCGCTTTTTACTACTTTCCTCTATTATTATTATTATTATTATTATTATTATTATTATTATTATTATTATTATTATTATTATTTCAATCCTTCCTTGTATTCGGGATTCGAAAGGATTTATAGAGTTTAACCGAAAACCTGTCTTGCAAACATTTTTATTAACAAATTTAATTATAAGTAAGAGTGTATAAATGAAAAGGTTTGAAATTGAAAACTTTTTATATTTCTTTAAACACATCTTTCTTTCTTTCTTTCTTTCTTTCACTTTATCACTGAGATATCTCTGATATGTCAGTTCCGTGTTTTCAGGCGGTCAAAACGGAACAGCCCATTATTTATAATAGCAGGGCGAAATGGTCGTGCGAACTAACTAATGTACTAACGTACCAACGAACGGAGAGACAAGCTGAATTATAATAGAGATTATACAATGATAAGCAAGAATATAGTTTTATATTGTTAATTCTGTAAATAGCTTGTAATATTCCATCGATATAAAGTCCTCATGTTGACTTCATGACCACATCGATAGACCGATCACGTATCCCGTAATGCATTACGATCGTCGAGGCATAAGCCGAAGCAGGAGTAAATCTTCCCTAGCAAGATAGCCTAACGGCGCCCACTACTCTCCAGGCTGGTTTGAATTCAGAGTTTTCCTTCTCCCAAGTAAAGCTATAGAAGTAAGTCTACCCTGCTATTTACCCATATGTTTTGAATTCAAAGCG
>OZ010592.1:44701949-44731949 GCA_963932145.1 Acanthosepion lycidas | reverse complement strand
CATTCAATTAAGATGTTGGAGTTTATTTCCAACTGTTAAAACAAAAAGCTCTCAATGTGATTTGTTTTCTTCTATAATGAAGGGATAAAATGATGGGATAAATTTATGAATATCAAACAGAAGATTTTAGGGTTTAATTTTTTTTTTTTGATGTCACCTTAATTATCAGGTTTATTACGGATAAAGTTTATCAGTTAATTTGTATTTTGGCGATGAATTGGAAAACTTTGCTACACGTATTTCAAAATTTTTGACTCAAAAACATTTTCTTTTATAAAAATAATTTATTTCATGTGGGTGATGTAAATTGCTCTGCCTACCTGAAAATTGATGGGATTCTACGACCTTTATTAACTAGATTTTGCGATCAGCCAAGATCTTGATGTTTTTACCAAAAATGAGCAACTTCAGTACAGCAAAAACGGCAGCTAACCATGAAAAACTAAAGTCATTTTCGGAATCATCATCAAATTAGCTAAAAATGTTTTCTTTCTTGGTATTAAAAATCGTGTTGACCAGTGTAATACATTCACCACTTAGTCATATAGTGGAACATACAAATAAACTGTTAGAAAATAGGAATATTATTAGGTTGGTGCAAAAATAATGTCGTTTTTGACGATTTTTTTTTTTTATTATCGTTCACCCATTTATCCAACATTTTTGACTCCCCTATTTGCTTTAAATGGCGAACGACTTTTGAGTGGTCGACCTCGAGTTCAACAGTAACTTCTCCTGTGGTTTTGCGAGAATCGGCTTCAATTAAGGCTTTCAAATGTTCGTTATCAACCGCAGTCGGCCGGCCGCGACCGTCTTCATCTTCGAGGCTCTCGTCACCATTGCGAAATTTCTTGAACCACCGTTGTGCCACACGTTCGTTAGTGGTTCCTGGGCCAAACGCATCGTTGATATCACGAGCTGTCTCGGCAGCTTTTCGGCCTAGTTTGTTTGAACTGGAACAAGAAAATCGTGCGGATTTGAATTTTGTCCATGTTGTCGAAAATCCTGCAAAAAATGAATGAAGAGATTGAGAACGGTAACGAATAACACGATTCGATAGAGCGAAAAACGCGCTTCAAAATGATATATAACATGGATATATATATCAATGAATTAATTCAGAAATCATATATGAAAGTAACATATGTGAGAAAACGACATTATTTTTGCACCAACCTAATACCTCCCGTTTTGGAGAGGATGATCTCGATCTGTTTCGGAGATATATGTTTGTTTTTTTTTGTTGTTTTTTTTTTTAGCATTTCATCCCTAGCAAGGCTGGAAGTCACTTGCATGCAAGGGGTTGCAGAGAATTTAGAGCGAGAGCAGATAGGAATGATAGAGGAGAGGATGAGGAGAAAGATAGTGGATAGATCAAGGCAACTGGAGATGACGATTGACATTACATTTAGATAGTTGGGCATTAAAGGGAAACAGGAGTAGGGAAGGGAGTTCCACAGGCGAGTGGTGCGAGATATTATGCTATTAGAGTAGAAGAGGCGGCGGCATTTAACAGTGAAAGGGTGATAGCGGGATACCAGCCTAGTAGGGCGCTTGAATTCGCGAAGTCTTGGAACCAGCGAAAGCAGCTCATCAGAGCAATTACCATGAAAGTATTTGTAAAAAAAGACACAGAGAGGCGACGGCACGTCTGTGAGAGAGCGACTGCAGAATGTTCAACTTTTATATGATATGTTCCCGTTTTGGACAGGATGATCTCGATCTGAGGGGTCTGTTTCGGAGATATATGCTACCTTCAACTTTTATATGACATATCCCTTGAAAATGTTAGTGATCATGGCTCTCTATAGTCCAGTTCACAATATTTCGGCGTTTTTTGAATAGGAGTGGTAGCATATACCTTGTTTCCTCTTTAAGATTGGGTTTCTGGCTACTTTGACTTTCACTTCCAGTAACCCCATGCCTCTTAGTGGCATCGTCACCTTGCTTGGAAGGGGAGAAATGATTACAAAAACGAAGTTTAATGCCTTTTGTCTCTTTTGCTATGCCGCTTGATTCCCGCCCCGACATATAATCAAATAAACCTCCTCGGCAAATTACTCTCTGCATTCTCTCTGTTTCCTCTCTTCCCCTTCCTGACTTCAATACGACCTGTGAGCGTTAAATTCCCCAGGCCTTCTTTCCTAATTATGGGCCCCAGACATTTCCAGGGCCCCTTTCTAATTTTTAGTATAAGTGAAATTTTTCTTCCCATTTTATTCCTAAACGCCCTCACGAATATTTGTTTATTTTTTGTGTGTCAATCCTTAAAAATATGGAATAATAGATGATGAAATCACTTTATCATACAAGGAGAATAATGTTATAATATTATTTGTAGAAAGATTTAGGGATAACTAGACTGCCCAAAACTCGTGAAAACTTGGATTAATAGCATAAAACAAGTGTAGTTTATTTTTTTCAAAATAATAAATATATTTTTTTATTATGTATATTTGTCGCATTAATTTTCAAAATATGTAACGGCAGCAAATCAGCGTGCATCTAATTATTTATTTACCGTCACGTGACGCATATAGCCTCTTCACTTTTCAACTAGTTGTTTATAAAAAAAAAAGTTGTAGTGTAGTGAATTGTATTAATATATGTTGTTTTATGCATATTTAAATTTGTTTAAAAATCTTGTCATAATGTATTATGGACGTTTATTATTTTTTGCACACATAATAGTGGGAAATTACAGTTGTTTGTTTATATACCCGGCTTGGTATAAGACTGTGCATCGAAAACAAATATTGAGTTTCCTATTAAAAATATCGTAAACTCAATATATATATATATATATATATATATATATATATATATATATATATATATATATATATATATATATATATATATATATATATATATATATATATATATATATATATATCCCCAAAACAGCACTAGTTCAAGAACTCCTTTTTAATGAAATCTGCATTCGGTAGGGATCAAGGAACACACATACATACAGGATGCGACGGTATAATTGTCGTCTAAATGACGCAAAAATTAAAATAAAACTCACATCTCATTTTAACAGACACTAGGCTACCCGTGACCCTTTGGGTCGCTGACGGTTCAGGTTATAAAGAATTGAAGTTGATTTCAACATTCCATTGAAATAAAAGTTAATTTTATTACGATTCAGTTAAATATTTGGCCTGGTTTACAAGTTCATGTTTAACGTTTTACTGATTGTTTACGGCATTTTATAAGAATAGAACTTCCGGGATAAACTTGAACTTTAAATAAGATTAATATTTTTAATATGCAAAAAATATTTTAAAATTATATTCATGTGAAAATATTTTTTTAAATATTCCAAGAAATATATTTTTAAATATTTAAAATATTGTTTGTTTAAAGAAACCTGAAATATAAATAATTACTCTACAAACAGCTGGACGAAACGGCAAAGCGGCATCTCTTTTAGTCTGTCTTTGACTTACTATTCCTAACTATTTCAAGTAAATAGTGTCTGTTTGAAGAATTTAAAATAAACAAAATATTTACTATATAAACCACTCGTAAATCATTATGCGCCGTTCGGACATACCATACAAGCACGCACGTAATTACAGACTTTTAGTATTATAAAGATAGAGAGAGGGTGTAATGGCTGAATTGTCCTCTAAATGACGTAAAAATGAAAATAACAGTGACATCTCATTTCATCAGATTTAGATAGAAATAAAAAGGATATATAAACTCAGAAAGCGACAATTGAAATTTCCAGGTTATATAATGAAGAAAAATGAGGAAAGAGGCGTTGGAGAATTTAACACTCACAGGACATATTGAAGGCAAGAGAGATAGAGGAATGCGTCGAATAACCTACTTACGGAGCTTGAATAATTTTTAGCAGAACAGGAACTAGGAGAGATAGTAAAACGCAAACCTTATTAAGAAACACAAAGAACTGGAAGATATAGCGAGCTATCGTGGCTCACGTCCTGAAGGGACACGGTAGACCGAAGAAAAAAACTGCTCCGGTTTCAGGAATGAGCATTATTGTTAATAAAATATTTGTGTCATGGTTCGACGACTGACTACTGGCGCCGGGGGAAATAGTCCATTAATTGATCCGACAAGCGGGTCGATTGGGGAGCCATCAATTATAATTTGTAATTTATTGAGTTTAGCGTGGTAATGTTCTAACCACTTATCTGACCATGATACCCGTGTTCGAATCTCCCCAGGGTCAATTTGTCAGGAAGATAACTTCTTGATTGCTATCGGTCTGTGGCAGGTGATACTAGCGTGCGGTATCTTTGAAAAGTGCCTGAAAATCTTACCACGAGTTGACCCAAGCCTTGCGAGTGAAATTGGCTGGACAGAACTCTTTGCGGAGCCGCCGATTGTTGTGATAGGACAAAGTAACAAGTCATCGTGACCGAGAGTTGAGCTGAATTTGTTCAGACTGTTGATCACGCTAGATAATGCGCTCTCTCCCTGAAACTGCATCTAATGTCCGGTCAGCATAGTTGCAGTATAAACCACAGGTGGGCTTTGTGGATGTTGAATAAACATAAATGTGCCTGAGCAGGCATTTACCAGAGGGACTGACCAGTCATTTAACCAGTTGTAACTGGGTACCTTTAGTGGAAATTAGTTGATAATATGTACTATCACTAACTATTCATGTACTGTTTTATCCATTATTTATTATCTGTACAAATCATTGAAGTATTTACTGCAGAGGTAGACTTCATTTGAGTCCAGGCGACAACTAGTCTCTGCAGTACGCTATCACGGCATTTAGTGTTATTTATTAATTTTACATGTGTATTTGCACCAAAAGTAGGAGCTAACATATGATAGGGATCAAGTGACATCATCTTTCGTCAAATCTCTAACGCCTTTTTCAGTTATTATTCAAAAGCCAAGGACGGGCGTTATTTGCTTCCGCAAGAAGACTTCACTAAATCGCAACTGTAGTGTATTTGGTACGATTTTTCTTGCCTTTTTTTTTGTTTTTTCTTTCATTCTTTTTGGGGGTTTTTATTTTTTGTTTTTTTCTTTCTTTTTTCTGCGTGCTTTTACTTTCATTTTATAATTGTTTTTTTTCTTTTCTTGTTTTTTCTTTCTATTTTTCTTTCTTTCTTTTTTCTTTCTTTCTGTCTTTCTTTATTCTTTCTGTTTTTCTCTTTCTTTTTCATTTGTCTTTTTCTTTCTGATTTTCTTTCTTTTTCATTTTTCTTTTTTGTTTTTTCTTTCTTTCTTTTATCTTTCTGCTTTTTCTCTCTCTTTTCCTTTTTCTTTTTATTCTATTTCTTTTTCTGTTTTTCTTTCTTTCTTTTTTGTTTTTTCTTTCTTTTTTTCTGCGTGTTCTGTCTTTCTTTTTTTGTTTTTTCTTTCTTTTTTTTCTGCGTGTTCTGTCTTTCTTTTTTTGTTTTTTCTTTCTTTTTTTTTCTGCGTCTTCTGTCTTTCTTTTTTTGTTTTTTCTTTCTTTTTTTTCTGCGTGTTTTGTCTTTCTTTTTTTGTTTTTTCTTTCTTTTTTTTCTGCGTGTTCTGTCTTTCTTTTTTTGTTTTTTCTTTCTTTTTTTTCTGCGTGTTCTGTCTTTCTTTTTTTGTTTTTTCTTTCTTTTTTTTTCTGCGTCTTCTGTCTTTCTTTTTTTGTTTTTTCTTTCTTTTTTTTCTGCGTGTTCTGTCTTTCTTTTTTTGTTTTTTCTTTCTTTTTTTTCTGCGTGTTCTGTCTTTCTTTTTTTGTTTTTTCTTTCTTTTTTTTTTCTGCGTGTTCTGTCTTTCTTTTTTTGTTTTTCCTTTCAGTTATTCATTCTTTTTCATTTTGTTTTTTTCTTTTTTTTTCTTACTTTTTACTTTTTTGTTTTATCTTTTTTCTTCCTTTTTTCTTTTCGTTTTTCTCTTTCTTTTTTCCATTTTTTCTTTTGTTTTTTCTTTCTTTCTTTTTTCTTTCTTTTTTCTTTCTGTTTTCTTTTTTACTTTTTCTTTTACTTTTTTCTTTCTTTTTCTGTCTGTTTTTCTATCTTTTTTTTTCCTTTTTACGTTTTCTTTCTTCTTTCTTTCTTTCTTTTTTCTTTCTGTTTTTCTCTTTTTTTCCCATTTTTCTTTTCATTTCTTTCTGTTTTTCTTTCTTTTTTCTTTCTGCTTTTTCTTTCCGTTTTTTTTCACCTAAAACAAGGCCCAAGAGCCACTCAAGGTAGAATATTACTAAATGACGTTGTTGTGAGCGTGTACATGGTGTGAACAAGAAGTGAATGTCATGAGGATATACAGGATAGATTTACGGTTGACCCCAGACGTGAAGAGGTTAACATTGTAGTGATCGTGGAAGAATCCTACGCGAATCTTTTCCACAAAGTAACAGTTTTGGTGAAGAAGACGTCTGAGTAGGATTCTCTCTTTACAGCTGGAATATAAAGGGGATGAGGAAAAGTCGATTTTAGAAGGTCTGGCGGATCCTTGATTGGAAGTTCTGAATTAGTGGTACTAAAGAATGTAGCTTGTAGGAGCAGTTTTTTTTTAAAAAAAAATCAATTCACCTCCAGGCGATAAGGCCACTAAGACGCAAAGGGGCGTCTGGAAGAGGAAGAGAAGGAAAAGATTTTAGAAGAAACCGAGAACCCGATAAGAATATAAATTTCAGAGTTTAGGCGGACACGTTAGAAATATAGATTTGGAGTAGGTTTTAGAAGGAACCGGAAACCAATACTAAATAGGATAAAAAAAGGATAAACCACTACTCCTGTTCAGAAGACCGGGGTGGATTGTGAACGGGACGATAGGCGAAGAAAAAAAATGAACGAAATAGTAACAATAATAATGGTGATGAATAAAATGATATATCAATTAGACATGAACTGAAAAAAACAATGAATTCTCGAAAAATGATAAAAATAAATAAATATAAAAAAATTCGGAATTTAGACGGAGTTGCTCGAAGTACAGAGTTGAAGTAGACTTTAGAAAGAACCGGAACACCAATTCTAAACAGGAAAAAAAAAAGGACAGACCTCTACCGCTGTTCAAAAGGCAGGGGGTGAAAACAGATCAGTAATAGGCTCGGCGTGTAGGGTGAAAAATAATTAATCAACTGAA
Source organism: Acanthosepion lycidas (assembly GCA_963932145.1). NCBI lineage: Eukaryota > Metazoa > Mollusca > Cephalopoda > Sepiida > Sepiidae > Acanthosepion > Acanthosepion lycidas. The sequence continues at coordinate 44,724,884 of OZ010592.1, read as the reverse complement.
AGTCCGCGTAAAAGTTATCGAACTCTATCAAAGCTGAAAATATGGCATCAATGCTCCATTTTGTTTTTATAACTATCAAAAACTCTAGAAATACTTCTGTCCATTATCAGAGAGATCTTTTACTTCCCTTTTTTACGATGGATAGGTTTGATTTAGATTGTGTGAATAGTTTCAATTTAAGCATCTGAAATAATTTTGACATTATCTATTCTCTTAATTATTTCCTCGATCTTCCAAATGCCTCCTCCTCTGTCACTTAGCTTGTTTTCGACGATGTGTTCGTGTTAATGGCTCCGATTTTCTTTTATTCTAAAGAATTTGCAGTCCTACCACCAGACAATGTGTAACCAATGTTAATGCTCCAGTAAAAACTGACACAACTTTACCATTTTTCATCTTTTTTTTTTCAGTTCATTACTATGGACGGGGTATGTATATTTACACCGTGATAGACCATATCTATCTATCTATCTATCTATCTATCTATCTATCTATCTATCTATCTATATAAATATAAATATAAAAGTGAACATAGAAGTCAACACTTAGAGGACTCTAAGTGTTGACTTCTATGTTCACTTTTATATTTATATTTACACACGCTCTATCTCTGATATTGAGCACTTTATCCCATAAATATAGCACACCGTAAGACTATATTTCTTCATATCTTTCTATATATATATATATATATATATATATATATATATATATCAATGTTACTGCTCCTGTAAAAACTGACAGAACTTTATCATTTTTCACCCTGTTTTCTGTACATTATCATGGACGGGATACGTATATTTACACCGTGATAACCCATATCTATCTATCTATCTATCTATCTATCTATCTCTCTCTCTCTCTCTCTCTCTCTCTATATATATATATATATATATATATATATATATATATATATATATATATCAATGTTACTGCTAAAGATAAATTGGCACAACTGTAATTACATTTTTTCACCATTTTTTCAGTTCTTTGCCACGAACTAGATAAGTAAATTTATTCCGTAATAGCCCCTATCTATGGGTTAAATAGTAGGTATTCTATCTGGAAGAATCATTGGTACTATCAAAAATTGATGATGAAATGTTCACTCCCAAAAAATGTCAAAAAGAATAATTCTTACAATGCAAAATATTGCTACCTTAAATAACCCATAAAGTGTTGATAAACCGTAAAAATCAAATCAGTCAATGAAAATGTCCGTAAGATACTGGAACAGTAGAATTCGATCTATTTCATGCTTTTTATGATGTTTTTTCATCATCATGTATATGCCATGTCTATTCAGGATGGGAATAATTATAGTTCTCCACTACTTCTTATTTGTATCTCTTAGTAAGGTATCACCATCACTCCAACTATCCGTACTCCCATCCGTTTATAAGTTTGTTACTTTACTCGCTTTTTCCATCTTGCCTACAATACGTCCTGTGTGTGTCAAATTCGTCAATCCCTCTTTCCTCAATTCGTGTCCTTGACATCTAACCTGTCTTTTTCTGATTCTAAATAGAAGTGAGCGTTTTGTTTACATTCTTTTCTAGGCTCCTTGCAAATTCGTTCCTCTGCAGAGGCCATCTTGCACAGTTATATATCCACCATTCTTCCGTGCATTAAATATTGCTGCCATATTTGGTCGGGTGCTCCGGTAATATATCTCGAGATCTGCGACAAAATCCAAATAAGTGTATGTCATATTATCGGCCCTGACCGGGCATCTCGGTTTTAGTCATTTTCCAACCGCTGTGACGTGGCTTCCCTCTGATGTTTTATATAAAGATGGGTATGTCATGTTATCGACCCTGACCGGGCATCTCGGCTTCAGTCATTTTCCAACCGCCGTGACGTGGCTTCCCTCTGATGTTTTATATAAATATGGGTATGTCATGTTATCGGCCCTAACCGGTAATTTCTGGATATTCATGACATAATTTACATTTGGAGTCAACACAATTTTTATATTTACATTTGGGGTCAACACAATTTTTCAGTGTATTTGCTTGAGAATTTCTAGTTAGCAAGCATTGCTCGTATGCAGCAAGAAGAAAACCTTCAGTTTAAGCTTTTAATCCCGCACTACGCAGCCACTGAGGGTTTTGTGGTTTGTGTACATAAGCATGTTTGGCAGAGTATTAAACATGAAGAGGTTTATCTTGCCATCTTTCTGCATCGGATTCATTGCATTTACCTTATTTAAAATTTATTTCTTCTTTTTAATATTATACAAAATTTCTTTTTCATCTGACATTCGTTAATGTAATGACATTGCGGATCATGACAAGAGCGAGCGAAGGATGCGATTTTTTGTTGTTTCCACTTAACTGAACAAAAGACAACTATTAACAAAAAAAAAAAAACAACAAAGAAACAAAAAAAAAAACTTAAATGGACAAAGCTCTTAGCGAGATATAAGTTGAGCTTATCACAACTACATCAGAATCCCTATTATCCAGAGTCTCTCATATCCGGAATCCCACATATCTCGACATGATCTTGATGTGTAAATTTGAACTATTTGGGTGATATGAAACTGACTTGAAATTCCTGTTTTCTTAAGGAAATTTACTTTAGATAATTGCTTATGCTTCTTTTACGCGAATGGCTTGCACTGGTGAAAAAGATAATGGGAATAAAAAGAAAAGAACAACTTTGAAGTTATTGCAAAAAGTGGAAATTTTAAACAGACTAGACGCTGGTGAAAGTTCATTGTAACTAACGTCTGAGTTCAACATACGAAAGTCAACATTGTATGATATAAAATCTCCCAGAGAAACTATTCTCCAGCGTTCACACTGTCACAATGACAAGGAAATAAAAACAAAAAACAAAAAAACAAAACACGACTGTGATGAAACCGGGACTTAAATTGAAAAAGCTATTGAAAAGCTTGTATGTTTTATGGAATGAAAGCCAGCATTCATCTATGACGATTGCAGTAATGCATGCAGTATTAAAAAGTGCCTTTAATTAAAAAAAAAAAATCAAGAACAAAAACAAAACGAAATGCGGAAAAAATTGAAAATGACATTAGAAGAGAAAGAATCATCATCAATTCGGTTATATTTCACACACCATTAGCTTATTTTGTTTACTATAAAAAATTGAAAATAAATGCTAAACCTGACTTCAATTCTTTTATTTTAATCTAAATATAACTTCTCATATCCGGACATTGTAAGCAATTCCTTATATACAGAAGGACATCTTAGTCCGGTTGTCAGGAATTCTACTGTATTTTTTTTAATTTCCTGGAGAAATGGAGCACCCGGTATTTTGTTGATTTGTTCTTGAGTTCCTTCTTTATCAGAACCAAAGCTCCAATCACAAGTTTTTAAGTACGAATTTTTTATTTTATTTCCACCTCCAGGTCTTTGTCGTCTTTCAAAAACCATCACAGGGATGTTTTTGTCACTTGGTACGCTCATGTCAATCATTGTGAAAACTTAGTTTTCTTTTCTGCCGTACATCTTAGGTAAAAAGATTCCTATGTCTTTTTTTCTCCTTGTTATTCAGGTATTGACTCAAAAGATTATTAAATATGCGCACATCAAACGACCATCCATGACACAACCGGAAATTCTCGGCTATTATTTTAATGCTTCAAAGTCCCTGAGTCACATACAAAATTCCAAAACAGAAAGGAAATAATTCCAATATATGACCATATTCCCCAAAATGAGTCATTTTTAGGCTAGTGATTTTTGTGTAGATTTCTGAGATGAGGTATTATGTACACTATTTACTTTATATGGACTATGTCTTCGTTGCCATATTTACCACAACGTTTCGACCGTTGTACGCTCCATCCTTCTTCAGGTGGTTGGAATGTCGAAGTGATCCCTTTATTTCGCTCTAGTTCCACGTCTAATGGATGTCATTTATCAGTTATCTCCTGTTAATTCACCTCTCCAAGTTCTCCACTGCCTTAACCAGGTATTGAACTCACACTCTTTGGGTCTTGTCACTGGATCTGACCAACGCCTTTATCCACTGTGCTATGTCTCCTTAAGGACATCTTTGTATAAATTTCTGGGACTTATAGACTTAATGTCATCAGCAATCATTTTTTACCAGTGCTCATAAATAGTAAATAGTGGTAATTTTTTGCTTGAAACAAAGCACAGAAAGAAACAACTAGCACTTGTTGGATTGATACGCTTTAAAGCAGTGATTTTCAACTTAGATCGTTAGGCCTACAAATAGGCCTGGGAAAATGTTTAAAAATAGGCAAGGAGTTGACGCAAGGAAAATAGATGGGCACTGGAAATTCGATTTTTTTATTATCCACCGCCGTATAAATATTAAAACACAAACCGTTTCACTTTATTTTTTAAAGGCAAATGATTGAGAAAATATATAAATTCCTGTCAAACCGTGAAATGAAGGTCGTCCTAAACGGGTTCTCCTCCAGTTCCTTTCATACGAACACTGGAGTTCCTCAAGCCTCTCTTCTGGGTCGTACACTGTTTCTGATCTTAATCAACGATCTTTTTGATGCCATCAGTTCCCAGAGTAGAAATCTACGCAGATGACATTACTATTTAATCCTGTCTCAATTATAAATCGGTCGACAAAAGAACTTTCAATCTGTGGTTGACTGGGGCAGGAAATGATATTAATGCCTCCAAAACGAAACTGTTCTCATTTACACACAATAGAGAACACTTCCTACTTCCTATCAGCATGGATGATGCTCAACTTTACGTAAGCGTCTCTCTGTGCATGCTTGGTCTCACGTTTCCACTAATATGACGTGGAATAACTACACTGAATCTGTAGCTTCATCTATCGCAAAGGTTGGTTCTCTATGTCGGGCCAGAAGGTTTTTCTCGTCTGAATTCATCCTTAAAATCTACAAATCTACCATTCCTCTTTGCATTGAATACTGTTGCCATATATGGTCTGGTGTTCCCACTGTTCATGTTGAGGTTCCTGACAAAATCCAAAGACGGATATGCAATGTGAATGGGCCTGGTCTTGCATCTCGTCTACAGTCACTTTCTCACAGACGTTCCCTGGCTTCCCTCTGTCTTTTCTACAAATATTTTCATGGTAACTGCTTGACGAGCGACATTCATTGGTACCCCAACTGCATGAATTTAAGCGTGCTAGTGTGTTGATATATCGGTCCCACCCTTTCACTGTCGAAACAGTTACGTTTTAGCGTCTCTTCTACTCCAACAGCTTCTTTTCTCGTACTTCCCGTCAACGGAACTCCCTTCCTCTTACTTGGTTCCCTGATGGCTATAATCTTCAAATATTCAAATGTAATGTCAATCGACATCTTCTGATGGATTGATCCTGATCCCCGTCCTTCTCTATATCCCTTCCTCGAACACTCCTCTTGACTCTCTGTAATCACTAGCGTGTTCGTGACACTCTCGTCTTGCTTGGGGTGAAATGATTAAAAAGAAAGAAAAAAATTTCAATTATTTTCTTATAACGAATTATATTTTCAAATTGTTTTGAAACATTTTTTGTTTTATTGTGTGGCGTTAGAAAGCCTTCGTGTTCATTTATTTGAGAGCAGCATTTTTTATGCGTTTAATGTGAGTTATTGAGTTACAATATATCAGAATTAATTAGTATTTGAAATCCTTGCAAGGTCAACATGAGAAGTTGATAGTTAGACACCAACTGCCAGTGTAGTCATTAGTCAGGATTTATATTTTCTACTAGATTTTCCTTTTGTAAATAAAACGCATTTCCTCCTACATCGATCGAATTTCTATTCTGCTTATTTGGGTCTGAAATGTTTTTAACATCAAAAGTCGGCCACAAGGAAGAAGAGTTTGAGAAGCACAATTTAAATGGCGTGGAAGAGAAAACTTGGAGAAAAACAAGGAACATTGGAAGGAACCATATTTAGAGCATTACATTAGCTGTTATTGTCCAAGAAAGCTTTGATTAAAAACATAAAACATTTTTGATAGACCACTAATAGTTATATTAGACAGACTAATAACCTCCTTGAATCTGAAGCCTGTTCACTAATCTGTTGCTATTTCCATGGCAAATGCTAGAACGACATTCCTTAGATTTGCTTTTTTATATATAATATATATATATATATATATATATATATATATATATATATATATATATATGCGCGCGCGCGTGTGTGTGTGTGTGTACTGTCTTTTGAAATTAATCGTTCATCACAAGTAATATAACATCGCCCGTGGAGACACATTTGTAGCGTTGACATACGATTGCTATTATGTATCGATTTTTAGCATGTTTTGTTTTAATCTCCGATAATATATATATATATATATATATATATATATATATATATATATATATATATATATATATAAGTGTTGGTACAACTAAGAGAGCTTTCCAGGTGATCAAAAGAAAACTCAAAAATAAAAAAGGAAATACCGTTTATACCGTACATAATGGGTATGTTTTAATGCTCATAAATATGTTGGACATTATTGTAAGCGGGGGCAATATGCTGTATAAGTAGTCCAACACTAGCACTGGTTTACCTACTTCACGCCGCTGACGAGTATTGTATTTTGTTGATGTTATAAAGTTTACCATTTCATTTCCAACATCTGTTTTGGTTATTCCTCATTCAGTAAACCTTTCTAGATTACAATAGATAGATAGATAGATAGATGGATATTTATCAGAATGATATATATATATATATATGTATATATATATATATATATATATATATATATATATATATATATATATAGATAGATAGATAGATAGATAGATAAATAGATAGATAGATGGATCGTGTTATGTACCGTACCTATGGACACTTATGAATATGTTTCAATTCTCATGAATACGTTGGGCACTATTGTAAGCGGGGGTAATATGCTGTATAAGTAGTCCACCACTAGCAGTGGTTTACCTACTTCACGCCGCTGGCGAGTATTGTATTTTGTTGATGTTATAAAGATTACCATTTCATTTCCAACATCTGTTTTGGTTATTCCTCATTTAGTAACCCTTTCTAGGTTACAACAAATAGTAACAACAGAAATCAAGAAATTCTATACAAGAAAGTAAAAGTAAACAAACTAAGAACAAAAGACTATAAGGCCGACCCCAAACTAAACAGTAACCAACAGTAATATGTCTTGGTTATTAGGACAGAGCAAAAAAAAAAAAAAAACTCTTCAAAACGTTATAATGTCTAAATATTAAAATATAAGCGATGTTTTAATAAAAAAAAGTTTGTTTTTCCTATTTTTTGTGTGAGTATATATATATATATATATATATATATATATATATATATATACAGTTTTATGTTAGTTTTTTTTTGTTATTGATAGCTTTGTAGACCCCCAGTGTAGGTCCACATCCTGAACACACGAAGCGCTACAGCGGTGGTTTCCCTAGAAAATAGCTTTTTACGCAGTAGAGCTGCCTACCCCCGACCCAAACGGTTTTGAATTTAGAATTCTCCATCTCTCTGACCGAATGCCAAGAAAATATAAAAATGCTCTTCTATTACAACCACACATCACCCTTAGTCGACGGAGAGAGGAGAAGAGATGGTTTTATATCTTTCCCGGAGAATGTGTGTCTGAGAAAGCGACGGAGTCGGTTTGGAATTTGAACCCGACATCAGTTATTTGCCATGCGTTATAAACGCTTAAGCGATGATGTATATTTCGATACATGACTGACGAGGCAGATATTTTCCCTCAGTAGGCTGAAATTTCTTTCTGCGGTAGACTAATTGCTATCTAAGACTATAGAACCCGATCTGTCCTGCTATTTAGCACATAGCTGGGGTGAGATGAAGAGGGTCCATACTTTTTCCAAAGTTATTAGAACGTAAATGAATGTAATGGATTCGGTTGGAATTCGAACTCAGCTCTCCGAGTCGCTATCCATTATTTGGATTCAGGAATCGGAGAGCCGACTTTGAATTCCATTCTGAGCCGACATACAAAGTCTACTTTCCACGCTGATAACCGCTACGTTACGCGCGCCTCGATACATGTCCAGTGCTGCAAGTGAAGCTCTGAGATAATTTTAAAAAATTGTCTCTTTTTTCCCAAATATGTATGGGGGTTATAACTTAGTTGTGGTTTCTGGTAAGGATCGTGATCTCTATTCAGTCGTAACTGATCTAGCGAGTTAAGCTTGCTAACCATTACACTACGTGGAAGTGTTCGTAGCTATTATCAAGATCAGTTAAATAATTAAAAAATATAGTGCTAATAAATTATTTTTTATAGCTTTAATTTTTTTTTATGTGTTCAGGTAGAGTAGCGGTTATCAACGTAGAATATGGAATCGGTGACTTCGCATTAATGCCCTTGGGAATAAATCTATTTCTTCTCCCCACTTCATCACCCTGTCAAATGGGTTTTAAATAGCAACTTCTTTACCCTTGGTGATGGTTCATCTAAGCAGGGGATTAATCTGAATTCAAAATCGTAGAGGAAGGAACGGAAAACTATCTAGTTTCTTTCTAAAGTCATTGCAATTAACAGAAGTGAATCTGAGGAAACCCATCATTGTCTTCATCTTGAAGGAACATAGTATTAAAAGTACTGAAACGTATAACAAAAATTAAGTATAAAACGTATAAAAAAGTATTAAAATGGATTACAAATATTAAGTAGTAACAGTAGAGCCCGGCGTTGCCCGGGAATGTTTCAGTAAGAGATTGATCAAGTATCGGCCATCATAAAGACTGAAAGATAAAATTAACAAAGATTATTGTTTAAGGTTGACGGACACGCATGTCTTAATTAGTTTTTTTTTTTTTTTTTTTTTTTTACGAATTGGTCAAACCCAAACTCAAACAAAAACATTGTCTTCAATCATTATTGTGCTTTTTCAATTTTTTGGCGCCGTCAGAACCACCGCAAGGTAATTTTACGTAGTCCTGTGAAGGTTTATTGAAATTGGTTGAAAAAGGTAGGAAATCCGATCCCATATATAAACGAACACACACACACAAACAACCAGCGTTTATAATAAGTATAACTTGATATGAGTTGTCCTCCTTTCATTCTGGCGACATAATCGTGTTTTATCGTGTTTTCAAATTGATTTCGTGCAAAAACAATTGTGTTTTTCCAATTTTTGGAGCTGTCAGAACCACCGCAAGGTAATTTTACGCAGTCCTGTCAAGTTTTGTTGAAATCAGTTGAAAAATGTAGGAAATCCGATCCAATATATAAACGTATACACACACACATACACACACACAATCTGCGTTTCATAATAAGTAAGATTAAAAGGTATTAAAACATATTACAAATATTAAGTATTAAAATTATTTTAAAAAAGTATTAAAACGTATTAAAAATATTAAGTATTAAAAAGTATTAAAAACATTAAAAGTATTAGAAAAATCATTAAAAAGGGGACATGTCATTAAAACTTTTATGCATTAATAATAATAAAATATATTAAAAAGTATTTAAAAAAACATCAAAAATAAAACTAGAGAAAAACTACACTCAACTAAAGAAGAAATGTGAGTCCCATTATCGCACTTTCGACCAAACTTTGAAGAAGTTGCGAAAAATGCACCAAACACAGGTTTCACACTAAATAAGATGCACACATATTTGAATAGACACATTGAAATAAAGTAAGTTCATATTTGTGAACGCATCTTTAAAAATATATATATATATTTCATCATATTTAAATGTATACCATCTAAAAATGTTGCTAGGGTATTTTCTGTGATATTTTCTCCTAGGTGTACCGTTGCTTGAAAATGTTGAGAATCACTGGTCTAAGAAGAGGATTATTCTGAATTCAAAATCGTGAAGAAGACAACTGAAAATCACTCCAGATTCTTTTCCAAGAAATCACTGCAATTTACAGAAATCATTCTGCAGAGTGCCAAGATGACCTCTATCTTGAAGAGATATAGTATTAAAAATATTTTTAAATTAGACCTAAGACTGTTTAGATTTTTTAAAATAATTAAAAAAATTATTGTAATGGTAAAATTAGCCGTTTCCTTATAAGGAAACATTCGTCATTTATTGCCTGACAGCCAGTGCTAGCGTCGGTTGACTTTTATAAAATCTTTAAAACACGACATACATACTGAGCTTGAGTAAATAGATGGTGGAACAGGGTCTAGGAGAAATAACAAAGTCAAAATTTATTAAGAGTTACATGAGTGAGGAAGTTATGGAGAGCCATGATCAGCGACTTCCTGAGGGGACACTGCACGTAAAGAAGAAGTGAGGAAATTCAACAAAAATTAAAGATATTGAATTTACTCACTTCTTTTTTACGTGATGTGTCCTCACAAGAAGTCGGTGATCATGGCCCTTCACAACTTTGTAGCCACCCAACTGGCCAGTATCTAGTGTCCGTTAGAATATTCCAGGTACTGTAACTTTGGATGTGCGTGTGGGGTAGATTATAACGAACTGGAATCAGAATTGAAGAGCCAAGTTCGAATTTCAGCTGTGGTCGTTGCATTCACTTAGGCTCAAATACCATTGAAATCTCAAGAATCTATAAAAGACGATTGTCCACGCACGTCACGTCTGCTCCTATCAACAGGTACTGAGCCAGCACGGTAGATACAATGCATCAATAAAGACGCTGGAAAAATGGCCGGTTCCCTTTACTGCTCCAATAAGTAGTTGACTCCTCCTGTTCACTATCATTTAAAGAGTCAGACCAGACCGAAAATAGAGCACTACTGCCGTATATGTACAAAAGCCGTCTTCTTCACTTTCAAGTCGCGATGACGTTCAAAACCTCCCTGAGGGATTTCAATCAAATAACCCTTTCCCACAGACGAAACATTGCAAGTCTTTCGCTGGCGTATCGCTATTTCATTGGAACTTATTCAGACGTACAAAATCCTTTAATTCCACAAGTTCTAACATACACGCCATGCCAGGAAAGTTGTAGCGAGCGAGCTTCATTACTTTCGTATTCCATTGGATTGGTGAGATGTAAGTTCCACTCAACCAGCTTCTTTCCACGAACCTCTACATTGTGGAACCTAATCCCAAGATGATTCCAGGATCACTACAATCTTAACCTGTTTAAATCTAGGGTCAACAGGCATCTTTCCAACATATCCCCACAAACTCTAACTTTTATCTCTTATTCTGTAACCCTCCATCTCGATTGTCTCTTGGGCCTTATACAGATTTAAAATTATTGTAAAAAAGATCACTTTAAAAAAAAAGTTAGATGTAAGCGTTGAGTGTTATATATAGATATATAGTGAGTGAAATGGAATATATATATATATATATATATATGTGTGTGTGTGTGTGCGTGTGTGTGTGAAATGGAATATATATATATATATATATATATATATATATATATATTCCATTTCACTCATTATAAAACACGCAAGGAAATAATCTCGTGTTCTTCAGCTGATATATTTAGTAGACTTGTGTGGCTGCTGAAATTGCCCGCTGGATCGATAGGGTCTTACAACAGAATTTTGTAAGTGCTGTCATCACGTGACAGCAGCTGGAGTTAGACAGACCGACTGGTATATAGAAAGAAAGAAAGAAAGAAAGAAAGAGGAGGGAAAGAGAGAAATCGAACCTATCACGTGCTTTGGAGATCAGAGATCAGGAGTCAAGTAACCGCGATCAGATGTCAGAGGTCAGGGATCAGGTCGCCAAAGTATTGTCATCATTCTTCTCGTCTCTCTACTATGATTTCATTTTGTCTATGAAAGGTGTGGCGGGCTGCCGCGGTACTTTTCCCGCGAAAATACTTGAATCGAATTTAGCTAGACGGGGAAATTGCGGGCGTGAACTGTTTTTAATACATACATACATACAAACATATATATATATATATATATATATATATATATATATATATATATATATATATATATATATATTAGGTTGGTGCAAAAATAATGTCGTTTTCTCACATAGTAACATATGTCATTATTTTTGCACCAACCTAATATTATGACATATTTATGTTATAATTTTCGAAGATATATATATATATATATATATATATATATATATATATGCCGTGTAATTGTCCAAATCGTGTAGCACCATAATTGTCCAGCCTAAGTCATTTAGCCATCTTGACACAATTTGTCGTAAGAATAACTGAAAAAACCCTTTGATTTATTGAAATTATTGTTCAATGTCGAGTCCAATCGCGTTATAAAATCCTCGGAGAATTCCACTAAGATATCTTTAATCATTTCTAATATAAAGCAGTTCAAAGCTTAATCTAACATTTGGACAATTTTGTTGTTACAACCAATATATATATATATATATATATATATATATATATATATATATATATATATGTGTGTGTGTGTGTGTGTGTGTGTGTGTGTACAGGGTGTCCCAAAATAGTGAATACATTCTGAATCGTTATAACTTATTCGATTTATGCATTTTGACTTGTAAATAAGATTGATACAAGGGAAAGAATATGCATTTAAAGAATTTGAGAGTAAAATATACAAAAAACATAGAAAATTAACTTTAATAAGATAAAAGCTACTTGGGGCAATGGCAGAATCTTCAGATAATGATGAGTTCACATCTAGTACTCAAACTGGTTGCCGTTCTGTTCAATACACTTTTCATATCTTGATAAGATAGACCTACAAACGTCCAGCATCATTTTCTCTGGTATTTGACGATATTCTTCTTCAATTGCTACTCTCATTTCAGAAATTGTTTCAGGTTTCCTGCTGTAAATTTTGTCTTTTAGAAACCCCCACAAAAAAGAACTCCAAGGGTGTCAAATCTGGCGATCTAGGTGGGTATTCAACTGTCCCTCTTCTTCCAATCCATCTGCAGAAAGCCAGAAGGGAGTCCCACAAGCGAGAAGTGCGAGAAAATAAAATCTTACCAGAGAACTTACGGTTATATTTAGCCATTTCAACTGGAAAATGATGAGACCTCGCCGCCAATCTAGTACTGCGCTTAATTTCTTAAAGTCTACGTAACACAGGCGAAGAGTCCATCCGAACAAATACCATGAAAGTATTTCTACAAAAGGCGGAGGGAATCTACGTTGCGTCGGTGGGAATGTGACTGAAGCCGAGATGCCAGGCCAGGACCAATAATATTGCTGATTCTTTGGATTTTATCAAGAAATGCTCATAATCAGAAAAGATAGCTGAAATTTATTGGAAATATTATGGGGAAGAGGGACTTGACATGTTTGATACTCCCAACTCATATCGAGGGACGGAGGTAAGCAGCGGACCACGAGCCTATGTACATAGATGGCGGAACAGGGGCGGTAGGATTGTTAAATCGACAAATGTTGGTAAGGGCTACAAAGGAAACTGGGAAAGGGGCTCATCAAAGAAGAAGATTGTTTAATTGAATAAATATATTCATCAATGCAAGTAGCACAAAACAAATTTCATTGAATTTCAATCTCTGGTTGAATTTCCGTAGTTTTTGTAAATGTCGAAACATAAGGCATACAAATGCAATTTATATTGATTTCTCATAGAAAATTATTAACAAATGAGAACAAACATCAAACAAAAATATCATCGTTTCCGTATATCGGACAAAAAAAAAATTAAACTAGAATATATTCCAAGCATTGTTCGTAAGGGCTAAAGTTTATGGGCATTTAATCAAGTTTTATATGCATTTTGAATTGATTTTTGTTCAAGGGTCTCTATATCGCCAAACTGCACGCGAATATTTCTCTGTTTCTCTTTTAGCAACTATTCGTATATATATATATATATATATATATATATATATATATATATATATATGGTGTTTTCGTATTGCTTTTTTGTAATCGATCTTTTTTTTTTGGCATCGTTTCCCTCTGTTTATGCGTAAATCTATACATCATTTTAAAATCTCTGCATCTCTTCTCCCGGGCGTTGTTTCAATTTTTTGTTTACTTTTATCATATTTTTCATAGGCTATGGAAACAGAGATCAATAAACATGATTTTCGTTTTCATTACGCTCCATGAGTTTGAACTTGGGAATCACACTGCCAAAGTCACCCACAAAATCGATTGAAGGATGGATTCGGCTTCAGAACTTAGGGTGCGTCGTTGTTTCCAAAAACTAGCGTCTTGGTAGCTGGACCAATTAAATGAACCTGTTTGCAGTCGCAAGTCCTCACCATCGATGATTAAAAAAAACAAAAAACTAAGGAAAACTGTAAGCTCAGAAAGCAACTTTGCGTCTGCAACATCAGCACTATTTAAGGGATGGATTCAATTTCAGAACGGACACTGCGTTGTCGGATCAAAGAATTCGCTTCTTGGAAGATCTACAAGATAATCCTATCCGTATTCGCGAGTCATCACTCGATTATGGGCAGCTGTATATCTGTCTTCCTGTATGGCAGTGAATGCTGGATGTTCTGTTCAAAGACGAAGACGATACTCGAAGCAGCAGAAATGTGTTTCTACAGAAGGAGGCTGGGGATAAAATGGACCGAATATGTGAGCATCGACGAAGATTTGGATAAAACAGACACAAAAAGGAAAATAACACAGGGAGAGATAGTTGAGGTTTTGGGGGTACATAATGATGAAGGAGATGGGATAATCTGATATACGCGGAACAGATTTAGGGCAAGAGGGATAGGCGAAGACATTGCATAACATACTTAGTAAGCTTGACTAAACGGATAACGGAACAGGGTTTAGGAGAAATAACAGAAAGACAAAATTTAATAAGAGCTACAAGTGAAAGGAAGTTGTGGAAAGGCATGATCGCCTACGTCCTGAGGAAACACGGCAAAGAAGAAGAAGAAGGAGAAGAAATACATCTAAACCCTACAAACGTAACATCATTAGTACTTAGCGGTTGAGAACGGGCGTTGAGCTGACGATTTCAAAAATTAGCTTCTGTTGATGTGGATCTGAAAGAAAGGTCTCTTTGTGGTCGCTAATCATCACTCGATAATAAATAATTGTGTCAAGCAGTAGAGTTTTTTTTTAAATGAATATCAACCCACGCAACGCTGTAAAGCCACTAAAAAGAAGCCCCTTACAGAGTGCGGAAGAATTAGGAACAGAAACATTAATAATGAGCGGGAAGAGGAAAGAGTAATCAGGAGAACAGTAGATAGCAATTGACATTGCATTTAAATTTTTGCAAATTAAGGTTGGCTGGAAAGCATGGAACGTAAAGGGAGTTCTTCAAGTGCGAGAAAAGAAACTGTTAGCATAGAATTTATGGTTACATCTAGCCAGCTCAATTGTAAATTGATGAGATCCCGACGCCAGTCTAGTCAGTTATTTGCCATATGTGATACACGCTTAGGCGATCATGTATCTTTCGATACATGACAGAGGAGGCAGATTTTTTCCCGCAGTAGTTTGCCATTTCTTTCTGCGGTAGACCAGTTGCCATCCAAGACTATAGAACCCAGTCTGTTCTGCTATTTACCCATAGCTGGGGGGAGAAGAAGTGTATTAATATCTTTCCCAATAGTATTAGCATGTAAGTGAATGTAATGGATTTGACTGGAATTCGAACTCGGCTCTCCAATGTCTCAATCCGAGCCGCTATCCATTACTCCAACACTGCGCTTCTTTAGGGCTAGGTACCATAGCGAAGAGATCATCCGAACAAATACAATGAAAGTATTCATGGGAAAGACACAAAAAGGCAACCTTAGGGCAGTGGGAAAGTGACTGAAGCCGAGCTGCAAGATCAAGACCAGTAATATTACTGATTCTTCTTTAGATTTTATTAAGGATCTCAAGGTAAATAGAAGGGGCACCGGAGTATATGCGTCTGCAATATTCTAAATATGGACGAATGATAGACATTGTTATGTAAGACTAGCCGCATAGCCCGGCTTTGCCCGTGCTTGATTCAAAAATCGTACGACTCATACAGCAATCGTTATCACTTGACTTTTTTATTTTTGCCCTTCCTTGCCTTTAAAGGAGTGCCCTTTGCCGTGCTGATATTGCTACATGCCTTACTTCTTGCCTATCTCACACTGCGAATTTTTTCTAAGCTTTATACTAAAGCTTTATACAATCTGTTACGAAAAAAGAACTAAACAAAATGAACACGAAGAGATCAGCTTTAGAAAAGGACTCGTAACTGGAAAAACTGAATGAAAAAAGAATGTCAACAACAAATACTTTTTCACACCCACCCAGTTCTGCGGAATCAGAATCAACGCTGAGTTTAAAAAAGCGAATGAGCCAATTGGTGTAAAGTGCCATGCAGATTTAAATTTTTCACACTTGTGACGAATGCAGCTATCGATTATTTTTTTTGCATGCTAGCATGCTAGTTAATATTCGTGTCAGTCAGCTGTTGGCTCTCACGCTGGCCAATAGAACCTTCCTGCCTATTCGTGGCAGCCAGCTATAGACTTTCACTCTGGTCAGTAGAAAATGGCCGCAAACCTACACGAAAACTTCCGGAGAAGCATGAAAAATCGATTATTTCCACAATCGATGGGAGTTGGAAAATGCAACGTCGGTCTTGGCCTTTTTCGATAACTTGGACCATGTGCATGTAAATTTTGGTGCAAAATTGCGGCCATGTATTCGTTACACACACACACACACACACACACACAAACACATCAAGATAGATTCTGGAGAGAAAAATTCTGGCAAGACACTGTGACCCAATTTTCTTAGTAGTTGATCAAGCAAGGGATTCAATATAGTTTTTCTGCCTGTTGTCAGCTAAGAACGTTAGCTTGAGAAGGCACAACGTGACACTTTCGATATGCAACTGCAGGAAAAAATATCGAGAATTGAGAGCAAGCCTGGCGATAAGTTATGCAACATTTGGAAGACATTTGGCAGAAATCGTCAGAATGAAGATTTAGGTCACCATGACTTGACTAATGAGAAGCAGCTTGCGCTGTTTGACAGTTACTTTAATTTGATCATGTTAAATTGAGAGGTCGTCCTTGAAACCGGAATTATTAAAGTCTCTAGAGGGCGTGCCATTGCATCAGTATAAGATCATGAGCATCTGCGATGATCATTAGCAATGATGGGCGAACAACTCGAAGAGTGACAACAGGTGAAAAAATCCTTTTCTTGTTTGACAGCTTACTGCTGATTAAAATTTCCGCCCTTCCTCCCCAAAATTAATTTTTCACCTCCAAAAGATTCTGGTAACCCTTTTTTTTGTACTGTATTGATTACTTTCTTGCTGCATCTTGCTACCCGGACACGCAATCAAGGCCAAGAAATGTTTGTTGTAATTTAGAAGTGATGAATCAAAAGTTACAAGAATTTTTTTGAGAGACGTTGTGAACAGAGTTACGAATGGAAAGTCGCCTCTACTGCTTCAGCGATATGACAAAACATTAACCTTCCCAAAACTCGCAGCAAAATCTTAAACAGTTAGGCGACGTTGGCCTTGTGCCCAATTCAACATCGCTCAGAGTTTCGAAATATAATGAAGTATGAGTGGGAAAATCACAGTACATGTTGATAAAAATGTTACAAAAGAAAACAGCACATAAATTTTCTAGCGAATTTGTGCCAATGGATGCAAAAAAGACAGGAAATTGTGGAGAGCCATGATAGCCGACGTCTTAAAAATCAGAATATGATTGAGTAAATGAATGGCAGAATAAGGTTTAGGGGAGATAACAAAAAGACAAAATTTATTAATAACTATAAACGAGAGGAAAGCATGGAGAGCCATGATCGCCAACGTTCCAAAGAATTAGAATGTGCTTGAGTAAATGAATGGCGGAATAAGGTTTAGGGGAGATAACAAAAAGAAAAAATTTATTAATACAGTGTAAGCGGGATATAAGAGAGTTATCGGGACCGGAGAAGAAGTCTCTTATATCCCGGTTTCTATTATATCCGGGTTTGGTCTATTTTGTTTAGGTAAGTATGGCTCTAATTTGGGACCAGAGAAAATATCTCTTATGTCCGGGTTTCTCTTATATCTAGGTTTCTTATATCCGGGTTACACTGTAACTATAAAAGAAAAGGAAAATATGGAGAGTCATGATCGCCAACGTCCTGAAAGGACACGGAAGATAGAAGAAAAAGATTAAATTTTTTTATACTTATTTTTTTATACGTATTTGATAAATTGACAAACAGCTGAACATGCTAATTATAAATTGGAGATGCCAAATCAAGTACAACAATTTAAATGGAAGACGTACATTGCAACCTTGGAACTTCTAGGGAACATCATGTAGGAAATGGGATGTGACATTTCATCATCGCCGACTCAACACTAGCCAACATATCTACGTGACAACAGGACAACTCACCAACAAGGTACTCACCGCAAGGACAACTCAACGCTGGCGTTGAATTCATAGGTTCAGACCGGTGTTAGCTGACATCGTGTGTACATCTCTTAGATCGGCTTTGAGTCGAAAAGATTTTGAAAGTTTGTCAGTTCGTCTTAGTGTCTTATTAGCTATTAGGTTGGTGCAAAAATAATGACGTAATAATGTCGTTTTTTAACGTATTTTTAACGTCAAAAAACGACATTATTACGTCATTATTTTTGCACCAACCTAATACAAGAGCCTATCTGGCTGACTGGTGTTTAATTTTCAAGATCGGAAGCCAATATAAGACTGCACACACTGTTGGGGATGAAGCACCACACAATATGGAAATTCATTACGGAGCTGCAAAAAATCCAAAGAAAACGAGATGAATTCTTCCAGCAATTAAATCTCCATTTTATAATTAGCATGCTCCCCGAACATGAAGAAGTATATGAAGGCAGATGAAATAATTTTGCTGATTTTTCTTCTTTTTCACAACGACCTCAAACTGAATATTTAAGGGGAATTGCATACAATCCTAAACAAGTTTTTAAATTAAAAATAAAATGTATTAAAATATGATCCTTATTAAATTATTTAAACAGTCGACTAAAAAAATTTATAGTTTGCATGTCGTTGAGATGTCTTCGCCCTGAGTAGGCTAGTGCTGAGTTGTACTCGAGTTGCTACGAAGATAAACTGGACGGTGTTGAGTCAGCAGTTTTGAGTCGGCAAAGTTAAGATTGTAGTAATGTGTCGCCCTGAATCCTGTACGAAAGATGGCTGCGAATATAACCTACCTAACTAGCTTGCGTAAATGGATAACAGAACATGGTTTAGGAGAGATAGCTAAAAAACAAGCTTTAATAAGACCCATAAAGGACAGGTAATTGTGGAGAGCCCTGATCACCATGGCCCCGAGAGGACATAGCACAAAGAAGAAGAAGAAGGAGAAGAAAGCCTATGAATTACCATTTAATTAAGGGATTTGGATGCATATATTACGCAGCAAAGCGGTTAGAAAAAACTTCTGGTAGTTTGTCGACGCCCATGAGGTCAGGTTTTTAACGTGTGGTCATAAATTCGCGAACAGATTGTCGGCGACATTGAGTCGATTCGATTCCTGCTTACTTTGATTAATAAATTTATGCTTCATCCGTATTATCGGGATTTCAGTTTTTTTCTCTCCTCCAAAACGGCCATTTATTTGACTTCAATCTGATAAATGTTTGTGAAAGCTAGCCTCGTTTAATCATTCGCAACTGCGTTGCTCTATTCTCTCAGGCAGTAGCGCTGTTACATAACAAATAAAAAAAAGCAGACAATGTTCCTCGCCTATCTATCTATCTATCTATCTATCTATCTATCTATCTATTATATATATATATATAGGGAGTAAGAAGAGGGAGTAAGAAGAGGATAACATATCGGTAATTGTCCTTTTCTTTCTCACATTCTATCTATCTATCTATCTATCTATCTATATATATATATATATATATATATATATATATATATATATATATATATATATCAGTCTGTTCCTATCTCTCTATCTCAGAAACTGGATCTATCTATCTATCTATCTATCTATCTATCTATCTATATATATATATATATATATATATATATATATATATATATGTATATATATATATATTCCTCTCAGTCTGTCACAATCTATTTATCTATCAATCAATCTATCTATCTATCTATCTATCTATCTATCTATCTATGCAGATGTATATATTTCTTGTATGTGTATATCTATCTGCATAGATAGATAGATAGATAGATAGATAGAAACAGACTAAGATAGATAGATAGATAGAAACAGACTAAGATAGATAGATACATCGACAGATAGATATATAAATAGATTATTACAAACTGAGATATATATAAAGGCCGGAGAGGAGTGTGAATCTGACCACAGGTGAACGCATATACACCTATTGACATATGATTTGATTACATTTGTGAATCCTTGTGCCGTATGAATCATTGTTTTTCGTAAGAACCGAAGACATAGAAGTGGTGCAAAAAGTGTTCCACAGCGATCCTCTTTGGCTTTGAATTCAGAGATTTCCTTCTGCTAGATTGGTTGTGAGTCAAAAGCTAAAGGCCCCAGTTTCTCCAGCTATTTAACCTATAGCTATAGGAATAAAAGATGGATTCATACGTATCTCGGGCGTATTTGCAAGTAATTGAATATAACAAACTGAACTGAATTATGAATTAAAACTATATCAGATTTAGTTGTTGCTGGTGTATTTGGTAACAGCCTTGGTTCCTTCAGAAACTGCATGTTTAGCCAATTCTCTGGGCAAAAGAAGCCAGACAGTAGTCTGAACCTCGCAACTGGGGATGGATGAGCGTTTACTCTTTTGAGTGCGACGACTAGATTCAACAGCGATTCTCTCGAACAGATCGATGACAAAACTATTCATGATGGACATAGCTTTACTGGAAATGGTGGTAACGGGATGAACCTCTTTCATCACTTTGTAGATGTAAATCGAATAGCTTTCCTTCTCGCGTTTAATTTTCTTGCCATCGGCACTAACAGGCTTAATCTTAGCAACCTTCTTAGCACTCTTAGAGCTTACGTTGGGGACATGTTTGTTAATATATGTGATTTTCCTTCAATTCGACCACTAATGTGCATCCATGTGGATGTATATACAGATGGTCCTCGAGTTACGTCGGACACAACGTACATCGTTTCATGGTTACGGAACCATGTTTCATAATATAGTAATATAGTCAAGCGGCGTTTTATGAGGAAAACGGATTTGTTTATTCATCGACTGTACGCCATAACTCATTGTGCGACATTCGTTATCACTTGTTTGTGCCGTTTTCTGGGAACTTTTATATATATGCGTGGGCGTGTGTGTGCCTCTGTTTGTGTGTGTGTGTGTGTGTGTGTGTGTATTTGCGTGTGTGTGTGTTTGTGTATGTCTGTTATTAGGATATTGAAACCGAAGAAGAATTTTGATAAATCAGACAAAGTTGGAAACTGTTTTACAGACGATGCGTTTCGCCTTTGTTAGATAGACTTCTTTTTAACAGATATTAATTGATAAATATTAAAACACAGACACAGACACTAGCTGAGATTTCTTTCATTATGACACGAAGAAACTATCTAATGAAATCGATTTGATTTATCTAAGATATATATATATATATATATATATATATATATATATATATATATATATATATATACACAGGGTGTTTCAAAAAGAATACGCCAAAATCATTACGCTGTTTTTTCAGGTCTATAGCAGTGTAGTGGACTGAATCAGTGGTTATTTGATAGAGTACTTATCAAAGTTTGATTGGGTGTCAGTTTCACCGCTTCTGGAGCAGCTGAATTGTGGGAAGATCAATCAAAATGGCGACTCCTCAGCAGAAGGCATTATGCGTGCTTGAGTTCGCGAAACCAAACGCCATTGTCACGGTGCAGCGTGCTTTCAGAACAGAATTCGGCATTGATCCGCCCCATCGTGAGAGCATTCGACGGTGGGTTAAACAGTTTAAAGAGAGTGGGTGCCTGTGCAAAGGAAAGAGTCCTGGAAGACCACGTGTTACAGAGGAGCAAGTGGAGAGGATTCATGATGCATTTGAGAGCAGCCCACGTAAGTCCGTACGTTGAGCAAGTCTTCAGTATGCCATCCCTCATACCTCTGTCTGGCATGTGTTAAAGAGACGATTACACATGAAACCATACAAACTAAGCCTCGTCCAAGCACTTACTAATTATGACAAGGTGATGCGGAGGACATTCTGTGAGTCAATCCTGGTGATGGAGAAAGGTGATGAAACTCTCTTTTCACGTTTAGTTTTTAGTGACGAAGCGAATTTCCATTTGAGAGGCACAGTCAATCGTCACAATGTGTGCATTTGGGGAACAGAGCACCCAAAACTGGCTATTCACTTTACTGCAAGCAGATTCGAATGACTTCATTTTTCAGCAAAATGGAGCACCACCCCATTGGCATCTCGGGGTTAGTGCTTATCTGAATTAAAACGTGCCTCAGCAATGGATTGGGAGGAGAGGTGCTAAAGACCTTGCTCTCTGTGCTTGGCCTGCCAGATCCCCGGACCTCACTGTGTGTGACTTTTTCTTGTGGGGTTATGTTAAAGACCAAGTATATGTTCCAGCTCTTCCAGCAAGTATCGATGACTTGAAAGATCGAATAACAGCTGCAATCAACACGGTGGACCGTTACATGCCGAGGCTTGTATGTTGTCCGCGCTGCCGGTAGTGGCCACATTGAGCACTTATAAAAC
Organism: Acanthosepion lycidas; assembly: GCA_963932145.1. Taxonomy (NCBI): domain Eukaryota; kingdom Metazoa; phylum Mollusca; class Cephalopoda; order Sepiida; family Sepiidae; genus Acanthosepion; species Acanthosepion lycidas. Next base: position 44,702,346 of record OZ010592.1, on the reverse strand, counting down.
ATGAAATGAAACTTGAATGTATATACAACACATGTGTTCATGCTAGAGGTTTGTATTTTTTTTCGTTATTGACACATCACGTGATGATTTTGGCGTATTCTTTTTTAAACACCCTGTATAATAAAAAGGCTTAAACACTAATATTAATATTAATATTAGTGTTTAAGCCTTTTTATTATATATATATATATATATATATATATATATATATATATATATATATATATATAATAATAATAAGGCTTAAACACTAATATTCCATGCAATATTAGTGTTTAAGCCTTTTTATTATATCCTTACTCTGTCCTGGACATTGAGTTCTACCTGGATTCTATCCTCTTGGAATTTTTTATTCAAAAAATATATATGTATGTGTATGCATCTATTTATATATATT
>OZ010592.1:44479449-44699449 GCA_963932145.1 Acanthosepion lycidas | reverse complement strand
TACTAAATAAAAATAAGAACTAGATGAGATATCCCTAGACATGAGCATTGGGACGAGAAGAGTCTACACCCGTAGATTAAATAAAGGGTTCAGTTCAGAATATCCTGTAGGTTACACACATCGATATACAGCTGAGGAAGGACGGAGGGTACAACGGCCGAAACGTTGTGCTAACACACACAAAAAAAAAACACCTCAGGACAATAGTCCGAATATAAATAGTGTAAATAAGAAACTGTTCACAGAGAAATTACGGCTACAATTAGTCATTTCAACTGGTAGAGAGTGCACAATACGGCGTTATCAGTAGTTGAATAAAGCCAATACCCTGAAACTCTCGTTCACGATGACTAGTGATTTCGGGTTAGTACTGCTATCGACGGTCTTTGAACAGGTTCATCCAGCCAATTTCATTTGCAAATTGAATAGCGCCAAACAGTGTCATCTTTTTCAAACATTTCTCAACAGTACTGCAAGTGTGGATCGTCTCCTCAGATAGGCAGAATATAGACAAGTCGACTATCGTGGGAATCGAATCTGAGTCATATGGTAGGATTGAGTTTTTAAATGTAAATTGAAAATATGGAATTGAATATGACATTCTTCTTGTGCAGTGGTTTCTGATAAATGTTACCTCTGTCATTAATGAAATTAATTGTTGATAGAATTCATGATAGGATATTTTCGTGTGACCACTCGAAATGAACACTGTTCAAAACCGTATTTAAAGTAGGAATCCCTCTACTACACGGGTCGCGTTGAATGCGGTTCTTGTATTATACTCTGTAACATTTTCTCTGTTTAAATCCACTATCATTAATCCCTACTTGGCTTTATCGCATTGTATCTTCTGTATTTTCCTTTCCGAATACCTTAGTGGTAAAGTCAAGGTTTGTCCCTGATTTTACAACTTTAAGTTCAATAGAAGAAGTTTTGGCTGAGAGAAGCGCCCACCAAAGAAGATCGCGAATTTTACCTTCGTTTTGATTAATATCGCAATTAAGGTTCTATTAGCCAATTCTTCAAATATCTGCCCTTCGTAGCTGCGAAACGGCATTGTCCTAATGATCACTATACAATTCTATATAATCCTACATATACTTCGACTTGAGGCCAAAATACTTAAAAACACCGGTTCCCGTGCAGTTCAGCGAAGTTAAACAACGTCAAACTTAGTCAGTACCTATATGGATGACCGCTTGGGAATATCAGGTAACGTTGGATGTGCGGGTGGTGTAATGGATAACGAGACGGAATTGTTAATGGGAGAGCATAGTTCCAATTGCAATTGGGTTCGTTATATTCACGATCGTGAATCTTGTGACCGATCAAGGTCGTAGGGGCATCATATGTACTCGAGCCACAGTAGAATTGGTTTTTCTTGGGCAAGATAGCCTGATGGAGCCCCACCCTCTTCAGGCCGGTTTTGAATTCAGAGACTACTTCTCCTAGACCGGTTGCCACCCAAGGCTATACAATACAGAATACTCTTCTTCCTCAAGAAGAATCCTCTTCTCTACCTTCCCATAGCTGGGGGGGGGAGAGGAGGTTTCATACCATTGCCAAGAGTATTAGCACGTAAGTGAATGTAAAGGATCCCACTGAAATTCGAACCTAGCTCTTCGATTCCTCATTCCTAGCCACTAACAATTACTTCACCGTGTCTCCTTTCGCTTGAGAAATTATGGATCCATCTATCTTCCCTCCTGCTATAGGTTAATTAGTAAGACCTGTATCAGTGCGCTAGCCCGTGTTTACTCTGGTTCACCAGATATCAGAGGGCATCGACTTGTACTAGGCTAGTAACTTTTTACACGGGTTTTCCGGATGTCAGAGCCTATGACTTGCAGTGGGCTAGCCCATGTTTAAATAGGTTCAACAGAAGTTAAGGTTCATCGTCCTGCAGTAGGCTAGCCTGTGTTTAAACGGCTTCATCAGAGGTTAGCGGAAATCGTCTTGCAGTAGGCTAGCCTGTGTTTAAACGGCTTCATCAGAGGTTAGGGGAAATCGTACTGCAGTAGGCTAGCCTGTGTTTAAACGGCTTCATCAGAGGTTAGCGGAAATCGTCCTGCAGTAGACTAGCCTGTGTTTAAACGGCTTCATCAGAGGTTAGGGGAAATCGTCTTGCAGTAGGCTAGCCTGTGTTTAAACGGCTTCATCAGAGGTTAGGGGAAATCGTCTTGCAGTAGGCTAGCCTGTGTTTAAACGGCTTCATCAGAGGTTAGGGGAAATCGTCTTGCAGTAGGATAGCAGGTGTTTACACGTGTTCACCATGGGTTAGGGTTTATTGTTTTTTATTAGTCCATCCAGTCTTTGTGCAGGTTCGCCAGAGGGTATAGCACATCGATTTGCAGTATGCTATCCCGTGTTCAAACTGGTTCACCGTATGTTAGAGCCCACTCTGTTGTATTATGCTAACCCATGTTTATACGAGTTCACCGAATGCCAGAGCGCAATATAGTTCTGGACATGTCGATGACATAATGTTGTGCGGACAGCAGCGATCCTTAGCTTTTGGCACGTCAATGTACGTCCGATCGCCTGGATTGGCAGTTCTTGTGTCTTTATCTTTTATTGAGGAATGTTAACTGCTTGAATATTTTCAAGACTATACATGAATGATATCGAGTGTAAAATTTATACATCATATTGCCTTTTTTTAGGTTACAATTTACATTATCTGCTTTCATTATATGAACCAAATTTGAATTGACAGTCGTCCAACGAATCAAATTAATTCCCGTCAGTAAAGAGAAAATGAAAGTAGGTGCCACCTGAATTTTGGCAAGATGACCATTGGCGCGTAAACTATGTCAGTTCAGTCTTGGTCCTTTTCCTCCTTCCCCAAGTTTAGAGTTCAACTGAACTATACATATATTCTTTCGTCTCCGTTGGTGGAAACGAGGTTGCGAGATCAAATGGCTGGCTGCTTGTATCCGACTATGATTGTTTATTAGCCAGTCCCTGCTGCAGACGCTCGCTCAAGCACATTTATGCTTTATAATACAACTATGTTGAGGGGACCTTTAAAGAGAGAGAGAGAGAGAGGGGGGAGAGATCACCCGTGTTTTATATTGCAACTATGCTGAGCGGACCTTGAAAGAAATAGATAGATAGATAGAGAGAGAGAGATAGAGAGAGAGAGAGAGAGAGAGACCACCCTCGTTTTATATTGCAACTATGCTGAGAGGACATTGAAAGAGATAGATAGATAGATAGAGAGAGAGAGAGAGAGAGAGTGAGCACCCGTGTTTTATATTGCAACTATGCTGAGCTGACCTTGAAAGAGATAGATAGATGGATAGATAGATAGATAGTAAGAGAGAGAGAGAGAGAGAGAGAGAGAGAGTGTGTGTGTGTGTGTGTGTGTGTGTGTGTCTTGGTAAGCAACCGGACCATGGCTAGTACCTTCAAACTCTTGGTCACTATGACTTGCACAACCATCGACAGATTCCAATAGTTTCGTCTACCCAATTTCACACACAAGGTTTTTGGTCAAATAACATTCGATTTGTTTTGTATTTTTATAGTAATTAGTAAAATAGAAAAAATAAGTAGTATAGTAAAAGTTATTAAATTCGACTTTCATTGTATTTTCATAGTAATTATTAAATTAGTAAAATATTCAAGCTTAGTAAAATAGTCAAAATTATTCAAATTCGACACATTGTATTTTCACAGCAATCAGTAAAATAATAAAAAAAATCTCATTGCATGGATTAATAAAATAGTAACAATTAATAAAATTCAACTTGTATTATAACGATAGTAATTAGTAAAATATTAAAAATTATTAAATTCATCTTACATTGTATTTGGATAGTAATGAGTAAAATAGTAAAAATTAACAAAACTCGACTTGAATTATATTTTGATAGTAAATAGTAAAAATCAGTAGAATTCGATTTGCATTGTAATGATAATAATTCGTAAAATAGTAACAATTATTAAAATTCGACATGCATTGTATTTTGATAATAATTACTAAAATTAGTAACAATTACTAAAATTCATCTTGCCATGTATTTTGATAGTAATTAATAGTAAAAATCTGTATAATTAGACTTGCATTGTATTTTGATAGACATTACTAAAATAGTAAAAATGAGTAAGATTCTACATGCGTTTTATTTTGCTAACAATTAGGAAAATGGTAACACTTAGTAAAATTCGTCTTGCAATGTTTTTTTATAGTAATTACTAAAATAATAAAAATCTGTAAAATTCGACTTGCATTGTATGTTATTTTGCTCTGCATTTCCTTGCCTCTATTCAATGCTACCTTAATATTAAACAAGTAACATTCTCTCCGCTCAGTAATAATTACAAAATTTTATTTAGCGAGTTGAAACTACTATAAAATTCTATTTCTATTACGTCGCCAGAAGAGTCTATTGTTTAGAGATAATTATTCGCGCCCTGATGTCGAATTCTGAGTAACTTCAAAGATAAAATTCTTCTGAAAGACAAGAAAACTAATTTTTCTGCCCACTGATGCATTATGACAAGATAATTTCTAACTGACGTGCTACGATGATTGAGGGTTAAGACTGTGGGCCAGAAATCATTTCGGCGAAACACACTCCCATAGCTACATTTCCTACTAGATTATGGTATGAGTTACTACGTCTTGCAGGTTCAGAGGCTGTTTTAGAATGAGTAATATAAATTTCTATTCTCATTAGTGCTATCGCAAAAATGTTTTATATCTATTCCTTTACTGGGAACATTCAGTCTGCATACAGGCAGATAACCCTTTCGGAAAAGACATAGAAACAGGAGAAGGAATAAGACAAGAAGGCGTTTTTTTTACCGCATTTATTTCGTCCATAGAGCTAGACAATCCTAAGAGGACTATAAATCATTCTTCTATATTCTATGTCTACAAGAACCAGATCAGTTTAGAAAGTAGAGTATTAATGTCATATCTGGGATGGTGGCTGCTGAATACTTACTGTAGACCTTTTGGATTGTTTTTCACCTTACAACCTCTTTCCCGGGGCCGAAATTGGTTGTAAGGTAAGTTAAAAAAGCAAAAAAAAAAAAAAAAAAAAAATAACAAATCAGAATGTGAGCTACATATTTCCTTTTAATATCATAACTTCCCTGTGTCTTTTTATGACGTTGCTATGTACGCCCAGCCGGTCCGTTCAATGTTCGATCCCCGAGGTCGACCGTTAATGGATCACTTCGATCCAAGCCTAGCGTTGTCCCAAGTTGTGTTTGATTTAGATCAAAAGCCTGGCGAGTATCAATTGTGGGCAGGAATCGTTGAATTGGTCTGGTCCGGACAAAGTAAAGCCACAAGTCATAGGATAAATTGTAATGAAAAGAATGTTTTATGTAACTGTTATGGGGAAACACACCTATTCTATAGTTAATAGACTCTCCCACCTAATATAAGTAGGAGTAGTAAGAAAAACGAGGGTCAGACGATGTCAGACAACAGTAGTCGACAGTTAGTCGAATACGAAAGTAGTCAGCGACCACAACAAGATTACTCTGCGTAATACCAATTATATCAAGTTCCTAATGTTTCGTACGTCGAACTATTTAGGAAGGATTTAGTACAAATACAAGCCTCCACAGCGAAATAACCCCACAACAGTAACGTTTCTTGTACAGAACTGGTAGTACAATATCAGTTCTTCAGGTAGGAATATACTTGTCATGTAAATTTATTCGAACCTTCCCTCTTCGTTTATTTCGTGACAAATTGTTCGTCGTGACTAAGTCTAGACAAGTTTTTTGGAACACAGTCGGAGGTCTTCTTCCGCGGTAGGAAGTCACGAGAGTTCGGTGAAGCGGTCGTCTCTCGTCTGGCGGCTTCTCTTTTTAATTGTTTCGATTCTCTGTTTATATGGAGCTCCGTCAAAAAAAATCAATCAGACTAAAGCTGTTCATGTCTAGAGTTAACCATTATCCTCCCCTGCTATCCGTATAAACTACCCCTTAACGCATCTCTCTGTCTTGAAAGGACTCCGGGGTATATATAGGGTGAACCTTACTGTAAAAACAGTTTCTTCTGTCGCATTTCTCATTTGTAGAACTCTCTCTCTTTCTCTCTCTCTCCAGATTCTTGCCTCCCAGTCAATTTTGATCGTCAAACATTTAAATGCAATATCAATCATTATCTTCTGTCTCCTTTCATTGCCCGCTCTCTTTAATAGTTGTTTTTCTTATACTTTTTAACACGCATCATCGCTGACATATCCTGATTTATGTAGGGTGGCTGTACGGCGACCAACAACTCCAGAAAACTTTTAGGGAAGTTCTTTCTGTTGCCGTAATTAAATGCATTGTTTTTGTTTCTAATCTTCCAGGGAACATCCTTAAGATTGTAAGAAACTCTGAGTAAATAATTACCCCACTGCCTAAGAATTATATATACAAACATACTTGTAAAAATAAGAAACATCAAGATAGGGAAACAACAAAACTAGTATTATTTATTATCTGGTTGTTATTTTGCGTTGGAGATTTGACAAAAAGTACAATTGTGAATTCGCGATCAAATGTAAGTCGTAGATGGATTGGAATCCGACAGATAAGATCTCTATCTATAAAAGGCAGGATGTGTGTGTGTTTTTACCGAATACACGGCCGCTATTTTCGACGGATTTGCACCAAAATTTATATGCACATGCTCCAAGTTAGCGGGAAGGCCAAGACCGACTTTGCATTTCCCAACTCCCATCGATAGTGGAAATAATCGATTTTTTCACGCTTCTACGTCAGTTTTCATGTAGTTTGTGGCCATTTTCTACTGGCCAGAGTGAGAGCCAATAGCTGGCTGCTACGAATAGGCAGGAAGATTCTATTGGCCAGCGTGAGAGCCAACAGCTGACTGACACGAATCTTAACTAGCATGCTATAGCATGCAAAAAAATCGATAGCTGCATTCGTCACAAGTGGGAAAAATTTAAATCTGCATGGCACTTTATTCCAATTGGCTCATTCGCTTGCTTAAACTCAACGTTGATTCTGATTCCGCAGAACTGGGTTGGGTGTGAAAAAGTTAACATTCTTTTTTCACTTGGTTTTTCCAGTTACGAGTACATTTTTTGAAGCTGATCGTTTTGTATTCATTTTGTTCAGTTCTTTTTTCGTAACAGATTTAATGTTTAGTATAGAGCATAGAAAAAATTCGCAGTGTGAGATAGGCAAGAAGTAAGGCATGTAGCAACATCAGCACGGAAAAGTGCACTCCTTTAAAAGCAAGGAAGGGAAAAAATATTTTAAGTCAATTGATAACGATTGCTGTCTGTGTCGTACCATTTTTTGTAATCAAGCACGGTCAACGCCGGGCCATGCTGCTAGTAAGTAATAAATAAACTGTATACAGTCTTTCTCGCATGTTTTAATTTTATAGATGTGCGCATTGAGGGTTCAGATAAGTGAGTTAGGAAATGCAAGACCAGTTTGAGATTTTTCTTACTTCGAAAAGATAAAGATTAATATTATGATCTGAAAAAGTAAAGGGAAGCGTCAGTTCCATTGGCGTACGTGTTGAAGACCTGTTTGTGTCAAATGCTTGTCCGATAGTGAGAATGTCAAATGTTTGTGTGTGTAGAGTAGAAAAGTAAGGTTGATTGGTTTAGAATGAGTGAATTAATGAAAAAGATATTTGTTATGATTATTTTATTAAAATTATTTTTGAAACTATAATTAATTTTTTTTTTTATGGACACAGCAACGTGAAAGTATAATTTATCTTTTATTTGTGCATTTATTTTTGGACACGACAAGAAACTTTTTTTACAGCCAAGCGGGGTCAACAATTAAGAATGCAGCCTGACGTAATCGTGATATAACCGTCTGCTATGTCGTTCTAATTAATTCCGGTTGCTTTTTATTGATTGCAGTCTTAATTTTGTTGAATTTCGGAAGCGGTATTTGTCGCAACCAACCCTTTAATGCTTCTAAAATATCATAATAGACGAATCTTTTCAAATCTCATGCCAACAGTTTGGCATCATTTGGACTGAAACTGAACGTTCTTAGGATGAATGCTATTACCCGTTTACTTATAAGGCAACATTTGGCATTCATTGGCCAATGCTTTTTTTGTCAGAAATTAATAAAATCTTTCTATTAAAAAATTGATAAATCTATATTCTAGAAAGTTATTCTTCTTTACAAATGTGATTAGCACTTCTAATATTTTTCTCTGCCTAAAACTAAGACTCCCCTGCAACACGGTTCACACTGTCTTTTAAACAGATTTAGAGGTTTATCACTGGCTTCCTTTTTAGGATTAGGTTTCGGTTCTTTTTAAAATTGTCTCGTTCTATTTTACTCCCAATAGCCCTTTGCGTCTTAGTGGCATTATCGCTTTCACTGGGGTGAAGATTAAATAATAAAAAAAAAACTTTAAACTTTTATTCTCTCTTCTTCTTTAGGTGCCGTGCCTACTCAGGACCTAGACGATCATGGTTCTCCACAATTTCCTGCCCTTTGAAGCTCTTAATAAATTTTGTCTTTTTGTTATTTATTCTAAACCTTGTTCCCCTATCCATTTACTCAAGCTCACTATGTTAAGCGTTGTTTTCCTCTGTCCTGTGAGTCTCAGATTTTCCAAACAGTCTTCCCTTATTATCTGCCCACGAAATGTCAACTGTCTCTTTCTGATGTTAAGTATAAGTTTCCTCTTTGTTTCTGTAAAACCTCGTCGTTGCTCACATGTTCGGTTTATGGTATCCTCAGTAGCCTTCTCTAGAACTACATTTCTATTGTTTCAAATATCTTCTTCATGGATGGTCTAGCATTCAGTTCAATAAAAACACTGCTAATGCTAATGTTAATGTTAGCCGTTTCCTTATAAGGAAACATTCGATATTCATTGTCACATCAGTCAGTACTATCGTCGTTTGAAATTTATAAAATCTTTGTGTTAAAACAATTTTTTTAATAGACTTCTTAAGTCCACTAACTGTTATCGCTCTTTCCAGTATTGATGGGAATTTCTTTCCTAACTTTTTGATTGAAATAGTGTAGAATATCAATATCATGATTATGTTACGCTTTCCTCATGTGATATCCATTTTGGTTGTTACGCTTTTTGAAAGTCTTCAAGGAATGTGAATTTTGCTTTTCGGCACAGTTATGTTTTTGTTTGGGATTCTATAGCGCCAGTTCGCGCGGTTTCAAACAGTTTTTTTGGTTTTCGCCGAAACTTACAAACTTCTTTCTCTACGAAGCCATATTTAGCCATCGAACAAAGAAGGAGGTTGTATACAGTTTAGCTATTTCCGTATGAGGTTGGCGCAATCGATATGAAAAGCACGATCTGACGAGGTAGTTTTAGTAAAAATGATTCAATTTTTAGTCGAATGAATAGCGGTTTATTTCAATTGCTTCTTAGGTTTAATGTTGTTCTAAACAACCCACTTTTCATCGCTCAGTAAGGGAATTTTATAAAACATAATAGATGATAATCCCAATATACATCATCAAGACAAAAAAGAATCGTCCAATATAGGGCGATTCCAAAGGAGTATTTTCTCGCTGTTTCCGTTAACTATTTAATAGTTTGATATTTAACAGTAACAGTTCAAATCAATCGTTCGTTACTTCTTTGGATGAAGATTTAACTTTTGTAAGGTGAATGGTGTTTTATATTTGTTCGCCCCACAGTCACTTGTTATTTGTTGGAAAGTACCCATTTTTCATAATCTGTCAGAATTTATGTTTAAAAAGCACGGAACATTTTCGTTAATTTGAATATCGAATCTCACGCAATCAAGCGTTTGGGGTTAAATACCGAGTTGAATTCATAAAAGAGAATATCAGCCACAAACATTTTGGTTGTCTCTGGTGCAATACAGCTTCAACATCCTTAATTGGGCTATAGTGGACATTAAGGGAATGGATGTCAGAACGAGAAAGCATCTCATTTGCCACCGCATGAATCATCCTAAGGCTGAAGCTGATCGTCTATGTCCAGATCCGAAAGAGGCAGAGGATTAGTTCAACTAGAAATGTCTTACAAAACCACAGCAGTCAGTCTTCAAAGATACATGGAAACTACAGAAGTCTGGATGATGAGCTGTGTCAAAAAACACGAAAGAAAGTTTATTCAGTAATAAAGGACGCCAAGAATTTCTTAAGGGTATTTCAAGTGGGTGAAGAAGTGCCAATAAACCATAATGAAGCGGCAAAGAACCTAAATAAGAAAGCAAAAGCAAATCCAATGTACCAAATGCAGAACCGATTTCATGGTCAATTCTCTGCCCGTACTAAACAAGCTGATGTAGAAAAAGCGCGTACTCACCAATGGTTATGTAGTGCGGGGTTAAAAGCTGAAACCGGTTTAATTCTTGCTGCACAGGACCAATGATTTCTGACTGGAAATTACCAAACACACACACACAGACACACACAGACACACATTAAAAAAATTATGTTAACACGAAATGCGATTCAGTGATAAATTTTCAGAAACAATAGAGCATCTTGTATCAGGTTGCGCGATATTGCCATCCATTGGATATAAAATTTGACATGATAGATTCGGCCAATATCTGCACTGGAAAATATGCCACTTTTACGGGAAGGAAACTGCAAGAAACTGGTTTAAACATCACCCAGAACCGGTTAGAGAAATAGTACCTGTAACAATTTTAAGGGATTTACAATACATATGGATAGTACAATCAAAGCTAATCGCCTAGACATCCTGACCAAAGACGAAAAGAACAGAATGGGCCTTCTTATTGACATGGCAGTTCCTGTAGATTGTGATGTATCTTTGAAGGTCGACAAAAAGTATATATAATTACAAGGTTCCTGAAGTGGAAATCTAAAAGATCTTGTACATGAGGACATCAGTAATTCCAGATATAGTCGGAGATCTCGGATTGATAGGAAAATGTTTCGATAGACTCATTGAATGGATTCCTAGTAGCCTTAAAGAAATACAAAAAATGTACTCACAAGTACAGCTTACACATTACGCAGAGCTTTGTCGATGCAAAATGTGTGATCATATTTGTTTTAACAAAAATAATTAGTGGAAAATGTCAGGAAGACACTTCTAAGCTTAGGTCTCTAGTTGGGACCCGAAAAGAAATGCGTATAATTTAAGTAAATAATATTATGCTGTCGGGCTCGGTAAAGATTGATGGGGGATAAAATTATCCTACAGTAGACCTTAATCTCGGATATAAGACACGGGTCAATTTTTGAGCTATTTTTTATTATGAAAAAGTTAAAACCCGTGGTAGTAGAATTAATGCAATTCCTTTTTTTCCCTTTTGGCTACCCATGTAATTCCAGACTTCCAGGCAAGAATCACTTCGTGTAAGAACATATTTCTCATAATAAGTGTTCTGTCCCGAATTCGTTGTAGACCTGGCACAGAAATTACCTCTGGACAGTATGCGCATACTATAAACATTGATCAAAGATGTATAGTTTGACCAAATGTTCGCACACCCACAATTTCTCATGACGAAGCACAGAGCAAATAAACTTATAAGAAATTGCCTGTCACTTTGCCCAAATGTCGGCTTCCTAACTATTCCTGAAATACATTGTCTGAATGTTTATTTATTTTCGACAGATTACGTTTTGTCTTGGTCCAAAGTTTCTTCTGCCTAACACGTTCAGATTTATTTGCAACACAATGCTCTAGCTTTCGAAAAGTTGATTTATGGATAATCAAATGTTACGATATAGCATCTTATTTATCCACTGTCTGTTTTTTTAATCCAAACAATTTCAGTATAACTTTTTGTGGCTATATTAAACCTTTTTACATTGTAGTCAATACGATGTAGTCTCTCCATTTTTGTCTTTTTGAAAGTCTCTCCATTTGTATCCCTTTCAACATCTCCATCTTTGTCTTTTCAAACTCATTTCCATTTCTGTCTTTTTTGACATCTCTACATAACATTCACTTTCGAAGTCTCTCCATTTTTGTCTTTTTGAAAGTCTCTCCATTTGTATCAATTTCAACATCTCCATCTTTGTTTTTTCAAACTCATTTCCACTTCTGTCTTTTTTGACATCTCTACATAACATTCACTTTCGAAGTCTCTCCATTTTTGTCTTTTTGAAAGTCTCTCCATTTGTATCCCTTTCAACATCTCCATCTTTGTCTTTTCAAACTCATTTCCACTTCTGTCTTTTTTGACATCTCTACATAACATTCACTTTCGAAGTCTCTCCATTTTTGTCTTTTTGAAAGTCTCTCCATTTGTATCAATTTCAACATCTCCATCTTTGTTTTTTCAAACTCATTTCCACTTCTGTCTTTTTTGACATCTCTACATAACATTCACTTTCGAAGTCTCTCCATTTTTGTCTTTTTGAAAGTCTCTCCATTTGTATCCCTTTCAACATCTCCATCTTTGTCTTTTCAAACTCATTTCCATTTCTGTCTTTTTTGACATCTCTACATAACATTCACTTTCGAAGTCTCTCCATTTTTGTCTTTTTGAAAGTCTCTCCATTTGTATCAATTTCAACATCTCCATCTTTGTTTTTTCAAACTCATTTCCACTTCTGTCTTTTTTGACATCTCTACATAACATTCACTTTCGAAGTCTCTCCATTTTTGTCTTTTTGAAAGTCTCTCCATTTGTATCCCTTTCAACATCTCCATCTTTGTCTTTTCAAACTCATTTCCACTTCTGTCTTTTTTGACATCTCTACATAACATTCACTTTCGAAGTCTCTCCATTTTTGTCTTTTTGAAAGTCTCTCCATTTGTATCAATTTCAACATCTCCATCTTTGTCTTTTCAAACTCATTTCCATTTCTGTCTTTTTTGACATCTCTACATAACATTCACTTTCGAAGTCTCTCCATTTTTGTCTTTTTGAAAGTCTCTCCATTTGTATCAATTTCAACATCTCCATCTTTGTCATTTCAAACTCATTTCCATTTCTGTCTTTTTTGACATCTCTACATAACATTCACTTTCGAAGTCTCTCCATTTTTGTCTTTTTGGAAGTCTCTCCATTTGTATCAATTTCAACATCTCCATCTTTGTCTTTTCAAACTCATTTCCATTTCCGTCTTTTTTGACATCTCTACATAACATTCACTTTAAAAGTCTCTCCATTTTTGTTATTTGAGAGTCTCTACATTTGTATCACTTTCAACATCTCCATCTTTGTCTTTTCACTCTCATTTTCATTTCTGTGAAAATCTCTCCATTTCTGTCTCTTTTAAAGTATCCATTTTATTTTTTAAAAATTTCCCTATCTCCATTTATTTGGGTCAATCGTACATTTCTGTCTCTTTTAAATTTTCTCCATTCCTGTCTTTTTCAAAGTCTCTCTCTCTCTATATCTTTTTAACATCTCTACGATTCTCTCTTTCTCTCTCCATTCCTGTGTTTTTTACTCTCCAGTAATTGAGACTCATTTGGCATTATTCATAAATATATAGTTATGTATATATAAACACAAAAGATCGGTGCCTTTTACATTTAAACAAAAAACCTTACAATCTAAAATATATTTCCTGGCTTTAAATAACCTGCAAAGGGTCGATAGGCCGAAGAAAACGAATCAATCAATGAATCTACTGATTAAGCAGAAGGAATTAAAAGAAGAAATTAGTAAGACTTTGAAACCATTATTATCGTCAAAATATATTCTTATAATCTAAAAATATTTTCTGGCTTTAAATAACCTGCAAAGGGTTGATAAGCCGTAGAAAACGAATCAATCAATCAATCTACTGATTAAGCAGAAGAAATTAAAAGAAGAAATTAGTAAGACTTGGAAACCATTATTATCGTCAAAATATATTCTTATAATCTAAAAATATTTTCTGGCTTTAAATAACCTGCAAAGGGTTGATAAGCCGTCAAAAAGTAATCAATCAATCAGTCAATCAATCTATTGATTAAGCAGAAGAAATTAAAAGAAAAAATTAGTAAGATTTGTAAACCTTTATTATCGCCAAAGTATATTCTTAAAATCTAAACAATATACATTCTGGCTTTAAATAACCTGCAAAGGGTTGATAAGCCGTTAAAAACGAATCAATCAATCAACCTACTGATTAAGCAGAAGAAATTAAAAAAAGAAACTAGTAAGACTTGTAAACCATTATTATCGCAAAATATATTATTATAGTCTAAAAAATATTTTCTGGTTTTAAATAACTTGCAAAGGGTTGATAAACCGTAGAAAATGAATGAATCAATCAATCTCGCAGAACTGCTACCAAAAATCGATCAATACATACCTGAAGCTATAATATTCAATAAATAAAGAAAAGTTTCAATGAATTATCTGGTTAACCTAGACGATTGTTTTGCATCAAAATATCCAAATGGTCAGCTGTATGCAACCATTTTCGAAGTTCAATGAATACCGAAAGTTTTCTTATAAGGAAACGGTTAATGTTACCATTAGAATTACGTGTCTACATCCAGGTTTTTGTCAGTTGTCAATAATGGGAGAAATGTTTGAAAATTTTTTTCTGTATTTTCTTAACGTCATCAAAAGAATTTGAAAATGTTGTAAGATAGAGCAAAAATAAATAAAGAAATAAAAAAAAACCAAAACTCCAAACAGATCAAATTCCTATTTCCATTTCTATCGTTTCTCAGGGAATAAACAAAAACATATTTTTCGCACCAGAAATAGAAATTAGCTCTGAAATGCACAGATCTTGAAAAGTTTTCTTCTTGATTTCTTTTAAATTTAAACAAATGCGTTCTTCTAAATTTAAAACGGAACATTTAATTTTCTTTTTTTTAGTTTTTTTTTTTTTATTAATTAAACATTTTCGTTTAATCATTTTATTGTGAATTTGTATTCTAGTCTCTTTTTGCTTTCTCTTCATTATTCAGTGTTGGTTTACATTATTATTATTATTATTATTATTATTATTATTATTTTTATTATTATTATAATCATTATTATTATTATTATTATTATTATTATTATTATTATTATTATTATTATTATTATTATTATTCTTACGGCCATATCAAATTGAAACATTGGTTATTGTCGGATCATTGAAGTTAAGCAATGTCGATCCTCGTTAGAATCTAAATTTTTTTTTTTTAAACTACCCGATATAAAGAAATTATATAGTATTATATGGAGGATTTAAAAAATATGAAACTATAAAAATAATTAAAGAATACATAAATAAAAACAATTCACCTTATTCATAACTTCGTATAATCGGTCCGTTTTTCTAAGAAAAAAGTAAGTGGCGACTAAACGGATGCTTTTTAAATACTTTCATTAAATTGATATATATATACACACATACATACATAGCCAACTCTTTCCGAATGCTATGCATTCTCCTCACATTAACACCGAACACTCTGAAATGTTTGTACTGGGGCTTCCAGTACGAATGCCAATTAGTACAGCATGCCGTTTACAAATTTCTGACGGAGAGAATTGCGTCATGATTGTCTTTTTCCCAAAGACGTTGTCCAACTGACCCTACTAGACTGCGGAGTCAACAAAATGAAAAACAAATACCACGGATTCACGAAATTAAAATATAAAATGGCGTCAATTTACCTGTTGTACTCTCTCTCTCTCTCTCTCTCTCTCTCTTTATATATATATATATATATATATATATATATATATATATATATATATATATATATATATATATATATATATATCATACAAATCTACACATTCAGTAAAAAAATCCCTTGATAATGGCTAATACAATAGCCGAAATATAGAGAACATTCGGACAGTTTTTGTCCAGAAAAGAAAACACTTATTCGAATATATACATATATAATATATATATATGTGTCAAATATATATATGTGTATATATATATATGTGAAATAAATAAATAAATAAATATATATATATATATATATATATATATATATATATATATATATATATATATATATATATGAATATGTAAGCAAATATATGAAAAAACAAACAAAAATCCTTATATGCAATTATGCATAAAACAGCATAATTGCATATAAGGATTTTTGTTTGTTTTTTTCGTATATTTTTCTTCATATATATATATATATATATATATATATATATATATATATATATATATATATGTATATATATATATATATATATATATATATATATATATATATATATATATATGTAAAATATATATATATATATGGAACCGCCATTTACGCTGACGTGCCTTACCGTTAGGCTACAAAGAAGCGTTCGGTAGGCAAAGTCGAATTTACTGCTTATAAACTTCAATCTTCCATGAATCTCGAATATTCATAACTGCTCATGTATTTAATAAATAAATTGTCGGACTTTGTCCATTTCGTAATATATGACGTCATTTGTTTACATTTGATACGCCATGAGCAGTTATGAATATTCGAGATTCATGGAAGATTGAAGTTTATAACCAATATATATATATATGTAATATATATATATATATATATATATATATATGTAAAATATATATATATATATATATGTAAAATATGTAATATATATATATATGTAAAATATATATATATATATATATGTAAAATATATATATATATATATATATATGTATATATATATATGTGAAATACATATATATATATATATATATATATATATAAATATATATATGTAAAATATATATATATATATTTGACATATATATATATATATATATTTTACATATATATATATATATATATATATATATATATATATATATATATATATATATATTACATATATATATATATTGGTTATAAACTTCAATCTTCCATGAATCTCGAATATTCACTTGGCTAAAAATTCAATTGATTGTGACTTAATGGTTGGGGAGTGTGTCTCACTAAATCAATTACGACAGGGCAGTGAGTTCGATGCTCACCGGGGTCTCAATTTTTTCGTCCATGTGCCACATCTAAATTACACTTCGTAACTTCCTATATATAATTCAATTAAAAAAACACCAATGTTTATTGCTATGTCTTGTTCTTATCATTCACAACGAAGAAGACATTAAATCTCTTATCTCTTTGAAACACAAGTCGGGTAATTCTTCCGGATTCTTATTTGATTTGTAACTTCGCTATTTTTTTATTCCTTAAAAATACGCTCGACTTGGAACTGCGAACTTTTCTCATCTAAATCCGTTTCTGACAATCGATATCAGAATTCTTAAATGTTCTATGATAAACACTTGCCTGGAAGTATTACTTAATGGTAGTGGACTCCCCAAGGCAAAAATCACTCGATCTGTCTAAGAGAAAAAAACAAAATAGACATTTTTTTTTTTTTTTAATTTTTACTGTTTTTCTGGTTCACCTGTAAATAGTATATATTCATCTGCCTAAAATTTCAGATATGGCACAAAATCGTCTCCCAAGATGCGTATTTGTGGACACAGAGAAAAAATGTCTCGTTACGGTAGCCAGTATCCCCAAAGGCATCAGGGCGGACCCAAATCATCTCATTTTAGAGGAATGCGTACGTTCTGCTCTTGGTAGTATTTTCTGAGGTAACGGCAGATTAAATTTTATATATTTATATTTAGCGTGATTAGAGGGCAAACAAAGATCTTATCTTTGAAAGCAGAGCATTTTAGCAGTGTTGCTGATAATATTTCTTAACATTGTAAATGTTTCACCTTGACTTTTATTTAGTTAGTGAGTCTGTCTCAAACCTAGTTAATAATATTCAGCAAACGTTTTGGACAACGTTCGTCTTTGTAATTTCTTTTTCCAGAGAAGTCATTCCCTGACAATAAACTTCTGAGGCGAGGACACCCCTCCGGAACGTACTTATGAAACTGCATTTAAGGAAGGAGCGTAAAAAACAGTCCCCAAATCCTACAACATAGCAAGATAGAAATGTCAAAGGATGCAAACTTTAAATACGTTATCAGACTGTGAAGGGCTTTAATTGGTTGCAGACCATCGCCAGAGTATAGGGACGAGCAGGTCATGACCCAATTCGTGTCAGTAGGAGGGATGCAGCGTGTGCTTGGGGCGAACATGTCTCTTTTTGATTCATAATCGCCCAAGGATATTTGCGCGTAAGTAAATGCAACGATATCCCATTGGAATTTGAACTCGGCTGTCCGATTTCTCATTGCAAGCCGCCATCAACTGCACCACCCGCACATTCAAGCACCTGGTATTGCATGACCTTAAACCCAGCGCTCTTTTTCTCTTCGATTTAGCAAGCAGATAAATACTTTTATTCTTGACATTCTATTTATATTTTTAGCAAAGATGCCTTCCAAAAGCTAAACAACGTACTTAGAAACAGAGAAATTTCATCAGAAAGAAAGAAAAGAATACTGAACTGTTACGTGATATCTGTCCTGCAATATGGCCGTGAAAACTCCTTGTTGTGAGGCATCATATTTCCCTACAAGTTTGAACTCGGCCGTCGGACAAAAGATATAAAATACGCCTACATCAAGAGGAGTATCAGGAGGAGCAGTAGCAATAGTAGTCTTTGCTGAAAATAGTTAGTCATTCGCTGCTAAACATTCTCTTCCATAGTTTCTATTTATGTTTTCTTGCGCCAAAAGGTAACATATTTGTTGTTAAACTGTTTCCGGTTTTCTACTGTTGCTTTTGATAACTCACTTACAACACTGATGAAAAAATGGCTTGAGGCATCAGAAATGTGGTTCTACAGAAGTATGCTGAGGCTACCATCGACCGAACATTTGAGCAACGACAAAGTTTTAGAGAAAATGGAAACACAATGTTTGTTCTCGGCCGTCGTACGAAAGACATAAAAATGCTCCTACATCAAGAGGAGTACCAGGAGTAGCCGTAGCAGTAGTAGCCTTTGCTGAAAATAGTTAGTCATTCACTGTTAAATATTCTCTCCCTTAGTTTCTATTCTGCATTATGTTTCCTTGTACCAAAAGGTAATAAACTTGTTAAACCAATTCCAGTTTTCTACTGTTGTTTACGATCACTCAGTTACAACACTGATGAAAAAAAGGCTTGAGGCAACAGAAATGTGGTTCTACAGAAGGATGCTTAGGCTACCATGGATCGAAGATGTGAACAACGAGAAAGTTTTAGAGAAAATGAAAACAAAAATGAAACATCAATATCAGGAAGAGATAATTGGAATTTTAGGGAACATAATTAGTAAATAAAATTTGGAGAATGTAATATTCACAGGACAGAATGAATGCAAGAGGGGCCGAAGAAAATAAAGCATTATATAATGAGCTTGAGTAAAATGACTGACGGAACAGAGTTTACGAGAAATAACACAAATGCAACATTTATTAAGAGCTAGTAAAGGCAGGAATGTCTGGAGAGATATGATCGTGTACGTCCTGGTGGAATTAACTCCCAGCAAAGCGGCGATGTCCCTAAGACGCAAGGACTAAAAGAAAATGAGAAGACTGTAGAAAGAACCGGAAACCCAATCCTAAAGCGGGTGCAGGATATAAACCTCTACTCCTGTACAAAAAACCCGTGGAGAAGTGTGAACCGTGTTGCAGACAATCATAATTTCTGACAGAGGTTAGAAGTGATAGTCATAACTTTCTAGAATGTAGATTTATCATTTTTTTTAAAAAGATTTTATTAATTTCAACCGATAACAGCACTGAATGTTCGGACAATGAATGTCAAATTTTACCCTATAATGAAATGTGTATTATTACCATTAGCATTCCTCGTAAGAAAGTTCAGTTTTAGACCAAATGATGCCAAACTGTGTGTATGATGAGATCTGAAAAGATTCCTGTATTATGTTTTTCTTTCAAAGCATCAAAGCATTGATGGCAACAAATGCTATTTCATCTTGGACAAAATGAAGCCAGCGATCGATCAAAAGCACGTGGAATTAATTAGAAAGAAATGGCAGACCATTCTATCACGATTCCCGTTGGTTGTATGCTTAATTGTTAAGGACAGAAATTTGTGGAGAGCTATGATCACCTACATCTTCAATAGATACGGTACAAAAAGAAGAATATTTTTTGCATCTCGGCACGAAGGTGGCACAGATGCAAACGCTTTTAAATTTGTCCGAATAAATGATTAACGTTTTAAACATTCATTTAATTTTCACATCAATTTTTGGAAAACAATTTTAAACATTGTAACCATTTCTCTTTGCAGGGTTTAAGATTAAATGGCGTCTATTGTTATATTCACTTATCGTGTATATAACTAAAAAAAGGAAAGGATCCACTTGACACCAGTCTGGTCATCTTCCCTGTGATGCCTTGAGGAAGACATGGCCATGTATGAAAATGTTATTGTAGCCGGTAAGTAATACCCCGTTTTTGGAATTAGGAAGATAATAAATCGACTAGAAAGTGAAAGTGAAAATGAAAGTGAAAGAAAACTGACAATAGGCAAGATTGAGGAATGGACAAAAATGAAACAGGGTTCAAGAAGACAGAAGATAGCGATTGAGATTGCATTTAAATTTTTGAAGATTGTAATTATCATCGAAGCAAGAAATGGGAAAGGACTTCCACAAGTGAGAAGTGCGAGAAAAATGTTAGAGTAGACGTGGTGGTTGCATCTAACTAGTTCAACAGTGAAACGGTGAGACCTAGTTTCCTATCTAGTAGCACGCTTTAATTAATGTAGTAGGGGTACATGGAAAACATGCGTGTAGTTGCCATAACAATATTTAAAGAACAGACAGACGGAAGCGACGTCATGTTGGTGAGAAAGTGAGTAGAGATGAGCAGTTAGTGGAAGCCACTAACTGCTCATCTCTACTCAATAAAGATGAGGACAACAGTCCGAACAATGTAAATAGTGTAAATGGTTACAATACCTCATCTCAGAAATATAAATAGATGATAAAATTATTTTTGTAAATAAACAATCTAATAAAATAAACATTGTTTAATTCTTTTGTTGTCAATTTTCGATAAAAAATATTATTCTAAAAGTAGCGTTTTAACCTTTATCACTCTGCATTAATATTATTAGTTCCCTTTTCACTGCATTCTTTTTAAAGGCCCCTCGCTTGCAGTATCCTTATTGTTAATTTCACTCAAAGGTGTTTTCTGTTGCCATAGCAGGATATGGAAACGCAACGATGAAATTGCAATAAGTTGAAATTCAAGGATCAGACTCTCCTTCAGTGACAGGATGAAGTTACATACAAAGTGATAAAGGTTAAAGGAATGAAAATTGCCTAGGGTTACAGAGTAATAACGGTGTCAATGGAAACATCATCCCTTATATACATCGTTATTCTATGGATGCGCATGTTAAATTTTGTCTCTTTTTTTTTTTTTTTTTACTTTCGTTGCTGAAGAATTTTCTTGATTGATATTTAATTAGCATCGTTTCGCCGTGTGCCGGAATTACAATTCTCCCGATGCCACGTAATATTCTGTCTTCTCAGCGCTAATCTAGTTTAACCTTTGCTTAGTCGACCAGGAGTAACTGGCCTTTGTAAGCGCTATCATTTAAATATTGATCGACTTCACCGACGATCCAATGAAAACGCCTGATTTCTGTGTGGTTTGACTGTAAACAAAGAAACTGACGTTGAACAGAAACTTTCAAATTGTCTTTTGATCATAAATTTTAAGTTTTTAGGCTTTTTCTTCCTGGTCTTACATTTTTAAAATCAGTGGTTCCAATTAAAACTTTGTCGTTAATATTCAATGGATGATTTGGATAACGTTCGACCTTGTAGATTCTTTCTCCATATAAATCAATTCTTATCAATAAAAAAAGTTCATTACTCTTTATCTGAACATTTCGCCAGACTTCAATTGTGTTTAAAATAAGAATAATACTCTCAGCATCACAAGTGAGAAAATTTATTCTCTTTCGCACGGCGTACACTTAGCGATAAAATGTCAGAATAAATATACGAATGCTGTAACGCAGGAAGACATCATTACTGAACGGTGATCATTTTAAACATGACCTTGTGTTATATTGGTCCGCTTATATAATTGACGTCCATGTCGCTAGAGTAGACTATTCCATTTTTCAGCCCTCTATGAATATTGTATAGGCAGAATCGCTATTAAAATTGCCACATGCTTACATCGGGTTAAGTTCAGAAATTTACTAAGTTCCTACCTGCTACTACTCGGACACCTCAGGTAATAATAATAACTTTACAAGTCTCGTGCAGTAGTTATAAACGTGTCGGCCAATAATAGTGAAATAATCTGCTTGACAATTATAATGTACTCGTTTCGGCCGTCAGTGTGTGTCTTTCAAACACCAGTTCTCGCATGATCACCAAATTTCGGTAACGTCGAGCCCGGTCAGTACCTAGATGAGTGACCGCTTCGGAATATCTGTAAGCGTGGATGTACGGGTGGCGTAATGGATAGTGGTTCGAGATTGGAAATCGGTAAGTCGAGTTCTCATTACAGTCGGGTTTGTTTTCTCAAGGACACCTAACCCAGTGGATAAAAAGCGTTGGTTGAATCCGGTGACTTGAACCAGACAGTTGTGAGTTCAATAACTGGCTACACCTGAGGTAAAAAAAAATCAAACTCGGAGAATTGAGTTAAACGGAGATAACTGACACTGAGACACTCGGAAGAGTCATGGAACGTGGAACGGGAACAATATCCTTGAAGGATGAAATAAAGCGTTCAGTTCGAAATTCTAATGGCCTGAAGAAGGCTGGAGTGTACAACGGCTGAAATCTCGTGAACACGGCAACAAAGATGAGGACAATGTGAATAGTATAAACAGTTGGGTTTGTTATATTGGTTTACGCGAAAATACCCTAATTAAAAAAGATTGTTTGAAACTATGAATCAACCTCTTTCCCCCAAACTATAGGTTAAACAATAGGACTTGTTGATAAGCCGTAGAAAAACAATTCAATCATTATTAAAACTTACTATTGCCGTCATTATAGGCTAGTAAAGAAAATAATTATTTATCAAACATTATATAATATTTCAAAAAGAACCATTCTATGATCTACTTGCTTAAGATGATTTAGCTCCCTTTCCACTACAGATGGGACAGGAAATATATGAATAAATACACATTGATAATTATTATATGGTTTGATTGATTATTTATTGATTTTAAATGTATTTGCTCAAAACTCTAACGTTAAGATGTTAATAGTCATTGATCTTTCAGACGATTTGAATCTTTGTCGATTTTTTCTCAGTGATTTTGCCCAAGACTGAGATAAACTGTCAATATTCAAAGTTTTCTTCTGTTTATATCTGTTTATTTTGACAACAGTTTTGACTGAGACACTGAAGTGAGTTTTCATTAACCCGCAATGAATCTTTTGGAATATTTCCAGTTGTCGGCTGTTTTTGTTTCATGGTATTTGAGAGCGTCTGACTTTATTTATTTTATTATTGTTATCGTTAACTCACGATGAAATTTAAGACGTTTCCCATCTCAGAGGATTTAGCTTCAAACTTAAATCTACAACTCCCACCCCACAACCCTGTTTTTAAAATTAAGTCGACTTTGATAGAAAATCAAGTTTTCTTTTGTTGTTTTCGACCCTACTTGTTTCTTTATGACCCTTTCTTTTTATTTCTCGTTATTCAATTTCTATAGGCATTTGCTCAAAATTGGCAAACCGGTGAGCGTCAACTTTCTTCTTGTTTAAATTAACCCTAATAAAAAATTAAAGGGCTTAGCTGCTCAGATAACTGATATAGCCAATCGTTAGCTTCACCGAGAAACGAAAGATAGATTTCGTCGCTGATTCAGGCTTGAAGATAGAAAATCCGTTCCCGAGAATCAAATGGTAGTCAAAAAACGGTGAACGGACAGCTGCGTACTGGACACTTGCGTCCGTAGACAAATGCGACCCTGGATAATTGCGTACCTCTGATAATTTTTTGAAGTTATCATATTTTTTAAAGAATTGTTTAATATAGAAATTTGCACACCAGTACCTTTTAATTAGTCTAAACAAGTAGAAAGATTTTTACCATAAATAGAAAAGAGATAAAAAATTATTTTTAAAGGAAGAGAAAATTAAGCTAGTTCACTCCAGCAGTGCGTACCACAAACATCTAATAGATTCTGGATTTTATAGATGTTACTTTTATTTGGCATCCATGGCTAAGTTCCGAAAATCAAACACTGGTGAAAAGATATTTTGTACGATAAAAACTACAGCTATTAGGTTTGTGCAAAAATAATGTCGTTTTCTTACATATGTTACTATGTGAGAAAACGACATTATTTTTGCATCAAACCTAATACCACTAACACAAGGAAAACGTCGATGAAACAAAAACATACTGGGGATGTGTAGAGCGATCTTGCAATACTGTTAATCTGTCATTGCGTTTTATACAAAAATAAACTTTTAATTTATTTTATTTTATTCCTTTTTTTTAAATTTATGATTGCTACCAATGTTTTTTTTTTCAAATTTATGGTAATTGCCTTTAAAAGCTTCAAAAAAATTATCAGAGGTACGTCATTATACAGTGACGCATTTATTTCGGGACGCAAATGTCTACGGACGCAATTATCTGGTATGCAATTGTCTGGAACACAAATGTCCAGTACGCAACTATCGCTACTATTCCTATGGTAACGGAGCTACATAGAAAGAAGCCGCTTGATACAGATTTATCTAGAACTCTGTTGCGCATACACACTAAGTTATAACATTCTCACTACATCGGTTGTTTATATAATAGCATGGAGGGAAAGTGTATAGAGTGTGGGCGTCTCACTACAGATGTTCCATCATTGACCATGACTTGTACAACATTTTTAGCAAAGGTGAACACTCCCCATGTTAGAGAAGCGCCATATTCCCCAGATCATGCCCCTTGAGACATTTTAATCTTCAAAAATCAAACAGCACATGAAAGGAAAAATGACTGCAAGACGTCGAGTAAATCCAAGAGAATGCGACGAGGAAACTGTATGCTATACCAAAAAACGAGGTCCAGGAACGCTTACATCAATGGGAAGGAGGATAGATAAAATATCTGACTTCAGAATGAGACTACTTCGTAGAAGATTAAATGGAGAATTGGTATTTTTTGTTGTTTTCTTT
Organism: Acanthosepion lycidas; assembly: GCA_963932145.1. Lineage (NCBI taxonomy): Eukaryota > Metazoa > Mollusca > Cephalopoda > Sepiida > Sepiidae > Acanthosepion > Acanthosepion lycidas. The sequence goes on along the minus strand of OZ010592.1, from coordinate 44,674,499 downwards.
GATAGCGCCAGTCTCAGTATTTTTGTCCACAACACGTATATTAATATGTATAGATAGTAAGCTGTGTAAATATCTCCGCATATTATAGCTCAGATTATGGGCGCACCTCCAACAATCGAGTTTGCCGGCTGATCTCTCCTCTGATCTAGCTTTAACAGCTTGTACTATTAGGTAGATCCAAAACCAAGTTAATAACGTTTTGTTTGACAATACCTATTGCAGCTGCTTGCTCAGGCACGTTTGTGTTTGTTCAAAACCCACAGAGTCCAGCTGTGGTTTATACTGCAACTATGCTGAGCAGACCTTAGTTACAGTTTATGAGAAAGAGTGTTATCTCGTGTGATCACCATTTTGAACAAAACCAGCACGCTCAATCCCTCGGTTACGATGACTTGTGACTTTATGTTAGCACAGGTAATTGATGGCACCCGAGGGTTCTGTCTATCCAATTTCACTCACAAGTGTTGGGGCAGGCCGTATGGTTTTCAGGCACTTTCCAAAAGTGCCGCACACTGTAATCGACCCCTCCAGTCCGATAACATCAAGAAGTCTCCTTCCTGACAAATCGACCATAGTGAGATTTGAACACGAGTCTCATGGTCAGAACATGAATGTCCTAACCACTCGGCCATGTACCCATACTGTCACAGTACATGACATGGAAATGGCGATAGACGAATCAGATGCTAACGACATTATATCTTTGGATAAGTGTTTGTAGGGTGGAAAATAATTCGTTACCTACAAGTTCGAGTAGACGCCTTTGGGCTCTCAAGACAGTCGGTTTGAAGTATGACAAACGCGTACTGTAAATGGCCATGAATACTGAAAGAACGAAAGAAGAAGGAATTAAAAATGCATTGTAGGAGAGAATTTGAAGAAAAAATCCCCCCCCCACTCAAGAAAGGCGATAATGCCACTAAGATGCAAGGGACTACCTGGAGTGAAAGGGAATGAGAAAACTTTTGTGAGGGCAATAAAGGAACAGGATTCAGCAAGACAGATGATGGCAGTTGACATTGCATTTGTATTTTTGAAGTATCAGGAAAGCAAGAAACCGGACGAGAGTTCTTCCAGCGGAAAATGCGAGACAAGAAACTATTGGAATAGCAAGGACGGTTGCTTCTAGGCAGCTCAACAGTAAAAAGATAGTGTACTTAAATTCACGTAGCGGAGGAGCCAAGGATGAAAGCTCATCAGAACAATTGCCATGAAAATATCTGTAGAAAAGAGAGAGGGAAGACACGGTCACTTTGTTAAAAAAGTGACTGGAAGCGGGATGCTGGGTCAGGATCAGTTATATTACAAACCCTTCTTTGAATTTTGTCAAGAATCTTGAGACATGCAGAAGGAGCATCAGACCGAATATGGTAACACTTTTGTTGTTGCCTGTTTAGGGGCCAGAAAGAAAGACAATGCAAGACGAAGGTAGGTTGAAAAAATATATTGAAGATATATACAAAACAATAGTGTTAGTAATGAATAGATTAGCACTGCGTTTACTACTCCACTCCACTTGGGCACCTCGACGTGGTGTAATGGTTAGAAAGCTTGCCTTGCTAGATCAATTACGACTGAGTAGTGAGTTCGATCCTCACTGGGTGCCCCATACTTTCAGCCTTGTTCCATATCTAAGCCGGGCTTAGAAAATAACTACTACTCCACTCCACTTCACCCTCTTCCACCCGACTCTCGCAGTTTGTATTTATGAGAGGAGGAAGAGTTCATTATACTGTAAGAGGGTTTACCACAACAACTTTTCAGTGCACGGACGAATGGTAGATTTATAAATGTGCCAGACGAATTCTGACGAGAAAAATTGTCTGGCACGACACAGTTAAACAACTTTTCTAGCAGTAGACCTAGCAAATAATTCAATATAATCATTCCGCTTCATGTCAGTGGAAAACGTGAGCCCAACAAAACGCAAAGTATTGCTCTCCTGGACGTTAACATCAGACATGCTAATGACAGACACAAAAAATAGTTATATATGGTTGATAAATGTAAGCAGTTTTTTTCTTGAGGCGTTAAAATTTAGAAGCCATTCCTTGTCCCGGTTAAGCATTTAACGGTTGTCCTTTTCGACAGCAGTTACTAGTTTGACTTTGTTGGTCATATATAGTTGCCTCATTAGCACGAATATCCACTTAAGAAATGGTGACACCGGAAAGGTCATTGATGAAGAAAAGAAACAGCGTATGTCCAAGAATACAGCTATCCATAGTTGCTAGCAAAAAGGTTCAGTTCATCCCTTTATGTAGGACGGCATAATTAAGGATTTGTTGGAATTAAATTCACCGTTCGTAATTAAACACTAAAAGGAAGCGGAACTGTTATGTCATGTTTACCTTATTCTATTAGGGCCGGTCGATTTTGGAACCGTGGTATAACACTGAATTTGAAAGTTAGGGTTTTACATGCTAAATAAGTAAACACAATATTTATTCCAACTCGTTACCATTTTGGGGGGAAACGAGTTTAAAGGTTAAGTTTAGCTTCAAAATCATAGCGTTGGGATTTCTTTCCAGTGATCTGTTGAAACCTTATAGCACAGACTTATAAAATTTATAATTTGCTGAAGTTTTACAGATTTTATATAGACAAGAATCATGGCACAACCATTTTATTACTAACTCATTTTGCTATAAAGTAATACCTTCATTTACTTCAAAGCGGAATTAAACTGAACAATCTAGCTATATTATGATGTAATATGTTATACAACACTAGTTTTAATGTGATTTCCATAAATAATGCACATTTAGAACATTTTGTCTGATAAGTATTATGGTGTTATATACACTTTTATCTTTTTTTGTTTTATTAATTGTGATTTAACAAATGAGGTAACAAATTTTATTCACTGAGTCGCCTTTCTTGAAATCTTTTCTATTCTTTTTACAGTTTTACTTATCGAATACAGTAAGAAATAGAATATTTTTCTTGTGGTGGAGATTTTCCAAGCGTAGCTTAGATGTGGCACAAGGTTGAAAGTATGGGGCATCCAGTGAGGATCGAACTCACTTTTCAGTAGTAACTTATCTAGTAAGACAAGCTTGCTAAGCAAAGCACCACGCCGAGGTGCCCATATTTTTTTTCTTGTGGTGATTGGAAATTAGAATTCTAGTTTGAATATATTTTTATCTAACTGTATCTAATGCAACTTTTAATTTATTTGAATTTATTCTTGAAATAGTGAAATATTGAAGAGATTTTGAAAGTAAAACCTCTAGAAATTAGGTATTTCTGTACACGTTTAAAATTAAATGTTCAAAATTTAGTGAAAGCTATCAATCCAATTGTTTGGTGACAGTTCTTATCACATCACACCCCAGTTTTCACATCGAGTGAATGTTGATTTTCTAAAGAAAGTGAAGAATCAAACTTCCAATTCTCTAAGACAGTGGGTGCTGGGAAATTTCGTTGTAATTGACAAAATACAGGTGCTGTATGGTTCTAATGAATAATTTTAAGAATACCACAGACGGAGTATATGACACACGAGGAAGTTTTAGGGAGAAGACGAACTGTAAGGAGACTGTTGGTAATATATACTAAAAAAAAAAACAGCAGCTGAATTTCTGCGAAGCATAATGAGAAAAGTAGGTTTGGAGAAGGTAATAGAACCATAAGAAAACAACGTCACGTATTTGTCAAACAAAAATTAATAGAGTGACCCATTGCACAAAAAATGTTGTGATAAGAGCTAGTTACCCTCTTTACTACAGTGTAACCCGGATATAAGAGACCCTGATATAAGAGAAACCCGGATATAAGATAGATTTTCTCTGGTCCCAAATTAGAGCCTGTGTTAATGTAAACAAAATAGACCAAACACGGATATAAGAGAAACCCGGATATAAGAGACTTCTCAGGTTCCGACAACTCTCTTATATCCGGGTTACACTGTATATATGGACTAATCTGTTCATGATAAATAGTCCTGCGTAATTGTCTAGAAAAGAAAGAAGATACAGTGTAACCCTGATATAAGAGAAACCCGGATATAAGATAGATTTTCTCTGGTCCCAAATTAGAGCCTTTGTTAATGTAAACAAAATAGACCAAACCCGGATATAAGAGAAACCCGAATATAAGAGACTTCTTCTCTGGTTACGACAACTATCTTATATCTGGGTTACACTGTAATACATTTGCAGTGATTTGTCAAGTTAAGTATTGAATACTGCTATTACGACTGGCTGTCGAGGTAAGTGTTGTGTCTTGCCAGACCCCATATCTCAACAAAAACAAAATGGGGTCGTAATTGTGCAAATACCGTTGCGAACAGCAAATGAGAGAAAGCACACACCCGGAACGGTCATTGTACGTAGATGGTGGATACAGTGTAATCCGGATATAAGAGAGTTGTCGGGACCGGACAAGAAGTCTCTTATATCAGGGTTTCTCTTATATCCGGGTTTAGTCTATTTTATATACATTAACACAGGCTCTAATTTGGGACCAGATAAAATCTCTCTTATACCCGGGTTTCTCTTATATCCGGGTCTCTTATATCCGGGTTACATTGTACTATGAATTGCGTACATTTTTACGTCAATTTACCTTTTTGTTTGTGATTCTCTTCTTTTAGAAAAAAAAAAAAATGTCACTTATGGCAACAATGGAGATATTTTCAGTATTTGCCGAATAAAAACTTTCATAAAGGAAGGTTGCATATGTTTAACTAATTAGACCGGTCGGAAAACTAATGATTAAAAAATTAAGATCTTACCGCGATAACAAGGTCACAGTATGAAGATGGCGTTTTCAGACGATCAAGTTCGCTTTTAAAAGATGTTTTTCTTTTCGTTTGAGCGTTATTTTGATATTTTGCGCTTGAATTTAGGATTTAATTTAATTTTAAACGTTTCCCTGTTTAAATATATTCAGAAATGTAGAATACGATTTTTAATTTTCAAATTTCATTTCTCATTCTAAAATAATAAAAAAAAAATGAGAAATTTTCTTTTCAAATAATTCAACCTTTCTTTCCGAGTTTAATGCGCACGGATATATGGAACAAAAAGGAAAAAAAAAACTTAGAAAGATTGATTTTTACAGCCGACTTATTTCTCTTTGTAGAGCTGAGAGTAGAAAAGAAATCATCAAATTATATAAAAAAAAAAAAAATTATTTCGGAATAGTAAAGAAGAAAAAGGAAAAAAAAAAAAACAAACAAGAAAACGTCGGGATTAAAAAGGAAACCAGTCGACTGAAATAATTGGTTTTACATTTTAAAATAATTTTTCTATTCCAACCTTGCTTTAGTTATAGGAAAACACACAAACATACATACATACATACACAACATACACGCATACACACATACACACACACATTTACAAGCACACACACATATATGTGTATATGACAGTATTATTACATCTTTCTCCGCTTGATTGTGTGACTAACATTGACCAACTCTACGAGTACACATGGAACTTTCTGTTGCGATAACAGTAAAATAATAATTATTTTTCTCTTATGATATATATATATATATATATACACACACACACACATATGCGCACATTTCATTGAATACGACACACAAGGCACTGTTATTTAGATTTTTATACAATTTCTCATGCGATCTAATAAATTTTTTTTCGGATGATAAATTATATAAAAACTGTCCGAATGTTCTTTTTATCCAAGCGCTTTCGGCTATACATTTAGCCATTTTCAAGGATTATGATTATTCAAATCCTCCTAATAATATATATATATATATATATATATGAAAAGTGTGTATATATATATATCTATCTATATACATATATAATCCAACCAAATACATACATATATATATATATATATATATATATATATATATATATATATATATATATATATATATAGTCGACTATCCCGTCGAGATTCGACGTACTGGGGTCAAGCAGATCAGTTCCTAGGAAACCGACAGCCCGACAACAGCACATGAGATTTGATTATAGTGGTGAAGGTTTTTGAAGGGAGAAATACAGAGACCTGGTTCACTACATGCCACAAGGTTTCTAGACGACACTCCACAGGTTTTGAATTCATTGTCCTTCTCCTAGGCGAGTTGCCATCAAAGGCTATAGAACCCAGTCTATATATTAGGTTGGTGCAAAAATAATGACGTAATAATGTCGTTTTTTGACGTATTTGTTAACGTCAAAAACGACATTATTACGTCATTATTTTTGCACCAACCTAATATATATATATATATATATATATATATATATATATATATAAAGACACATCTCATGAAATAATTACGCAAGTTTTGTCTAATTATTGTTAATAGGATTCTCTCGTAATTACGGCTAACTTTCTTCGTATCCTTATTAAAGGTAGAAAGTGAATTACCATATTGATACATATTCATTATATTTCAAGTACTTTCGACATTAGCCCAATGTCATCATCAGGGTCTTGTTTTTTACTACGACAAAAATTGTTGTGTTCATCATTTCAATGACTTAGTTACATGCCTTGACGTTTGCACTTGTGCCTACATGATAAAATTTTAAAATAGTACAATACATAACCATAAGGTTTTTCACATCACTAGAAAATTTTAATTTTCATGTCCAGACAACAAATTTGTCTTAGAAAAATAATGAAAGCAACAACTTTTGTCTTAGAAAAAACAAGACCCTGATGTTGGCATTCTGCTAATGTCAAAAGTACTCGGCTAAAATGAATATGCGTTAACATGGTAATTTTCTTTCTTCCTTTAATAAGGATAATTAGAAACTTAACCGTAATTACTAGAGGATCCTATTAAAAATAAGTAGACAAAACTAGCATATTTATTTAATGAGACCTGTCTTATATATATATATATATATATATATATATATATATATAGAGAGAGAGAGAGAGAGAGATAATATTAGTGGTAAATATACACATACATATGCAATCATATATCTAAAATGTATAAATATATATACATACATACATACACATACATATATATATTTGTATAAAAAATAATTCCAAGAGGATAGAATCCAGGTAGAACTCAATGTCCTGGGCAGAGTAAGGATATAATAAAAAGGCTTAAAAAACTAATGTTAGTGTTTAAGCCTTTTTATTATATATATATATATATATATATATATATATATATATATATATATCAGACATTACATCCAAAGGTTGAAATTTTTCATTTCAACCTTTGGAAGTAAAGTCTGATGATCCAGAGCTTTTTAAAAGGGCTGTGGTGAAATAATTTATGACATGGAACCTTAAAGTGGTCTGTTTTTATTCAAATTTATTTGCTCTGAATTTACATTGAGTTCTCCACTGCCTTAACCAAGTATTGAACTCACACTCATTGGGTTCTGTCATTGAGGACACATGGCACAGTGGATAAAGGCGTTGGTTAGATCCAGTGACAGGACCCAAAGAGTCTGAGTTCAATACCCGATTAAGGCAGTGGAGAACTTTCAGAGGGAAATTAACAGGAGATAACTGATAACTGACAACCATTAAACATGGCACGTGGAACTAGAACATTCTACCACAGCGAGCGAAATAAAGGGTTCAGTTCGACGTTCCAACCACCTGGAGAAAGCCGGAGCCTACAACGGCCGAAACGTTGTAATAAATATGGCGACAAAGATGAGGACAATAGTCTGAATAATGTAAATAATGTACGCACTATCTAATACTGAAGGATTTCTCTTTGGCTCTGCATCCAGTAGGATTTGACACTTGTTGCACTTTGATTGTCCAGATTTTACCATTTTCTACAACGCGTGCGAGCTGGTGGATAAACATTTACCAACACAACGTGACATAAGTCTTTACCATGAAGCATTCATCCTAGTGCGAGATTGTTGAGAGAATTGCTAAGTTAGATTAGCCTGTTTATTTTAACAACATATCAAGCCCTACACGTTGATTTAATTTAAAATATAATTCCTATTGAAAACACAGCCAGACATGCGTTAATCTTTGACTCAATTCTCTACTGAATGTCTACAGAGTTAATATGCAACCTACTGAAATTTTATCGGACAAAAATCACAACGAATTTATAGAGTGATCCGGCTGACACACAAGTTAAATGTAGACAGGTCCAGATTTACACTGGATTAAAAAAGGTAGATATAGATCCGGTTCATGCTAGCATAAAATAGGTAGATATATTGGGTTGGTGCATAATTATCAGGCATTTCTCATAATAAATATTGTTTAAAAACGCCTGATAATTATGCATCGACACAATAGTTCAGGTTTATACTACAGTCAAAATGGTGGACATGTACCCGCTTTATAATAGAATAAAATAGGTAGACATTGGTTCGATTGGCACATAAGACAAAAAAACTTGATCTAATTTCGATTTTACATTATAGTAAAAAAGTAGATATAGGTCTGGTTTATACTATTAGGTTGGTGCAAAAATAATTTCGTTTTCTCACATAGTAATATATGTTAGAAAACGAAATTATTTTTGCACCAACCTAATATAATAAAAAAAAAGTTAGAAAATACCGGTTGTCAGATGAGTCAAAAGGACATTGGCTCGGTTTACACTATAATAAAAGTTGGACATATGTGTCCGGTTTACACTAGAAAAAAAAACCAAACAAAAAAAAAAACCGTCGACATAGGTCTTGTTTACACTAGCGTCATCATGATTGACATAGATACAGCATTAGTCAAAAGGTTTGAGAGATTCGGTATTAAACTATAGTAAAAAACGGTTAACATTGATCCTGTTTTTAATTATAGTCGAAAATGGCTGAGATAGGTTTGGTTTTAAGTAGAGACAAAATTATTTACAAAGATCCAGTTTTTATGGTCAAAAAGTTTGCATAGATCCGGTTTTTAACTATAGGCAAAATTTTTGACGTTTTTAAATTGGAGTCTCAAATGTAGATATAGGCTTTGTTTACACAAGAATAAAATGGTTTTAATTATTAGGTTGGTGCAAAAATAATATCGGTTTTTGACGTTAAAAAATACGTCAAAAATCGGCACCAACCTAATATATCATTTTTCCACTTGAATGAAAATGCTAGAGATGGGGACAGTTTGCTCTCGAGTTAAATAGTTAGACATAGGTCTCATTTACACTACAATCAGAAACTATATATCGGCCCAATTTACACAAGAATAAAGAATGGACGACGTTGTCCCCATTTATATCAGAGTCAGAATGGTAGAGATAAGTCTGGTTTACTTTTGAGCGAAAAGAATAGGCATACTCGTGTCAAAATGGTCGCCATGGTTGGGTTAAAGCCGAGTAAAGAAGTTTATATCGGGAAGGTGGTCTGTTTTTTGTTGTGGGTGTCAAATCTTTCTGAAGAGAATAAGGCACGTCACGCTGAAATTCTATCGATTCTAATGCTATTTTCTAAAGCTGTTGTGTTATGAAGTTTTAAAATTCGTAATTCATAACGCTCGTTTGTTTTTTTCGAACAGCATAATTACAGAGATCGAACTTTACAGAAACCAACATTTCAGCTAATAACAACGTGCCCGTCGATGTAGGTATCGATCACCCTGTTACATTCTCATATACATGTAGACAGACATTTGTAAACAAACCCATCCATACATTTAACAGACTATTTTTTTTTTCTTTTTAGTGTTGTCGTGTTTTCGCAAGTACAATACAGTTGCAAATTTTTTAATGAATTCTTTACGGAATTTCTTCTGTATTTGCTGAACGCAAATATTTTTCTCTTGATAAAATTCTATTTTATTCTATCGTATTTAGTACGAGTTTGTCGAATCGATACGTCGTCTGATATTGCCCGCAGAGAAGAAAAAATTGTTATATGCAATTGAAACTTATTTTTAATATTAATTAATGAATCTATATAGTTGTTGGGAGATTAAGGTCGACTGCACTTTCGAACGAACTATATTTACTAATGGCATTCATACATACATACATACATACATATATATATATATATATATATATATATATATATATATATATATATATATATATATATATATATATGTGTGTGTGTGTGTGCGTGTGCGTGTGCGTGTTTGTATCCAGGTAAAATGAGAACAAATGGAATATAATTCAACTGTAAATAACAATTAATTTAAAAGAAGGTTCAATATATAGTAGAGCTAAATATTATTTATTTTAGGATGATAAAACACGTTAAAAATCGCTACATAATGTCAATTATGTTTCAACACGACAAATGTGTCTCATGAAAAACAATTGACATTATGGAGCGATTTTTAACATCCTAAAATTAATAACATATATATGTGATAGAAATTATTAGGAGGATTTGAGATAATCATAAATAAATAATTAGTCTCAACAGAATGCAGAAAGCACTGGACGGCCGTTTCGTCCTATGTATGGAACTCATCAGCAGTATGTATCCACTACCTAGAATTGTAACCGTGACAGTTACGATATAAGGCTAACGTTACGATATCATACCATCTGTACCAACGGGCCTGGGTGACGATAATATATCAACGGTACCAACGGGCCTGTGTGACGAAGAGGTAGCGAATAAGACTATATATAGCGCCACTCGATCACATATTCCCTGGTGGAACCCATCCGAGTTACCCTTACCCATAGGACTGTGCCCCGACGAGCCACAACGATTATCCCCTCTGGCAACTCTGGCAACTCAGTTCAGTTGCAAGCCGAATAACAGGCGGAGGCGGAAAACTGGCGCCTCATAACCAGCTGCGCTGGAAAGGTGGAGCAAAAAACCACAGGAAGGCAGTCCATTGAAGGAAAATACCTTGATTTTAACCCTCCACCTCTTCCCTGTTGTCATATTCAAAACTCGTAAAAGTCTATGGAAGTAGAGCCAGACACAAAACGCTGAGTGGAGTCTCGAAGGCGTTTTCCCATCAGCACTGACAACATTCCGGCAACCCCTGAAGCCAAGCCGTCGCCAAATTTAATGCCCTATATTGATTTGGATCTTGTTGGTATGGCACGGCATTCATATACCATCATCTAGGGCTGTGAATTGGAGTGGTCAGTCCAGTTTCACCACTTAAGGACTGAATTTTCACCAGAAGGCTCTACCTTTATCTCATGACATAAATGGATACCTACTACATTCACACTTAAGGAGACTTGATTGCAAAATTGGATCTATTTTCAGAAATATTTTCAGGAAATGATGTGAATTTCATTTGAAGTTGCTCTACCTGAAAAAAAAACGTTGTTGTATGACGTATTTTAAATTGTTCTCTCTTAAAGACTATATTGTATGACGGATATCGTTTATTTTTTAAAGCATTTCACCTCAAGCAAGGCGGGAATACCACTAGTTTGCAGTGGAGTTACACAGAGTGAAGCTGAGAGTAAAAAAAATGTGTATAGGGGGTGGTGAGGAAATGTATATATAAATAAAAAGAAAGAACAGTAAGATATAATCCGGTGTTTCTTATAGATATTTTTATTTTTACAAAATAGTGCTCAATGTAAATTGACAGAGCATTAATATTCTAAATTAATTGATTTAAAATATGTTTTTTTCGCTACACAGTTCTAACCATGTTTCAAAAATGGAAGCTGAAAGCTTCAAATTTAATTTTGTAATTAAATTAAAGCCATTAGTTCCATTTCTTCCTCAAGCGAGATTTGGAGTAACGTTTAAAATTACTGGGTTTTAGACACAGCAAAAATTATAATTCACGTTTCCGAGGATACAGAGAAATCCATTCAACGAGACAAGGGGTGTTTGCGTGTTCATTATCGCTGTATTTTGATGTATCGGTTATTAGTTACGTTTTAGTAGGGGTAGGGATGTATTTTTCAATGAAATCTGACATCCGTTAAATCCATGTCGTCTGGATTTTTTTTAATTTTATTGTTAACGGCAAAAATTCTTACGGCATTTTTTTTCTATTTGTATATTTAAAGATTTGGGGGGGAGTTTAGGTTAGAATACGTTTTATTTAATTATGATTTGAAAAATATTTTCACTTTTAATTTTTGATATACCATATTTCTTTTAAGAACAAGTAAATGTATTAGAATCCCTTACAGTATGTAGAATTATTTTCACATCAAGTATATGTATGTATATTACTAGGTCACATTTTTTTAAAATTTATTTTTAAATATTATTTAAGTAAAATTTATGACAATGACGGCAAAAATACCTAATTAATTTCAATGATTTAGTATTCTAAAGTAAACTTTGTAAAGTGCTCGTCCTCCTACAACATTACTATTCTGACAATGCCATCAATAACTAGTTTACTTAGTCATCAAAACCATCATCAAAAAGGAAGCGATCAGAAAAGAAAAAAATTATGTTTTTGGATACAAGATAGAGCCGACAACGGTATTCTTTGAGAAGTTGGATGTTTGGAATGGTTTAGCGTAACATCATGTGTGACGGCTATTGGGAACGAGGCCGCACAAAAATAATGTCACCATTTCAAATTTCAAACCATTTCAAAATTCAGTCCCAAAGAGTTCATTGTTTGATTAGTTTTCTATGGCTGCTTCCCAAAGAATTGCCAGCATATAGACAAAGAATACCAGAATATAGACAAAGGAATTCTAGCATTGTTTATTGATAATGACTGCGAAAGTTGAAAGAACTTGAACAAAAACAAAAACAAAAAAACTTCAGGCATTTAAGCCACCACTTTGAGTACAATACTCAATACCTAATACGAAAATTCGAAAATATAAAAAATTAAGCTTATGCAAACTTAGGTAATCCGTATGGGTAGACCCGAGGAGGATGATATCCGGAGAGCTCAATGTAAAATTCAGAGCAGATATGTTTGAATAAAAACAGACCAAGTTCCATGTCTGACATGGAACTTTAACGTGGTCTGTTTTTATTCAATATATATATATATATATATATATATATATATATATATATATATATATATATATATATATATATATATATATATATAGAGAGAGAGAGAGAGAGAGAGAGAGAGGGATGTCATTTCCATCCTTTCCCGCGGTCAAAACGGATTAGTCCATTATTTATGATGTACTGACAGGGCGTAACGGTTGTGCGAACTAACCAATGGAGTTAGTGTGTGAATGTAAATATGGGCTTCTATTTTGAAATGTCTAAAGTGATATTGGTACATTGATATATACATATTTATGTATATGGTTAGAGCATAAACGCATTCACGCACACTCATACATACATACACACACACACACACATATATATATATATATACATACATATATATATATACACACACACACACACACACACACACACATATATATATATATATATATATATATATATATATATATATATATATATATATATATATATATACCAATGTTTGTACTATATTTATATATACGGGTATATAGTAATATCGGTATTTTTATGTCCATTGTTTTATTTTCTCAAACACAAACACATGGACACACGGACACACAGAGACATATATATATTTAAATGAGCATATCTATATTTCTCTATATGTGTATGTGGAGATAAGGAACTTAGTAAAAACGATGTAATTATTTGATGGTGTTTTTAGTTGAATACAGTCTCATTGAGGTGATGTTTTCAAGTGATAACATTTAGAAATATATTTTATTTCCTTTTTCGTTTTTTTCAAAGCAATTTTCAGTTTTGTTCATCTAGTTTGGTTCTGCCTGATTTTTACCCTCTGCCAGTTTTAGCGAAGCCTGGTTCAAGGGCAAGGACGTAAATCGAAATCGCTATGCAGTCGTAACGAGAAACTTGACTCGTTAGCTGTCATTGTTCCGTGCGATATAGCCCTGGTATTTAACAAAGAAGATCTCAATCCAGCCCTAGACCACCTTGTAAGTATGGAGATTATTAACGTGATAACGAGCTGTTTGAAAAGCTTGTTAAACATTACCCTGCGTGACGATGCCATATTTACTCAGCTTAGCGTAGTCTGGCACAAGACCACTTTGTAACGCGAGAACTGATCACAAGACTATAAAATGATCCTTCGGATTTTCCATCAGTTATTTCTAGGTTTGTACTAAATTACTTATAAATAATGTACACTTTTTTCTGATATAAATCTAATTTTTTAATTAAGTTAAAAATACGAAAAATGGACACAGGGAACTGTTGTGATAAAAGCCAGTTACCCTCCTTATTATCAGGAATGGACTGATCAGTTCCTGATAATTAGTCCTGGGTAATTGTCTAGAAGAAGGGAGATAATATTATTGCAGTGACTTGTCGAGAGGAGTATTGAAAATCATCGATCACGACTGACTGTGTCGAGTTAAGTGTTGTGTCTTGCCAGACCTTACATCTCAATAAGAACCGAGGTCAGATTCCGGCTGAGGCTGTATGTGTTCACTTTACTTACCTTTATGAATGAATTCATCTTCTTACTACCCGGTTGCCCGCCAAGGACATAATAGCAAGGTAAAAGGAACCCTTCAGCTCTGTAAGGCATATACGAGAAGACTAATCTCCCACAAAAGCAACTTATAATTTGGCATTCGCCTTGGCTGTGTCAACTCGCTGAGCTACCGAGGAATGTCACCGATTGTGGACTCCTTCTACCCGATCTGATCTTCTCTTTAAACAATGCTGGCGGGAGAAGGCTTTGAAGAGACAAGAGTCTCCTTCCTTGATTTTCGCAAAGTAGGAAGAAGCCAATAAAATATTTTAAAATGATTTGTAATATTTAACTATGATTCTACGCCTGTATGACAATAGACATTTGAAATATTTTTTGTCAAATTTCTATTAGATATTCTCTGACACCCTGAACTGATATCTCTATAATATTATTCCACTAACTTGAAAGGAAGGTTAGTAAGCTCCCTTGACGAAATCAGTAACTGTCCATCATTTGGCTTAGCACTCTAAGACTTTCACAAATATATATTTCAAAAGATATATGTAGAATTCAAATAATTCCTTTGAGTTGAATCCATACTGTTGTTTTTTTTTGTTTTTTTTTTTAGTTTTGGACTTTAATTTGTAAAGCACTTTATCAAACGCTTTTGCATAATTCCTAAAACATGAACAAAAAAGGATACTTACGCTTAGAATTGGAAAGTGAGTTGAACTATCTCGGTCAAATAATGAGGAATGAGGGCTTAGAAAATGTGATGTTCATATGGCATATTGAAGGCAAGATGGACTAGAGTGAATATCGTGCTTAACAAGCTTGTGTAAATGGTTGACAGAACAGAGATGAGGAGAGACAGCAAAAAAAAAAAAACGTAAGATATTATGAGTGTCAAAGGACAGGAAACTGAGGTGAGCTATGATCGCCCACGTCCAGAAGGCACACGGCGTGTGAAATAATCTGTAAAGTAAAATGCAAATATAATAAGCGTGTCCTAAGTTTGTATTGTTTTGTTTTTTTTTACCCATATTATCCCAAATCCAACGTTTTGTTGCCGTTTTTTTATATATTAATTTTGAAACTGAGTTATCAAAAACACAAAGAATTAGTTTAACAAGTTTATTAACTTTTGGTACAGGGAAATATAATGTAAAATAGATATTAGGGAAGTGAATGTCTTGCTGTGAATGAGTTACTATTTTCAGCAAAAGCTACCTGCTACTCCTCTTGATGTAGGTATATTTTTATGTCTTTCATCGGAGGGCCGAGTCCAAACTTGTAGGGAAATATTTTCCGTCGCAAAATTTATATTACCTATGCAGTACGATTAACATTATTCTGAATTATATTTCGATTTTTAAATAGTTTGGTGGCGGTACAATATTTTACTTATTCTATAAAGGCAGACATTTTAAAAAGCAGATGTAAACATATACAAATATATAAAACCAAGGGTATTGGAATCGTAGGGTCAAGAAAAAAGAATTACCGAGAAAGGGCTAAGTAGTTATCATGTTTTTGATAACAACGAAAGCTATTGAAAATTCCAACATGAAAACAGTTCAAATAATGACTGATGTGTCATACACAAAAAAAGAATGAAGTGATAGACCAAAATGTGTGCAATTTTCGAATTACCGACCCCAGAATTAGCCAAAAACTCTTAAACATAAATCCCAAGAAAAAATAGATTATGCTTTGTTGGCCAGTGCAATCTACGCAGTATAGGGTTGCTCATTTATTTGAGGACACTTGCATGGATTTAGTAAAAGACGCATAAGTCGCGAAAGAAGAGCTTTATTTGAGAAAAATATTGGCCTGAATAATCTTGAGAATCTTCTTGAAGCATCTACAAAATAGATCCGCTATTAGCATCGATGAATTCTTCAATATGAGATCCGAAACGTTGACATGCTCGAATAAGATGTTCTTTATCTATTTTGGCAATTGTGCTAATTATCGCGGATATTATAATTTTATGAGGGAGTTGAATCAATTAATTTTGCTCTAGACTACGTCCCATACGTAGTAATCCAACGGGTTCAGATCTAAAGGGTTAAAAGGGCATATGTTTGGGTTGACGTGATACGTGATTGTGAAGAATGTAACATATTCATTCTTGGGTCGTCTTGAGACAGCGCAGAGTCTTGTTAGTAGGTGTACAGTTTCCTTGGCTCAGGCTCTCAATCCTGGGATCCAAAACACTCTCTAACATGTCCTTACAGCTTTGTTCCTTAAACCCCGAGAAAAGAAGTGAGGAGGTATGAGATCTTCAGACTCCCTGATCTATCAAAGTTGCCGGAAACCGTATATATATGACCCGTCAAACGTTATTAGGGGCGCTGCATAACCATCTGACATTCATTCAATTGAACTTTTGTTCTTGAGCAAAGTTTTTTCTCCCCAGAGAAAAGCCAAAGAATTCAGACTCTTGATATTTTACCTTGCTCAGCAAGTGTTTTGCACGGATTAGGCGGTAATCCTTTCTTTTTGCAGACATGAATTATCGTATCCGCATCATATATGACTTGTATAGAAGGTCCCAAAAGAAAATGCTTCCCATAGACTGCCTTGAAACCTTGGGGTTCTTACCACTGGCATTAATGGACTTTCTAGGGTACCTATCGATAAACTGGGCGATCTTCTGGTACTAGAACCCTTATCAGGCATACATCAGGATTATAGAATCCCAGTTAGCGGCTCCCAGTTCTTTGCGAACTTTGAAACCAAACGACTGTGCAACTTTCATGAAGCAAGCAATCTCTATATTACTAGTTCTGTCTTTATGGAAACATTTAAAAGGTGCGTTGACCTTTGCTGAATTAGAATGATGTTGGTAATCATTTATTTGAAAAGAAATGATAAATAGAACAAGGTAGAAAAAATGTTAGAGTTATTAAAAGATGTATCCGCAAAGAACTGAGCAACCCTGTATTAAATTGGCGGATAGACAACATACTCAGCATATCGAAAACTTACATGAAAACTATTTTACTCGGTTTGATTATGTTAATCGCTTTGATGTTGAGCTTCGACAGCATTTCAGCGAAGAAATATGAAACTACTTTTAAATATTCTCTTTTCGAAACGTTGTGTCGGGCCGTATAACTGATTGAGGCAACGTGGCAAAACGAAATGGACTGCTACTAACTCTGCCAAAAACATATTTTTTCATTAGGGGCATGAAATACTTTGTATATAATTGCACTGGAATAAAGTTTTGTATTATGAGTTCCTAAGTATCGATATCTTTGTTCGGAAGTTTTCTTAACAAAAATGTTTTACTTACAATCATGATAACTCTCTAACGCACATTTCTTTCATGAAATAGAAATGTCTTAAACTTTAGCTGGAAATTTGACAAACTTTTAACATGTTCTTCATCTATTGCGCTATCTAATAATCATTTTTTCCAATCTTTTCAGAATTCCTTTAACCCTACATGGAGTACTGTCACAACATTATTTCCTTGGAGTTTTCAAAATCCTCTTTAAAATATTATAGATATCTCTTTAATTTCTAACTAGCAGCATGGCCCGGCGTTGCCACTGCTTGATTCAAAAATCGTACGACTCATAAAGCAATCGCTATCACTTGACTTAAAATATTTTTACCCTTTCTTGCCTTTAAGGAGTGCCCTTTCCCGTGCTGATGTTGCTAGATGCCTTACTTCTTGCTTATCTCACACTACAAATTTGTTGTAAGCTCTATACTAAACATTAAATCTGTTACGAAAAAAGAACTAAACAAAATGAACACAAAACGATCAGCTTTAAAAAGGACTCGTAACTGGAAAAAGCGAATGAAAAAGAATGTTAACAATAAAATACTTTTTCACCTCAACCCAGTTCTGCGGAATCAGAATCGACGTTGAGTTTAAGCAAGCGAATGAGCCAATTGAATTAAAGTGGCATGCAGATTTAAATTTTTCCCACTTGTGATGAATGCATCTATCGATTTTTTTGCATGCTAGTTAACATTCGTGTCAGTCAGCTGTTGGCTCTCACGCTGGCCAATAGAATCTTCCTGCTTATTCGTGGCAGCCAGCTCTCACTCTGGCCAGTACAAAATGGCCGCAAACTACATGAAAATTGCCGTAGAAGCATGAAAAATCGATTATTTCCACTATCGATGGGAGTTGAGAAATGCAAGGTCAGTCTTGGCCTTCACGCTAACTTGCAGCATGTGCATATAAATTTTGGTGCAAATCCGTCGAAAATTGCAGCCGTGCATTCGTTACACACACACACACACACATCCTGCCTTTTATAGATAGAGATTTTCCTATGATACCATATTTCCTACTGCATCATACGACGTATATACACGATCTCGTGTTTTACAAGCTAAGAAAACGAAATAAATGACATCCTTGAGTATAATAGGACTGCATTGTACAACCATTCCTATATAATATTTTTGAAAATTGTACCATATTATTTTTTAAAATCTACATAGATATATTTCACAAAAATATTTAATTTTTCACGATATTAAAGAATAGAGATAAACAGGATATTTAGCCATGTTTATCTCCGTTTCAAAACTTATTTTCGGGGAAAGTTGCTTTATTTTAAAATTAATGTTATCAAAACATGACAGATGTTGTGTATTACTTTTATTTTTGAAAAAATCAATTTCGGTAAATTTCTTGTCTTTTAGACAAAAGACATTTAATTATGCTGATTCCCAAAGAAGAAATATGGCCGACATTTCAAATATCTTTTGTAAAAAAAAATATGAACACCTGTCTAATTTGTGTTTTATTATGTATTGTGTTAACTAAGTGTATTTGCAATCTTGTTTCAAATATATATATATATTTTTTAAGCAGAGTAAAATATCTGGTTTGCTTTGTTTTACGGCATATTAACCTCAATGGGTTATTTAATGACAATATTTTTATTGCTGGTAATTTTTTTTCAAAATTGTATTGCTGGTAATATTGTGTTTCTGCTAATAATTGTTTGCAAAATGTATCGCTAGCATTAAAACCTTTCATAGTGTTTTGACTCCAGTTTAAGGGTTAAATATGTGCCTGTATCTAATGATTAGGAAGTCTACCCCGAGTCAGGGTGGACCTGGGAACACCCAATTAAGAGGTAGTTCCAAGCTCCTCAAAAAATATATATAAGAGGCCTTGTTGCGATATGTATTAGGTTGGTGCAAAAATAATGACGTAATAATGTAGTTTTTTGACGTTAAAAAATACGTCAAAAAACGACATTATTACGTCATTATTTTTGCACCAACCTAATAGTTTGCAGTGGGTGTATTCCGAAGCCCCAACTGACAGGGCGGTAAAAATATCTGAAAACGTGTACTTGTATATAATACTACTGTAATGACAAAAGTACGCATGTGTAGGCTTTCAGAAGGCTTTATTCACCTGAGTGTACAACGTTCGCGTATAGTGTCATTTTATAATCCCAGTAAACAGAAATCAGTCAGTTATGTGCCATGCGTGATACACGCTTAGATGGTCATATATCTTCCGATACATGACTGACGAGGCAGATGTTTTTCCGTAGTTTTCTTTCTGCGGTAAACCAGTTTTCATCCAAGGCTATAGAACCCGGTCTGTTCTGCTATTCACCCATAGTCGGTGGGAGAAGAAGAGGATTCGTAGCTTTCTCAAGGGTATTAGCACGTAAGTGAATGTAATGGATTCGACTAGAATTCGAACTCGACTCCGAGTTCGAATTCCGAGCCGTTATTTATTTCTCCACCGTGCATCTTGTAGATAGCTCTCTCAAAGAGAGAGTAACGAAACAAAGGGAGACGACTTTTGATTATTCATAACAACTACCTAATTTTTGGCCATTTTCACGTATTATACACAAGAACGTACGGTATATATTGTCGCAAGTTTTTCTTTCTAGGTTTAAAGGATAAATAAAAATGAAAAAAAAAGTAAAAACCAAAAGGTTTCTATTGAAAAATTGAATTTAAATACCAATATCAAAAAAGGCATTTGCAAATTTAAAAAATTCGAATATGCAAAAATATTTTTCTCTTTTTCATTAAAGAAATAAAATTGTTATTAAATAAAACATTACATCTAAAACGAGAAACCCTTTGTAGTTAGCATAAGAATTGATAAAATTACCTAAGTAATCAAGAACATTTTTTCACTTGATAAAGATTAAGAAAATATTTTGCAAGATATTGAAACACATAGCGGTATTAACAGAAAGAGTAAATACAAAAATATTTTAGCAATGAATGCTAATAATAATGTCAATTCAATAAAATCCCTGTGAACCGGACCAAAAGGCCTTCCAGATATGAGGAATTGGTTACAAGGTCCGGATACGAGGGGTAATATATAGATTAAAATAAAAGAAACGAAATCAGGTTTAACATTTATTTTCAATGTTTTATAGTAAACAAAATAAGCTAACGGTGAGTGAAATTTAACAGAATTTCTTTTAAGGAACAAAGTAATAAATTATGTCTTATTAATGAAAATTCATTAAATTGCAACGTATGCAAAATAAATAAAGTAACGAGGATTTTTTAATCGTTATTGCATAATGATTCTTTCTCTTCTAATTCTCAACCTTTTCCGCATTTCGTTTTGCTTTTGTTCTTAAATTTTTTTAAAATGAAAGACACTTTTTAACTCTGCGTGCATTATGGCCATTTTCTAAGCGTAGCTTAGATGTGGCACAAGGCCGAAAGTATGGAGCACCTAGTGAGGATCGAACTCACTTTTCAGTCATAACTGATCTATCGTGACAAGCTTGCTAACCATTACATCACACCGATTTGCCCTAAATCTGCGTGTATTATTGCAATCGTCATAGCTGAATGCTGGCTTTCTTTCCATAAAACTGACAACCTTTTCAATAGCTTTTTCAGTGCCAATCCAGGTTTCATCACAATCATGCATCTCATCGCTATCTTGTTGCACAGGTTTCTCGTTGTCATTCTTTCCTCTTATTCCCATCATCTTTTGTACCAATTCAAGCCATTTGACTAAAATAAGCATAAGTGATTATCCAAAGTAAATTTCCTGAAAAACAGAAATTGTAAATCAGTTACATATCACCCAAATAGTTCAAATAAACATATGAAAATCATGTCCGGATATGGTTCCGGATAAGCACTGCAGATATGAGGGATTGCGGATATTAGGGATTATACTGTATTAGCCTTTTCCTTATAACGACACATTCAACATTCATTGCCTAAGCAGCCAGTACTGCTAGCGGTTGAAATTTCTAAAATCTTTCTCTTCAAACAATTTTTCAGGAAAATAAATTTCTCAAGCCTGGAAGTTGTTAATGATCTTTCCAGTAAGTATGGGAGTTTCCATCCTTGCCTTTTGTTTCAGGTAGTAGGGAATACAGAATCTTTATTATGTTATTCTGTTTCTCTTCAAGTTAGACATACTAGCTATTTTAGTTGTAAAAAGTAAAATTTGCAAAAATAGTTTTTATTTTTTATTTTTAGTATAATTGTTTAAAACAATTTATTAATTCTCAATTTATTTCCTTTCTACTGTTTTTTCAACTTCCGGCACAAGATATTTGTTTCAAAAACATCTCCTTCCTTGCCAATATACATAAATCAATGGTGAAGACTAATCTGTTGTCTGCCAGGACTTCCGCTAGGGGACATTCTATTCAGCTACATAAAAGGAAGGAACATAACTTCCATTCTCTCTCTATATATATATATATATCCCTCTTTGGTTTTTTCACTCATGTGAACTTCTCAAAGATGAAGAAGAGACTTGAAGCAAAAGAAAGATGCTGAGAATACCATGGACCGGACCTGTGAACAACGACGTGGTTTTGGAGGAAATGAAAACGAAGGGAAAGAAAACATATATTTAACATCAAGAAGAAGCAGTTGAAATTTCTGGGTCACGTAATGAGGAAGGAGAGCTTGGAGAATTTGACACTCACAGGACCAATTAAGGGAAAGAGAGATAGAGAAAAACAGCGCGTAACATACTTGATGAGCTTGAGCCAATGGTTGGTAGATCAGGGTTTGGAAGAAATAACAAAAAGGAAAACATATTAAGAGCTACAAATTGCAGGAAGATATGGAGGGCCATGATCGCGTACGTCCTGATGAGATACAGCACACAGAAGAAGAAGAAGAAGAAGCTGTAGGTACAAGACATTACACACTCTTCCTCGGTGGAGGCACTCTTTGCGCAAACCGCGAATAAAAATGTTACAGCGATTTTTGCATACGTTGCGACTGCGTTTATTCAAGATGTTACGTCATGGTCAGGTGTTTGGGTTTCACACATATAGTGATCTTCCAAGCGTAGCTTAGATATGGCACAAGGCCGAAATTAGCGAGGATCGAACTCACTACTAAGTTGTAATTGTTGTAGCTAGTCAAGCTTGCTAACCATTACACCGCCTTGAGGTGCCCAAGTTTCATACATATATAACGAGGTACATTTTGGCTTTATTTCCCGAGCGCTAAATATCCCTTAAAAATTTCCAAAAATCGTCATAATTCCGTGCAAATGTACATGCTGAACTTGAATTAACAATTAAATTATGTAGAAACCATACCGTTTTGGAGTTATCGACAAGAAAAAATCGGAATTCAAATATTCCATAAGAATATAAGAGATAACAATTTAGAATACGTCATACAATAACCTCTTCTCAGGTAGAGCAACTTCAAATAAATTCACGACATTTAAAGAAAGTATTAGGCTGGTGCAAAAATAATGACGTAATAATGTCGTTTTTTTGACGTTAACGTCAAAAAACGACATTATTGCGTCATTATTTTTGCACCAACCTAATATTTCTGAAAATAGATCCAATTTTACAATCAAGTCTCTTCAAGCGTAAATGTAGTAGACATTCGTTTATCTCGTGAGATAAAGCTAGGGCCCTGTCTACCTACTTCAAAAAATTGAATTCCCACGTCAATCGCCATCTTTGATCTTCATGAACGCTGTTCAGCTTTTATCCTTTCCTCAATGCCCCTTACCTGATATTTTATATCAGTTACTTGCGAGAAAAAAATAAAATAAGAATAGAGTGACGGGATGATGAAATTATCTGGATGATGGAAGAAATAAAAAATATATTGCTAAATAAATTTAATATAGAAGAACGGATTATCTTTAAACTTTGTCCAATTATGCGAAAGGAGTAATTCTCTGCGCTATTTAAAAAAGAAAGAACCAAAATATCAAAATAATTTAATCGTAAAAAATACAATAACTTTGAAGAGAAATTAAACAACGTGTATTAAGGCCAGCTGTTCTTCATATATATATATATATATATATATATATATATATATATATATATATATATATATACTGCGTGCCAAATTATTATCGAGATAACTTTTTTCTAATATTTCAAAAAACGTCCAATCAATTCAGACAAAATTTTCACACAACGTCGGCAACACTAAACTGCGCAATCGCTGAATTTTTTGTACTGATCTACGCAATGTAAACAAACTGGCGCTATATTTGTTATCAGAAAAAAGGTTGAAAACCCCTGGTCTATAGTTATAAGCCAATTTTGGAAAATCTAGCGCTCCGAGATTTGTGATTCCGTATATACTCGTATATAATCCGACAAAAACTCGATGATAAAATGGTGGACTAGGCTTAGCCTCAAGGTCAATATTTTGCCGATTTTCACCAATTTCAACATCTCTACAAAAAAGCACCAACATATCAAGAATTATTGCTTTACAGTGAAACACTGTTTTACTTAGATTTTAGAAGCATTTTCTGAAAATTTTTTGACGTCAGCTTCATTATCTATGTATCTATTCCTCGCGACATGTGAGAGATGGATATCAGGTTATGGATAAAAAAGATTTAATAATCATAACAAATTGGATTTACTTGCAGGGCGTTAAATGGTTTCTAAGTTTTTAAGGTAGGCGTTTCATTCGATTTGGATGCCATATAAAAACCTGTTACATTCGAAAAATGGCGCCGTTGATGTCTGCTGAAAGGAAATAAACAAAAACCAGGGGGAATTGTTGAAGCTATAGAACAGATACAATGGTTAAAAAAAAATCATTGTGTAAAGCAGTTTTGAAAGAAATATTTACTATACGCTAAATTACACGTAAAAAAAACAAAAACATTTTATATATCAAAATATTAAAACTTTATAATATATTCTCCATTCGTAAGAAATTACAAAATAGTGTCATCCTAACCTTATGCGCTTAGCAGCCTACGGTTAAGGTGTTTACCAATTTCTAAGAAATAAAATAGGGTTTCGGTTTATATAGAGGAGCATATTCAGTAATTACTCCTATGTCGCTGAGAAATAATGTCCGTCCAGTAACTATCCCTCTTAGTTTCTGTTCGGCCATTTATATACGCAAGCTCATCAAACCGAAATTCGAAGTACCGTCGAAGGACAAATCGTGGCTTTCTAAACGTGAAATGAAAGTTATCCTGGACGGCCACACGTCTAGATCGTTTTGTACTAACGTGGATGTCCCCCAGGGCTCTTACTTTGTTCATAATTTTTATAAATGATCTTCCCGATGGCATCAGCTCTCAACTTGCTACCTACGCTGAAGACAAAACGATTTACTCCTGTTTCACTAGTACGACTGATCAGTCCGACAAGTTCAAAATGGCAGCCGATGCCCAAAACGACACCAAGTCCGTTGTTAACTGGGGGAAATGATGGCTTGTTAATTTTAACGCCTCCAAAACTAAACGTCTCTCCATTAATCATCTGAACCCATCCCGACTCCCATCTGCATGGCTGATGCTAATCTTCAGGAAAAAAAAAAGTCTCGTTACGCCTTTTCGTTGGTATTTTTTTAAGCAATTCACTCCAAGCAAGGCGAGAGTGCCACTAGTAGACAAGGGGTCAAAGAAGGTAGAGAACAAGAGGAGAGACGCGTATTTGAGGAGAGCATAAAGAGAAGAACGGGGAACAAGATCAATGTATCAGAAGATGTCGAATGATATTACACTTGAATAGTTGTAGATTATAGTTATCAGAGAAGCAAGTAAGAGAAAGAGAATTCCTTAGAAGGGAAGTGCGAGTGAATAAACTCTTTGAGTAGAAGAGACGGTTGCATTTAACCGTTTCGACAGTGAAAGGGTGGGGCCGAGATGCCAGCCTAGTAGCTCGCTTAAATTCATGCAGTCCGGGAACCAGCGAAATCAACTCGTCGGAACAGTTGCCGTGAGAATAGTGGAAAGACTATATTGAATCCATTTCTGGATCAGATGCTAAGAAATTTGGTTCACTGTGCTGTGTGAGACAATTTTTCTCTCCAGAATCTATCTTACATATTAAGACATCAACTATACGTCCATGCTTAGAATATTGCTGCCCCATATGGTCCGGTGACCCTGCTATTTATCTTGAGCTCCTTGATAACATGTAAAGAAGAATCAGTAATATTATCGGTTCTTATCTGGCGGCTCAGTCACTTTCCCACCGCCCTAAAGTTTGCTTCTCTGTGTCTTTTCTATAAATGCACTCATAATAATTGTTTGGATGAGCTCTTCACTATCATGCCTAGACATTTTTAATTCAAGCGCAGTATTGGAATGGCGTCGAGATTGCATCAATTCAGAGTTAAGCTGGCAGGATCTAGCAGTAAACTCTGTACTGGCAGTTTTTTTTTCTCTCTCGTGGAACTCCCTTCCGTTTACATGCTTTCCAACTAACTTTAATCTGCAAAAATTTAAATGAAATGTCAATCGCTATTGTCCTCCTAATTACTTTTTTCTCTTCCCGCTTTTTATTAATATTTCTGTTCCTAATTCTTCCATACCCACTTACCCCCTGTGTCTTGGTGGCTTTACTAACTTACTTGGGGGTGAAACCAATTAAAAAATAAAATAAATAGACAAAGCTAAGCAATGTAATAAGAAACAGGAAAATATCGTTAGAAATAAAGAAAACAGTGCTGCGACGTATTATCAGTCCCCTAATATAGCAGTGAATACTGGGCAATCTCCTCACAGATAAAGAGGTGACTTTGAGGCAACAGAGATGTAGTTCTGTAGAATGCTGTGAGCAACGAGGAAGTTTTATGGAAAAATGAAAAACGTAAAGAAAAAGGGAGCTTGTACGTTGAGGACAAAACTAGAATGAATACCTGGAGAATTTGACACCCAGAGAACACAATGAAGGCAAGAGGGAGTGAAAGAAAAACGGGGAATAACCTACCTAACGAACTTGTGCAAATCGATGACAAAACAGGAGGTGGGATGTATAGTACAAAGGAAAACATTTCTAAAAGTTGCAAAGGTTAAGAGGTTGTGGAGAGCCATGACCACCCAGGTCTTGAAGGGACAGGTCGCATAGAAAAAAGACTTGCTTAATTATAACGTTTCTAATTCGTGGCTCACGTGTTCGATAGTTTTTTTCTTGCTAACGACCATGAATTTTGTTTTCTTACAAATAATGGTGAGCCCTTTCATCGCACTTTACTATCTTGTGTAGAAGTTACTAGCATTTTCTTTCTGTGTCTACCATGAGCGCAATGTCATCGGCGCATCTTAATGTGTTAGAACAGTATTCACCGATGATATATCTTGTTAGGATTTCTTATTCCCTTAGGATAATTCCACCGCGCAGGTTAAAGAAATCCGCTGAGAAGAAGCATCATCATTCTTTACTTCCGCCAGTTCTAGATCTTCACGGCTAAGACCCGTCATCGTAAGCACATTGTAGAGAACCGTCCTCATTTCCTGCGTATTGCATTGGCGACAAGTAAGTTCCACTCAAGCAGATTCTACCCGGGAACCACTGCTCTGTGGAACCGACCCCCAAAGAGGATGATTTCCGGATCACTACAATTTTAATGGTTCATGTCTAGGTTTAATCGTTATCTTTCCAACATATCCGCATGAGATAAGCCTATGATTTTGTAAGCCTCTACATCGAGTGGCTCCCGGACCTTGTAGAGGGCGAAGCTAATTTTGACAGAAAACTAAGAGCACGTGGTTATATTATAAGATAATTTGTGTGCTTAACATATTTTGGCAGAAAGCTATAGTTATAGTAATGGTAATATTATCTGTTTCCTTATAAGGAAACATTCGACATTCATTAACCGAGTAGCTACTAGAGTTACGCTTTTCTTTGTACCTGGCCCTCGGGCTGGGATCAAAGTGTACTAGTATCTGTTCTCCCCATCTCTAATGGTAATATTAACTGTTTATTTATAAGGAAATATTTAACATACATTATCCAATTAGCCAGTGCTACTCGAATTACGCTTTTCTTCATTCCCTGATAATCAGGTTGAGATCAAAGCGTAGTATCTGTTCTCATTTCTACTGATAATGATAATATTAACCATTTATTTACAAGAAAACTTTTGGCATACATTGTCCAAGTAGCCATTGTTACTCAAGTTACGCTTTTCTTCCTTCGCTGACAATCAGGCTGGGATCAATATCTATTATCTATTATCCTCCTCGTTAATGGCAGTGGTAATATTAGCCGTTTATTTATAAGGAAACATTCGCCATTCATTAACCGAACCGTCAATGCTACTTCCGGTTTATAAAATCTTTCTATTAAAACAATTCTTCAGGAAAGTATATTTCCCAACCGCCCTAAATATAACCTCTCTTTCCAGTATCGATGGGAGATTTCTTCCTTACTGCCGCTGAAACTCCTCAGGTGAGGTGGACTCCCTTACAGGTGAGGTGTGACAGGTTTTTGTTGTTGCGTAGCGACAGTCTATCAGATTCGAAGAAGGATCATTCTCTCTAAGATCTATATCCTTCCAATGCCCGAAGCCATTTCATCCATTGATCGAAGTTGAAATGTTTCCGAATGATTTTGATGCCATGCATGACCGCCGTATGAAAGTCTCGTTTTGACGAAGCTATTCAAGCACATGGAGCGTCCAGTGAGAATAAAATAATTATGAGAATGAAACTCATTATCTAGTAGTGAGATCAGCCTTCTCACCTTTGAACCCTTTAGCGCTGCGCCTTGAAAAGCACATGGTCGGTTTTTAGATATCGCTTATATGACGAGTGCTGTGGATGGATGAAGAAAAGGTGGCGGGATCGAATATTAACCTCGTCATTGAAAAACCATAGATAATGAAAAACATTTAAAAAAAACATTCTGTTTTATTCATTATATTTTAGCGATAATAATGATTTGCAAGTCTTACTAATTTCTTCTGCTTAATCAGTAGATTGATTGATTTATTCGTTTTCTACGGTTTATCAACCCTTTGCAGGTTATTTAAAGCCAGAAAATATTTATTAGATTGAAATAATATATTTTGGCGATAATAATGGTTTACAAGTCTTACTAATTTCTTCTTTTAATTTCTTCTGCTTAATCAGTAGATTGATTGATTGATTCGTTTTCTACGGGTTATCAACCCATTGCAGGTTATTTAAAGCCAGAAAATATTTTTTAGATTTTAAGAATATATTTTGGCGATAATAATGGTTTACAAGTCTTACTAATTTCTTCTTTTCATTTCTTCTGCTTAATCAGTAGATTGATTGATTCGTTTTCTACGGCTTATCAACCCTTTGCAGGTTATTGAACGCCAGAAAATATTTTTAGATTGTAAGATTATTTTTCTTTTTTTTTTTTTTTAGATAATAATGGTTTTACTGATACAAGTCTTACTAATTAATCCATAACTTGGCTGAGAAGAGGTGGATGTATACCTTTCCCAAGGCTATGTGTGCATAAGCGAATATAATGAATCCAGATGGAATTGGAACTCGGCTCTCCGATTAACAATTTTGACCATTGCACCAGCCGCACACCCAAACTTGCAGCACCTTATATTTCCCATCATGCTTGTCGTTGCTTAATTTCGTTTTTCGAACGGGATCAGGTGGTTAAACGTGATGCGGCCGTAAGCTGACTTATCTAAACACTATTTGAAAACATTAATTCAGGAATAAAAATTAATTCAAAAATCAAATATTATTATCCGAGCAACCTAATATTTAACAGATGCGAGTAAATTTAAGTTTCAACATAATATGGACGTAAGCCTTCAACATCGAGATGAGCCGGGGGCGAGTCAATCAGTTATGTGGCATGCGTGAAACACGCTTATGCCATCATGTATCTTTCGATACATGTGTAACGAGGCAGATTTTTTTCCCGCGGGAGGTTGACAGTTCTTTTTGTGGTAGACCGTTTCCATCCAAGGCTATAGAACCCGATCTGTCCTGCTATTTACCCATAGCTGTGGGGTGGGGAGGACTCGGCTTTCGAAAATCCGGAAAGCAAATATGTCAGATAGGATTCATTACTCGTAGTGCTAAAGTATGCTTTCTCCTGCTAACTAACGAAAATGTTCCTCTTTTATGGAGCTTGCCGGCTTAAATAATTACGGTTGTAAATCACAGCTCCCAGCCCACACTCATCCCAGTCCGAAACGTTTATGTCGAGAGCGATCTGAGATAGATTAGAGTGTCGCTTTGAGCTCTCATACCCAATTAATGTTTCATACTTTTTCTTCCAACTTATTTAATTATGAATATCATACATGGCAACGACCATAACAGGTTGCCTTCTACGGAGTGAAATGTTTGGGCGAAAAAATAAATCATGAGAAACACTGTCTTAAATAAGGATTTGCCCCACTTTATGAAGCAATATGAAACAATCTCAACTCGCAAACCATTACTACCTCCAGGGTAAATCTTCCTTGGCTAATTAAGTTACTGGCATCATTTCATATCTTCCTCAATTTGCATATCAGAATGTGACAGCAAATCGCAAACAACCGACTTTGTGATTATATGCAAATATATGACCCAAGATGTCATTTGTTTATCTGCCCCAAGACAGTATCGCCGTCTTTCGGTAAATACTTAATCGGCTGCAGAATCAAGACGAGGGCAAGTAACGGCTGTTCTTTTAATAAACTTGCTATTTTTTTTTTTTTTTTACTGGCAAGTTGCCGAAACTGGCTGCCGTTTTGGCGAAAATCGGGTTTCGTTTATATTGTCTTTCACTTGACGGTAATTACTTTCATTTTTCGATGTAAAATTCTTCGATAATTTTAAATTATGAGCGACTATCAAGGGACGCGAAGCAAATCTCCTGCTTTTGAATGAAATTTTGATTCAATTACGTGAGGGTGAAATGGAGAAAAAAATCATAGAAGATTGAAATGAAGAGAGTAAAATAAACGCTCTGAGGTTTAACCCAGCCAGAATTATCTAATTCTGGTTAGGGCGCTTAACACAATGTTGGTTTTAGTAAAATGACCTAGCAGATGTGCCGATATTATGGCCTTGTGTCACATTAGGTACCGATGTTAGCATATACGTCCTACAGATTAATTTGATTGTGTAGTTTGGTCAATCTTCACCGGATACACTAAAATCATTGTCTTATGACAGACTAAATTCATGAATCTCTATACGTTTTTTCTTTTAGAGTATACTGACATTCTCAATTTAGCTTGGAGATTGGTTTCCGGCTTGTTTAAGTTATTCCGATTTTCCTACAACAATCTTCATAAAGTTAGATAGGAATCATAGATAGATAGATAGATAGATAGATAAGAAAATAAAAAAATAGGTAAGAAAATAAATATAGATAGATAGATAGATAGATAGGAAAATAGATAGGAAATGATAGAGATGAAACGATAGACAGGTAGATAGATAGGAAAAGATAGATAGAGAGGAAAAGACTGAGATAAATAAATATAAAGTTAATAATTAAGAAACTGATGTAAATATTAATAATACACTGATATATATATATATATATATATATATATATATATATATATATATATATATATATATATATATGTATATATATAGAGATAGATAGATAGATAGATAGATAGATAGATAGATAGATAGATTGTTTATATTTTATATGTTCCCTAATGAAATCAAATTCAAATCAGGAAATTCTTCAACGAAAACTTAATTTACACATATCAATCTTCTTTGTAATCAACAACGTCCGCCATTTTTCTACCTAATCAACTTCAACACTAGAGCCTCTTCCAATTAATCTTATTCTAAGCACGAATTTGGAAAATTAACCTTCCTCACTTTTTCTGGTCGACAATGTATTTTTTTCTATCTGCGAATAAGACACAGTCTTATGTCAGCACTAGAATCGAACTGCGATCAGTCATTGACCCGCTCTAAAAAAATATCAACTCAATTAGTTTTGATTGACTGAGATTGTCGGCTGCGATCGGCGACATATGAATTCCGGAAAGAAGAGATTTTTTTTCTTTATTGATAGGAACTCTTAGGAATTGTATTCAAATTCAAAAGAATTCAGCAATTTAATTTGACTAGTTTCTAACTAGTGTTACAAAATTTGGCTCCCTACAAACCGTTCCGAACATGACGGCCAAATTCGTCTGTTCCTAATATGATTTAATAATACCAATCTAGCCGTACATAAATAAAATGGACCGCAGCAAAAGAAGAAAGAAAAACTACAGAAGTGGGAGCAAAGTGTAAAATGTAAGTCAGTTATGTGCCATGCGTGATACACGGTTAGGCGATCAGAGGTATCTTTCAATACATGACTGACAAGGCTGACTTTTTGCCACAGTAGGTTGCCATTTCTTTCTGCGTTAGACCAGTTGCCATCCAAGGCTATAGAACCCGGTCTGTCCTGCTATTTACCCATAGCTAGGGGGAGAAGAAGAGGATTCATACCTCTCTCAAGGTTATTAGCACGTAAGCGAATGTAATTGATTTGACTGGAATTCGAACTCGGCTCTCGGTACAATATAAACAACTCTAAATTTTGTACATCACTCATGAAACATCACTAGATTTTCACTGAGGTAAGTTCGTGTTATATTTTATTTTATATATATATAGAGAGAGAGATATATATAGATATAGATAGATAGATAGATAGATAGATAGACACACACACACACACACACACTTAATTAGTAAGAACACCGGATTGTAAATCTTGGTGTTCTTTCTTATTAGTTTAATATATATATATATATATATGTGTGTGTGTGTGTATATATATATATATATATATATATATATATATATATATATATATATATATATATATATATAAAAGAATATAAAGAGAATACCCGCTCGGCCCGGTGGCTAGGATCAAAGTGTAGTATCTGCGCTTTGTGAGCTGCCGGGTCGGGTGTCTGTCGAACTCTCTGCTTGTAGAGAGGAACCCGGACGAAGCTCCGCCGAAGGGTAGGGTTTCATTGGAGGAGGTTGACGGAATTGGCCCGCCTAGGCCGGTTTGGATGGTTATTTATTTTAGGCTGGGCCTTCATGCTCGGAGATACCAACATTAAAAAGGCCTTGTGCCACATTCGATCCCCGTGGGTGGATTGATAAATACCATATATATATATATATATATATATATATATATATATAATAAGAAAGAACAGTAAGAATTACAATCCGGTGTTCTTAATAATTATTTTTATTTTGAAAAAAAAACAGTGCTCGGAACAAAACAGTAGTAGAGCATAATATTAAATATAAAATCCATAATTTCATTCCATTCTCAAGCGTTTTTTGGAATAACCTATGAAGAAATTTACTAGGGATTTTAAATTTAATTTCATAAATAAATTTAAAATTTTAGTTTCTGTTTGGAAACATGGTAATTCCTGTGTAGCGATGGAACGATAATTTTAAAATAGAAAATTATTAGGTTGGTGCAAAAATAATGACGTAATAATGTCTTTTTTGACGTTAAAAATACGTCAAAAAACGACATTATTACGTCATTATTTTTGTACCAACTTAATATTATAACACACACACACACACATATAAATATATGTATGTGTGTGTGTGCGTGTGTGTGTGTGTGTGTGTGTGTGTGTGTGTGTTTGTGCAGATAAGTACTTAACCCACAGAAAAAGAAAACTGATTTAAATAAGGACGACGTCATTATATATACCTTGAAGGGTTCACTATCAACTAACACTTTTTAAAAGGTGGCGCAGTTAAACCTAACTACAGATACAGTTACAAAAATAGTGAATGAGGAGAAGGAAATGGAACACGTTTAAAAGAAATGTTATTGTAAACAATTGACCATTAAAAACTGATATTAAAAGGTTCCAAGAGAGTATAAAATAGAAAAAAAAAACTTTATTCATACTCCACTAAACAACCACAAGGATCAAAGCAAATGACCGACACTTTTGTTTGCATAGAGTCGGCTGATATATACACCTTCGAGAAGATGGCGGACAGAGAGAGAGAGAGAGAGAGAGAGAGAGAGAGAGAGAGAGAGAGAGCTCTTTGTAAAATAGAAAAATCCGTCATTATATATATTTATTAAAGACATTTTTTTTTATGTTTAACGTTCTTTTTATAGATACAAGTATTTAAGTAAATGCTCTGTTTATAATAAACAGTATTAAATAACATTTACCGGCATGAATGTCCGAGAAATTTTCATAGAAAATATTTGTCCTTGGACAGGATTCGAACCTGCATCCTATACGGAACCGTCATTTACGCTGACGTGCCTAACCGATCGGCCACCAAGGATCGTTCGGTCGACAATGTCGACTTTACTGCTTATAAACTTCAATCTTCTATGAATCTCGTACATTCATAACTGTTCATGTGTATCGAATGTAAACAAATGACGTCATATATTACGAAATGGACAAAGTCCGACAATTTATTTATTAAAGACATTTTTTTTTATGTTTAACGTTCTTTTTATAGATACAAGTATTTAAGTAAATGCTCTGTTTATAATAAACAGTATTAAATAACATTTACCGGCCTGAATGTCCGAGAAATTTTCATAGAAAATATTCGTCCTTGGACAGGATTCGAACCTGCATCCTATACGGAACCGTCATTTACGCATATCGTCAGGGAAAGTATGGCCATACTTTCCCTGACGATCCGTTTAGGTGAAACCTGGGTAGGTTTGTCTGGCTCACTAGGTTATATATATATATATATATATATATATATATATATATATATATATATATATATATATATATATATATATATATATATATATATATATATATATACTCTGTTCTCTTGAGTCTATGTATGTTGTTGCGGACTGGGTGATGTCAGTTCTCTCTTACAAAGAGACCTCGCGCCTAAACTTAGCTACGAAGGTGTGCAGTGCGTTCGTCTTCTTGGTTGTTGAAAGCCGTTAAAATTGTTAAATAATTAAATAATTCGGTTGCATCTGAAGTCAGGGATAAAAATAAATTTCCCGATTGAATGTCGAACTCGGGTACCAGTGCAATCTTTCTGTGGCACTAAGATGATGTGTTGTGCTCATTTGAAGTCTCTGAATTTTCGGAGAGACTGCGAAACTTTTTTTTTTTTTTTTACCTTCTACCTGTTATACTCATAACTTGTTCTATTTGAAGATTACTGAACTTAGTGACTAGAATTTGTCTGATTTATCACACTAATTACTAATCTTTTCAGCCATACTGTCGAACTCTCAGCCTTCGGGCAGAGACGCACCCGAACGAGTCTCTGCAGAGAGCAGAGTCTCGTTCGGGGAGCTAGACCGACCCGATCCCGGGTTCTACGCGGAATTTTTGTCCGAGCCTAAGAGCTCGGATGTCCCACGTTAAACTCGGCCTTGTGCCACATCTACCCTCGTATGTGTGTGTGGGGGGGTAGTAAATACCGTCTAATTTATTACACATAGTTATAATGTGTCGCAACGCAAAATGTTCTTGCTGTGGCTGCAGTAAAAAAAGTTTAAAAAACGGTGAGCTAGAGTGATATAGGGTCCCCCATGGGACGAGAGATGCTGTGCAATTAGCGAATTAGTTTATGATTTGTTAATAAAGGCATGCACTTATATGAAAACTTAAGATTCAGGATATGAAATTAAACATTTCTCAGTGTGTGGGCCAGTTATAACAATCTTATTATAGGACAAAAGGAAATAGAACATTGAATAAACTGCGCACCAAAAAACTGATTCATTCCTAAAACATTAACCTGAAAACTCGAGTCATTTTCTTAATTAGCCTTCTCAGAATGGAACATTCATATTGATGTCATGCATAGCGCCAAAACGGTTAAAAATATCTAAATTCTCAGTTGTATGCAATAGATTTCTAAGATCAATGATTAAATGGCTGTGATCGATTGACACTTATGTGTCTTGGCAAAGACCGTCATTCTTCCAACATTGTGGACTGAATCAAAAACAAAGAACTAAATAGCAGAAACTACACAACTTGAGGATTTTTAGGAACAGCTAAAATAGATATAACTCGAAGAGAAAATAATGACATAACCAAGACGATGACATTGCACGCTACATGGAATAAAATAGTTAGGAAGGAACCCCCATCAATATTGGAAAGATCAATAACAGCTACTGGACTTGAGCAGTTTATTTTCTCGAAAAATTATTTCAAGGGAAATATTTTATAAACCGACAGACGTCCTGGATGCTTGTTCAATAGATGCCGAAGGTTTTCTTATGAGGAAATGGCTAACATTAGCGTTACCATTTCATAGTTGTTCCCAATTCAGATGACAAGTCCGGAACGGGAGAAAACGATGAATTTAATTCAAGAACTTGAATTAACATTATTTGTTTCTGGCAATTTCTAAAAAAATTTCTAGCAATTTTCCTAATAATTTCTAGCAATTTTCATTGCGTTTAGTTACCATGGATGCTTATGTTTCTACCATGTAACCTGAGTATAAAACCAGTAAAATATATGTTTCCTCTTTATTTGCCTCTGCTTGAAATATTATTTTACAAATAATCGGTTTAATGTAGATCCAACATTTGTTAAATACCCAACAAGTTAATTTGTAGCCTTTTTTTTTTTTAATACCGTATTCTTTTGCGAATTTCAGCGACAAATCCTCTCCACATATTCCTTTTCTTTATTGTCTGTGAATTGTCATGTCTTCTTCATGAAAGATAGTGGCGTGGTTTTCACGTGGTCTTCTCCACGCTATTTAATTCAGAATTTTCTTTCTCCTAGACTAGCCGCTAGCCAAAGCTAGCGCGCATAGGCTCTTTTGTAGTTTAGCCCATAACTGGTGAGATGGAATAAAGAAATTGAAAAAAAAAGAAAAACTTTGCCAAGGGCGTTAATGCGCAAATAAATACCAGACTTAGAATTTATGAACTTATTTTGGAATGTGTTCATGCATTATTTTTCTTTCCTTTCCTTTTTCCATTATGACTTGAAAAACATACATTTTTCAACCGTTAAATAAGCATCTTGTAATAAAGATTAACCATCCTGTGTGATGCGAACAAGCATTTGTTTTCATTGTAAAACTTCCTTGCAGAAACAGCTTCGTACGGACTGGGTCATATGAGCTAACAGTGTGAACGACTCTAATAAATCATAAAATTATATTCTACGATGGGACACAACACATATAATGTGAAATACATACTGTACCCAGGAAAAAATTACTTATAACTGGAAATTCTTTAAGAAATTCCAAAGACTATTACATCTACTACTACTAGTAGGAATGAAAACATCATCGCAGTGTAGAAGAGATCTATGAATAAAATGAAATAGCTTATTTTGGTAACATCTATTGGTGGAACCTTCATACCGCCTGTATGCAGATAGAAAATACATACCCTTCATACCGCCTGTATGCAGATAGAAAATACATACCCTTCATACCGCCTGTATATATATATATATATATATATATATAGAATATGAATTGAGCAATTGCATAAATATAGAAAGGGGCGTAAGCGTAGTTTTTCAGCTCAGAGCAGAAATCAGGATTTTTGATCAGGGTGCAGCTTCTTCCAAAGATTTGTAGATAAAAAAATAATAATAATGATAAAAAATAAAATTGACCAGATCCACAAAATAGAACCATGAAGCTATTGTAGTAGAGTAGGCAAATATTAATAAGTTTATAACCTACTGCTGTAAATGAAAGATAAGAAGCAAGGTGAGAGGCAGGGGAACAGTCAAACGGTCGTCTTATTTTCCCCCTCGCTGTGAGGCGGTCTCTCCACTCTCCATGCCTTTGCCTGGGTCTCTCTGTTTTCAGCTGGCAGTGGTCATTGTTTGATAGAGAACATTGTTCTTTGTCTTGTAATCTTTGCCTAAAAAATTAATTTATCAACGTCTAGTTTCATACAGTGACCTACTGTGTAAGAGTCGTTTGCCGTAATCTTTGTGAAGTCCACTTCAGTTCGCTTATAATCATTAGGGCAGTAATTGTCTGAAACGATTTTTTGTGACAACACTGATGTTTCGTTTTTACAAGATATCGGCCAACACTGATATCACTACATAAGACAAGCATGCGACTACGTAACGGAATATTTTAGCCTATACAGCGAGGCAATTCTAAATAACTAGAAGTTCATTCAAGATTTATTATTGGCGGACATAATCTGAACAGCACAAGAGGCGCATATGATACTGTGTTGATGGTAGACACATTATAAAAACTGCAAGGTAGTAACAAAAAATCAAGAAGAAAAGACTAACAACCTTTTCTAATTACAAAGGATAAAACGTATGTAAGTTACACAATAGAGAAGTCAGAATAAATCGGGTTCATAAATTTGATCTATCCGGTATTTTTTATACCAAACCGTAAAGCCGGATCTACAGTTAACGGAGACCACTCTGGTTGACAATCTCTTCAGGGGGTCACCACACGGTGAGGCTATTTTCTCTATAGTTGAAAGTTTAGAATTCAGAGTTATCACTCTCTTAGACCGGTTGTCACCCAAGACTACAGGACCCAGTCTGTCCATCGACGAGTAAAACAAGGGATTTATACCTTTCCCAAGGGTATTTGCACGTAAGTGACTGAAAAAAAATCCCTACTGGAATTCGTACTCGGCGCTTCTCTGATTCCTAAATCCCGGCTGCTAACCATTACTCCATATATATATATATACATACATACATATATATATATATATATATATATATATATATATATATATATATATATATCTGTGTGTGTGTGAAAAATATATAGAAAATAGGAAAGAACTCGTTACATAGACGCTTTTCTCCATAGACGCTTAACGAGACTAGACGATGTCATCTTCCGCTTTAAATTTAGACACCCAAACCTTACCCTGAATTGACCTCTTTGAATGTAACTGAGATATTGATACAAATTATTAACACCTTACGCCCCTTTTCTTTAAACAATTGCTCTAGCCGTTACCATAGTAATTTTAAATTCAATAATGAATATGCTTATAAAACGCGTAAACTTCAGAAATAAGTTATTCAAAAAAAATTTCG
The DNA here is from genome assembly GCA_963932145.1 of Acanthosepion lycidas. Taxonomy (NCBI): domain Eukaryota; kingdom Metazoa; phylum Mollusca; class Cephalopoda; order Sepiida; family Sepiidae; genus Acanthosepion; species Acanthosepion lycidas. The sequence continues at coordinate 44,635,958 of OZ010592.1, read as the reverse complement.
CTTGAAGATGGAACAGAGCTTAGTACTTTAATTCAGTTTAATTCAAATAATTATATTGAAGTTTTCGGCTCTTGTTTTGAAACATGAGAACTCTTATGTAGCGTGTTGGAATCATATTTTTAAATAAATAATTATATATATATATATATATATATATATATATATATATATATATATAACGGAGGGCGAAAAATGTGACAGAAATTCAAAGTCGAATTGAAATAACAAAAGAGGGCTTCCAAAATCTAAACAAAATATTAAGAAACAGGAACATTACCCTCCTGGGTATAACAAGAAACTACATCCGCGTCCAGGGTAAGACAATAAACTACGTTCGATAGGAAAACCTCTGATTAGTTTTTAATGACCTCTTAATTGCTGATGATTCAAGATCCACCCAGACCCGGTGGGGTAGCACCTGTTTTAGGCAAATATTTAACCCTAAACCTAGGTCAAAACACTATAAATTTGTAAAAAATAGGTTTTAGTACCACAGCCCATTTTGAAAAAATTACCAGCAATGAATTTTTGAAGGAAAAATAATTATTACCAGCAATAGATTTTATGAAATAAAAAATATTACCAGCAATACATTTTTGAAAAAAAAAAAAAAAAAATTATCAGCAATACATTTTTGGAAAAAAATATTGCCTGTAATAAAAATCTCCTTGGCATTAAATAACCCACTGTGCTATGTCGTATCAATGAGTCTATATAACAACGAATGCTGGGAGATTTTTCCTCTGAGATAAAGAGGAAACTTGGAGAAACAGAGATGTGATTCTAAAGAAGAATTTTGAGAATATCACGGACGGATCAAGTGAAGAATTGGGAAGTTTTAAAGAAAATAGACACTTGCTTTTAAAATCTTAAAAGCTGAAAATCTTGAGTTGAGGGAATTTCACACTAATAAGTCATATTAAAGACAAGGGAGGCATAGAAAAGTAGCGAAAATCCTGCCTAGCGATCTTTTGTAAATAGATAACCGAATAGGGATTTCTGGGATAGGGAAGTGAAAAATATTGCTATGCGTTACAACGGAAAATTTCTTAAGAACCCTGATTTATCTGATTCTTTTCATGGGACATCTCATATAATAGAAAATTCTATGGAGATGGTAAGAAATATTTTCCAGGTTTTAAAAGAAGAAAAAATACAAAACATTTACCAATATAATTCCGTCTTTCTTTTTTCTTTCAGTGGTTTTATCCCTCTTTCTTTTGATCCTGGTCGCTGTCCTCTACATAGTCTGTCACCACACCAGGCAGAAAGGAGACTACGACACGAAGGAGGTGAAAGACATGGTTCTCACAGATCGATCAGATATGGCTTTCATGTATAGTCCAGACGGAGTACCCATCCCCCATCGAAAAGAATGGTTTGTTTGAGTGAAACTTACAAATAAAAGAAAAAAAAATATGAAAGAACGAAAGAGAAATAAGAATAAATTGTTTCAATCATGTCTTCCTATCGGCTGCCCAGTGAATGTCGGCTGAAGCTGAAGACTTAACCTTTTAAAGACTGGGAAACATTTTTATCGTCTGCTGTTAATAACACAAGAAAAAAAAAACATCAACAACGAATAGAATGAGAAAATGATTTCTTTTTGACGTCTGAAAAGATATGATAACTGAAAACAAGAGAACGTGAAGAGAAATGAAGAAAAAACATGACTTGTTAATGTGTAGACGATAAAAACCTATTTTTATCAACCCACTAAAAATACCACTGAAAAAAAAAAAGAATAAAAAAATGTTCATCATTTTTTTTCTTAATTCTCAATTCTTAATAATCAATTTTGAAGTCAAGCTATCAGGTTTCTAAGCTGTACTTAAAACTAGAACTATATCGCTTTGCACATGCTAAGTCGTTTCGTGATATAAACAGTCGATAGAAGATAGGTTCGCTCTATCGTCCGGTTCACAGCCTCCCCGGTCTTTTAAACAAGAGTAGAGGTTTATCCTTTATTTCCTGTTTATAATTGGCTTTCCGGTTCCTTCTAAATACTCCTTCACTTCTGTTCTTTTAATGTTACCACCTAAATTCTGAAAATTTGCTTACTATTTATTTATTTTTTGTTCTTCAATAAGAGTAGGTTGGTTCGCATATCGTCCCATTCACACTCCTGCCCGATCACTTGAACAAGAATAGAGGTTTATCTCTCGTTTCTTGTCTGGAACTGAATTTCCGGTTCCTTCTAATATAAAATTCTCTTTCTTTTTCTCTTCCAGTAAGCTCTTTACGTCTTAGTCACATTATTGCCTGGTTTCGTATGAATTGATAATGAAAAAATCATGGCCCTTCACAACTAATGTTTGTCGCTCTAAATAACTCTTACCCTTTATTAGAGCTTTCATATACTTCTTTTATTCAAACACTTCCAGTGCTTGTCTCACTGTTTTCTCTGTCACCAATGCCTTCATAATTATCTGTGAGTGTTAAACTCTCCAAGCATTCTTTCCTTTATGAAATTTCAACATTCTCTTCCTGATTGTTAAAAGCAGTTTTTTTTTTAGTGAGGAATAAAATTTTCCTCTTTGCTCAAATGATCTCGCCATGACGTTTCCTTCCATTCATTGGTAGATCCATGTCACCTTAAGTGTCTTTTTCACCTGTATGGAGCTTGTCCAGGTATCACATCCCTATAGGAATTAGATATTACATAGCAGTTCATCTCATATTTTCTTGTCCGTTCAATATTTGCTTAATTTTAAGGTGTCTTACAATATTTTCTGAACCTTCGGATTTCTGTGTCACAATCACCGTCGTCTGTTTCTACACTGCATACAATTTTAAATTTCCGCATCTGAATGATTTTGACGTCCTCAATTTGTAACTAACACTTTGTTTCGTCTCTTTTGCTGACAACTAATCATTCTCTTGTTATATTAATGGTTTATCCTCTTTGTTGAGCTTTCCCCATCAACAATGCACAATAGTTCTTTTAGTTGTCTTCTTGTCATCAACAAAGTTTTATATGTTTAGTATATGGGGTTTAAGATATACATATTAATTTAAGCAGTTAATAGACATTTTCTATAAGACTATATTTCTTATTAACATAAATTTATAATGTGCGTCACGTATTTGAGTAAATACCACCGTTTATGAAAAAAAGTGTCTTTGACATCTACCGGCCTAGATTATTAAAAGTCTTATGAAAGAAAATGTACGTTTTGATGATCTAGGCCGGTAGATGTTAATTCCACTGCTTGTAAATAAACTGAGGTCCCTACTAAAACACATGTGCCTAATAAAATAATGTTTATAAAAATAAGGGATCTAAAATGCTAGCAAAATGATTTTTAAGGGGTCTCAGGTCAGCCTGAAAAAACTATCTGAATAATAATAATAATAATAACTTTTAGGATCCGTGGAAATTCCGTGGTTCCGGTAATTAATTTTTAATTAGTTAATTAATTAATTTTATCAATTCTTTCACTTTTTTTTTTTTTCTTACACATTGTCTGTATCTTCGCATTCTCTCCCTTATCTGTTTCAATCTCCATTGCCTGTTTATGTTTATATCGAAAAGAAATGGGAAATCCATTTTTTTTTTTTGTATTGAGCACATTCTTTTATCCTTTGCTCCATCTGGTCACAGAGAATTTTATTGAATCTCACTTTTAACGCGTTTATATCTTCATCACAGACTATTACTTGTTCTCCGGCTACTCTATCTATTTCCTTTCAGCCGGTTCTCTTTTCTCTTTTCTCGAGCTTTCTTATCTTCTACTTTTCATCTTTTACACCCTCTCATCCCCACTCCTACCCACTTGCTTTCTTACGTCCTACCTTTTCTCCTTCACACTCCGTTATTCACACCTTCTCTCCTCTCGCCACTTTACCTCCTGTCTTTCTTACATCACACCTTTTTATTCCCACCTCCTCCATTGTTGCTTTCTTACCTCCTACTATTTTTTCTTCTGATTCTACCTCACCTCTCGCTATCTTACCTCCTACCTTTCCTCCTTCAAATTCTCTTTTTTCTCTATCTTTGTATTCTTACCTCCAACCACACCTCTTTTATCTCTTTATTAGTCACCCCTCTGCATTTCGCTTTCTTCCCTTTCCATCTTCACACTCTTCATTTTCCCCCTCTTTCGCTTTCTTACCTCATACCTTTCCTTTTTCACATTCACTTTTATCGCTTTGCTTTCTTCTTCTCTTATTCCTCCTGCCCCTATTGCTTTCTTACCTCCTACCTTTTCTCCTTCAAATTCTCTTTTTTCTCTATCTTTGTATTCTTACCTCCAACCACACCTCTTTTATCTCTTTATTAGTCACCCCTCTGCATTTCGCTTTCTTCCCTTTCCATCTTCACACTCTTCATTTTCCCCCTCTTTCGCTTTCTTACCTCATACCTTTCCTTTTTCACATTCACTTTTATCGCTTTGCTTTCTTCTTCTCTTATTCCTCCTGCCCCTATTGCTTTCTTACCTCTTACCTTTTCTCCTTCAAATTCTCTTTTTTCTCTATCTTTGTATTCTTACCTCCAACCACACCTCTTTTATCTCTTTATTAGTCACCCCTCTGCATTTCGCTTTCTTCCCTTTCCATCTTCACACTCTTCATTTTCCCCCTCTTTCGCTTTCTTACCTCATACCTTTCCTTTTTCACATTCACTTTTATCGCTTTGCTTTCTTCTTCTCTTATTCCTCCTGCCCCTATTGCTTTCTTACCTCCTACCTTTGCTCCTTCAAATTCTCTTTTTTCTCTATCTTTGTATTCTTACCTCCAACCACACCTCTTTTATCTCTTTATTAGTCACCCCTCTGCATTTCGCTTTCTTCCCTTTCCATCTTCACACTCTTCATTTTCCCCCTCTTTCGCTTTCTTACCTCATACCTTTCCTTTTTCACATTCACTTTTATCGCTTTGCTTTCTTCTTCTCTTATTCCTCCTGCCCCTATTGCTTTCTTACCTCCTACCTTTTCTCCTTCAAATTCTCTTTTTTCTCTATCTTTGTATTCTTACCTCCAACCACACCTCTTTTATCTCTTTATTAGTCACCCCTCTGCATTTCGCTTTCTTCCCTTTCCATCTTCACACTCTTCATTTTCCCCCTCTTTCGCTTTCTTACCTCATACCTTTCCTTTTTCACATTCACTTTTATCGCTTTGCTTTCTTCTTCTCTTATTCCTCCTGCCCCTATTGCTTTCTTACCTCCTACCTTTTCTCCTTCAAATTCTCTTTTTTCTCTATCTTTGTATTCTTACCTCCAACCACACCTCTTTTATCTCTTTATTAGTCACCCCTCTGCATTTCGCTTTCTTCCCTTTCCATCTTCACACTCTTCATTTTCCCCCTCTTTCGCTTTCTTACCTCATACCTTTCCTTTTTCACATTCACTTTTATCGCTTTGCTTTCTTCTTCTCTTATTTCTCCTGCCCCTATTGCTTTCTTACCTCCTACCTTTTCTCCTTCAAATTCTCTTTTTTCTCTATCTTTGTATTCTTACCTCCAACCACACCTCTTTTATCTCTTTATTAGTCACCCCTCTGCATTTCGCTTTCTTCCCTTTCCATCTTCACACTCTTCATTTTCCCCCTCTTTCGCTTTCTTACCTCATACCTTTCCTTTTTCACATTCACTTTTATCGCTTTGCTTTCTTCTTCTCTTATTCCTCCTGCCCCTATTGCTTTCTTACCTCTTACCTTTTCTCCTTCAAATTCTCTTTTTTCTCTATCTTTGTATTCTTACCTCCAACCACACCTCTTTTATCTCTTTATTAGTCACCCCTCTGCATTTCGCTTTCTTCCCTTTCCATCTTCACACTCTTCATTTTCCCCCTCTTTCGCTTTCTTACCTCATACCTTTCCTTTTTCACATTCACTTTTATCGCTTTGCTTTCTTCTTCTCTTATTCCTCCTGCCCCTATTGCTTTCTTACCTCCTACCTTTTCTCCTTCAAATTCTCTTTTTTCTCTATCTTTGTATTCTTACCTCCAACCACACCTCTTTTATCTCTTTATTAGTCACCCCTCTGCATTTCGCTTTCTTCCCTTTCCATCTTCACACTCTTCATTTTCCCCCTCTTTCGCTTTCTTACCTCATACCTTTCCTTTTTCACATTCACTTTTATCGCTTTGCTTTCTTCTTCTCTTATTCCTCCTGCCCCTATTGCTTTCTTACCTCCTACCTTTTCTCCTTCAAATTCTCTTTTTTCTCTATCTTTGTATTCTTACCTCCAACCACACCTCTTTTATCTCTTTATTAGTCACCCCTCTGCATTTCGCTTTCTTCCCTTTCCATCTTCACACTCTTCATTTTCCCCCTCTTTCGCTTTCTTACCTCATACCTTTCCTTTTTCACATTCACTTTTATCGCTTTGCTTTCTTCTTCTCTTATTCCTCCTGCCCCTATTGCTTTCTTACCTCCTACCTTTTCTCCTTCAAATTCTCTTTTTTCTCTATCTTTGTATTCTTACCTCCAACCACACCTCTTTTATCTCTTTATTAGTCACCCCTCTGCATTTCGCTTTCTTCCCTTTCCATCTTCACACTCTTCATTTTCCCCCTCTTTCGCTTTCTTACCTCATACCTTTCCTTTTTCACATTCACTTTTATCGCTTTGCTTTCTTCTTCTCTTATTCCTCCTGCCCCTATTGCTTTCTTACCTCTTACCTTTTCTCCTTCAAATTCTCTTTTTTCTCTATCTTTGTATTCTTACCTCCAACCACACCTCTTTTATCTCTTTATTAGTCACCCCTCTGCATTTCGCTTTCTTCCCTTTCCATCTTCACACTCTTCATTTTCCCCCTCTTTCGCTTTCTTACCTCATACCTTTCCTTTTTCACATTCACTTTTATCGCTTTGCTTTCTTCTTCTCTTATTCCTCCTGCCCCTATTGCTTTCTTACCTCCTACCTTTTCTCCTTCAAATTCTCTTTTTTCTCTATCTTTGTATTCTTACCTCCAACCACACCTCTTTTATCTCTTTATTAGTCACCCCTCTGCATTTCGCTTTCTTCCCTTTCCATCTTCACACTCTTCATTTTCCCCCTCTTTCGCTTTCTTACCTCATACCTTTCCTTTTTCACATTCACTTTTATCGCTTTGCTTTCTTCTTCTCTTATTCCTCCTGCCCCTATTGCTTTCTTACCTCTTACCTTTTCTCCTTCAAATTCTCTTTTTTCTCTATCTTTGTATTCTTACCTCCAACCACACCTCTTTTATCTCTTTATTAGTCACCCCTCTGCATTTCGCTTTCTTCCCTTTCCATCTTCACACTCTTCATTTTCCCCCTCTTTCGCTTTCTTACCTCATACCTTTCCTTTTTCACATTCACTTTTATCGCTTTGCTTTCTTCTTCTCTTATTCCTCCTGCCCCTATTGCTTTCTTACCTCCTACCTTTTCTCCTTCAAATTCTCTTTTTTCTCTATCTTTGTATTCTTACCTCCAACCACACCTCTTTTATCTCTTTATTAGTCACCCCTCTGCATTTCGCTTTCTTCCCTTTCCATCTTCACACTCTTCATTTTCCCCCTCTTTCGCTTTCTTACCTCATACCTTTCCTTTTTCACATTCACTTTTATCGCTTTGCTTTCTTCTTCTCTTATTCCTCCTGCCCCTATTGCTTTCTTACCTCCTACCTTTTCTCCTTCAAATTCTCTTTTTTCTCTATCTTTGTATTCTTACCTCCAACCACACCTCTTTTATCTCTTTATTAGTCACCCCTCTGCATTTCGCTTTCTTCCCTTTCCATCTTCACACTCTTCATTTTCCCCCTCTTTCGCTTTCTTACCTCATACCTTTCCTTTTTCACATTCACTTTTATCGCTTTGCTTTCTTCTTCTCTTATTCCTCCTGCCCCTATTGCTTTCTTACCTCCTACCTTTTCTCCTTCAAATTCTCTTTTTTCTCTATCTTTGTATTCTTACCTCCAACCACACCTCTTTTATCTCTTTATTAGTCACCCCTCTGCATTTCGCTTTCTTCCCTTTCCATCTTCACACTCTTCATTTTCCCCCTCTTTCGCTTTCTTACCTCATACCTTTCCTTTTTCACATTCACTTTTATCGCTTTGCTTTCTTCTTCTCTTATTCCTCCTGCCCCTATTGCTTTCTTACCTCCTACCTTTTCTCCTTCAAATTCTCTTTTTTCTCTATCTTTGTATTCTTACCTCCAACCACACCTCTTTTATCTCTTTATTAGTCACCCCTCTGCATTTCGCTTTCTTCCCTTTCCATCTTCACACTCTTCATTTTCCCCCTCTTTCGCTTTCTTACCTCATACCTTTCCTTTTTCACATTCACTTTTATCGCTTTGCTTTCTTCTTCTCTTATTCCTCCTGCCCCTATTGCTTTCTTACCTCCTACCTTTTCTCCTTCAAATTCTCTTTTTTCTCTATCTTTGTATTCTTACCTCCAACCACACCTCTTTTATCTCTTTATTAGTCACCCCTCTGCATTTCGCTTTCTTCCCTTTCCATCTTCACACTCTTCATTTTCCCCCTCTTTCGCTTTCTTACCTCATACCTTTCCTTTTTCACATTCACTTTTATCGCTTTGCTTTCTTCTTCTCTTATTCCTCCTGCCCCTATTGCTTTCTTACCTCTTACCTTTTCTCCTTCAAATTCTCTTTTTTCTCTATCTTTGTATTCTTACCTCCAACCACACCTCTTTTATCTCTTTATTAGTCACCCCTCTGCATTTCGCTTTCTTCCCTTTCCATCTTCACACTCTTCATTTTCCCCCTCTTTCGCTTTCTTACCTCATACCTTTCCTTTTTCACATTCACTTTTATCGCTTTGCTTTCTTCTTCTCTTATTCCTCCTGCCCCTATTGCTTTCTTACCTCTTACCTTTTCTCCTTCAAATTCTCTTTTTTCTCTATCTTTGTATTCTTACCTCCAACCACACCTCTTTTATCTCTTTATTAGTCACCCCTCTGCATTTCGCTTTCTTCCCTTTCCATCTTCACACTCTTCATTTTCCCCCTCTTTCGCTTTCTTACCTCATACCTTTCCTTTTTCACATTCACTTTTATCGCTTTGCTTTCTTCTTCTCTTATTCCTCCTGCCCCTATTGCTTTCTTACCTCTTACCTTTTCTCCTTCAAATTCTCTTTTTTCTCTATCTTTGTATTCTTACCTCCAACCACACCTCTTTTATCTCTTTATTAGTCACCCCTCTGCATTTCGCTTTCTTCCCTTTCCATCTTCACACTCTTCATTTTCCCCCTCTTTCGCTTTCTTACCTCATACCTTTCCTTTTTCACATTCACTTTTATCGCTTTGCTTTCTTCTTCTCTTATTCCTCCTGCCCCTATTGCTTTCTTACCTCCTACCTTTTCTCCTTCAAATTCTCTTTTTTCTCTATCTTTGTATTCTTACCTCCAACCACACCTCTTTTATCTCTTTATTAGTCACCCCTCTGCATTTCGCTTTCTTCCCTTTCCATCTTCACACTCTTCATTTTCCCCCTCTTTCGCTTTCTTACCTCATACCTTTCCTTTTTCACATTCACTTTTATCGCTTTGCTTTCTTCTTCTCTTATTCCTCCTGCCCCTATTGCTTTCTTACCTCCTACCTTTTCTCCTTCAAATTCTCTTTTTTCTCTATCTTTGTATTCTTACCTCCAACCACACCTCTTTTATCTCTTTATTAGTCACCCCTCTGCATTTCGCTTTCTTCCCTTTCCATCTTCACACTCTTCATTTTCCCCCTCTTTCGCTTTCTTACCTCATACCTTTCCTTTTTCACATTCACTTTTATCGCTTTGCTTTCTTCTTCTCTTATTCCTCCTGCCCCTATTGCTTTCTTACCTCCTACCTTTTCTCCTTCAAATTCTCTTTTTTCTCTATCTTTGTATTCTTACCTCCAACCACACCTCTTTTATCTCTTTATTAGTCACCCCTCTGCATTTCGCTTTCTTCCCTTTCCATCTTCACACTCTTCATTTTCCCCCTCTTTCGCTTTCTTACCTCATACCTTTCCTTTTTCACATTCACTTTTATCGCTTTGCTTTCTTCTTCTCTTATTCCTCCTGCCCCTATTGCTTTCTTACCTCCTACCTTTTCTCCTTCAAATTCTCTTTTTTCTCTATCTTTGTATTCTTACCTCCAACCACACCTCTTTTATCTCTTTATTAGTCACCCCTCTGCATTTCGCTTTCTTCCCTTTCCATCTTCACACTCTTCATTTTCCCCCTCTTTCGCTTTCTTACCTCATACCTTTCCTTTTTCACATTCACTTTTATCGCTTTGCTTTCTTCTTCTCTTATTCCTCCTGCCCCTATTGCTTTCTTACCTCCTACCTTTTCTCCTTCAAATTCTCTTTTTTCTCTATCTTTGTATTCTTACCTCCAACCACACCTCTTTTATCTCTTTATTAGTCACCCCTCTGCATTTCGCTTTCTTCCCTTTCCATCTTCACACTCTTCATTTTCCCCCTCTTTCGCTTTCTTACCTCATACCTTTCCTTTTTCACATTCACTTTTATCGCTTTGCTTTCTTCTTCTCTTATTCCTCCTGCCCCTATTGCTTTCTTACCTCCTACCTTTTCTCCTTCAAATTCTCTTTTTTCTCTATCTTTGTATTCTTACCTCCAACCACACCTCTTTTATCTCTTTATTAGTCACCCCTCTGCATTTCGCTTTCTTCCCTTTCCATCTTCACACTCTTCATTTTCCCCCTCTTTCGCTTTCTTACCTCATACCTTTCCTTTTTCACATTCACTTTTATCGCTTTGCTTTCTTCTTCTCTTATTCCTCCTGCCCCTATTGCTTTCTTACCTCTTACCTTTTCTCCTTCAAATTCTCTTTTTTCTCTATCTTTGTATTCTTACCTCCAACCACACCTCTTTTATCTCTTTATTAGTCACCCCTCTGCATTTCGCTTTCTTCCCTTTCCATCTTCACACTCTTCATTTTCCCCCTCTTTCGCTTTCTTACCTCATACCTTTCCTTTTTCACATTCACTTTTATCGCTTTGCTTTCTTCTTCTCTTATTCCTCCTGCCCCTATTGCTTTCTTACCTCTTACCTTTTCTCCTTCAAATTCTCTTTTTTCTCTATCTTTGTATTCTTACCTCCAACCACACCTCTTTTATCTCTTTATTAGTCACCCCTCTGCATTTCGCTTTCTTCCCTTTCCATCTTCACACTCTTCATTTTCCCCCTCTTTCGCTTTCTTACCTCATACCTTTCCTTTTTCACATTCACTTTTATCGCTTTGCTTTCTTCTTCTCTTATTCCTCCTGCCCCTATTGCTTTCTTACCTCTTACCTTTCCTCCTTTAAATTCTCTTTTTTCTCTATCTTTGTATTCTTACCTCCAACCACACCTCTTTTATCTCTTTATTAGTCACCCCTCTGCATTTCGCTTTCTTCCCTTTCCATCTTCACACTCTTCATTTTCCCCCTCTTTCGCTTTCTTACCTCATACCTTTCCTTTTTCACATTCACTTTTATCGCTTTGCTTTCTTCTTCTCTTATTCCTCCTGCCCCTATTGCTTTCTTACCTCTTACCTTTCCTCCTTTAAATTCTCTTTTTTCTCTATCTTTGTATTCTTACCTCCAACCACACCTCTTTTATCTCTTTATTAGTCACCCCTCTGCATTTCGCTTTCTTCCCTTTCCATCTTCACACTCTTCATTTTCCCCCTCTTTCGCTTTCTTACCTCATACCTTTCCTTTTTCACATTCACTTTTATCGCTTTGCTTTCTTCTTCTCTTATTCCTCCTGCCCCTATTGCTTTCTTACCTCTTACCTTTTCTCCTTCAAATTCTCTTTTTTCTCTATCTTTGTATTCTTACCTCCAACCACACCTCTTTTATCTCTTTATTAGTCACCCCTCTGCATTTCGCTTTCTTCCCTTTCCATCTTCACACTCTTCATTTTCCCCCTCTTTCGCTTTCTTACCTCATACCTTTCCTTTTTCACATTCACTTTTATCGCTTTGCTTTCTTCTTCTCTTATTCCTCCTGCCCCTATTGCTTTCTTACCTCCTACCTTTTCTCCTTCAAATTCTCTTTTTTCTCTATCTTTGTATTCTTACCTCCAACCACACCTCTTTTATCTCTTTATTAGTCACCCCTCTGCATTTCGCTTTCTTCCCTTTCCATCTTCACACTCTTCATTTTCCCCCTCTTTCGCTTTCTTACCTCATACCTTTCCTTTTTCACATTCACTTTTATCGCTTTGCTTTCTTCTTCTCTTATTCCTCCTGCCCCTATTGCTTTCTTACCTCTTACCTTTCCTCCTTTAAATTCTCTTTTTTCTCTATCTTTGTATTCTTACCTCCAACCACACCTCTTTTATCTCTTTATTAGTCACCCCTCTGCATTTCGCTTTCTTCCCTTTCCATCTTCACACTCTTCATTTTCCCCCTCTTTCGCTTTCTTACCTCATACCTTTCCTTTTTCACATTCACTTTTATCGCTTTGCTTTCTTCTTCTCTTATTCCTCCTGCCCCTATTGCTTTCTTACCTCTTACCTTTCCTCCTTTAAATTCTCTTTTTTCTCTATCTTTGTATTCTTACCTCCAACCACACCTCTTTTATCTCTTTATTAGTCACCCCTCTGCATTTCGCTTTCTTCCCTTTCCATCTTCACACTCTTCATTTTCCCCCTCTTTCGCTTTCTTACCTCATACCTTTCCTTTTTCACATTCACTTTTATCGCTTTGCTTTCTTCTTCTCTTATTCCTCCTGCCCCTATTGCTTTCTTACCTCCTACCTTTTCTCCTTCAAATTCTCTTTTTTCTCTATCTTTGTATTCTTACCTCCAACCACACCTCTTTTATCTCTTTATTAGTCACCCCTCTGCATTTCGCTTTCTTCCCTTTCCATCTTCACACTCTTCATTTTCCCCCTCTTTCGCTTTCTTACCTCATACCTTTCCTTTTTCACATTCACTTTTATCGCTTTGCTTTCTTCTTCTCTTATTCCTCCTGCCCCTATTGCTTTCTTACCTCTTACCTTTTCTCCTTCAAATTCTCTTTTTTCTCTATCTTTGTATTCTTACCTCCAACCACACCTCTTTTATCTCTTTATTAGTCACCCCTCTGCATTTCGCTTTCTTCCCTTTCCATCTTCACACTCTTCATTTTCCCCCTCTTTCGCTTTCTTACCTCATACCTTTCCTTTTTCACATTCACTTTTATCGCTTTGCTTTCTTCTTCTCTTATTCCTCCTGCCCCTATTGCTTTCTTACCTCTTACCTTTCCTCCTTTAAATTCTCTTTCTCTACCGCTTCGCTTTTTTTTTAACTCATACCTTTCCTCCTTCACATTCTCTTATTTCACTCCTCATTTCTCTTTCTTACCTTTTCTTCGTTCACCCTCACGTATTCTGCCTCCTCGTTTCTCTCTCTTACAGCTTACATTTCCTTTTCTCTACCCTCTTATTCTCCCATCACCCTTTGCTTTCTTTATCCTCCTACTTCTGCACCCAATCTCCTTCTTTTTCTACAATGTCTTTGCGCTTAATATTATTATTAAGATTTCGAAGCCAGGAAGCAAGAGTGATTGCAACTCGAAAGTGCTGGGAATTGAACTGATACTACACTCTAATCATTTATTTTCAGCGAAATAACTCTTTAGAGCGTAGCAGTTCACGATTCTTCACAGGCTACTTTTTCTAGATTGCTTTTTGTATGGGCACGAATAGTTTTCTGTTGCCTTCTTCACGGTTTTGAATTCAGAGACTTCTTGTCTGAGAATTGTTTCCATCCAAAGCTGTAGTGTTGGTTAGGCTTTAAAGACAATGATGATGTTTAATTCATGTTTTCTTTTTCAACTACTTTTGAGCGAAAGTGAAGGCAATAGACGAGGCCAGAATTTGAACTCGGCCCGCCCATTCAACGTTTCATGGAGATAATAGTCCCACTAACTTCACATGAGTTTAGGCAATACAATGGAGAGGAGATGCCTGTTCAGCTGATTGGTGAGTTTCTGCTGCTGTGGCGTAAGTTGTTTAATGTCGAGTAAAATAGATTTGAACGACTCAAATCAGTTTAAAGTCACTTTAACAAATTGAAACAATTTTTATGGGTCGCCGTCTAAAATCTATTCCGTCACCGGAGCATCTGAATCCACGAATTCCGGACTTTTAGCAACATTATCACTCCACTGGCCATCGCTCGCCTTGTACGGTCTTTCCTTGAAAATGGCTAACGATGGTCGAAACTACTCAAAATATTATACACAATTTTCGCAAGTCCCTTTGAATGTTCCCACCCGATATCAAAGGATTTATTCGAAAACATTCCGTTCTATTTAATACCATACACATACAACTCCATCTCCTCCGACAGAAGTAGCAATCTTTTGAAGAATATACTCAGATATCTAAATAACCAGATCCCGACAGCTGATCCTTCCTCTGAAATAACCCCAACAGATCAAGAAGACTTTTCTGTAAAATTCAATACAGTAAGTCCCCGGGTTACGACAGTCCCGACTTAGGCGATTCGTGGTTATGACGCAATCTCCATTAATCATGTTTCGCCTTATGCTGTTTGCCTTGTACATACGACGCATGATTCCGAGTACAAGAGAGACAAGATCTTACGCTTCGTTTTCTCATCTACCGAGAGCCAATGTCATCACTGGCAATAAATATACAAGCAACTTAAAACAATTTCATTTCATTATATGTATTATATATCTCCCATTTGTCCTTTTAGTCCTAATTATAACATGTATCATAGAAATGTGTTGATATATCTCATATTACTTTATGGTTGCGTTAGCATATGTGAGTGACGTAAGTGCTTCTACAGGGAAAATCACTAGGACGTTCCTACTTACACCGAAAATCGCGTTACGACGTATCGTAGAAAAGGATCTTTGTCGTAAGTCGAGGACCCGCTGTACATTAAAAGCCAATCTAGTAACGTTCAATCATCGCCGAACAGATCTGAAATTATCAGCTATCAAGATAAACTGTTGTTCTCTCAAGATGGATTCTTGAACGCTCCTTGGGACTCGAGTTCATCTAAAATCTCAAGTGAAACTCTCATATACGATGCATATGAGAGTCCTCTTTACAAATGCTGGAAAAAATTATCGTACCTGACTCCTTCTATTGTGTTCTAGCTTAGCAAGAGACAGATCAGACTCAAAATGGTATATTTCTGTCACTTCCGGGCTGACGGCACCATATCCTAACTCTTCAGCTTTTATAGAGTTCGAAAACGTTTCCTTTCCATCATGCAAGCCGTTTCCCAGAGACGAAAAGTAGCAAACCACTTGAAACCCCATCGCTACTTCCAAGTTAAATGATCTGACGAGCCAGATTCCTTCACAGCTAAAACACGCTAAGAGAGGCACAGTGAGGAAAAACATTCTATTCCTATTACATTAGTAAGAAGGGGGATCTACTCGAAGATTCTTTCTCAATCATTAAATTCTTAGCTGTTTTCTAAGGAGCTACACATCCTTCATTCTCCTCTTCCGCACATGAAACAAACTCTAACTTGAGTGGCTCTAAGTTAAATTAGACAGGAAATAGAAAATAACTTTTCTATTTCCTGCCACATCTAACTTTATATACAAAAACTCATTCCACATCGGGGTTGATAAGACAGACGACCGATATCTTCGTCTGCCGAAATAGAATGTTCCCCATGTAAGATAATTTGGGATTTATTTGTTTATTAATTATATATATTTTTTATATAATAGTAAGAATAATATATATATATATTTTTTTTTATGAAAAGTAATGTAAGTGGTAATGTTTAGTTATCGAATTAGTATTTAAAACGTAAAACATTGGATTGAACTTTGCAAGAACTAGCTCAGCTTACCTCGTTATGAATGCCGGGGAAATAGCGCGAATCAAAACCGGATGAAGCAAAAGACGAGACTATATAGGAGGGAAGGCGGGGGGGGGGAAGCCTTTATTTCATTGGCTGATGTTGACTGATGTATGTCAATAAGAACGGTCGGAATCCTAGCCATATCTGATTTTTTCTTTGCAATGACGAGGTGCGCAGCAGGACGCTATCAAGATGCAGCCTGACCCTTGTAGAATCAGGTCGGGGTTGCTGTGTGAGCGGATATGATGTAAAACACGAAATTGGTGATATGATGCAAAACCCGAAATCGAAAATGAAGTCAGTCCATCACTGAATACCATCCTTGATGCATCTGAAACGTATTACTCTACTATATATATATATATATATATATATATATATATATATATATATATATATATATATGTATATATATATGAAGAAAAATATACGGAAAAAAACAAACAAAAATCCTTATATGCAATTATGCTGTTTTAATGTTAATATAATGTCAACGTCGGGCGTTTCGGTCTAATAAACCATCTTCAGGACATATTCATAAAATATAATTAACATTATCAATTCAACATGACAAAGACGATAATGTTAATTATATTTTATGAATATGTCCTGAAGATGGTTTATTAGACCGAAACGTCCGACGTTGACATTATATTAACATTAAAACAGCATAATTGCATATAAGGATTTTTGTTTGTTTTTTCCGTATATTTTTCTTCATACTGTCGGATCTATATCCATATATTTGCTTACACACACACACACACACACACACATATATATATATATATATATATATGTGTGTGTGTGTGTGTGTGTGTGTGTGTGTGTGTGTGTGTGTGAGTGCGTGCGTGTGTGTGTGTGTACAGAGAAGTAATGTAGTTTTAAGATTTTCATCACTTCATATTTAACTTTTAGTAGGATACTAATATTTTAGTAGACGCACCGTTTATTTATTAAACGGCATATTTATTTATTTTCTTTTACTGGCTTGAATATTGAAGAATTCATATTAACTATGAGTATCCACTAGAAATAAATTTTAAGTCATAAAATCTAACGGTTTAATAGTTAAAAAAAATCCATTACTTCTTTAGAAATTGCTTTGTTTACGCTTGGATACGAAACTGAGTAGATTAAAATTTCTAGAGTCTATGAGAAGTGGGATTCGGCCTTGCTCGATTGACAAATGTTCTTCGTGGCTGAGTCGGTATAAGCACATCGTATCATTTTCTCATGTTAAAAGGGGACGTTGGATGGATCAATATTTGTCTTTAATGAGATAAATAGACGTAGCGTCAACTCAAATATGAATAACCACTAAAAATAGACTCTACATGATAATATATATATATATATATATATATATATATATATATATATATATATACAAAGAGATAATCACACATAGAATCAATCAGCAATATTAATGCTATTATTGGCGACATCCATCGCTAGTAGTGTATAATGTATGCATTAAAATACTGTTAATCCATAGAGTGACGTGATCCTCATTTATAAAACAGTTGTCTGTTGTTTCCAGTTTATATGTTGTTTAAATGCAAGTACTTTCGAATAACCCTTTATTCATCGTCAGGCATATGTTTTCCTTATAAAATCAAAAAAATTGAAGATGAAATAATTGTTTGTCGACCGAAAGATGTTTTTTTTTTTTTTGAATATGTGCTATTATTGACGGTTGTGTACAATCTCGGAACGTGCAAAGACGCTATGGATTAACAGTTAATACATTAAACACTACTAGCGATGGATGTCGCCAATAACAGCATTAATATTGCTGATTGATTCTATGTGTCATCATCTCTTTGTATATAAATTATATGCTGCCTAATGTTTTATATATATATATATATATATATATATAGATAGTGAGATATATAATCCGGTGTTCTTATAGATATTTTTATTTTTACAAAATAGTGCTCAATGTAAAATTTTGCTTGAGGATGAAATGGAACTAATGTCTTTAATTTAATTACAAAATTAAATTCCGGGTTTTTAGCTTCCATTTTTGAAACATGGTTAGAACTGTGTAGCGAAAAAAACATATTTTAAGTCAATTAATTTCTAATATATATATATATATATATATATATATATATATATATATATATATATATTGTGAATTTAGGCAGCAAATTCTCTTTTAAACACGTCTGATTAAATAAAATGCAAATATTATGTCTGCTTATAATCCGTTGATATTCACATATCATATATTATACAAAATACAATACAATCAATTTAATTCATTGCAATATCTTCTGCCCACCAACTGATGTATTGAGTAAAACTAACATGATATATCAATTCAAATATCGCTTGGGAGAATGTATCTCCGACAGAAAAACAAATATATATACATTGGATATACGACAAATATATTATCAAGACGTTTTACTCTACACATGTCTGACCATTCATCCATTGCGAGACATTTACACTAACATTCCTGTCTACATTCACAATATAGAATAATACTGATCGATAACACAACTATTCTACACCAAGATAATAGCAAATTAATACTACAGGTCCTTGAAGCAATCTACATTAAAATATTGATATTGACAGTGAATAGAATCAACTAACAATACTGTAATGATGTTTTAAAATGTCTATAAAAAGAACAGTTTTCATATTTTAATGCGCACTTGACCATGACATTCAGACATTTAGACATTAAGAAAGCATAACTGTCAGCCGTTGCATTTAAACGGAAAAAAACAGTAATGGATGGATACACATAGTTTTTGCCTTACCAGTTGCACCCCTGACAATGATCACAGAAAGAGGATGGAAAATACTTGGGAAATAAAAGTGATTCCCACTGTTACACAACATTTATTGCATCATTTGATTGTAATACATTGGGAAATATCCGTGAATAAAAACAGATTATGCTATAAATAAACATAATATTTATAATTTATTTAATAAGACATGCCTAAAAGTATATATATATCCGACGTATGAGGGTCAAGCAGATCAGTTCTCAGGAAACCGACAGCCGGACAACAGCACATGAGATTTGATTATAGTGGTGAAGGCTCTGTGCAGAACCATCCACACATTTTGAAGGGCCGAATACAACAGACCTGGTGCACTACGTGCCACAAGGTCCTCAAACGACCCTCCGCAGGTTATGAATTCAGAGTTGTCCTTCTACTTGACCAGTTGCCATCCAAGGCTATAGAACCCACTCTGTTCTGCTATTTACCCATAGGAGGGAGAAGAAGAAGGTTCACACCTTTCCAAGAGTATTAGCACGTAATGTATTTAGCACGAAATGGATTCGACTGGAATTCGAACTCGGCTCAATCCAAGCCGCAATCTTTTATTCCACCGTGCCTATATATATATATATATATATATATATATATATATTATAATTGTTGGGAATCCTTGAATATTATAATAAATTATAGGGATACCTCCCCGTACGTTGTTAATTGGATCTAGAGGTCATGAAAAACATAACCCCACTATAAACCGCAAATAAGCACTCCCCATTTATTGCCTATTACAGTATTTATGATATAATTCTGAATAAAATAATAAATTTACACCTTATTTTCCAGCGATAAAGCCTTACACTTGGCATTAGAACTTACACTGGAACTTTTCTTTGTAGCCATGGGCAAATATCTATTCTAAATCATGACTGAAGTGTAATTGAAAGAACGTCGACGGCAGAGCACAGATGTAAAAAAAAAGTCTTAAATCAAAATCGATGTTGGAGTGGAAAACAACACACGAGTACCCCCTGTCAGCAGAAATATGAAATAAGAACATCTGCTGAAAATAAATTATCATGCTATTTTTTTGTTTTTGATAAATTCATGATTATATATATATATATATATATATATATATATATATATATATATATATATATATATATATATTAAATTTAATTCAAAATTTATTTAAATATGATTTTATATGTGTTTATTGTTATTTTAGTTTTATGAAGTTTCTAATATTTTTAACGACGGATATAAACTCGAGTTTTAAACGACCTAAGGCGAGTTTTATTTTTCCATAATCGACGTATCTTCGAAAATTACTTACCTGGAGACGACTTATGTCGAGGTATCCCTGTATACATTGGGGTCCTCTTGACGCCGCATCCGAATTAAAGCTTGCCAAACTTAGCAGAGGTCGTATTCATTCGGACTTGAAAATAGTAGGAGTTTCCGTAAGAATTTGGATTCACAAGCGGTCCTCTGCCGCATGTATGAGCGCTTTTTGGATAGTGTGATCCGGTTTGAATTCAGAGTTTCTTTCTCCTCACCCAGACTGCTCTGCTAATTTACCCAGAGCTGAAGGGAGAAAAGACGGATTCATGCCTTTACCAAGGGTTCATAGCACGTAATAAACACGACTGACACTCAAATTCCTCAGTCCGAGTCGCTAATCTAGTATTTTATATTTAGATATATAGATTATATTTATTTTATATTTAGATCATATTGATTATTTATTTTATTACATAATATTGCTCGTTTATAAGACATTACGCCGAGATTTTCATTTACAAAAAATCTGTAAACATACACAAAAAATTTATTTTATACTGATATGTATTTTTGTGTGTTAACATATTTTTCATGTTTGATAACTTAGAAGTGAGGCCTCATAAACGAGAAATATGATTTTTTTTTTTGCATTGCCAATAAATTTCATAATAAAGCGGGTCAGGTTATCTTGCTCAAGACAGACCTATTGTTATTACGGCTGTTGTATATGTCGGTGCCCCTGACTTTCTAATCTTTTGCGCAAGTCAGGTTATCTTGCCCAAGACAGACCTAATGTTCTAAAGACTGCTGTCTATGCGGCACCAATATGATCCTAATCTGAGTCTGTTTATCTTGACCTAGAGAGATCTACTGTTTTTATGACTACTTTATATGTGGTGCTCCTCGGATCAAAAATGTATTACAAGAGACTTTGCCCTAGACACACCTACTTTTGTCATGATTACTCTATTTCTGTTACCGCTATAATATGTGACAGGAGTTGTGATCAAGAATTCTAAAAGTACTTGCTCATTTATAGCAGGTTTTCGTGTGACCTTCACAAAACAAGCCAGCCGAACTAACATCTGACTATATCTTCGTCTATTTTCCTTAAAATATAAATTTCCGAGAAAATATATTATACAAATATAAGAGAGATAAATACCAATAATAGTATATAATAATTTTTAAGGGGTCTGCTGAGAAATAAAACTATTTCAAAGGTCCTACAAAAAAGATAAAAGTCGTTGAGAAAAGCTACTCTAAACGTACAATAATTGGTTTATGCTTATCCAATCAACGTTTCTCTTTCATGTTTCTCTTGGCTGACTGCAGGGCCGTCCACGGGACTCTTACCAGTTTTATATTATTTTTTGGTTATCATTCTTTCACCAGAAATTATTTTTTGATGTTTTTTTTTAAATTATTTTAATTAAATAATTGATTTTACGTGAGTTATGCAATCCCTTTGTGTGAAATAAGTGATAATCAGAAGGTGGCAGGCGCGGATAATATTCCCTGCTTGGAAGAATTTCTAATTCCAAGAACATGACTGCTGTGTTCTATTTTCAACCCGACTATAGGTGTTGGTGAGTAGCAGTTTTTTGTTTTTAAACACCGCAAGAGATTTTACTCTTCCAAAGCCACATTCAAATGTTCGCATTTCGTACTGTAACATTGGGAAATGGTTACTGTTCAAGGTCATAGCGATACATCAAGAAAATAACCCTGTCAACACCACAAAAATCGGAGTTAAATTTCTTCAAGACTTTCTGTTTAATCTGAGTTGCTGAACGCTTTTCATCAATACGAATTCTCGTCAATAATTCATTTTTCATCACCAGTGACTATTTTGCACCCCAAATGACTGTTTGTTTTTCCCGAGCGAGAATAAAAACACGAGTAATTAAACGCTTATCAAGGTTTATTTCCATGATTTTCCTGTTGATACCGCTTTTTTAAAATGTTATCTGAATAAAAATCATCATGTGAATGATATACAACTAATTTTACAAGCAATAAAAAGCTATGTGATCTTTAAAGACAGTTCTAAGAATTCCCAATCATTGTACAAATTATAACTCTAGGACATGTTTTCCTCAAGTTTTCATATATTACATTTTATGGTAAAAAATATAAACATTTAATTATTTTTTTGATTTCAATGCTTATTTTCCAAATCAAATGTCTTTTGATTTTGCTTTCCTTTTCTGTTCAAATACAAAATGCCCCTCCCAGATAACCAAGCAGTTCTCGTACCCATCTCAGAGCACCAAGAAGTTCTCGCACAGCTCTCAGAAGACCAGTCATTTCTCGTTCACCTCTTAAACCACCAATCAGTTATCGCTCACTTCACAAAACCCTAGTTAGTTCTCGCACACTTCTCAAACCATCAACCAGTTCTCGCACACTTCTCAAACCACCAATCAGTTCTCGCACACTTCTCAAACCCCCAGTTAGTTCTCGCACACTTCTCAAACCCCCAATCAGTTCTCGCTCAACTCTCAAACCCCCAGTTAGTTCTCGCACACTTCTCAAACCATCAATCAGTACTCGCACACTTCTCAAACCCCCAGTTAGTTCTCGCACACTTCTCAAACCACGAATCAGTTCTCGCACTCTACTCAGATGAACAATCAGTTCTCGCACCCCTCCCAAACCAATAATCAGTTCTCGCACACTTCTCAAACTCCCAGTTAGTTCTCGCGCACTTCTCAATCCACTAATCAGTTCTCGCTCACCTCTCAAACCACCAGTTAGTTCTCGCACACTTCTCAAACCATCAATCAGTTCTCGCACACTTCTCAAACCAGCAATCAGTTCTCGCACTCTACTCAGATGAACAATCAGTTCTCGCACACTTCTCAAACAACCAATCAGTTCTCACTCACCTCTCAAACCACCAGTTAGTTCTTGCACACTTCTCAAACCACGAATCAGTTCTCGCACTCTACTCAGATGAACAATCAGTTCTCGCACCCCTCCCAAACCAATAATCAGTTCTCGCACACTTCTCAAACTCCCAGTTAGTTCTCTCGCACACCTCTCAAACAACCAATCAATAGTAAGCAATCTTCCTGGTACTATCTCATCGCTATATCCCTTCATTGTTGTCTAAGTCGATATTAGTTACTGTTCACATATAGAGAATGCGTGAGATTTGAAGGCTTCTTCGGAGTTCGAATGTGATCTAATAATGCCAATGGCACGCTTTGTTTACCTCTATAAGCTTCGGAGGACATGACCGCGATGGTATTATAACAAGCTTCTATTGTTATTTTGCGCTATAAATCCACCGAATGATGTAAACCTGATAGATTTCAATTAATAAGCAACACATATAATTTAAAAATAAATAAATTTTACAGGAAAAAGCGAGACGCCATTGTTACTATTATACCGGACACTAGGCAAGGGATTCACAGATGCAAAACAATATGGCCGACCCTCAAATAAATTTGCTGCCAGTCAATCCAAAAAGTTCAGCGTATAGAATCTTATAATAGACACATCAGCATTGACGGGTTATTTATTTCTCGACGGATATATCGCGGTAGTCAATAGGAATTTATCCTTAATAATCAACCCACAAGATTGGATAAGTTTGTGAATAACATGTTTGGCGAGAAAGAACGAGATTCAAAATGGCTGACAGAATACAATAAAGATAATGCCAAAAAATTCATTTTTTTTTTATTTCCCTTTCTTTCCTTGCAATTTATTGGTGCTTAATACCCAGAAGAGTTCCATCTCAAGTCCGAGATTAGAAATTATGAAGACGTGCTAAATCCAGTTGTTTTGTTTGGCCACAAAGACTCAGGTTTCATTCGTTGCTGTTTCCATACGAGAAGAGATACCGCCGTTTGGAAATAATAGGATAATTTTCTGAGAAAGTGCTGAAGGACTTAAGCAGAGAGAAGAAATATGTGGGCAAAATCACAGACTGCAACGAATTACGAGATGATTCGATAAGTATTATTGCAACGATACTTTCGCTATTCTAAAATGACTAAATTATAATATATCGTATTTTTCTGCTTATCTCTTTACCGGTGGTAGAGAAAAATGACTTAATGCCAGCCACCGGTTGAACAGAGGTAGAGAAAATGTCTTAATGCTCAGTGACCGGTTGAACGGTGGGTAAACACGTGTAACGATTTTTTTTTATCTATCCTGAAACATTACATACCAATTATTTGCGAATTTTGACTCAGGAGCTCCGGCAGAAGGCTTTAAATTGTTCAGGAACGCAGGGCTCAAAGTGTTAGGAACTACAATATGCAAGAAACTGTGGAGAGCCATGATCGCTCACCTCTTGAAGGAACGTCACACTGAATAAGAGGTGGAATAAGGCTTAGAAGAGCTAACAAAAGGACATAATTATTAACCCTTTAAGCCCTGACCATCGCTTTACCGGTGGTAGAGAAAAATGACCTAATGCCCAGCCACCGGTTGAACGGTGGTGGGGAAAATGACCTAATGCCCAGCCACCGGTTGAACGGTGGTGGGGAAAATGATGTAATGACCAGCCACCGGTTGAACAGTGAGAGAGAAAAATGTTTTAATGTCCAGCCACTGGTTGAATGGTGGCAAAACACTTGTAACTATTTTTACGTCTACTGTGAAACATTACATACCAATTATTTGCGAATTTTGAGTCAGGAGCTCCGACAGAAGGCTTAAAATTGTTTAGCAACGCGGGTTTCAAAGAGTTAATAGGCGCTTCGATGCATTTAGACGTCCTCAAATAATTCCGAATGAAGAAATCGGAAAAAAATTACTTTAACTTCATTTTCTACTGAATAGCATAATTTAAGAGAATCTATTTTTATGAAAGAAACTTTGAGTTCTGGCTCATTTAGTTCAAGGACTTCAAAGAATTCTTTAACGTGGACGGACGTGGAGGCCTTTCATCCGAGTATTAGTATTCGTTGGTTGGCGCCAACATTAAGAAGAAAAAAAACGTAATGCTCAGTCAACGGCGAGTGGCCTGGCGAGTGGCCTGGCGAGTGGCCTGGCGAGGTCAGTTGTTGTAGAAATATACTTCAGAACAGTGCGATTACTACCATTCTCTGATATGAAAGGTAAGCTATAGCACAAAAGCCAGCAACTCCCGACTGAAGTTATTTTGAAGGATTTCAAACAACTTTATGTTTATTTTCGAGTTTAGCCATTGACCATAATCAGTCAGCCAGTAAGTTATGTGCCATGCGTAATACACGCTTGGGCGGTCATGTATCTTTCGCAGTAGGCTACCATTTATTTCTGCGGTAGACCAGTTGGCGTCCAAGGCTATAGAACCTGGTCTGTCCTGCTATTTACTCAAAGCTGGGGGAGAAGAAGAGGATTCATACCTTTCCCAAAGGGGTTCTAGGTAAATTGCTCAAAATCAATTGCTCGATAGTAAATTGATCGAAATCAATTGCTCGAAAAATAATTTCTCGAACTGTCAATTGCTGGAAAGGCAACTCGAAGGACCACGTAAACTGCGCCGTCTCACGATACGTCAACGGAGCTGGATATAATAGCCACAACACTCAAATTTAGCAGTCCTGATATTTTTTTGTATATTTATTTTCTATTTCTATTTCAATAATTTTGGAGATCACAAACCGTAGTGATGGACATAACTTTTGTTGAGAGCAAATAAGGAAAAAAGAAGTTGTGTTTGGATGGATATCTATATATTAAGGACAAAACAGTGAGCAATAAGATTTACTGGAAATGTGAAATGTGTAAAAAAAGGAAATGCTTAGCACGTGTTTTATTTTTTTAATCGCAGGTTTCGAGCTAACTGCCTTTCGAGAAAAAAATAAGACCTGCTATATAAATGGACTCGTTCTTTAATTTTAACAGTTCAGTTAACAACAATAAAGTTTTATTATTTTATCTTATAGTAAATATTAGAACAATGTAGTTTCATTTTTTTTTTAACCTACAGGTTTCGAGCAAACTGCATTTCCAGTAACTTGCTGTCGAGTAACTTACCGGATACGTTCCAAGGGTTTTAGCACATAAGTGAATGTAATGAATTCGACTGGAATTCGAACTCGGCTCTCCGATTCCCACAGCCCGAGCCGCTATCGCTTACTCCATAACCATAATCACTAAACTTATAATAAAACCTTGTTTACTATAAAACTTAGTTGGTCTTCTTGTCGTTCCCTTTATTTTTCATTACCTTATTTCTTTTGTCGCACACGTGACACATATTTCAGTATGACAACCTCACTAATCATGGTAAATACACCGCAGACCAAAGAAATTTCGAAATTTATGGCAAGTATTCAGAATGTAAGGATTAAGAGCGAAGTTATCTCCCTTTACCAGCATTCGATCAATGGGACACTAGGTGGTTTTGGGAGATGTTTCGTAGGAAATCATTTTAACCCAAACAAGACACTAAGACGCAAGGGGTTACTGAGTTTTAAAGAATAAGAGAAAACTATCAACGAGGGAGGACAATAAAAGAACAGGATATAAGAAGACAGAAGATAACTATTGATATTTAAATTTTGAAAGATCAAAGGGTAGTAAGAAATCGGAAGAAAGTTCCACAAGCGAGAAGTGCGATAGAAGAAACTGTTTGCATAGAACTTACGGTTGCATCTAGCCATTTCAATTGTAAAATGATGAGGCCTTTGCGCCAACTAGTATTGCGCTTAAATAAATAAAATCTTGTGAACATAGTGGAAGTTCATCAAAATAATTACCATAACAGTATTTGTAGACAGGTGGGGAATGATTTAAGCCGAGATGTCAGGGCAAAACCGATAACATTACATATTCTTCTTTGGATTTTATCAAGAATCTCTAAATATATGGTAGGAGCACTATATTTAACCATAATGTTAACAATACCCTATATCAGGACATCTCTTAAGTAATGTCCAAAATCTGATAGCCATAGTTGGAAATATATTTTCGCTATTCTAAAATGTCCAGTTGGCAATAACACATGCTAACACCTCATTCCATGTGTCATATGTGAAATCTTATAACACTCGACATAATGATATATTTGTAATTCAAAAATGCATAAATATTGATTAATTACATAATGTCCCCCTTTGTGAAAATCGCGCCCTGTTTTCATTTTGTCCTCCGTACACAAGTTTAAACAGACATTTAATTTCCGAGGAGTTACCTTTATTCTCGTCTAGGGTCTTGGCCGGTTCAAATCAAAGGTAAAAAAGAAAATTTATCGCTGAAAGTTTTAATACATTTAATATATGTTTTTTATTTTTATAGATATAATTTAGTTAAGTAAATGATATGTTTTTAATTAAAAAGTATTAACCGGCCTGAATATTCGAAAAAATTTGTAGAAAATCTTTTCTCTTCTGACAGGAATCGAACCTGTAACCCTTACGGTAACCGTCATATAGTCTAATGCGCCGTTATCATTCAGTCACAGAGAAGCGTCTTAGGTTGCAAAGTCCGAATTACTGTTTATAAGCACACACCAACGACTTTTTTCAATCAATCATTTCTGCTCACGAAAGACATCTTAATTTTATAACTCCCTATATTATGTATGATGGACTCTCCCGTATAAATCTTTATTTATGGTATAATGAGCGATTCTTCCTTATTCTAGGCTCATTTATTTTTGTAGTCAAGAGATTTTCGATTAACCTCAGCTATTATGACAGCTTCATGTATCATTAATAATTAATGATTTGTTTTCAGGCAGCGAAGCTTTTATCTTGATTCTATATATTTTTTCTAAGTGAAAATCTTTAAAAAAAACGCATCTTCTAACCTGTATTTTGTTTATTCATGCAAAGGCTCCGTCGGAAATATTTATTTTTGGATAAACACACACGCACGCACACACACACACACACACACACACACACACACACACACACACACACATATATATATATATATATATATATATAAAAGGCACGATGTGTGTGTGTGTGTGTATGTGTGTGTGTGTGTGTGTGTGTGCACGGCCGCAATTTTCGACGGATTTGCACCAAAATTTACATGCACATGCTCCAAGTTAGCGGGAAGGTCAAGACCGACTTTGAATTTACCAACTCCCAGCGATAGTGGAAATAATCTATTTTTTTCATGCTTCTACGGCAGTTTTCATGTAGTTTGCGTCCATTTTCTACTGGCCAGAGTGAGTGCCTATAGCTGGCTACCACAAATAGGCAGAAAGATTCTATTGGCCAGCATGAGAGCCAACAGCTGACTGACACGAATCTTAGCTAGCATGCTAGCATGCAAAAAAATTCAATAGCTGCATTCGTCACAAGTGGGAAAAATTTAAATCTGCATGGCACTTTACTCCAATTAGCTCATTTGCTTGTTTAAACTCAACGTTGATTCTGATTCCGCAGAACTGGGTTAAGTGTGAAAAAGTATTTGTCGTTAACATTCTTTTTTCATTCGGTTTTTCCAGTTACGACTCCTTTTTTTTAAAGCTGATCGTTTTGTGTTCATTTTGTTTAGTTCTTTTTTCGTAACAGATTTAATGTTCAATATAGAGCTTAGTAAAAATTAGCAGTATGAGATAGGCAAGAAGTAAGGCATGTAGCAAAAATATTTTAAGTCAAGTGATAGCGATTACTGTATCAGTCGTACGATTTTTGAATCAAGCACCGGCAACGCCGGGCCATGCAACTAGTATATATATATATATATATATATATATATATATATATATATATATAAAGAAATATAGTCTTAAGTTGTGCTATATTTATGGAATAAAGTGCTCAATATCAGAGATAGAGCGTGTGTAAATATAAAAGTGAACATAGAAGTCAACACTTAGAGGCGACAGTCTGTTTCATGCTATATGCAATCGTCAAGCCACGTGTGCTGTTATTTTTCTCGGCTATTTATATATATACGGGTTAGTGGTGCATTGTGGGTATTCTATTATGGCGGTTATTTCACCGGAAGTCGTTTGTTTATCTATTTAGGTCAAATTATATTGCTTGTTTTTATTTTTGTTTCTTATTTTATTTATTTATTTATTTATTAACGTAGTAAAAATTTGTTTATATCACTTATTTAACAGTTTTGTTTTGGTTTGGGAATTTAATTAAAACTATTTGTTCAGTTTTGGGGTTGATTGTTGTAGTTCATTCTAGGTATTATTTTGGCGGGAACAGTTTTTAATTGATTATCTTTATTTGGGATTGGTTTGTTTATGTATTTACTTGGATGAATTTAGGTTAATTTATTTTACTTGTATATTTTCTCTTTTCGGTTTTCGATTTTTAAGTAACATAGTATTTTTTATGTTTTATTTCTATTTTTTTTTTTTTTTTTTTTTTTTTTTTTGTTATTTTGTTATTTTTGCTTATTAGTATATTTATTTGTTTTTATTTTATTTTTTCCGTTTTTTAATTTTTTAGGTTACGTAGTAAAAATTTATTTTCATGTCTGCATTTTGAGATGAGTTCGGATCTTTTGTTTAATAATTTATTTTGGTCGGGAAAAGTAATGATAGCTATTTTTTCCTCCGAGCAAAGTTTGCAAGTTTTTGATTGGTTATTGTAGGCTGATGATTTTTTCCTTATCTTCCAAGATATTTTTGGTGTGATGTTCGTTTTGTTTTTAATTTCCCAGATATACTTAGAAAGCATTGTACTGTTTGCATATTTACTATTTGTGAAAGATGTTTTGTGTGAATAATTTCTTTGTTTCCAGGGTCCTTCAGTTACTCCTATATATACTTTTTCTTCATTATCTGGTGATTTTATCGTGGCTTGGTATATTACGTTGGTTTGTAAACAATTTCCGTTTAAGGGACATTCGTTCTTTATTCTGCAGTTGCACGTGGGTTTAATTTGTTCGTGTGGTTTGTTGATAATTTTCCTATTGTGCTTTTTTATTATTTGTGCCATGCTCTCGGTGCAGCTGTAGCTGATTTTTACAGTGTTTTTGTTGAATATCTTGTGTAAGGTGCTTGATTCTGGGAAGTGTTTGTGTAAGAGTTTGAAGAATATTTTCCCTACGTTTGTTTTTACGTTCTTGCTGTACGGTGGGTTGAACCATATGATATTTCTTCTTCTGTTGGCCTTTTTTGTATTCTGTGGTGAGTATGTGAGTGTTTCTGGGAATCCGCTATCTTTTAGGGCTGTTTCATAGTCTTTCTTAGCTTTGTTAAATAGGGATTCATTGGAGGAATTGTCAGAGAGCCTGCGGTTAATCGATTTTGGTATCTGTTTGATTATAGAAGGTGGATGGTTGGAAGATGTGTGTATGTAGAGTGGTTTGTCATTAGGTTTTCTATATGGTTTATGTGTGCCTTCTCTTAGGTTGAAGGTAACATCTAGAAAATCTACTTCGTTTAGGTTAGTTTTTATATCTATGTCGAATCCGTTATTTTTAAAAATCTTTATTATTGCTTTTCTAGTTTTGTCTGTGTTTTGTTTGTTACAGTTTCTTAAGATTATGAGACCATCGTCCCTGTAGAGTCCTGTGTCATTTCTATCTATTATTTTGCTCAGTTCGTTTAGTAAGTAAATGCCTATGATTTCGCATGCTTCTGCACCGTCAAAGCTTCCCATTGTAGTGTCAAATATCCCATCTCTCTTTATCCATGCTTCTTCATTGTGGAATAATAGTGATTTACGGGAGTGCTTAATGATGTTGATTTCGCTTGGTTGTATTATTACTTGTAATAATACAACCAAGCGAAATCAACATCATTAAGCACTCCCGTAAATCACTATTATTCCACAATGAAGAAGCATGGATAAAGAGAGATGGGATATTTGACACTACAATGGGAAGCTTTGACGGTGCAGAAGCATGCGAAATCATAGGCATTTACTTACTAAACGAACTGAGCAAAATAATAGATAGAAATGACACAGGACTCTACAGGGACGATGGTCTCATAATCTTAAGAAACTGTAACAAACAAAACACAGACAAAACTAGAAAAGCAATAATAAAGATTTTTAAAAATAACGGATTCGACATAGATATAAAAACTAACCTAAACGAAGTAGATTTTCTAGATGTTACCTTCAACCTAAGAGAAGGCACACATAAACCATATAGAAAACCTAATGACAAACCACTCTACATACACACATCTTCCAACCATCCACCTTCTATAATCAAACAGATACCAAAATCGATTAACCGCAGGCTCTCTGACAATTCCTCCAATGAATCCCTATTTAACAAAGCTAAGAAAGACTATGAAACAGCCCTAAAAGAAACACTCACATACTCACCACAGAATACAAAAAAGGCCAACAGAAGAAGAAATATCATATGGTTCAACCCACCGTACAGCAAGAACGTAAAAACAAACGTAGGGAAAATATTCTTCAAACTCTTACACAAACACTTCCCAGAATCAAGCACCTTACACAAGATATTCAACAAAAACACTGTAAAAATCAGCTACAGCTGCACCGAGAGCATGGCACAAATAATAAAAAAGCACAATAGGAAAATTATCAACAAACCACACGAACAAATTAAACCCACGTGCAACTGCAGAATAAAGAACGAATGTCCCTTAAACGGAAATTGTTTACAAACCAACGTAATATACCAAGCCACGATAAAATCACCAGATAATGAAGAAAAAGTATATATAGGAGTAACTGAAGGACCCTGGAAACAAAGAAATTATTCACACAAAACATCTTTCACAAATAGTAAATATGCAAACAGTACAATGCTTTCTAAGTATATCTGGGAAATTAAAAACAAAACGAACATCACACCAAAAATATCTTGGAAGATAAGGAAAAAATCATCAGCCTACAATAACCAATCAAAAACTTGCAAACTTTGCTCGGAGGAAAAAATAGCTATCATTACTTTTCCCGACCAAAATAAATTATTAAACAAAAGATCCGAACTCATCTCAAAATGCAGACATGAAAATAAATTTTTACTACGTAACCTAAAAAATTAAAAAACGGAAAAAATAAAATAAAAACAAATAAATATACTAATAAGCAAAAATAACAAAATAACAAAAAAAAAAAAAAAAAAAAAAAAAAAAATAGAAATAAAACATAAAAAATACTATGTTACTTAAAAATCGAAAACCGAAAAGAGAAAATATACAAGTAAAATAAATTAACCTAAATTCATCCAAGTAAATACATAAACAAACCAATCCCAAATAAAGATAATCAATTAAAAACTGTTCCCGCCAAAATAATACCTAGAATGAACTACAACAATCAACCCCAAAACTGAACAAATAGTTTTAATTAAATTCCCAAACCAAAACAAAACTGTTAAATAAGTGATATAAACAAATTTTTACTACGTTAATAAATAAATAAATAAATAAAATAAGAAACAAAAATAAAAACAAGCAATATAATTTGACCTAAATAGATAAACAAACGACTTCCGGTGAAATAACCGCCATAATAGAATACCCACAATGCACCACTAACCCGTATATATATAAATAGCCGAGAAAAATAACAGCACACGTGGCTTGACGATTGCATATAGCATGAAACAGACTGTCGCCTCTAAGTGTTGACTTCTATGTTCACTTTTATATTTATATATATATATATATATATATATATATATATATATATTCATTTTATACGTTATTTTATAGATATAATTTATTTAAGTAAATGCTATGTTTTTTTTTTCAATTAAACAGTATTAATTACACTATTTACATAATTCTGACTATTGTCCTCATCTTTGTTGCCATATTTATTAAAACGTATCGGCAGTTGTACGCTCGGTCTTCTTCGGGTGGTTAGAATGTCGAACTGGACCCTTTATTTCGCTCGCTGGGGCACGTGGAACTAGAACAGTCTACCCTAGTGAGCGAGATAATAGTAATAATAGGTTTCCATCATCAATTGAGAATTAGCATCTTAAAATACTAGTCGAACAAAACCTACGTCAAAGTGACGGAGAAAATGTCTCAGATAATGTCCGATGGGATTTCAAGAACATTAGGCACTCTTAAGAGCATTGGTAAGGTGAAGAAACTAGCAAAATAGATTTAACACGAACTCAGTCTGCGCAATTCGAATATTCTATTTAAGAAATTTCTCATTTATG
Organism: Acanthosepion lycidas; assembly: GCA_963932145.1. Lineage (NCBI taxonomy): Eukaryota > Metazoa > Mollusca > Cephalopoda > Sepiida > Sepiidae > Acanthosepion > Acanthosepion lycidas. Next base: position 44,603,106 of record OZ010592.1, on the reverse strand, counting down.
ACAATCGTAAACCATTGAGTCAATGGCGTGTTCTTGACGAAGGAGTCAAAAACTTTCAAAGCCGACATTGCACCAACAGAAAATTATGGTGACTGTCTGGTGACCTACTATTTGTGGTATCCATTATGGCTTTACAGACAGCAAACGGATGAAATGCGTGTTCAGTTAAGGAAAATGTGACCGATACGGGGTAACTGACAATGTCTAATTCTGCTTCATGACAATGCTTGCCCTTATGTTACCCGTAAGACGCTGCAGAACCTCACCGTCTTGTAGTCGGAGACTTTGCCACATCCGTCATATCCCCAATCGTGTCTGCCCTACTGACTACGACCTTTTCACGCATCTTGACAATTTTTTAAACCCAAAGCCGTTCCATTGTAAAGAAGTTTCAGAAACTGCACTCAAAGTTTTCTTGGTTCCCATTTACGACCATATCACATTGAGACACCAGTTCTTGTCCGATCAGCGGAGTTAAGCAACGTCGATTCTGGTAAGTACCTAGATTGATGAGAATTTGAGAATACCAGAAGCTATAAGGTTAGACGTGCGTGAGTTATAATGGGTGAGGGCTCGGAATGAGAAATCGGAAAGCTGAGTTCGTATTCCAGTCGGGTTCGTTAAATTAGCTTACATGCAAATACCTTTGGAAAGGTATGAACCTACCTCTTTTCCCACCATCTATGGGTTAGAATAATAAGGCTTTTATCTGAAAATGATTATTTTCTCCATCAAACTAAATGGGTTATTTAATCCCGACGAGATTGCCAGCAATTAAAATTGCTGGCAATATTTTTTCAAAAATGTATTTCTGCTAATATTTTTTTCCAAAAATGTATTGATCGTATTAATTTTTTTTTTCTTCAAAAATGTATTGCTGGTAATGTTTTTTTCTTCGAAAATGTATTGTTAGTAATTTTTTTTTTCTTAAAAAATGTTTTACTGTTAATATTTTTTTTCTTCACAATGTATTGCTGGTAATGTGTTCTTTCTTAAAACTGTATTCCTGATAATATTTTTCCTTGAAAAATGTATAGCTGGTAATATTTTTTCATTGAAAAATATATTGCTGGTATTTTTTTTTTTTTTTAAATCATTAGTCGTAATAAGGTATTGCTGGTAATAATTTTTTCTTTTTTCTTGACCCTAGACTTGAAAATGTCAAGATTGTAGCGAAAACACCCCGCCGAGATGTTGCGTGAAAACATCCTGCCTAGAGTCTGTTCCATAAAACAGTATTTCTTGGGAAGAAACTCTCCGAGCGACACCTATTTCTTACTAATGGAATACGAAGGGATATCCGTGTGATGCATCCGTGGGTACGTGGTATGGTGGGTTGCAAAGGTTAGAGCTGGTGCAGCCAAAGAATGTAGCTCGTCAAAACACATGTCATATAAATAGAGTTAGAGAGGCTCGCAACGTTTCGTCCTTAAGGAAAACGGTTCTAAGGTAGACGCCTTTGAGCTCTATCAAGACAGTCAAGTGACGACTGGACAGCTCCATATATATATATATCTGTAATATTCCATTTTTGGTCTGATCTTTCAAAAGATAGAGTATTGCAGGGGGTGTTATATACTTATTGGAGTGGTACAGTGAACGGGCATTTTCCCAGGACGTTTAGCGATAGATCGTATTGGTGAGCGCAGGGCAGAAAACGGAATGATTGGCTATAAATCTGGCGGCCTTTCTTGATACCAATCACTTTTCTATAGCTACTTCTAACAAAGAGCCAACTCTTGAATCCGTGACAATTCTATGATATCACTTCGGTGATACGTATTTCTTTCTGCATTTCGTTTCGTAAATTCATTACAGTAGAAGCCCGTTTTTGATTAATAATACATAATTCTTTTCGTCAAGAGAAGACATCCACATCGCAATCTGATCTCATGAATAACTCTCGATCGAGCGTTTGCTAACGTGTATTTAAGAATGTCTGCGCTGAAAGATACATCAGAGAAGACAAAGGAATTTTGGAATAACCGTCTTTCTTTGATCGATCTGACAAACCGCTTTTAATTAAAGCCTTCCTTCATGTCTCTTTCACAGGACGCCTTTCTTCTGCATTCTTTTGTGACTCACAGAGTTGCATATTTGGCATCGATTTTGAAAGTAGTTAAGTCTTCTCATGTGAAATGCTGGAGAAAAACTATCATCGTATCTATCTATCTATCTATCTATCTATCTATCTATCTATCTATCTATCTATCTATCTACCTATCTATCTATCTATCTATCTGTAACATACTCTGCTCATACATATATATCTATCAATCTATATCTGTCTCAGTCTGTTAATATCTATCTATCTATCTATCTATCTATCTATCTATCTATCTATCTATATCATATTCTGCTCATACACATCTATCTATCTATCTATCTATCTATCTATCTATGAATCTATCTATCTGTATCTCAGTCTGTTCATACATATCTATCTATCTATCTATCTATCTATCTATCTATCTATCTATCTATCTATCCGTGACTCAGTCTGTTCATACATATCTCTCTAGAGGGAATGTCTGACAAAGTGGAAAAAAGTTTCGTGCGACGCTTTCGTCTTTTATGACTTCATCAGCTTGCACACGAAAACGTTTTTCACATTGTCATGCATTTTCCCTTCAATAATTTTGTTGATGTATGAAAATTTATATATCATTATCGCAATCCTATCTATCTATCTAACACACACACATTACACACACACACACACACATATATATATATATTTATATAATTATAAAGTAATGTGCGTTGAGTGCTGGTTGTAATAAAGCGGAGATCGATGTATAATAACAGTGCTAAACTTTGTACTCATAATAAATAGACATTTTTCCTCACTGCTTGTTCAAATCTCAGTTTCGCGTACATTACAATCTTCAGGTGCTAATATTTATTAATCCACCCACGAGGATTAAATGTGGCACAAGGCCGGTTTAATGTGGGTTGCCCGCGAGCCCGTAGGCTCGGCCAAAAATATGACCTTTGAACCCGCCTGGACGGGTTCAGGTCCTGTCTACCTCCCCGAAGGAAACCTTGCCCTTCGGCAAAGCTTCCTCCGAGTTCCTCCCTGCATTAGGGAGTTCGACAGAAGCCAGCCCGCATGATCACAAAGCACAGATACTACACTTTGATCCTAAAACGGGCCGGGCTTCAGGTGCTTATTGAAAACACTTTCAATAGTCTTCAATTTAAATAGTTTTCAATCAGTACCAGATGATTGCATCCTCCACACACACACACACACACACACACACACACACACACATATATATATATGGAGGGGGAGAGAGAGAGAGAGAGAAAGAGAGACAGAGAGAATGAATACAAGTAAAAGGTTTGTTACTTAACTGGATGATGTTACTTTCATTATCCCGACTCCAAGGTTTCGTAGGCGGGCCCGCTGGGAATTACTCCGTCTACTCTTCAGCAGGTATTATCAATTGACTGCTTGTACTTCTGGATTTTTCCTTTTTATATGCAATTTTCATTGGTGCATATTTTTTTCCCCTACGGTGTATGTGTGCGTTCGCGCTCGTGCGACCGCCTGCGCGTATGTTGGTACGTGTAGACTGTGGTAATTATTTGTACTTTTCGTCGTGTTTTTTTTTTTTTTTTTTTTTTTTTACACTCACTTCTTAACCTTTTCTCTCTTTTTCTTCTTTCCTTTCAATTGTTGGCATCTGGATTCCGTTTTTTTCTAGACATAATGTCCTTGATAATTTTTTGTGCGTTCTTGTGTTTTCTTGACTAAGGAAAATTTTTACTTCATATTCTTACAGAAATAATTGATTTTAGTGCTTAAATAATAAAGTAAATACGGAGGGCTGACAGAGAAAGGAAGGGAAAAAGAGAGACAAACTAGTTTGCTACCTGTCACTTTGCTTAAGGTGGCTGATAAGGTTTACTCGTCAATTATATGCCATGCGTGATACACGCTTAAGCGATCAAGTATCTTTCGATACATGACTGACGAAGCAGATTTTTACCCGCAGTAGGTTGCCACTTCTTTCTACGGTAGACCAGTTGCCAACCAAGGCTATAGAATCCGGTTTGTCATGCTATTTACCCATAGCTGCGTTGGTGGTAGTGGGGAGAAGAAGAGGATTCATACCTTTCCCATGGGTCAGTCAGTTATATGCCATGTTTGATACACGCTTAGGCGATCGTGTATCTTTGGATACATGACTGACGAGGCAGCTTTTTACCCGAAGTACGTTGCCATTTCTTTCTACGGTAGACCAGTTGCCATCCAAGGCTATAGAACCCGGTCTGTGCTGCTATTTACCCATAGCTGGGGGGAGAAGAAGAGGCTTCATATCTTTACCTAGGGTTTTAGCACGTAAATGAATGTAATCGATCTGACTGGATTTCGAACTCGGCTCTCCGATTCCTCAATCTAAGCCGCTATGACTGTTTAAAGTAGATTTATTAGAACATTTTTTAAGGATTTCACCTCAAGCAAGACGGGAGAACAACTAGCACTAGGGGTTACAGAGAGTGAGAGCAAGAGTAAAGAGGGTTTTCTGAGGAAAGAATAAAGAATAGGGCGGGGAACTAGATCAAGGCAACAGAAGATATCGATTGACATTACATTTGAATATTTGAAGACTACAGTTCAAAACTTCTTTTATGTACCATGTCTCTTTAGGGCGTTGTTGATCATGGCTCTCCACAGTTTCCTGTCGTTTGTTGCTCTTAATAACTTTTGTCTTTTTGCCATCTCTCCTAAACCCTGTTCCGCCATCCATTCACTGAAGCTCGCTAGGTAGGTCATGCGTTGCCTTCCTCTATCACTTTTACCTTCAATCTGTCCTGTGAGGATCAGATTTTCCAATCCCTCTTTCTTCATTATGTACCCCAGAAATTTCAACTGGTGTTAGGCATATGTGTCCTTTTTTTTGTTGACATTTTCTCGTCGTTGCTCGCATGTTCGGACAATATAACCACATTTCTCTTTCTTCAAGTTTCTTCTTGATCTGTGAGGAGATTTTCCAGCATTCATTGACATACAGGAGCAGCAACCAGTTTAGTACTCTTTAATGTTTCTAACGATATTTTTTTTCTTTTTCTTAATACTTTGCTTAGCTTTTGGAAGGCATCTTTCGCTATCCCAATGTACCTTCGGTTTTCCGTGTCGCACTTTCCGTCCTCTGTTTATACGCTTCCTAGATATTTAAATTGTCGCACAAGTTATCATTTCGGTGTCTCTAATCTTTAGCATTTTTACTTTGCTAACAAATCTTTGCTGCTAAATCTTGTTGCAACTGATGCATAGTCCTTTCTTCTCGCCCTCCCCGTCTACCTTCTGTAACATATCTCGCGGGTTACTTTACATGAGTTATAAAAACTGACTTCAAAAGGACGCACATTCAATTTATACTCTTCCCTTCTTATCCAAGTTTTGTTGTTAGACTGAAAGAATAATTAGATTTCGTGACACAAGGCCAGTTTTCAAATTGAGTGCTTTTCTACGTGTAAATGAACGCATGTAGATTTTATTTTAATAGCAGACCCGAAAATATTTCTTCAATTTTTTTTTTTTTACAAAATAAATCTTTAAGAAATTATTTTGTTTATTACGCAATATTTTCCGAAAAATAATTCTGTGATCATTGATTCAATTCTACGGCTTATCAACCGTTTTCAGGTTATTTAAAGCCAGGAAATATTTTTAGATTGTAAGTTTTTTTTTTAATTAATAATGGTTCAGAGAGACAAGTCTTACTATTTAACCCATAGCTGGGGAGGAATTTGAGGTCGATTTATACTGCGTAAGTGAATATAAGGAACCCAACGGAAACTAGAATTCTGCTATCGGTTGAACAATTTCGGGCAATTATCCATTACACTACCCGCACGTCCAAGCTTACAGCACCTTGTATTCCAAAGCAGTCCCCCATGTAGGTACTGACTCGGCTAAACGTTGTTTAACTTCGGTGATCTTACGGGAACCGGTGTTTCAGCGTGATGCACCGTACGGCATACCGAGAGTACATCCAAGCCTACTAAATATCTGTTATTACTAATCGGTCTCCCATCTAGGTACTGGCCAAGCTCGACGTTGCTTAATTTCGGTGGAATAAAGGAAGGGATTTTTCCATATGTTGTGGTCGTACGCTTTGAAAAATTAAATAAAATCTTATTATTATATGATTTTTGTAGGTTTCAAAATTTAAGTTTAGTATATCAAATTTTATGCTTGTATAGCTCAACACGGAATAGGAGTTGGTAAGACTGTGCAGAGGGGGAATGCATTCTTTCAATGTGTCATATAGGAAGGAAATTGGGCACATCGAGATGGTGTAATGGTTAACAACCTTGTCTTGCTAGAACAATTACGACTAAGTATTGACTTCGATCCATACTGGGTGCCCCATACTTTCGGCCTTGTGCCACATCTGAGCTACGCTTGGAAAATTACTATAAGAAGAAAATTAGTGACTACCAACACCGAGGGTGGAGCGTGACACTCTGGACTATCCAGTCGAATTAGTGTGAATTATTGTGCGTCGAAGATTTGGGTTGTGATTTAGGATTTACCGGATGTTAAGCCGAGCCGAGCTTCTAAAAAGGTATTCACTGAAATGGTTAATTATCTTTAGATGACTTTTACTTTTTTGTTCTTGTTAAGTATTTATTTGCGGTTGTAATTAAATACTCTTTTATTTTAACAGTGAACTCTTGAGTTATACGTAATCATTAACGGCCACCTTACGTCACAAAACTGTTTTATTTCAAACTTAGATTATTAATGTGTATGTATGTGTTTGTGTGCATTTTTGTATTCATTCGACAGCACAAAAAATATGTAAATCGTAGATGCACAAAACAGACGTACACATCTACAGTACACATGCGGATGCAAAGTCACACAGAGCTGTTCTTTTTTTTTTTTTATTATAGATTAGATGGATATCAGTTTCTCTGAAATAAGTCGGCGCATTGGTAGATTCAAGACGAAGAAAAGAAGTTTCGATAATGTATTGTTCTACCAGATTCACGTGATGAAACCAAAAGTGGATCGGAAATTCTATGAAAAGATATGAGAAAAAATAAAAATATTTAATCTCAGAGACAAACGAAATCCCTACTTTTAATAACATTATAAAGTCAACTTGCGTCAGCTTTCAGCGGTCTGTAACGCGAAAGAATAGAAAGCTAATAAACAAAAAAAGAACAAACATTTCATTCTATCGGATTTTGCAAGCTGCAGTTTCATGGTTATATTACTTTTTATGTTAGCTCATAACGGAATTGATTTTTACTTTGTAATGTAATGTTGTATTAGTCAAGCCTGATAAGAATACGGGATTAAACATTTAATATGTAAAACAATTGCACACAATTTTACATTATTCGGCCTATTATCCTCATTTTTGTTGCCATATTTATCACAACGTTTCGGCCGTTGTACACTTCGGCCTTCTTCAGATGGTTGGAATGTCGAACTGAACCCTTTATTTCGCTCGCTAGGATAGACTGTTCTAGTTCCACGTGCCATGTCTAATGGATGCCAGTTATCAGTTATCTCTTGTTAATTCCCCTCTCCAAATTCTTCACCGCCTTAACCAGGTATTGAACTCACAACTCTTTTGAGTCCCGACTCAATTTGTCTCCATATTTTCAGTGTATTGGGTCCCTACCGATCCTTCAATATCTGTCTATATTTCTGACATGAGGTATTATGTACATTCAGGACCCAAAAGTGTTGTGAGTTCAATACCTAGTTAAGGCAGTGGAGAAGTGTGTGGATCACTTCCAGGCAAATTTAGGTCCATCATAAACAAATTCACGCCATCTGATCTGCTGTCTTCTACTCTGATTTTCTTTCATTTTGTAGCAACTCTTGCAAAACCAAACGGCGATAGTGGATGGGTGACGGGGGCAGGTTTTGGTGAAACTGGAAGCTTCTCAGTCTTGAACCTGCACGTTGGTGGTGAATATAATCAACAACATCATCATCATAAAGGACGTGAACAACAAAGAAGGAATTAAATTCTTGGATTCGAGATAAAGTCGCCGTCGCTGACGACAACGACATTTTCTTCCTACTTTACGTGAACGAAAATGTTGAAATTCTCCGGTTTTCGAAATGAGTATAGTTAAATTTAAGAAATATTATCCTTGTCTGAAAAGCAAAGTTTTTTTAAAAATCTTAGACATTTTTTTATACCTGCGAAGCGTAACCAAATAGTAAGAATGTTTTTTAAAGACAACAAGGATCTTACTGAGACAAGTAATACTAATTAACCCATAGCTGGGGAAAGAAGAGTTAGATTCATACCATTCTCAAGGATAGTTGCGCGTACGTGCATATAACGAACCCGATTGTAATTGTAATGAACACTTATCATTACCCCACCGACACATCCAAGCTTAGAGCCCACCTAGGTACTGACCAGGATCGATGTTTCTTAACTTCGGTGATCATATGGGAACAAATGTTTCAACGTCTTATGGACGTAAGCTCATTATACCACCCGCACATTCAAGTTTACAACACTTGATATTCCCAAGCGGTCATCTAAGTAACTAACTTCGGTGACTGAAACAAAGTCATAAAAGTAAGCCAGAAGAAAGGACTAATCATCGTCTGTAAGAAGACGTAATCCATGGTCGTCAGCAAGAAAAACAACCGAAGCAAGTTACGTATTAGGGAGGTCAGAATGAAGCAAGTGTTTTTCTGTGCGCTCTGTCCCTTCAGGGCGTGGGTTATCATGGCTTTCCACTACGTCCCTTCTTTCAACGTGATATAGCCGTAAGCCCCGAGTTCAAATTCGGATATCTGTTTTCATTTTTCCTCAAAGGCACTTACCAAAGGTAATGAATCCATTTCTTTTCTCGTTCGGTTACGTGTTAAACACCAGAGTAGATTGGGCTGTCTAGTTATGGGTGGCGGCCAATTTAGGAGAAGGAAAATTTTGCATTCTAAAACGGTAGAGAAAGCAGCGAAAAACTATTCCACTGTGTTTCTCAAGAACTGATGCCAATTAATGAAAATTGAGTAGAGCCATGATCACCCTACTTTTTAAGGGAACATGTATTTAAAATACACGCTATGTTCTATTTCTATTATGTGGCATTGAACTGAAAAAAATGTTTATTTATTTTTTAAAATGAACGATTTCTTATTTAAATAATAAGTCAAATTCAAAGCGAATGTTTTAGTTACTGTGGAACTAATAATTTAATGTAATTTTGCAAGAATATATTTAACTCAGTCTCCCCAATGAGATGTGGTGTAACACAAGATCGAGTTTACTGTAGGGGACGCGACCGTGTACGCCCGGGCCAGGGCCGAAAATTGCTCTAGCCGCCGCAACCGTCGCTTGTGCTAGTCTCGATATGACTAGTATTTTGTTTTTCTCAGTTGCATCTCTGCTCGAACACAGAGACGCAAATGAGAGATAATAAACCCTAACCGACATGTGCCAGGTAATTTTGTAAGTATTTATGACTATTTTTTAATCATTGTTATTATTATTATTATTATCTACTTGCTTGAATTGAGTGGGTGTTATTAGCAAAAAATAACTATGATATACAAATGTGTTATATGTCCCCATCGACAAAAAAGCCAATTCCGAGGAATGTGCAGCAAAGCCCAAAATGGCAAATTCTACTGAATTGGTAAGAATTTTGACCGTCCGAACTGAGTGGGGTGGTATCTGAACTCCTCCGGTGTGGATTACTGACAATGATGGATTGTCTTTAATTTATGTTTAATTATAAGACTGAAAACTCGTGAAAACGGTCACTACTGATGCAGCAATAAGAGGGTGAATATACCTTCCGCTCCCAGATGCCTTGGCGTGCAGTGGCTTATGCATTAGAGCACGTAGATTTTGGAAGGATGTACTCAATTTGAAAGTCGAAGTTTCACATGCTAAATGATGACACAATTTTTTTTTTTCCAAATTGTTACCGATTTTAAGGAAACGAATTTAAAGATTAAGTTTAAGTTCAAAATTGTAGCGTTGGAATTTCATTCCGGTGATCAGTGAAAACATTAGGGGACGGCCTTATAAAATTTATAATTTACTGAATATTTAAAAATAATATATGCATAAAATGCATGGCATAAGACCATTATTAGCCTAATTCATTCTGCCATCAAATTTAATTCAAAGGTAATTTGTACTGAAAAATTTAGCTATATTATGATGCAATATGTTATACAGTGCAATAGTTTTAGTGTGATTTTCAAATTTAAAACATTTTATACTATATTGTGTGCCCAGTATTACGGTCTTATATGAACATTTACTTATTTTTTTTATTAATTATGATCTAACAAATCTTATTCATTGAGTAGCCTTTTTTTGTTATTTTTTACAATTTTTTTTACACAGTTTTCACTTATCGAATACAGTAAAAAAAAAATATTTTCCTTGTGGTGATTCATAATTAGAATTCTGGTTTGAATATATTTTCCATTCAATATATCTTATAAAAAAAAATATCAACTTTATTTGGGTTTATTCTTGAAATAGTAAAATTCTGAAGTCAGTTTGTAAGGAAAAACCTGCGGTAATTATGTATTTCTGTACATTTTTTTAGACGTACTTTAAAACTAAATTCTCAAAACGTGATAAATGTTATCATTCAAATTCTTGGTCTCAGTACATAACATATCAGACCTCAGGTTTTATGTCGAGTGCAATCTTGCGTTTCTAAAAAGAAGTAAAGAAATCAACCTGCCCTTTTCTGCAGGTTGAGACAGGCCGCCTACACGGAGATTATCTGTAGCTGGCCGACCAGTTGACATTCGTTCTCTCTTTCTCATCCTCCCTATGGCTTCCTTCACTAAACTTCACTGCTTACTAACATGTACCTCTGAAATAAACAAAGCAGAAAGAAACCCAAAGAAAACTTTTTGTTCATTCAGTCTATGATGCAGCGCATACATACATACATACATACATACATACATACATACATAATGTCATCCACAGACCGACTGTTTCGTTGTATCACAGCTCAACTGCTCATCAGTGTGTTGACAATCTAGACGTCCGGTTGCCTCCAGCTAGGATCAAAACCCGGCTGAATTGGCGTCAGTCGGAGATTCTAACCCTAACCCGTTGGCGCACGACAGGGACGAAGGTGAATTTAAACGTATTTATTTTTAGATTAACACACAGTGACTGAGAGAACTCGATTCGCTTTACTGAAAAGTCTTGCATTATAAGCAGTAATAGTCAGTGTTTACAAACTCACAATTCCTCTCCAGGAAGCTCAACCGAAATACATTTTTCAGGAGCATATATATTGTCATCCACAGACAGACTGTTTCTATCTATCACAGCTCATCAGTGTGGCTAGATGTCCGGTTGTCTCTAGCTAGGATCGAAACCAGGCTAAAATGGCGTCGGTCAGACATTGTACCCCTAAGCCGTTGGCGCACGGCAGGGATGAAGGTGAATTTAAGCGTAGATAAACACACAGTGACTGAGAGAACTTGATCCGCTTTACCGAAGAGTCTTGCATTATTAGCAGTAATAGTCAGTGTTTACAAACTCACTTCAAGGTCTGTCTTAATAGTTGGATAAATTTAATTTTATTTATTAAATATTAGAAAAAAAAGAAGAAAACTGAACTGTTGTGTGATATCTGTCCTACTGTATGGCAGTAAATACTGGACAATTTCTTCAAAGATTAAGAAATTTCTAACTAAAGAATGATAATGAGGGTACCATGGACCGAACAGGTAAGCATTTACGAGCTTTTAGAGAAAATGGAAACAAAAAGGAAACATACTTAACATCAGAAGAGACAATTGAAATTTCTGGTGCACACATGGCCAACTAGCATGTCACATAAGCTGAATTCTCATAGGCCTATGTAATATAAACAAAAAAATGCGAATAGCCACTTAGAAAATTGCTAATCTTAAAGAATTCTTACAACGTAAATGAACAATATACAATTACGTAGAATTTATCAAACGTTATTTCAATTAACTGGTCATGTTTTCAACTATAAAATACATGTTTATATTATTTTACTAATCCACGAATTATAAACGGCTGTGAGTTACCTCGATTCTAGGATTTTCAATTGCATTTACGGCCAGTTTTGTAAACGAACGCTATTAGGTAAATTTTCTATCTCATAGTCTATTGCATTTAAAGTTTAAATTATAATGTTTGTTGTGATATTATTTAAACAGAAACGGTGAGAAAATGTGTTACATTTGGCTGTTCTAGTGGATCTGTTACTAACAGTGAAAAAGTATCGACATCTTCTTTTCCTCCTGGAAAATCGAACCTCGTAGAAAAATGGATAAAAATCGTTAATTGTATTGATCGATTTCCTACTAAAAATTCAGTTTTCTTTATGAAACATTTTGAAGATAAAATTATTTTGAAAGTAAAACGAAACAATCTGAATTGCGATTTTCTTGATAAAATTATTTTGAAAGTAAAATGAAACAATCTGAATTGCGATTTTCTTGAAAAATCTTTAAGTATTTTTCTTGAAATACCTACAATACATTCAGAAAAAAAAGAAAACCGTTTCTTTTGCCGAATACAAGGGAATTCAGAAAGCCTACAAAACAAGGACTGGTCTAAATTGATGAATTATATGATTTTATTTCAACTGACATGGATTTTACTCAATTGGAAGAAGCAAAGTGCTGTCCTGTTTTGAATAAAAAGGAAAATTACATACTAATTTATAGAATAGTTTTTGACACTGAAACAAATTTTCTATCTATAAAAGAATGTATTCGCATTGACCAAAATTTTCACGCTCAGCTCCAGTGAGATGGAACCCTTATACCACCCTTACCACAGTTGTTTATACATGGACATAAACTCTAAAGATTTAGCATGTTAGAAAATTTTCCAAACTACATACAAAACGTGGTGGAAGAAAAAACATAATCAATTCTAAAAGAATTGCAAAAAAGACCACATTACGAACCAAGAGGTCGTCCTTCATTTGCTGCAAAACTAATACGTTATGCCTTACTACTGCGCTAAACGTCTCAACAAGCCTACATATTATATCTGAAGAAATTTCCATCACCATCTTTTTCTTTATTAGGGATATTTACAAAAAATGAATCTTTTTCAATGTGAAATATTTTCGCTGATCATGGTAGGCGATGATAGTGATGATGCTAGAGGGAAGCAGTACTTTGACTTACTTTCTCGAGGAGGTCTTACGGTTTCATCTAGCCAAATGAGACTTCGTTTGTGCTTGTTTTGCTATACTTGATTAAGCAGATACATTTATTGTAAAACATAATAAATCCACCTAAAGAGAGTCTGTTGAAAGAATTTTGGAAAATTATTCTCCAAAATATGTTTTTACCTGTGAACAACACTGACAAAGAAATTCAATCTGCCGCAAAAATTGTTGCGAATATTTAAGGTAAGGATGAATATTCTATCATGCCTATGATTTTTATAAATTTACCTATCGTCGGGTTCACAGTCCCCAGCCCACTTCCTTTGAGGAATCAGTGTCCATTTTCTTTTAAAGTCTGCTTCAAGTGTATACTTTTAACGTCTCTAAACTCTGAACTTTATACTAGTATTGGTTTCCAGGTTCCAATCTATTCTCCTTCCCTGTCATTTACAGTAGATATTTTTGTTGTAGTGTCTTTGTCGCCTTGATTGAGGTGAATTGGTTAATAAAAAAAAATAAAAATGAAAAAAAAAAAACAGTGCATTGTTATATATTCTGTTTTTGTGTATTTACACATTTACGCTACATCATTTTGAACCACCGTTTTTCGTTTGATCGCCAAAGATAAGCAACGCCGGGCCTGGTTAGTACTCAGTTGTGTGTCCACTAGAGCAGAGGTGCCCAACTTTTTTTTTGCCACGGACCGGTATCATGCAAGACAATTTTTTTTCACAGATCGGGTGGAAGGAGGAATTGGTGTTGTCGGTTACGTGCCTAACCAAACACAATAAACAAGACCGTCATAGTCAATAAAAAAAAGTTTTTATTCTTTCTTTCCGGCACGATACCAAATGGTCCACTAGAGAATACTAAATGTTGTAGGACTAGCAACCTGGTGCTGGATACAGCAAAGATTTGACCTCGATTATGTGGTGGGGCTTCTAGACTGACAGGTCGTAAGACTTAACTGAAGTATGGTGAGTGTGCTTTATACTTTTTTGTCTTTCAATTATTTTCGTTAATCTATTATTGATCCTGGTAAGATCTATGGAAATAATTTTCTGTCCCATGATTTTTGTTACCTAGTCATTTTCTAATTGTTTTGCTTGTTAATTAGTTGTTGTGTTTATTTTTTTAAAACTCCTATTGTGTCGAATGCGATCCGAGAAAGAAAAGGCCCTTTTCTACATCAGTCAGTCAGTTAGGTGCCATGAGTAATACACGCGTAGGCGATCATGTATCTTGCGATACATGACTGACGAGGCAGATTTTTTCCCGCAGTAAGTTGCCATTTCTTTCCGCGGTAGACCAGTTGCCATCCAAGGCTATAGAACCCGGTTTGTCCTGCTATTTTATGTGCCATGCGTGATACACGCTTAGGCGATCATACATCTTTCGATACATGACTGACGAGGCAGATTTTTTCCCGGTAGGTTGCCATTTCTTTCCGCGGTAGACCAATTGCCATCCAAGGCTATAGAACCCCGTCTGTCCTGCTATTTTATGTGCCATGCGTGATACACGCTTAGGCGATTATGTATCTTTCGATACATGACTGACGAGACAGATTTTTTCCTGCAGTAGTTTGCCGTTTCGTTCTGCGGTAGACCAGTTGCCATCCAAGGCTATAGAACCCCATATGTCCTGCTATTTACCCATAGCTGGGAAGAAGAGAAGAGGATTCATACCTTTCCCAAGGGTATTAGCATGTAAATGAATGTAATGGATTTGACTGGAATTCGAACATCACATACCTTTTATCAATGTCTAGTGTTATAATCATGTTCTTCTATTATTAGTCACTGTAATTGATTACCGCCGCTGGGTGTGCCACGTGTTTCCCTCAAATACCACATATCATCTTTTTTGGAGAACTTGTCGTCAGCAAGAAGCTAACGGAGGCCCAAAACGACGCTTCAAGGATCAGTTGAAGACATCCCTGACACAGGACACCATCGATGCTGAGTTTTTGAAAAACGTTGCTGCAAAGTCAACCTTCCAGGCATAGGACCATCAAGGCACGGTGGGGATGGAGAATAGACAGTTTCCTGTCCACCCATCAATATGAAGAGGATCTACGATGTGCTGTCATTTGAAAGAGTGATAACAGTTACTGGATTTCAGAAATCAATTTTCCTGAAAAATTGTTTTAATAGAAAAATTCTTTAAAAATTCACTGAAAGCAGCACTGACTGCCTGTTCAATAAATGCTGAATGTTTCCTTATAAGGTAACGGCTAATATTACCCTTATTATCGATTTTATATTTTATTAGTAGTTGCTGTTGTCAATCCTGTATCGTTCTTGGAGAACTTGCCAGCGGAGGCCCAAAACGATGCTTCAAGGATCAGTTGAAAACATTTCTGATACAAGCCAACTTCGATCCTGAGAGTTGGAAAACCGTTGCTGCAAGTTGACCTTCCAGACATAGGAAGATCCAAGGTGGCGGGTGGGGGAGAGTGATACTTTTGAGTCCACCCGTCAATTTGAAGAGGATCTGCGATGTGCTGTCATTTGAAAGAGTGATAACAGTTACTGGATTTGAGAAATCAATTTTAATAGAAAATATTTTTAATTTTTTCACCAAAAGCAGCACTGACTGCCCACTCAATAAATGCCGAATGTTTCCTTATAAGGTAACGGCTAATATTACCCTTATTATTGATTATATATAGTTGTTGTTGTCAGTCTGTTATTCGCTCTAGTAAGACCGACGGAAACAAATAGTGTTTAATCTATTACATAACTTTTACATTGCAATATTTTTCTCTGTTATTATTAGATATTGTTGATACTCTGGTATTGTTCCTACTTTGTAAGATAAAATTTATCATACATATGAAAATCAAAGGACACATGGCACAATGGATAAAGGCCTTAGTTAGATCCAGTGACAGGATCCAAAGTGTGTTAGTTCAATATCTGGTTAAGGCAGTGGAGAACTTGGAGAGGGGAATTAACAGGAGATAACTGATAACTGACATCCAGTGGAAACTGAACAGTTACCCCAACGAGCGAAATAAAGGGTTCAGTTCAACATTCCTATCACCTGAAGAAGGCCGGAGCGTACAAAGGTCGAAACGTTGTGATAAATATGGCAACAAAGATGAGGATGATAGTAAATAGTGTACATAATACCTCATCTCAGAAATATAGACAGATACTGAGTTCCCCCCCCCATACACCCATTTCACCTTAAATCAGAATCTAAGAATGTCCGATCCAAAAGGTGCATTCCAAATAATATGCATATATTATTGAAAATATTCATCCTTTTCATATTAGCACATCGAAGAGATCCTGTTGACTGGCCACCAGTCCTCAAACCCCATGAATTATTTTTTCTATGGGGACATTTGAAATCAATTTCTTCTCAGATGCACCCCAGAAATATTGAAGAATTTAAAGAAAGAATTAAATATGAATCCAGTAAAATGACAGAAGAAAATCTGCAACAGGTCTATGAATCAGGCAGGCAAAGAATTGAAATATGAACAGAACATGTATCTATGTATGTATATAGCTGGCCACCCACATTCGATGATACCCGTCTACTAGGGCGACTAGCCAATCCCTGTTGTAGACGCTTGCTCAGGCGCATTTGTGTTCATTCAACACCCACATAGCCCACTCGTGGTTTATACTGCAACTATGCTGAGCAGACCTTAGTTTCTGGGAAAGTGCGTGCTATCTAGCGTAATCAAAAATTTGAATAAGGCCAGCACACTCAAGCCCTTGGCCACGATGACTTGTGTCTTCGGGCTAACTCAGCTATCGACGGCCCCCGCGGGTAGACAGAACATCTAACAATTAAATAAGTAATAAATAATATTTTCATGTGTAATCATACTTTTAATAAATTATCCTTATGGTGCTTGAATTTTGCCTTACCTTATATGTTTACATCAATGTTTTTTTATAGAGGAGTTTTACAAATTTCATAGCAATAGAACATATAGAACAATAGATGGATTTTTAAACTTGAATACATGTACATTAATTTGTTTTTGAGAGCATTTACTAGACGTTTAAAAATGGTCTGTACTTGTCCTTATGTTGAGGATGGTCATTCTACAAATGTTACTTTAACTTTGTTGCTTTCAAAATATCATTTGATAAAGCCTTGCTATAAAATACACACTGAGGCCTTTGTCCTATGCTGGTGATGATGGATGTAAATCCATATTAAAATATAAGATACTATCATGTCGTATTTTTTACACTCATGATGGGATCCAAATTCGATAAATATAAAACAATAGTACAAGATTCCACCACCACTGATATCTCCCCCTCTCTCGGGTGGAATTCCCTTTTGGTGTAGAAGCCCTCCTTTAGAAGGATTTCATTGGAGTAATTTAATGTTTTTGTTGAGGGAATTATTTATGCATAGGAAGGAGAGGGGGTGATGTAATAATGCAAGCATCTGATATAATTATGCACCGATAGCAAACTCTGAAGATATTGGAACATTGCAATTTAAAATTTTTGAATATAACAGTTTTTTTAGACGTGTCTTGGCATGTAGTCAAGCAGATTTCATTCACTTTCTTTTTACTTTTGTTTGCAAAGAAATCTATACTGTAATGATATTTAAGAAAAAAAAAAAAACAACACAAGAAACATTTCAGTCCATTATTTTCAGGCAGCAATGTTTATAAATAAGAATAAATTATAAAGATCCAAATGTCTGAATATTAGTCATTTTCAACCTGAGCACATTCTACAGCTTCCCTTAAAAGAATCATTTTCTACATTCATTATGAATATGATCTCCAAGGATTCAGTCTAGCAAAAATTTTACTTGACAAAAAAAAAAAAAAAAAAAAAAAAAAAAAAAAACCAAGAAAAAAAAAGTTTCTTTTCAATGTATGTTAGCATTTGTTCATGAAAACTCACAAGCAAATGTAAATACGTGACATTTATAAGTTGACTTCTCAGAGGAAGGCCAAATCGCAGACCTTTCAAGAAAACGGCTTGGCATCTGCACACACGCTTGTAGGATGTTTGGAAGTGGACGGACTGGATACCGTTGCTCCACAAATCTGATGATTTAAGGGTTTCTCTGCAGTCTCTGTTCTTGAATGTCGGCCAAGTATTGAGTTCAAAGAAGCTGCCAATCCACAGACTTCACAGTGGTATGATCTTTTTTTTCCTTCTTTTTTGTTCATGTTGCTTATATCAAGAACAAAGGGGCGCCAACTGCAAAATGAAAGAAAAGTATTTTTAATATAGTTACATCATTACGGTCGTAGGGGTCATACATTTAGCCCAGCCCTAAAAGCAGTGAACGTGTCTAGGGTAAGAGAGCATGATGATGTGCATTCCTCTTCAGGCCGGCTTTGAATTCATAGTTTTTCTTCTCCTAGATCAGTTGCCATCCATGCTATTTAATCCATCGTTGACAAGTTCGGAAAAAAGAAATAGTTCGTACTTTTCCCAAGGTTATTATTGCGAAAGTGGACCTAAATAATTTGACTGGAATTCGAACTCAGTTCGTTGATTTCTGTTTCCGCGTCACTTGCCTTTGCACAGTCTTTTGAAACACTTTTTTTTATTGAACTGACTGAATGAAATAAAGATAGACCAACTATTTACTGGAAACTGATCACTAGGTAACTATTTTTTTTTTTTTTTTTTAATCGAGGTCATCCCAAGCAAGGGAATAAAGCCACTAAGACACAAAAGGTTTACTGGGTGTGGAAAAGTTAAAAAAACCCAGAAAGTTTACGAAGGAGCAAGAACAAAAGAAATATAAAGTACAGTAAAAAGCGATTGGCATTGCATTTTTGAAGATTAAAATTGGCTGAAAAGAATGGACTTGGAAGGCAATAAGGCCACTAAGATTCAAGTGGTTACTGTGTGTGAAATAATATGAGAAAAAAAAAACGCTACTGTCATTGCTACTTTCTTTGCATCTCCCGTAAATGCGAGAAAAATGTAAATGAGAGAGAAGGAACAATAAAAAGAACAGGAATTAAGAAGCCAGAAGATAACGATTGACATTGCATTAAAATTTTTTCAAGATCAAATTTGACTGTAAACAAAAAGACGGAAGAGAGTTCTATGGTCAAGGAGTGTGGGATATAAAAAAAATCTGAAAAATATTTTTATTATTGTTTTATGTATTTTTTTTTTTTGTAGCTCTAGTCTTCCTGTAAAACTTTTGTTTATCGCTTTTAAATTTTGATTGAATTTAAATTTTTCAAATATACAAACTAAACAAAAATAAGCATTTCAGATGCCTGCTTCTTTAGCACAATATAAATTTGATGAAAAATGCTACTCTAGAACATTTTCCTGAACTAACGCCTTCAAACTATCATCAGGTGGTTTCTAAAAATCTGCGAGGTATTTCTTTCAACAACAATGTTGAGATGAAAACGTACTTTCCTTGAATTCTTCGAGACAAGACCGGTGATTTTTATCGCCAAACTATTAACGAACGTTTAACGTTGGAAAAAAAAAAAAGTCGTAAACAATGAAAAGAAATCATTTACTGAGTGAGTTTATTTTCAATTGTTGATGAATAATAGGATTAAAATAAAAGGAAAAAAAAAAACTTAAGAATTTGTTTTAAAATCCAATATTTTAATTAGTACAGAATTACATACAGATAGTTCCTCTGTACGCCGAACAGAAGACTACGAAACGCTTCTTATTCAGTAATATTGTTCAGTGCATTCTAAAGCTGAACCGTTGTATAATGAGTTTAAATTATTGGCAGTCGGGCTAACTTCCTCAAATTTGTTGTTATTACAACAATTCAGCCACTGTAGCCACTGGCTTTCAGGTGTTTGTCGATCCGGACAATCGTCAGTTAATTTAAAATTGGACACTTTATTTAATCTGAGGATAAACTGTTCTCATTCCGCCATTCATGGGGCATCACCTGTTTGTCTTTGTAAGTAATGCTCAGTTATTGCTAGAAGGGTTTCCACTGAGACTGCGCCCGTGCTCTCCTGCCCAGTGATTGAGATTGTGGAGCGAAAACAGAAATAATCATCAAGACAGTAAAGAATCAAATGATTCGCGCATCCTTCCAGTTCATAAATTATTCATTTGTAAATGATTATTTAACATTTTTCAGTCAACGTGTCAAATTCATGCCGACAATAAAAAAAAAAAAGCTGGATTCGTGGTCTTTTTGAAGAGTATATAAACAAAGTTTATAGACCAAACAAGCCAGTAAAGAGATAGAGATGGAAACATATGACAATGTTCTCGACGTAACTTCAAAGAGATTCTCTTACTCATTCACCCTACTTCCTCACCAAATTATGTGACACCCTTTTACTCACTAAGCTACGTGACACTTACACTTTCCTCTTCACTTTCTCCCTTGCCTCTTTTTTCTTACATGTATACACGAAGAAATCACATCCTTGTCATCTTTACAAACTACACACAAGGAATTACATGTGACATAGTAAAAGAAACAACATAAAACTATCTATAATGCATGTATATGTGTGTGTGTCTGTGTGTGTGCATGTAACAAGCGTGTGTGAGAGAGTACAAAACTCAAGCGAGAAAACCTTGAAAATGAATTGCCCCAATGGGGGTGACACTTTACCTATGTGCGATTACATCTGAAAGATTAAGCTAAAAAGTTGTAAAAAGAGCCGAGAGAAATGCACGGCTTTTTATAGGCTTATGGAGCGCCCTCTAGCGACGGCCTTTTTAGCAAACTCAAGTGGGTTAACCCATAAACTCACAATTAATATGTTAACAAATCCACAAACCATCAATTAAAACCACTAAGGCAGCGTTTCTCAACCGGTGGCCCCCGAAAGGTGGCCACGTGCGCCCCAAGTTAACAGAAGAATAATTTATTAATTATTTTTATATTTAAAAAATATTTATTTTTTTAAAGTTACAGGCACAAAGCACTTGGCTTCTATGTATAAATATTTGTCGTTTGATATTTTAAATGCTAAATTCCATAATCTTTAAGGAGAGGATAATCCTTTAGCATTTTTCTTCCTCGAGGGATTTAGATCGGTCATCATCAGTCTCTCTGAAATAAAATAGCAGATTCTTCATAAATCCCTTTGAATGAAAATAATACTGCTAACATTTGAGAAACCTAAACCAAAATTATCATATTTTCAAATTTAATATATTTATGGATTAAAGTACTCAATGTCAGCGATAGGGCGTATGTAAATAGAAAAAGGGACATTGAAGTCAACACCCTGGCCTTTCACTCACATTCTTTTAATGAAATATTCATGAAAAGAATGAGATGGAAATGGCATTTCTTTTTAAGCCAAGACCTTAAAATAATTCGAAACATAACCGTTACCCCAACTCAAATAGCCGTTAGAATAATAGACCTACCCATAATGTACCACTGATGAGTATAATTAAATAATCGAACAAAAATGCAACGTACATGTCCTGATGCTTGCATATAAGCATGAAACAAACTATCACTGCTTGGTGTTAACTTAAATGCCCACTTTCATATTTACACACAGATATATATATATAGTATCAGAGGAATCATTTATTCACAGTTTACTAAACTCCACCTGTCCACCAGCACAGTATAATTTATTGCCTTAACATATTTCACTGAGAATGTTTGATATTATACCTTTTATCCTGTCCTTGAGTTCTTCGATGTCTCTAACTTATTTTGCTATACATGCGATCCTTTATCATACCCCATAAACAGAAGTCACAGGCTGTCTGATCAGGGGTATGTAGTGGCCAGGTCAACAGTCTGCCGCAACCTATCCAATGATTTGGGAAACTTTGATCGAGACAAGCGCGAACACTACGGGCAAAATGAGGCGGTGCACCATCCTGTTGGAAATACCCTATTCTTCTGATTTACAGTGGTATGTCATCATTGGCAAACTCTTGCAGCATTTGTAAGTAAGCATTTGCAGTCACCGTTGGAGTTGTAAAGAAATATAGGCCAATTACATTTTGTGACTTCTGGTTATGGGGTGTGATAAACGATCACGTGTATAGCTTAGAAAAAGTTAGAGATATCGAAGAACTCAAGTACAGAATACAATGTGTAATATCAAACATTCAACATGAAATGTGTGTCAAGGTACTAAATTGTACTGTTGATCGCTGGTTTTATGTACATGAATCGTGCTGGTTGACATGTGGAGATGTTCAGTAAACTCTTAATAAATGATCCCTTTCATACTAGTGATAACATAATTTTGACTCACCCTCTAGATTCGCGCGAACAAATTCTTAAAATTATGAAAGCTTAGCGAATCGATTGTTGGATAATATGAAAATAATCTTATAATAGCCGAAGATCTAGGTAAAATGTTAGTTATGTTACCCTCGTGTGCTCCTAGTGAAGCTCGAATTGACACATGCCTCTTAAAGGACAACTCTCATGAGATAAATCATAAAATTCATGAATTATTTTTGTATTATGCAAAAAGACGCTGAAGCAAAGTTACCGGACTTTTGTAAAGTATTTTGCCACGAGATCTCTGTTAATATTTTCCTTGAATACATTGAAAAAGTCATGAGAAATTTCCATAAACATGTTTTACCGAAAACTATCCAAAAGCTAAAAATATAATAACTTTGCTGTAAGTTATAGGGAAGCTGAAATAGGTTTTGCTGTGATGAACATAATTCATTCTGACAAAAGAAATCGTCTTGAAGTTAAAAATGAGGCAAATTTTCTGGTCATAAATTTGATAAGTCTTCTGTTGAACCATTGGGACATCAGCGATTCAGTTCGAATGTGGCTAAGAAACCATAACGCAGCTGATGACTATAGAGTCAAAAAGCATCTTACTTCTGAAGAGAAATATGATAAGAACAGAATTTCAAACTGGAAATATCTTAATAAATAAATGCTGTCTAAAAAACTTTCAAAACGGTTTAATCCTTTCTTAGACTAAAGAGGTTTGTTTCCGTGCTAAGATTGAAAAGAAAATAAGCAGAATAGGTTCCTAAAGATTATCTGCTTTTAGAGAACCGGTTCTTGGAAATGTGGGATGCCATTATATATATATATATATATATATATATATATATATATATATATATATAGATAGAGAGAGAGAGAGAGAGAGAGAGGATTGCTGTGAGTTTGTGCTCCTGGGATTCACGCTCTTGCGATCGTCAGACAAGGGTCACAAACTCACATCAATCCAACTAAATATGTTAGATCTATCACTGATATTGAGCATTTTCAATAAGTACCGCATATATATATATATATATATATATATATATATATAAGGTTGGTGCAAAAATAATGTCGTTTTCTCACATATGTTACTATGTGAGAAAACGACATTATTTTTGCACCAACCTAATTATATATATATATATATGGTATAAATGTACCACAACATAGAAATGATACTACTTCCATCCAACACGACTTAGAAATACTACTCCTTGTATACAATACAACTTAGAAGATAAACACCGAAATTATATTAACAACTTGGACATGGCTAATGAGTTGTCCGAAAGCGATTGTGATAATAATCGCTATGGAGAGTTTCTGCACTATCTAGAGTTCAGATAAAAGAAAAAAAAACTGTAAGAACATTAGAAAAACTGGTATAAAATATAGGAGGATACGTAAAAAATTATCCGCATTTTCGCCATTATATATCTTTGGGTTTGTCACAACGTCTTTTGCTCATGCCTGGTTATAGCTAGTACTCTTGTGGTCATGTGATCGAAATTTTGAGCCTCCTCGTACCAGTTTTCTTGCTGCTGTTACAGTGTAAACATGACCGCTCCGCTTGTAGTGTGCGCCATAGAGGAATAAAGAGCAGTGGTTGGATTTCTATGGTCCGAAGGTGTGTCAGGGTCCGAAATTCATTGGAGGATTTTAAAACAATTCGGCGGCAGTGTATTACCGTGTAGAAGTGTGTATGAGTGGATCGAAAAATTTAAAACTGGCCGGACAGGCGCAACGCACGAAGCAGCAGGACGCTTGACAACCTCCCCTACTGTTAACAAGCCGGAGCGATTGTAATGGCGAACCGCAGAGTTATCATCGATGACGTAGAATGTCCTCCACCGATTCGGATACCAACAGGACAAGTTTTAGGAGAAATAAGAAGACAGAATTTATTAAGGGCTATGAAGGACAGGAAATTGTGGAGAGACATGATCGCCCGCGTCCTGAAGGGACAAGGCACATAGAAGAAGGAAGTAATTGTGTAAATAGTTAGCAGAACAAGTTTTAGGATAAATAACAAAAAAGAGAAAGATTATTAAGAGCTATGAAGTACAGGAAATTGTGGAGAGCCATGATCGCCTACGGCCTGAGGGTACAGGGTACATAAAAGAGAAGATGTCTTAGTGTCAGCACAACCATTACCTTGTTCCCGAGCATGGAGATATATTTTCCCTTAGTGAGTGAAGATTGCCCTCCTCTCCGTCACACGCATACAAGTGTATCTTCCGCATAATTCCTAACTTGTGACGTCTGTCTCCTTTTGTATGCATACTCCTGTGTTTTCTCTCTTTTAACTCAGTTATATAATATTCACCTTGTTGAAATTCATTTCATTTCTTTACACCCATCAGCATCAAGTGTAGAGTCAACCGTTATCTATCTACCACAATCTTATAGTATGCACCTATTGCTTCCTCCATGCACTCGTCCTGGGTATGACGATAAATTAAATCTGTCAGCAAGGTCTCTGATCGGGCGATTTTGAGGAGCATGAAACCACCTCTAAATCGCTGTTGTTCCCTGGTCTACCCTGACCGCAGGGTGGCATCTATGAGTAAATAGATAACACCCAAACTGGATTCAAAACAATGAAAGTATACAATTTTTTATAGTAAAAATACCAGTAATACATTTTTGTATATATATATATATATATATATATATATATATTTAAGTATAGGATTGGTGTATACGGAATAAACTCCAATAACCAACAAATACTATTCTTAAAAGTAGTGCTCAATACAGAGTAGAGCAAATATAATTACTTGATAAGACACCAGAAGTGTTGAAACAAAATGGCTATTTTTGTAGTGATTTTATAACATATTTATGTTATAATTTTCGAATAAATAATTATATATATATATATATATATATATATATATATATATACACACACCTAGTGAGCCAGACAATCCTACCTAGGTTTCACCTAAATCGATTGTCGAACTTTCCCTGATGAACCGTTTAGGTGAAACCTAGGTAGGTTTGTCTGGCTCACTAGGTGTATCTAGGTCTGCTCTACGGTCGTATTGAGCTCTTTTATTAGTTAGTTGTTTACTCGCATCGGGGTTTTTTCTTTGGGCTTCAGACCTGCATCTGTGCGATATTTTTGGGGCAGTGGTTCATGTTTGTAGCTCTTTCTTTTTTTTAAACCTTTTTTTCCCCCTCGAGATTGATTTGATTATTGGCAAATCAAAAATTTGAGGGTTTTTCGAAACGAGTCTAGTTATCTATATTTGTATGTATATATATATATGAAGAAAAAATACGGAAAAAAACAAACAAAAATCCTTATATGCAATTATGCTGTTTTAATGTTAATATGTCAACGTCGGACGTTTCGGTCTAATAATCCATCTTCAGGACATATTCATAAAATATAATTATGTCCTGAAGATGGTTTATTAGACCTAAACATCCGACGTTGACATATTAACATTAAAACAGCATAATTGCATATAAGGATTTTTGTTTGTTTTTTTTCCGTATATTTTTCTTCATATTGTCGGATCTATATCCATATATTTGCTTATATATATATATATATATATATATATATATATATATATTACCAGTAATACAGTTCTGTAAGGAAAAAAATATTACCAGTAATATTTTTTTTTAAATCACTACTACATTTTTTTTTTAAATTACTACTACTCCTATGAAGATTAAATTTCGGCATTAACTGACCCATAAGGAGTTGATATGCCGCTAAACAAGCAAATAACATTTTTTACTCCCCTCATATGCAAAATATTGTTGCTACTGCTTTCAGTCTAACTAGGAGTAATGCTCACAACATTTTCTGACCATGACGTGACTTCAGCATGGAGCTACTGCGACACTTTTAATAATGAATGAAAAGTGAAGTGATTTCATTTTAAATAATAAAAACATTAGAAACAATTTTAATTTATGATGAAAAATAAGTCAGTTACAGTATCTCCATTTGCCTTATTTACAACTACTGTCCTCATCTATTGCCAACAACAAAGGCGAGGGCAATAGTTTGCATGTAAATAAGGTAAGCAATAATAAGAAATTCATCCAGAAATTATAGCAACACATTATGTGAAATATAAAAAACGTTTCGTGTTAAACTGACCATTATTTTTTA
The DNA here is from genome assembly GCA_963932145.1 of Acanthosepion lycidas. Classification (NCBI taxonomy): domain Eukaryota; kingdom Metazoa; phylum Mollusca; class Cephalopoda; order Sepiida; family Sepiidae; genus Acanthosepion; species Acanthosepion lycidas. The sequence continues at coordinate 44,576,633 of OZ010592.1, read as the reverse complement.
TGGTGTTATAAAAGGTATTTCTAAAAAAAAAAAAAAAAAAAAAAAAAAAATAACGCCATATTTTTCATCTCCCAATTGTCGGGATATGACGTCACCTCGTTCCTCTTAGGAACGCAACTTAAAGTAACCTAATGAAAGCGTGATTGCCTATATAGTCTAATAATGTCGATATTTAAAGTGTAACCCGAATATAAGAGAGTTGTCGGGACCGGAGAAGGATTCTCTTATATCCGGGTTTCTCTTATATCCGGGTTTGGTGTATTTTTTGTTTAAAAGTATGGCTCTAATTTGGGACCAGAGAAAATTTCTCTTATATCCGGGTTACACTAATTGATTTTAATTTAAAAAGACATTTGCTTTTAAATCAACTAAAACGTCTTTTAAGAGAAAAAAGCAAAAAAAAAGTTCACGATTACAGATTTTCTTTGAGAATTAAAAAAAATCAATAAAAATTAATAATGATGACAGATTTTATAAATGTTTATTTAATGTCTTTATTTTCACAATTAATTGTTTTTTTTTTAACTACAGACGACACATACAAATTTGACATTAATTTCACTTGGGAAATCAAAAATTAAAAAGTATGAAAAACTGATCCCACAAGCATAAAATAAAATAAAAATAAAAAGTAAAAACTGATGCTGTTATTGCCCGAAAAAAAAAAAAAAAAAAATAATAATTTGACTAATTTATTTAACATATTTCAATTAAAAATGCGTTAACATATTTAATTATTTTAATTTAAAATTAGTTAATTTACACACTTCCTTTGTATTGTGGTTTTTCTTTTACACTTACCTTTTTTCTTCGGTTGTAAAGAACAAAGAAAATCCTTTCTTCTGAAGATAATAACAAAAATTACCAAATTCTTTACCAGGTTAAAAGTAGATTTCTCAGGCGACCGAGAGAAAAGGTGCAGAATAAATTCTATGTTTAACTGATTATTTCCAAAGAAAGTCGAGAAATAAATAAGATTGGAATAACGTTAAAATATAATTACTTTTGAAAAATAAATAAATAAAAAAAAACAAAAACGTGTTTACGGGACCAAAACAAAGAGGAAAAAGCCGTAACCGGTGTAAGGCGCAATAAATTCCCTTTGTTAAAAAAAGACCAGAAGATATTTACGCTCACCGTTCTGTATTGTTTATCACTTATCTTCCGCAAAAACGTAACTAGATACCCAGAAATGCCGTGGCCTTGTGTCAGCCTAAGTTATACTGAGTTAATATATTGGTTGTATAGCTTAGAAGCCGTAGTTAGAAGGCAGTCAATAGAACTGGAGTGAGTTTGTTTGGTGTACTTTGTGATTGTCTAGCACTTAAAAATATCTTTGTGAAGCACTGGTTAGTCAGCGTAAGAAGCCATTATTAGAGTAGTAATGAGTTCGATTCTCTCTGAGTGAATTACACTAGTGGCCTACTATAAATTTCAGGTGAGTATGCTCTAAAGCTTCTTTGAGTAACAGCCGGGGCTTAAACAGTGTTCACTATCCGCGGTGTAGAAATATGACGCACAATAATGTACCGCAATATCCACGGTTTCAGTTATCCACTAAATACTTGACTACAATCAATAGTGTCTGTTACTATCCACGGTGTAAGGCATTCGTGAGGCAGAGGTATATAAAATTTCTTCCGCGGTGACAACAATATTACCTATGTTACTATCCGCGGTAGTTTGAGGCATCAACTCGGCTTCTTGGCAGCATCACAGGGAAGTGAGAACTACAGTATATAACGTTAAAGTAATATCCGCGGTTTAAGGCAGCCGTGAGACGTTTAGAAAATTTACACCGTGGAGAAACGAATGGCTACAATCTGTAGTATTTGTTACTATCCGCGGTTTGAGGCATCCGCTGCAGAGACTGGCTACTCCGCGGAGAACTGGGGACTACAGAATATGGCCTTAGTTAATATCCGCGGTTTAAGGCACCCATGAGACGTTTAGAAAATTTGCGGCATCCGTTAGAAGGACTTGCCTACTCCGCGGAGCATTGGGGACTACAGAATATAGCATAAGTTAATATCCGCAATTTAAGGCAGCCGTGAGACGTTTAGAAAATTTCCTCCGTGGGATAGCGAGTGAATACAATCTGTAGTGTTTGTTACTATCCGCGGTTTGCGGCATCCGTTAGAAGGACTTGGCTACTCCGCGGAGAATTGGGGACTACCGTATATAGCCCGAGTTAATATCTTCAGTTTAAGGCAGCCATGAGACGTTTAGAAAATTTCCTCCGTGGGATAGCGAGTGAATACAATCTGTAGTGTTTGTTACTATCCGCGGTTTGCGGCATCCGTTAGAAGGACTTGGCTACTCCGTGGAGAATTGGGGACTACCGTATATAGCCTGAGTTAATATCCGCAGTTTAAGGTAGCCGTGAGACGTTTAGAAAATTTCCTCCGTGGGATCAAGAGTAAATACAATCTGTAGTGTTTGTTACTATCCGCGGTTTGCGGCATCCGTTAGAAGGACTTGGCTACTCCGCGGAGAATTGGGGTCTACAGAATATAGCATAAGTTAATATCCGCAGTTTAAGGCAGCCGTGAGACGTTTAGAAAATTTCCTCCGTGGGATAGCGAGTGAATACAATCTGTAGTGTTTGTTACTATCCGCGGTTTGCGGCATCCGTTACAAGGACTTGGCTGCTCCGCAGAGAATTGGGGACTACCGTATATAGCCTGAGTTAATATCCGCAGTTTAAGGCAGCCGTGAGACGTTTAGAAAATTTCCTCCGTGGGATAGCGAGTGAATACAATCTGTAGAGTTTGTTACTATCCGCGGTTTGAGATATCCGTTACAGGGACTGGCTACTACGCGAAGAACTGGGGACTACTTGAGGAGACACTAAATGCTGTTCGTCACGATTCGCGGTTTTAAACTTTCATGAAGCGTTTTTAACTTATATTCAGAGGGAATTGCGTTATATACGGTTTTGTTAGTATCCGCGGTTTAGCGCAATCGTTGCGGATAATGGGATATTTTTGACGCTGACATATTTAAATGTTCTGTATAAAAAAAAAATATGCGATATTTTTTTCCCGTATACCACTTCCATACCACGTGTCGGCGTACACACAAACACTCGTAAGCAAGAACGCAGACATGAACTACAGTTCCAAAGTTTGAGGATGTAACGAGAGCGAGGGGAAAAAAATATTTATTTCCCTAAATAAAAGGTTGGCGCAAAAGTAATGTCCCATTTTTGAGAGGAAATATTTAGGGTTTATGAAATTTGTGCTTCTCGTTATAGCTAAGTAATGTCACAATAAGTAATTTATACCGTTCTTTTTCAGATTATAAACATATTTTTCATGATCTTATGCAATATTCGCACCCATGTTCGTCCCATATAAAGATAACATTCGCCATATCTTACTGTATGAGTTTCATAAAGATGCCAATGCAAGTACAGCAGCAAATCATATTCAGAGCACTTATGGAGAAGTTGCAGGATGTGACTTTCCTGTTTCTGAAGTGGAGATTTCAATTCGGAAGTCGAACAGAAAGAGAGTCGTCCAAAAAATCTTGATTTCGATGGTTTAAATACTGTTTTTTACAAAAAATCCCGCTATTACATCTAGCAAACTTGGAGAACAATTTAACATAGACCATACAACCGTGCGAGGGCACTTCGATGTAGTGTAATGCTTAGAAAGCATCTCCCCCTAGAACAATTACTACTGAGTAGTGAGTTCAATCTTCACTGGGTGTTCTATACGTTCGGCATTGTGCCATATCCTAGCTACTCTTAGAAAACCACCAGGTACTTCGACGTGGTGTAATGGTTAACAAGCTTGTCTGGTTAGATCGATCTTCAATGGGTGCCCCATACTTTCGGCCTTGTCCCACATGTCAGCTACGCTTAGAAAATCACCGGGCACTTCGACGTGCTGTAATGTTTAACAAGCTTGTCTGGTTTGATTGATCCTCACTGGGTGACCCATACTTTCGGCCTTTTGCCACATCTCAGATACGCTTAAAAAATATTCACGGACTTCGACGTGGTGTAACGGTTAGCAAGTTTGTCTCGTTAGATCGATCCGTAATTAATGCCCCATACATTCGGCCTTGTGCCACATTCTAGCTATGCTTAGAAAATTACGATACAACCGTGCTAGGCCAATTAAATAGGCTGGGAAATGTTTCACTGCTTGGGAAATGAGTCCCACACGAACTGTCTCCAGAGAATCTACAACAGCATGTTGCTTGTTGTGAATTATTGTTTTCATGGCACCTTTAGGCAGCATTTTTTGTAGGCTTGTTACAGGTGATTAGGAGTGGTGCCTTTGCCATAACATTAAACGCCACTAATCGTGGATTAGTCGAGGAGGAAGATCAGTTCAACAATCAAGATGAGGGCTTCATCCAAAGAAGATCATGTTGAGCGTATGGTTGGATATTGAATGTTTTTCTATTGCGAACTGCTAAACAACAATCAAACAATTACAGCTACTTTGTACTGTGTTCAACTTCGTCGTTTGAAAACATCTTCGAACCAAAAGCGACATTCCTTAGTGAAGAGAAAGGGTGTCATCATCCATCACGATAAAGCTCACCCTCGCACTCGGTTGACTAAAAATCTTTTGGAAGAGCTTGGCTGGGAAATATTGCTTCATCCACCATATTCTCCTGACCCTGCTCTTTCTGATTATCACTTGTTTCAGGGCTTACAGAATCATTTGGATGGTCTTATGTTGGCACCAAGTGAAGAGGTTGAAAAGGAATTGGATTCGTATTTTCCTTCAAAACCTAAAGAATTTTACCACATGGCATTTATAAGCTTGTTGATAGATGGAATGATGTTCTAGAAAGCTAAGGAGGTTATGCTAATGAATAAATATTTACGTAATCATGGGATTTTTTATTTCTAACTAGCAGCATGGCTCAGCGTTGCTCCTGCTTGATTAAAAAATCGTACGACTCGTACAGCAATCGTTATCACTTGACTTAAAATATTTTTGCCCTTCCTTGCCTTTAAAGGAGTGCCATTTGCCGCGCTGATGTTGCTACACGCCTTACTACTTGCCTATCTCACACTGCGAATTTTTTCTAAGCTCTATACTAAACATTAAATCTATTATGAAAAAAGAACTAAACAAAATGAACAGAAAACGATCAGCTTCAAAAAAAAGACTCGTAACTGGAAAAACCGAATGAAAAAAGAATGTTAACAACAAATACTTTTTCACACCCAACCCAGTTCTGCGGAATCAGAATCAACGTTGAGTTTAAGCAAGCGAATAAGCCAATTGAAGTAAAGTGCCATGCAGATTTAAATTTTTCCCACTTGTGACGAATGCAGCTATCGATTTTTTTGCATGCTAGCATGCTAGTTAACATTCGTGTCAATCAGCTATTGGCTCTCACTCTGGACAGTAGAAAATGGCTGCAAACTACATGAAAACTGCCGTAGAAGCATGAAAAAATCGATTATTTCCACTATCGATGGGAGTTGGAAAATGCAAAATCAGTCTTGGCCTTCCCGCTAACTTGGAGCATGTGCATGTAAATTTTGGTGCAAATTCGTCGAAAATTGCGGCCGTGCATTTGTTACACACACACACACACACACACACACACTGCCTAATATATATATATATATATATATATATATATATATATATATATATATATATTTACACACACACATACATACATCCTGCCTTTTATATATATATATATATATATATACACACACACGCACATACGCACATCCTGCCTTTTATATATATATATATATATATATACACACACACACACACACACACATCCTACCTTTTATAGATAGATATATATACACACACATGCACATCCTGCCTTTTATAGATAGAGATATAGACTTTGAAATAGGACATTACTTTTGCAACAATCTGACACATCTCTGATACGTCATGGGCATTATCATATTCGTGATATAATAACACCGTAGTTCACGTGCAGTAGAAAAGACGGAATCGCTGAAGAGAAAAAGAATGATACACTTATTTGGTTCTCGGAGAGCTTTATAATGCGACGTTGTACACAAAATTAGATATATGCACGTACATACATGCCTCACACATAGAAATTACAACATATGCAATAGAAAAAACGATGTGTTAGAAAGGGGAACATTACTTGGAATATTTCCCGAAGGGAAAACTGGGGTTACGATGGTTTCTCTACGAACCAGGTTAGGCCGCGACGTCTTTCTTCTTTGGGCTCTACATCAAAACTCCTCACGTAAATCTAAATTCTGACATCATTCACCGGCCGTAACGTGATCCTCGTGACTATCTCTACAAGGGTATCCCGGCTAATTTTTTGTTTTTTAAATTGGCCCTAAATGTAGTTGTTTTGTACTTTAAATAAGAGAAAATTATTATACATAGTTAAAAAAAGTGAGACATTAATCTTATTAGAAATTTTATTATGACAAAAAGAAAATAAGCAATTTATGAATGAATATTGCTCTCCTCTTTAGCCTTGATTACTGAAGCACACATTCTTGGCATTCGTTGCAAAGGTTTCTCAAAGATTAAGTTTGATAATTCCATTTTTTTTTCAATGACAGTAAGAGCTTTTATTCATTTTAATTTCGCACTTCCGTCTAGTTCATCCCATGTAATTCTGTGGGTTGGTTCAAACTTTTGAACTGTAGAGTGTTCTGACCTCATGGACCCGGGCTCGAATCTCACCATGATCAATTTGTCAGGAAGGAGACTTCCTGATGTTATCGGTCTGTAGCAGGGGACGATCCTAGCGTGCGGTACCTTTGGAAAGTGCCTGAAAACCATACCACGGGTTGAACCAAGCCTTGTGAGTGAAATTAGATAGACGGAACATTTGCGGGCCTTCGAAAGCTATGCTAGCACGAAGTCACAAGTCATCGTGACTGAGGGTTTGAGTGTTCTGGTGTTGTTCAGATTGTTGATCATTCTAGATAACAAGTTCTCTCCTAGAAACTAAGCTCTGCTCAGCATAGTTGGAGTATGAACCACAGGTTAGTTCTGTAGGTGTAGAACAAACACAGATGTGCCTAAGCGAAAGTCTGCAATAGGGATTGACTAGCCGCCTAGTAGGCGGGTATCCTCAAACACGAGTAGCCAGCTATTTTATATATATATATATATATATATATATATATATATATATATATATATATATATATATATATATATATATATATATATATATATATATATGGCATACCAGAAGCAGTAAAAAGAACTTAAATAAAGGCGACCGAAGTTGGTGAAATTGTGATATTAACAAAAAAGATGAGTGTGATACTATGAAAACCCACGTAGAAAGGCTTACGGCTAGATCATGGTGGAATAACGGGTTCTGTACGATCATTGAAGTTAAGCAAAGCCGAGCCTGGTCAGTACCTATATGGGTGACCGTTTGGGAATACTCGCTGCTGTAAGCTTGGGTGTAGGGGTGGTGTGCTGTAATGGATAATAGCATAGAATTGTCAATGGGAGAGCCGAGTTCCATTTCCCGTTGAGTGAGTCATATTCACTTACATGTAAATACCCTTGGGAAAGGCATGAATCAACCTCTTCTTCCTGCAGCTATGGATTAATTATTAAGATTTGGTCGCTCAACCATTATTATCTTAAAATCTAGTCATATTTTTCTCACTTTAAATAACCTGCAAATGATTGATAATCCGTAATAAAGAATCAATCAATCCGAGGTGACACTACTTTACTAATTTTATCTTAGTTTGGCACAAGGCTACGGGCGTCGAATGAGGATTGGTCCAGCAGCTGAATAGTAATGTTCAATTAGACGATGTTTACCAACCATTACTTCACACCGAGGTGCCTTTATTTAACTAAGGTTATATTAGATTTTTACAAGGGCATGGATCTTGGGCACCTATTCTAGACCAGGCCAAATAATGAATAGTAATGTTCAAACACTTAAGCTTCGCTTAACATTAATCTTTGCTGAGTGTTATTTATATAGCTTGGCTCAGTTTGACAGAAGGACATAATCGTTGGGCAATCAGTGAGTATCGAACTTACTAGTCATAAGTAATGATTAAGCAGGTTTACCAACGTATGCACATTCGCTAAAACATAAAGTTTTGAGAGAAAGCACCAACCCTCACGCTTTGTTTTCATTTAAAAGGGAACTTATTTTTTGTGGTACAAGGCTGAAGTGAAGCGGGGGGGGGACTTTGGTCATCACTGTCTATTCGATTTTAGCTAATTCGATTCACGATCGATTCATTCTGAAAACTGACACAAACGCCAAAATAACACATCACACTCCATCCGATCCGAACAAGTACCTAAATACGGCATTTTACTGCAAGGGACTAATAATGCACTGTTTATTTCACATATCAGTACATTTGTACGGAGCACAGTGACGAAGGAGTTGGTGGGGAAGTCTGGTCAACAATGTCTATCCTATTTCTAGCTAATCCGAATCACGATCCATTCAGTTTAACAAATGGCATAATCCCCATTAAAAAAATAATCCCTCCCTATTCTATTCGAAAATGTACCCAACATGCTGCATTTTCACAGGGGATCTAGCAATGCACCCATAATGTTTCGTACATTTCTGGATAAATTATGTGCATTTTTTTTTATTTTTCACAAAATATATAAAAATTTACAAAAACATTAAAAGTAGAGAGGATGAACCTATTTACTCAAAATCAAGCATAAACCAAACATTTAAAAGAAATTAAATCAGTGTTCGTGAGGACGCCTACAGATCACAAATTGAAAATGGCTGCTCTATTCTGCAGATAGACAATACCAAAAAACTCACACGCTAAGAAAGCCTCCCTCTTTGTTGTCAAACATTAATCCACTTAATAACGATATTTCATGTTACAAATATACATTTGCATATGGCCGAAGAGAAAGCGGAGAAGCGAGGTCTGCACTGTCTGTCCAGCACCTAGATTTATTCTATCAAAAAAAAAAAAAAAAAAAAAAAAAAATTGGGCACAAGGCCTAAAACGAGGGAAGGGGTTGTGGTTGGTCTTCACTTACTATAATATACCAAGCTAATCCGATTTACGATCCATTTACTCATTACAATTTGCACATTCACCGCAAGAAGCCATCAGTCACCAATCAATCTTCCATATACCATAATGCCGCATACTCTCAGGGAACCTAAAAAACGCACCCATGACAAAATATTTGATGAAAATTCATATATAAAAATCTATAGGTGATTTACAATGACAAGGGAGGGGATGAATCCAAAAACAAATTAAATCTCAAACCAAACTAACGATAACTTATGTTTGTAGAACCCGTCCATCCCTCAAAAAAGAGAGGACCGTTTTCTATCAGTTCTAATCTTCATCTTGAGCTGATGTTCAAAGAATCGGATCAGATCCTGATAAGAAAAGCGGTTGCCTCGCAAGACTTCCTCCTGTCGCGTGGTGTCCAAATCCCCATTCGAGCCCTGGCCAACAGCGATAGAAACAACATTTGTTTCACCCAAGAATACAGGTGCTACAGATTGTCACAGGTGTATGCATGATCAATGAGCACGGGCTTTTCGGGAGCGAGATGAGCCGTCAACTCGCCGATATGCTCCCATAGGGTACGAATCCGAAAACAATGGTAGAAGGCGTGCTAAGGTCACATCCTTCACAGTCTGACAAATCCGCTAAGCCCCATATAAAGGCCTTGCCATTGAGTGATAGCCTATTCCGAACTAGTCGCCAGGTAAGGGAAGACCCAGGGTTGCTGATGCAATCCGCTGCTGGCGCCAAAGAGAAGAAGGAGTGGAACTCCTCCACCGACAAGTCGAGCCACTCACGTAGCAGATCCTTCGCGACCCTTTCCACTCTCCCTCGATCGAAGCCTCTCCTCACTGAACCGAGGAATGGCCCATAAGGCTGATTGACACTTGAGAAGGCAATCCGATTGATCCCGGAGTTTACGACGGCGCTCAAGATTGTGTGTAGGGGTGGTAGTAACGGAAAGGGAAGGCGTCCCTTACAATCCCCACCATAATCGAATCTTCTGTCCATGATTGGCGTAGGAATGCCGGCCTCGAGGCAAGTTTGTGACTCGCCAAGTGCAGCATTCCCAGCGAATGTCTGTCCTGCACCTAGTTAATCCGATTTGCGACCCATTCCTTCTAACAATCGATACAACCATCACAAGAGCCGATCCACTTCCACCCAATCCCAACTTTTATGTGCTGTGTCCATTCAGTATCAGATTTTCCAAGCCATCCTTCCTCATTACGTGCCCCAGTAATCTGAACGCCACAGGGACGTAATAAAGGCAACATAATGATAACATATTTTGATATGTACAAATATTATTATTATATTTGTAAACAACAACAACAACAACAGCAACAACAACAGATAGAGAAGCGATGGCAAGATAAACAGCTTCATGTCCAATACTCTGTCCGTACCAAACAAGCTGACGTAGACAAAAAACCGTAGCCATCAGTGTCTACGTAGTGCAGGGCTGAAAGCTGAAACTGAAGATTTTATCCTTGCTGCACAGGACCAATGCTTGCTAACTAAGAATTATCAAGCACATATACTAAAATATTGTGTTAGCCCCAAATGCAGATTCTGTGATAAATATCCAGAAACGATTGATCATCTTGTATCAGGTTGCACGATGTTGGCACCCACTGAATATAAAACCCGGCATGATAGAATGGGCCAATATCTGCACTGGAAAATTTGCAACTTCTACGGGGAGGAAACTGAAAGAAACTGGTATGAACACCACCCAGACCCGGTTACGGAGATAGGATCTGTTACAATTCTATGGGACTACACAATACACACTGACAGAACAATCAAGGCCAACCGCCCAGACATTGTTATTAAAGACCACAAACAAAAAAGTGCCTCCGTATTGATATGGCCGTCCCTGAAGACTGCAATGTATCTTTGAAGATATTCACAAAACTGTCAAAATACAAGGACCTCGAAATAGAAATCTCGAAAATGTGCCATATAGGAACATCAACAATTCATGTTGTAGTTGGAGCCCTGGGATTGGTTGGAAAAGATTGCAGTAGACTAATTGAAGGGATTCCTGGAAGTCCATGCCTCAAAGTGACACAAAAAATTGTTCTGACAAGTACAGCCCACACTTTACGAAGGGCTTTATCTATGTAAAAGAAAAAGAAATGTGTAAACGCCAGAAATCAAAGAAGAAAAAAAAATAATAAAAAACAATTTAATAATGATATGCGCGTCTATAGACCAATAAAAAAAAAAGAGGAAGAGGGTAGAAACGAAGACTAATTTGCATGATTGCCTCCCCATTACACTTAAATAAGAGAAGCAGTCCCGGACACATTCCAACAGTTGTCAAATAAAAAATAAAAAATAAACACTTGCAAATGGCGCCGCCTTCGGCTTCCAAGGTCAGTAAAAAACCCGTTATGGACAAATCCGAACGCCTCGGAGACAAAAAGAGAAACCGCAAAAGAAAGGAAAGCTATTCCCTTTACATCTATAAAGTCCTGAAACAAGTACATCCCGATACAGGCATCTCTAGCAAAGCTATGACAGTAATGAACAGTTTTGTGAACGACATATTCGAAAGAATCGCTGCCGAAGCTAGCCGCCTGGCAAAGTACAACAAACGCTCGACCATTACTAGTCGTGAGGTCCAGACTGCTATCCGTCTACTCCTTCCTGGTGAACTAGCGAAACATGCAGTCTCTGAAGGCACCAAAGCTGTAACTAAATACACAAGTAGCAAGTGATCACTTTTGTTTTTATGTTCAAATCGGGTGGCTCATTAAAGCTGAACTTTCACTTAATCTTTCTGTGAAATAACTCTAGCCATTTGTTTTTATTCATAAATTATGCACGTGATAAACTTATTGCACTAATGGTTTTCTTGATGAAACATTATTCACTAGTGAACAGCTGATAATACAAGACCTTCTCTAAAGGCATACCTGATCTTTCATACCGAGTCAAAGCGTTTATCACTTCAACTTTTTCGTGTCTTGTCTAATTCATTTTCTTGTAACATTTAATATTTTTGTTGAAGAACGTAAATCCTCAGTCTTAAAACTGACCAATTGCAATAATGTACACATCAGAGTGCATTAATGTAGTTGAGTTGTAATCTTATACAGATTGAATATGTAAATTTTTTGAAAACCTTTGTCTCGAATAACTTCAGCTGATTGAACTCTACAATTTGTATACCCTGTGCGCTAAAATGACACTTTTATTTCCACTGTCACCCCACCCCAATACTTAGTCTCCTTTTTCAAAGGATGTTGAACTATAAGTAACTATTGCTTTGTTTCAAACTTCTTATTGATCAAATAAAGTATACCTTTGTAAAGCTGAAAATAAAATCGCTTTATTCCCTTCCATAAAGTCTCACGTGCCTGTGTTATTTCTTCGCTATTCCTGTCTTAAATTCTCAATAGCCATAACTCTGTCCGAAATACTTTCTCTTAAGACCCTTGAAGGCATTTTATTTTATTTTATTTTATTTTTTTTTTTTTGTTAAAAAAGCCTGTCAAATTCTGCCCCCTTCCCACTTATTTTGCTGCGCCATTCTTTTCTTTCTTTCTCTCCCTTCCCACACTTCGTGTTTCGTAAAATCTCTGATATTACCTGATTTGACGCCAGGCGCTAACTTTACCAATAATGCTCTTCCTGTCCAAGATCGTAGCGCCAGTCGACCTCGTATCGCCCTCGTCTATTAACGGCAAAAATTTGCACTGTAGTAAAATAGCCGCGAAACGGCTACACTTGCAATCTGATTCTTCGTTCGCTTCTCTCACAGCAACGGCTAAAGACGTCCACTGGGGCAAGTCAGGTTTCTTGTCGCACGCAAACGAGACCTTTCAAAGAAACTTAGTTTAAAGCAAACCTTTGTACAAATGCAGATATTTTTTCTGCAAATTAAGTCTGATCAATTCTGGCCGCCATTGATAGTCTTGGGCTCTCCCCCGTCCGCCAAACACCTACATCTACTTGAATAGTGACTTTCTAATCCGGAATATTTTACACTTCGCGTAATTTCTTTATTTTACCGAAGGTGTTTATTTCCTTTATTGCATCTTTAAAGCTTTTTGTATTGGCGAACCTACTTCGTACCCTGCGTTAGTACGATACATTCACTTAAAAATATCATTGGAAAGGTACGAATCCATGTGTTCTAGCCTGACAGCAGCTATGGGTAAAATAGTATGCTACTACTGTGTCGAAAATTTGGCGGACAAACGGTACACGTAGAATAAACTTGATGCCAAACCACAAAGACAACAGGTTAGCCATTCTCCGATCTTAAGATACATTGGTTCACGAATAAAGTAAAAGCTAGCCATGATTGCTTTCGCACTTTCGAGGCATTTAAGACTTGGTTTAAAGACTCAAACTATTTACATTCGCCATGTACTGAGACTTTTTCTTTGTCTTCACTACAAGAATTTCTAAAAATGTATATGTACAGTGTAACCCGGATATAAGAGTTGTCGGGATCGGAGATTTCTCTTATATCCGGGTTTGGTCTATTTTATATACATTAACACACTCTAATTTGGGACCAGATAAAATTTCTCTTATATCCGGTTTAACACTGTATAAAGGAAGAATGTCTAATGTAATTTAAAGTGTGGAAAAATCTTGAGTAGGAAATGGTGTTCATTTTTTCCATTTTATTTTTATTTTCTATTTTTTTTTTATTTTTATTTTTTTTCCCTTCGTTTTTACGGTCGCTGATTAATCGAATTAACTTCGGTTCTTACTGCTCGTCTTGCGCCAAAACTTTACCTTTTTGTTTTAAGTCAACAACCATTACATTACAATCATGCCAAGAACAAAATTGTATTTTGAAAAATACGAAATTTTCCGTCTACGAGGGTATGGTAATAACCAGGGTACGGCAGAATATTCCGCTCGCGTAATGTTAATATTAGGTTGGTGCAAAAATGACGTAATAATGTCGTTTTTTGACGTATTTTTTAACGTCAAAAAACAACATTACGTCATTATTTTTGCTCCAACCTAATATATTGGTGGCTCTTACCATTATTGTAGAAGGTAATTCTTGGAATTTTGTAGACGGTGGCGGATCTGCTATGACTTGAACAAACTTTATGCCCTAACCCTAACCTCTCCCCCACGCCGTAAATTTTTTTTTTTTTTTTTTCTTTTAGGTGTTTATTAAAATTGTGTAATAGAATCATAAACCAATAGGTTAACCTTAGAATATACTCCACTGCCAATTTCATATGCCCTCAAACTACCCCCTGTAATTGGTCAAATTTAAAAAATCTTTCTGGAGGGCCTGCAACTCCCAAATCCCCAGCTGTAGAAGATGGTTGAGCTTGCCAGAATCTACTTATAGCTTGTTTTGGCAGTGTGACCCTAGATTCTATTGTTGCTGGTCACGATCGAGGCCTCCATATCTATTTAAAACTCGGAGGCCCCAAAAGGCATTTCCACCATTTGGGAGGTATTTCTGCCGCACTTTTTTTTCTTTTTTTTTTTTTTTTACTTCAAGAAATACAGAAAGTGGTCACGTAAAAACTCTTTTGCTATGAGTTACTAAGCTTTCATTCGATTATTATTTTCGACCTCTTAACATTTTCTCCAAATAATTTCACCGTTTTATCAAACCATTGTCTACCGTACAAAAATGTAACTGTGGGGTTTGTGTTAGAGGTAGAAATACTTTATTTACTGGAAAAATGGTTTTCTTCACCGAATCTTCTGAATTTTAAGTTAATGGTTAAATTACCTCATGGCGAGTTCTACGATATCAAAATATTCGTAAAAATTACTCTATTGCTTTGTTAAATGTGTGCTTAATATCCATCCATCCATTTTTATAATGGGCTGCGAAAAGATCTCGGCCCGAAAAAGACTGAGTTGCAGGTATGGATTTTGGGTCACGACAACTTTAGCGCCCCCTCTCAATAAAACCAAATAAAAATATCAAAATAGAATTGTTTTTGAGACAATAATTCCTATTTCAGGAATAGGGGCGAAGGACGTTGTCGGGACTCTTTTGTAAATACGATGGCTATGAAAAAAAAATAAAAACTACTATAACACACAATGTTTACCATATTCTTTAAAGATTTAAAAAAAAATGATCTTGTTTATCCCTCTCTTCGTTCCACCTACCAATCCTCGTAAATAATGGATTTATTCTGTTTTGATCGCGTGGAAAAGAAAGTCTTTAACACTTCCGCTGCTGACTAGATCTTCGTTTTTCTTATCTTGCTCCAGCTGGCTAAGTACGGAAACCTACGTTTTTTTTTTTTTTTGCATACCGCTGGTATGAGTGTCTCGTTGCGCCATCTATCGTAAAATCACAAAGGACAATGCTTCAAAAGATATCATGTGTATACCCATTACTGATCTGGTAAGTCATTCCCAGGTATATCCGTGAAAATGGAATGCTGTAAAACACACTGGTGCCAGTTTGCTGTGTAATAAAATATGTAGGTTGATATTTGGCATTTTCTTTAAAAATGACTGGTCGGATGGGGGCAGCACTGGGCAAATGAGTAGAAGTGAAAGTGTTAAGTTCTCGCCTTTTAAAACCTCGAATAATGGGCTATTACATTTTATTGCATGGAAAATAAAACAGACGCTACTTGAGTTCACTGAGAAAAATGAACAGGGAATTTAAAAAAAAATATACATTGCATTCTCTTCGAAATTTAAGGTTTGATATAAGTAGCAATACCAAGAAATGGATTCATATCTTTCACCAATTCCTAAGTCTGTTTTAAATATCATCTAAAACAATTTACAGAATTACCTAATTTCCGCAGGTTTTTGCTTCGACTGACTTCAAAATTTTACTATTTCAAGAGTAAATCATAAATTTGGTATCTTTGTCTTAGATACATTGAATAGAAAATATATTCAAATCAGAATTCTAATTATGAATCACAATAAGGTAAATATACCCTTTATTTTATATTCGTTTACTGTATTCGATAAGACTTAACTTAAAACTGTAAAAGATTACAAAAAAAAAATGGCAGCTCGAATAAAATTTTCGATCATAAATCAAAATCTAGTAAAAAGTGCATAAAATACTATAATTTTGTTGAGCAGAATTCATGTCTTAAATTTACATTGTTTATTGAAAATGGCACTGAAATTATTGCATAATATAGGAAAATTCTTCAATATAATTTTTCTTTGAAGCAATGAAGGTCTTATTTGACGGCAAAATGATTTAATAACAATATGCTTGTGGCTTGCTTCTTGTTTCACTGATCTTCGGAACGAAATTCCAAATCTAGGATTTTGAACCTAAACTTAATCTTCAAACTGGTTTCCTCAAAAAAATGGAAAACAAACTATTTTGTTATCTCAAACACCTAATTTCAAAGTGGGTTCAATACAACACCTCTAAAATCTATTATATAATGGCTGATACTGACGTTTTTAGAGTAGACGAAAATCTTTCCGTATACGTCAGGAGTTATGCCAAGCTTTGAATACTTTAGAATTTTAAATAGTCAGCTGATTGAAGAGTCAGTAGTCATCAAGAGTTCCCCAGCCCTTCAATTTCATAAGGTGTACTCTAACGGATAATAGCTGGGAATTGTTAATCGGAGAGCCGAGTTCCAATTCCCGATGAGGGAGTTATATTCACTTACGTGTAAATAACCTTGCGATAGATATCAATCCCCCCCTTTTCCCCCCACCAGCTATGGGTTAATCATTAAGACTTGTATCACTAAACTGTGACTCTAAAATAAATTCTTACGATCTAAACATATGTTCTGGCTTTAAATAACCCGCAAAAGATAGATAATCCGTAATAACGAATTAATCCTTATGTGGTGCCTCTTCTTTATTAATTTTGTCTTAGTTTGGCACAAGGCCACGTTTATCGGACTACCAGTGAGGATTGAAACCGCAACTGTGTAGTAATGTTCAATTAGACGTCTCCTTTCTGCTTCGTCTAAACACCATCGGAAGCCTTGCCGGACACTTCTGTTGTTTCCGCAGCTGCTGCTGTTTGGCTAGACTGAGGTGCCGCGTTTTTGCCGGGTCACGCTTTGAACATGTGTCCCGAAGCACTACATGCCCAGCAGTGAGGGCGACGGTCCTCAACAACAATGGGCATCATTTTGTCCCTAGACATCTAAACAATAGGGTTCTCCCCAGAACACTTCCTCGTCGACGTCACCTGCAGGACGAAATCTCCTGTGGCAATTCTAGCCTTGCTGATTTTTGCAGTCACCTTATCCACTAGGCCGTATTGTGTAAAAAAGACCCAGGCTTATTACCACAAATGTCCACCGGGACTCCATGAAGGATGATTCTTGTTCGTTTCGTACCTATATACTTGGTTTGAAGTCGGATTGAGTAGTCAGGGCAATTCATTTTTCATCGTTTTCTGTAGACAACAAAATATCTCACTAAGCATTTGATCTCCTTGTCAGAATCTTTGGCCCTATTTTGAAGCTCTTCTTTCATCTCTGTTGACCCTAATTATTATTCCATTTCATACGTCGGTGGTCAGCAGTGAGATCGTTCATGTTTTAACTGCATCTATTTCTTCTGGAATAGTAAGGTGCTCGTTACCTTTAATGAACGAGTCATACATCTCCCTTAGATGTAATATTTTGAGTCATTTTGAAGCTTGTTTTTATCTCTGGCCGGTTTTTTAGGCGGTGACATAATTTGCGTTTGCACCGCCGGTTCTTCCAAATTTTCTGGTATAGTGGCCCAAACTACCACATCCAAACAAATAAAACGTTCGCCTTATATAATAATGTCATATTCAAGAAAACAATAAAATTAATTGAAAAGGAAAACGTCTCTCAACAAAGAATGACAATTTAAAGTCGCGGACAGATGAAACAGAAACAAAAGAAAAAAAAAAAAATCTTGGTTTAGAAGAACGTGGAAAAACGAATTAAAGTTGACAACAATTTAAGTACATAAAAAAATATAAAAGGAAAAACTAAAAATAAAAAGGAATAAAATTTGACGAACAACAGTTAGACAAGTCAAACAATTAAAAAGGATTAAACAGAGGGCGGTTAAAAACCAAACAAAGAAATACAGTGTAACCCGGATATAAGAGAAACCCGGATATAAGAGAGACTTTCGCTAGTCCCAAATTAGAGCCATACTTACCTAAACAAAATACACCAAACTCGGATATAAGAGAAAGCCAGATATAAGAGACTTCTTCTCCGGTCCCGACAACTCTCTTATATCCGGGTTACACTTTACACTGAAAAAAAAAAAAAAAAAAAAGCTTACAAAAAGTGCAAAAAAGAAAAGTAAAAGAAAACTGAAAAGGTAAACTCTTTCAAAAGCTTTCATAGATAACAATAAATAAAAGGATAAACTTAACAGTTCGTTAAAAAAAAAAATCCAAAATTCTCGGCAGGCAAACTTAGGCTGGACTTTAAAAAAAAAAAAAAAAAAAAAAACCACCAACAAACGCACATATAGACACAGAAAGATATTCCCAAATTTCTGGACATATATGGACAATTTTTTCTTCAGAAAAACATAAAAATTTACAATGAAATTAAGAAACAAAATATAAACCAAACATTTAAAAGAAATTAAATCAGTGTTCGTGAAGACGCCTACAGATCCCAAATTGAAAATCGTCGTTGTATTTTGCCGATAGACAGTATCAAGAAACTTACGCTCTATTAATGACTCATTCTAGGTTGTCAAACATTATCCCACTTAATAATATCTCATTTTACATTTGTATATGGTACAAGACCGAAGAGGAAGCGGTGAGAGGATGGTCTACACTGTCTGTCCTCCACATGGATAATCTGATTTGCGACCCATTCATTCTAAAAATCGACACAATCATTGCAAGAACGCATTCTTCTACATCCAATCCCAACATATAACATCATCTTTTATGTCCCGTGTCCCATCAGGACGTTGGCGTTCATGGCTCTCCACAACATCCTGCCCCTTGTAGCTCTCAAAAAGTTTTGTCTTTTCGTTATTTCTTCTGAACCCTGTTTAAATATGCAACGCACTGCTTTCTTTTGTATCTAAATCTGTTCTGTGAGTATCAAATTTTCCAAGCCAACCTTACTCATTACGTGCCCCAGAAATCTGACCTGACAGGGGCCAAATAAAAATGCATATGATGATAAAATCTTTTAATATGTACAAATATTTTTTATTAATATCAGAAACCATTAATAATGATACATCATATATAAACCAATAAAAAGAAGAGGAGGGTAGAAACGAAGATTCGTGATTGCCTCGGCTTTACACTTAAATAAGAGAAGCAGTCCTAGACAAATTCCAGTGGTCGTCAAAGAAAAAAAAAACGTTTGCAAATGGCGCCGCCTTCGTCTCCCAAAGTCTCTAAAAAAATCCGTTATGGCCAAATCCGAACGCCTCGGAGACAAAAAGAGAATCCGCAAAAGAAAGGAAAGCTATTCCCTTTACATAAAGTCCTGAAACAAGTACATCCCGATACAGGCATCTCTAGCAAAGCTATGTCGATTATGAACAGTTTTGTGAACGACATATTCGAAAGAATCGTTGCCGAATCTAGCCGTCTGGAACAGTACAACAAACGCTCGACCATTACTAGTCGTGAGGTCCAGACTGCTATCCGTCTACTCCTTCCCGGTGAACGAGCGAAACATGCGGTCCCTGAAGGCACCAAAGCCGCAAATATAATATTTATTTGCACTTTTGTACAAAATGTAGCACGAGGCCTAAAAGGGGGCTGGGGAAGGACGGTCTTCTTCTATCTTAATTCTAAACTTAGCTAGTCACAGACACGGACCCAAACATAACAACAATATTCCTATCGCCAAAACAACACATTCACTCCTACCTTTCTTACCTGCGTCCATCATAATACCTCAAATTCTCTATGAAATCCTAACTAGTCCTCATATGTACATTTCAAAGTCTCTGTGTGTGTGGGGAGGGGGAACAAGAATTTAAAAAAACCCAATGATTATTTACAATATGGTTTAATCTTATTTACATAAAACAAAACAAAATAGGGTTAGTAATAAACCCCCACCACAATCCCTAAATGTGACAGAAACATCAGTTCACTGGACGAAATCAATGCGGGACTAGGAAAAATAAGGAAATCATTCATTCCTCCAAAGCATTCACACAGGCACACACACATTCATACACAACAACAAATACGAAAAATCACACACACAAAACGAAAGGCGCCCCGCATCCACCAGAGAACTAATATCACTGACCAACTAACGAGGGAGGGGATGAGGAATTAAACAAAAGAAAAATAGGGACAGAAACAAAAAGGGGCCAATGAGCATGCATACCCTAGCTAAGTTAACCAGAAAACGGGAAAAGATTAAAAATCAAAAACCTATACTAGCCTAATATCGGAGTGGGTGGGCCTCTGATCAACCCTGATAGGACAAAATCCTGTACCTAGCCAAGATCCAAGTGCCACTCTAGTTCACCCCTTTCACTCTACACATTCGCGCAAGATTTACCCACCTTTTGCCAAATTCTGATGAGGGGAGCCGCCGCCTTTCCGTCCTAATCTTGACTTTAAGCTTATGCTTAAAGAACAAGATCAGTTGGGAAGAGGTGAACTTCTCGCCATCATAGAATTCCTTCTGACGCGTCGTCCAAATCACGACTCTCATAACCCCTAGTAAGCAACAGAACACAAAGTGTTCAGCCTTCGTCAATTGCGGCACCACATTGCTACAAACAGAACTGGCTTCCAGGACAAAAAAACTTTCCCTGCAGCATGCGAACCATGAGGTCTTTAACAAAACCGCACAACGACACTACCGTCTTGAACTGAAAAAAGGCGTGACCAATGGTCTCGACTTCCCCAGTACAGCGACGACAGTTTGGATATTTCTCCAAACTTGCTGAACAAAGTCTCTTGCCGACCCAGAGGGCCCCACGAATCATCAGCCAGGTGAGTGATGCCTCATCATTATTGAGACATTTCAACCCAGGCGCCCAAGGCCATATCGAGCGAGCCTCCTGCTTCGTAAGACCGAGCTCGCCAATCAGATCATCTTGAACGACCCCACTAACTAACAGTCAATACAATACCTTACGAGACAACGCCTGGGCGTCAGAGAGTCCATCCGACGTCCGTAAGAGGAGTTTCAGAGCACGACGACATTCGCGGTAGAAGGAGCACTCGGCTCGGGGTGTACGGCCGGCCTCCTCCTCGCACGAGTGCACACTTCTCAGGGATGGGAAATGTTTTCGGACGCCTTCTTTCCAAAAGGTTCCCACCTCATCCAATTCGCGACACATTCGGTCTAGAAAGGTAATGCGAAGCATATGTTGACGAATCTAAATGCTAGGCATACCCAGACCTCCCTCAGAGGGATGAAGGCAACAGATCTCGCGAGATACCATATGGGCCTTACCTCTCCACAAGAAAGAGAACAAGGTCCGTACTAATAAAATTAGTCTGGCATACGGGAGTGGAAGTACAGAGAGTCGGTACAGGAGAATCGGATAGATGTGTGAAACACATACTTCCGCCCTTCCCTTCAGGGAAAGTCTCCTCCGAGACCGCAGATTAACCGCGATCTCGGCCTTCCCTTGTACCTTCAACCAGTTCATTTCCAACTGGAGATCAGGACCGAACCAGACGCCGAGTATCTTGATCGGCCCATCCGTCCAGAAGAAAGGTCCGGGAAGAGAAACTCCCTTCCACGCACCCAACCGCAAGCCCACAGACTTATCGCGGTTGATCTTGGCCCCTGTCACCATCTCATACCCACTGATCTCTTTACTGACTTCGTCAATCTCGGCTCTGCTCGACATAAGAACCGAAGCGTCGTCAGCATAGGCAGAATACCTGGCTGAGGTGGAAGCCCCAGGCAGGAAAATTCCGCGCAGGACCGGATTCGCCTTTAACTTGCGAAGGAATGGTGCCAACGCAAGAACGTAAAGCAAAGGAGAGAGCGGATAACCTTGACGAATGGAGCGAGATAATACGAAAGGCTTCGATTTTACCCCATTCACCTCCACCAGCGCACCGGGGGTTGCATACAAAAGTCGGATCCAGGAGCGAAAGTCGGCTCTGAAACCGGCCGCCGAAAGGACAGCCTCCAGAAACCGATGGTCAACCCTATCGAAGGCCTTGGACTGATCCAAATTAATCAGCGCGGTCTCGCTGTCGACATGTTCTAAGATCAAGCGTAACATATGAAGGTTATCCTTAATAGTCCTGCCCTTCACAGCACGTCTGTTCAAGGCCAATCAGACTAGACAGGACAAGCTGCAAACGGTTGGCTAAGATCTTCGCCAAACTCAGTGTTTAATATTGTTAAAGGGCGAAAGTTCCCTCACCTGTCCCTACCGTTCTTGTCCTTACGCCAACTTGATCACACCCCTGCTGAAGCGTTGAGGTATAGACCCCTGCCTCATCCATAGGTTGAAAACCAGTTCCAGCAAAGGAACAAAAACGTGCGACAACCTCAAGTAAACTTCGTAGGGAAGACCATCTATTCCCGGAGACTTATGCCGGCCAACCTGTTTCAGCGCTTCCCAGATTTCCGACTCTGTAATAGGACCCTCGCACCTAGCCGCTTCAGCTGCCTCGAGGCAGGGAAAGTCAGCTAAATAGGCGTCGAACTGAGAAGAGCTCAGACCGTGCTCCCTGGTGAAAAGATCCTGAAAGTAATCCCGAAAGACCTCACATATGCCCGCGTTTGTAGTCACGGTCCGCTTATCCGGCAACGTTACCCATGCTATATGTCGCCTAGACGCGCTTCGATTTTCCTCTGCACGCAGTTCAGCGGCCATATTCGTCACCTCAGAAGACATTCTTTTTAACCTAGCCCTAACTACCAGAGCTTGATCCTTCTTGATAAGCAAGGAGGACAACCCTGCCTTAGCTAAGGCTATTTCCCCACTAACACGGGATTTCACAGTCCGATCAACTTTATTTTCTAAAGCCGTTTGCGCCGCTAATCTATCTAGATTGAGTCGACGACTAAAATCGACAGCAAACGTTCTAATTTTAGATTTTAAATTGTACCACCAGGCAAGCGTCCCAGGAGCCGAGTTGCCACTAGTTGTCCAAGTCCATGCTACTTCCCGAGGGTGTTCATTCCGGTACTTATCGACAAGATCAAACTCATCGATAAAGTCCCGAAATGGTTTCACGTCCGGGTTGTTAGTACCTTGTTTTTGCCCTATACGATCTATATCGGAGTCAAGGACGGCATTCCAATCCCCCGCTAAAACTACCCGACGAGACGTCGTCAAGAATGGCGCGATCTGCCGAAACAAAGTAGGCCGCTCGGCATGGATATTGGGCGCATAAACCCTAATGAGACGTAGAACTTTATCCTTTATGGTAACATCCAGCACGCAAAGTCTGCCCACCGGATCCGCGAAGACAAGGGTACATGCAGCCTTCAAAGACCTCACTAGCCAAGAGACACTCCTCGAACGACCATCAAAACATGCTGAATAAAGGGCGAACCCCTTAGACAGTATGTCCTAACGGTCATGAGAATAAAACCGGGTCTCTTGCAAACAACATACATTCACCCCGAGGCGCTGAAGGTCACGAGAGAGCCTCGCCCTGCGAGACTCGGACCTCAGGCCCCGGACATTCAAACTAGCTAACCAGAGCGCCATTGTCAAATCGATTAGGGTTGTCCTTCAGGATAGAACATGGCTGGGGTGAGGACACCGACAGCTTGTCCCATTGATCCAGACGCCATCTCAATATCGAGGGTATCATCCTGAGACAAGCCGCCGATGTCCGCAGGATATGTTAGTTTAAGCGCCCCATAAAGGTATGGGTGAACAAAAAGAGGGACCCCCCCTTTGCCAAAAGCCGCAAATAAATACACAAATAACAAGTGATCTTTTTTATGATGTTCAAATCGGTTGATTCGTTAAAGCTGAAATTTGCCTTGCTCTTTCTTTAAAAATTGCCTAAGCCATTTGCTCCTTTTTATTATTCATAACTAATACACTTGATAAATCTCTTACACTAATGGTTTCTTAATGAAACATTATTCAATAGTGAATTGGCGATATTAAAAGACCTCCTTTAAAGGCATATCTGATTTTCCATACCGCGTCAAAGCGTTTGTCACTTAATGAACTTTTTTTTTGTCTAATAATTTATTTTCTTGTAATATTTAATGTTCTTTCTGTTGGAGAACGTAAGTACTACGTCTTAAAACTGATCAATCGTATGAAGGACACGTCAGAGTGCGTTAATGCAGTTTAGTTCTTACTGAATGTTAGATTTCTTTCTGGAAAACAGCTTCTTTTCTTCTCTTTTTTTCTTTTGAATATGCATTTTTTTCTGTAAAAACTGTTGAAAAATATTAAAGACTAGCAGTAGATCCTGGCGTTTCCCGGGGATGTAACAGTAAGATATTGATCAATTATCGACCATCATAAAGACTGAAAAATAAAATTGACAAAGATTATTTGTTTAAGGTTGACGGACACCGTCAACCTTAAACAAATAATCTTTGTCAATTTTATTTTTGCAGGTCTTAATTATTTTTCTTTTTTTACGAATTGGTCAAACCCAAACTCAAACAAAAACATTGTTTTCAATCGTTATGAGTTTACCGATGGAATAGAATTTTATTATAAACAATTGTCTTGTAGATGGAATTTTTAAAGCATTCTGAATGTAAAAATAAAGAAAAAAGTGTGCAAGACAATAAGAAACACTACCTGCTAAAAAAAAAAAAAGTGAATTTTGTTGAAATCGGCTGAAAAATGTAGGAAATCCGATCCCATATATAAACGAACACACACACACACACAGAGAGAGAGAGAGAGAGAGAGAGAGAGAGAAAAACAACCTGGGTTTTTAACCCGATGTGAGTTGTCCCCCTTTCATTAATGCCTCTTAATCGTGTTTTGAAATTGATTTTGTGCAAAAACAATTGTGTTTTTCCAATTTTTGGCGCTGTTAGAACCACCGCAAGGTAATTTTGCGTAGTCCTGTGAAGTTCGGTTGAAAACTGTAGAAAATCTGATCCAATATATAAACGTTACAGACAGACAGACAGACACACACACACACACACACAATCTGCGTTTGATAATAAGATTGCATAAAAGGCGACTAAATGAATAAATTTTGTCAGATGAAAACAAAAATAGTAAAAAATGCAAAAAATACCATTGTGATGAAGTTCACTGCTCGTTGTTAACTGCATGACCTGTAGTGAAAAAGGGCCCTTACATTCACTACCTGTATCTTTGGTCACTGCTGATTCCTTCCTGCCTGCTGAAAGCCTTCTCTCTGCGAATATAGATAATGTCTGGGGTCCCAGTCCCATATCCTTCCACTTGCGTTCCGGAAGTTTTGGTACTACCACAAAGCTAGATGGCTGGTCAAATCTTCAAAGGACTACTTTTATGGTTATCTAAAATCATTGACAAACTTTTATGTTTGCCAATTCAAAGACAAGCTAGAGACATGAATCCTGAAAACCCTGGCAATTAAGTTGCTTCAAGGATGGACTGGCGAGGAAATTCATACGAAACTCAGATAACTGGACTTAAAAAGAAAAAAGGAACAACAAGACTACAGCACAATCAATAAAAAGTATTAAAAAATTAAAATAGATAAACTAAAGCAAAAATAGCCACATTTCATGTGATGCTCAAAACATGGAATTCTGCATAGTCTTACACACACGCACACACACGCACACACCCACGCGCACACACACACGCACACACAAACGCGCACACACACACACAAAAAAGAGAAAACAAAAAAAAAAAAAACATGCAGATGGACCCCAACCAAATTTGGAGGTATAAATTATGGGCAGGTCCCAAACCTTTGAAGCGTCGGAATATACCAGAGGGCGGTTAGCAGCTCTTATCTTCTGTTTAAACCATTACAAGGGGATTTCGAAGGCTTTTAGAAAAATTCATTTGCAGGGAGGGTCACTCCCCAGACCTTCCAAAGAGAAAAGTAAAAACAAAAATAAGATGATTTTAACCAGCCCTAGAAAAAAATTTCCATTACCGGAAGCGCAACTCTCCAGACCTTCCTAAGAGAAAAGCAATACCCACCCACGAAAAAAAAAAATGAGATTTTAATTACCCCTTCAAGTAACTCATATCACAGGAAGTGTCATTTCTACCGACCTTCCAAAATAAATAAGAGGACTTTAGCCATCTCTTCAAGTCCTTCCATTTCATAACGGCCCACCCCAACAAAAATGACATACAACAGAAATGAAAACAAGTATTAACCCCTCATCAAGAGAAAAACCAGAGAAAGTTAAGATTGTTAAAATAAGATGCACAAGTCCCGTGCACACTGCACAATGATTACATTTTTTTAACACATAAAATTCAACTAAAACAAAAATGAGACAGCTTTTATCTCAAGTCACCAGAATTTACATCAGAACACGCACACAAAACTATACAAATAAAAAAGTTACATCAATATATATATATATATATATATATGTAAGCAAATATATGGATATAGATCCGACATTATGAAGTAAAATATACAGAAAAAACAAACAAAAATCTTAATATGCAATTATGCTGTATTAATATTAATATAATGTCAACGTATATATAATGTTTTATGAATATGTCCTGATGATGGTCTAAAATAGACCGAAACGTCCCACGTTGACATTATATTAATATTAATACAGCATAATTGCATATTAAGATCTTTGTTTGTTTTTTCTGTATATTTTTCTTCATATATATATATATATATATATATATATATATATATATATATATAATATGATTTATTCGAAAATTATAACAAATTTAACTTATGATTTTATAACATATTTATGTTATAGTCTTCGAATAAATTATATTTGCTCTACACTGTATTGGGCACACTTTTAAGAATAGCATTTTTGGTTATTGGAATTTATTCCGTATACACCAATCTAATACTTGGATAAATACATACACACATATGTCTGTATGTGTGTATATATATATATATATATATATATATATATATATATATATATATATATATATATATATATATTATATGTGTGTATATTTATATGTATATATATATATGTATATATATATATTTATATATATGCATGTGTATATATCTATGAATATATATATGTGTGTATATATGTATGTGTGTATATATATATGTGTGTGTATATATACACACACACACACACACACACACACACATATATATATATATATATATATATATATATATATATATTCTGTTGTAAGGATATGAGACTGTGACATTGGGTTTCAAGCTTTTGCGATCATCAGACAAATTGCTTTATTTTATTTATACCTTCGCTTCCATTATCATTTAGGCTAAATTTACCGTTAACGCATCAATATTATTAACATATTAATAATAATTTATACCACAGTTATCATCAGTATCAGCATAATCAAAATCGTCAATAACACACGCAGTAACGTTGAAAATACACAATTATCATCATCACCATGACCAGGATGCAGGCAGTAAACGAAGAATACCTCTACCTGCATCTTGTTGAAAGGAACATCGCTACATATTGAAAGCCACGGTACCGACAACGAAATAAAATTATAATTGCGTGTGCCCGAAAGCATGGATGTGTATCTGCGTCTGGCCCCGGATTATTTATATGGGTGCGTTTGCGTGATCTAAAATGCGTACACCTTTATGTGAGTATGTCGGTTTGTGTGACAGTGTCATCCTGTTCAGGTACTGAAGAAAATTCCCCATCCCACCAGCAAACATGGTCAAGCAAGCATAAATAGATCCAACTTTAAAAAAATAAACGAGTTCGATGATCGCAAAAGCGTGGAATCCCGGATCACAAACTCATATCCATACAGAATATGTTAGCTGCATCACTGATATTGAATGCTGTCCACTAAGTACTGCATATACAAAAGCTATATATATATATATATATATATATATATATATATATATATATATATATATATATATATATATATATATATAACAAAAAATGCCCATCTTCAGACTACTGTTGAGTTCTGGTGTCGTATAAAATCATCAGGCACAAGGGTGAAAATTTCTTCTGCCTAAAAATATATTTCTTTTTTCTTTTCTTTGGAAATTATAGCCTCTCTCCAATGCGTCTGACTCCTGGGGATCTACGAGGTGCATCAATCTCCTCTCCTCGCCTCCACATTCTCTCACCAGATCATTTTGTACCCTATACTTTTTCAACCAGCGTCTCCCCTATACTTTTTCCGCCAACGGCTACCCTATACTTTTTCAGCTAACGCCTACCCTATACCTTTTCAGTTAGCGTCTGCCCTATACTTTTTCAGCCAACGTCTACCCTATACTTTTTCAGACAACGTCTACCCTATACTTTTTTAGCCAACGTCTACCCTATACCTTTTCAGCCAGCGTCTACCCTATACATTTTCAGCCAGCTTATACCCTATACTTTTTCAGCTAGCGTCTACCCTATTCTTTTCAGCCAGCGTCTACCCTATACTTTTTCAGCCAACTTCTACCCTATACTTTTCAGCCAACGTCTACCATAACTAATCGAAACAATCGCCAGCACTCTGATAACTGACAACCACATTATAATATTTGCTGTCGGGTCACATCATCGCTAACCTATCCTCTAATTCATGTAAATTATAATGGTTTTAACAAATGGGAGTAATTTGTGAATAGTAACATTTGTTTTCCTTATTAGGAACATCCATATCCCTGTATACTTGCTAGTCAAAACATCTGCCAAGTCTAGAAAGGAGTCCTGGGCTTCATTTTTTTCTCCGCTTGATAGCATGGGGGTAGGTCTAAAGTTTCGCAAAGGCAGAGCAACCCATCGGAAATTTGATAAAGGCCCGCGGGGGTGGGAATCACTTACAACCACTGTCGGTTTTCCAATGCATACCTCTAATAAGTTCCGTCCCCAGTTTATGGCCTGTACATTACTAATTTTCTTCAGCCCTTCTAGGTAACCCATACTAATTATCCCCGTCCTGGGTATGACGATAAAAAACATCCGCGGCCTGGGTAAGCTGATAAACTACGTCCAACAGCAAGGCATCTGATCAGGAGGTTTTGAGGAGCATGGAACCACTTGTTAATTGCTGGTGTTCCCAGGTCCACCCCGACCCGGAGTGGTAGCACCTGTTAGGGTCCCAACTATGGGTAAATAGTTAACCCCCAAACTGGCGTCAAAACACCATGTAAAGGTAAAAATAGGTTTTAATGCCAGAAATACTTTGTAAAAAAAAAAAAATATTCATTACCAGCAATACATTTTTTTGGAAAAAAAGATATTACCAGCTATACATTTTTGAAGAAATATATTACGAGAAATAAACATTTTGTCGGAATTAAATAACCCATTGTGGTTGAATTGCGGCAAAACAAACCAAACTTACTAATTAACCACTTTGGTGTGATGATTATGACTATGACAGATTTTAACACACGGGTTAAGATTATGAGGGCGAATAGCAGCAAGCCCCGTATCACTAGCACTATGAACATGACCTGCTGAAAAATTCCAGGTGCATCGGTCAGTCTAAAGGGCATACTACTGAACAGGTACAACGCAACGTGACAGATAAATTCAGACTTCACCCTTTGGGCTTTGTAGGGGGCTATTTTCCAGTAGCTAGATCTCATATCAAGCGTGGAATAATTAGCTGACTTTCTTGGCAATACCAACATGTCCTCTATCAAGGGTGTGGGTAGGCTAGTGATTTAATTATCTTATTCAGAGCCCTTCACAGTGATACAGAGCGTTTTATTATTCCTGCCTCCAGCACATCCTCAGCTATCTCTTGTGCGAACCTTCCTTTATGCAGTGGGGTTCGGTATAGTCTTAGCATTATAGGCAGGTGATTATCAGTGTTTATCCTCGTCTTTACTGGTTATATTTGGCCTAAGTCAGCATCCGTGTCAGCTATCATGTTTCTATTGTCCCTAATAGAAGGCAGGTTACTCCCTTTGTGCGTATATGGAGTTAATATCCCTCCCTCCTTAATTATGGAATTCTTACAGCTACCTTCACTGCCCTCTGGATATTCTACCCCACTGCACTGGTAATAGCTGCTATAACCTCCCTCACTTTCTCTTCCTTGTCAACCATTATTGTTCTAGTTGTACTAATAATAGCTAGATTTATTCTGACAGGACCTGCGCCGCCATCTTCCACAACGGACTCCGTTCTCCCTCTTCAAAACGAGGTTCATCCGTTTGAGCGAGCTGATACATTTTCCTTCCCCAGCTGACGAAAGCCAACCAATGCAAGTAATAGCTGTGCGCATGCGTAGAATAACATTCTCGATAAATTTTATGGCGATTTCTACGCCCTTCCATCCTCTGAAAAGTATCTCTCTTTTGCCCATTTTTAGCAGTGGAAGTGTTGGGTTAAGGCTTATGTGCGCTTCATTAGTTTGAAGCCATTCCCGACCGAGGATAATGGATTTTCTCAGGTTGAGTGTTACATACATTTGCTGCATCATGACTGCTCTTCCTACTTCGGCGGGAAGGTTTACTAATACCTTTATCGCTATTCTGTCTGCCTGATATATTTTCTGATTTGTAACATCTAGTTCGGGACTTCTAAATCCTATTTGAAAAGAATGTTTAGCTCTAATCATCGACATTGATGCCCGGTATCCATTAATTCCAATATTCCCCGCCTCCGATATTGCCTTACATGTTAAATCGTATTCCTGACCGAACCGAGCGAATGCCCGCCTCTCCAGTTTACAGCCCTTTCTTAGATGACCCGACGGTCCACACCGACAACAAACTATTCGCATGGAACCTATGTGAGATTTCTGCCAATTCGTCTCATTTGAGTGTCTCCTATAACTACAACCACAGTTCCTTTTCATTGAGGCATGATCTCTTTCTCCCCTAACTGAGGGGACATAAAAGGAAAAGGAATTCCTCTACTTATCTTCTAGATTTGTGACAGAAATTGTATCGTTACACCCTAAAATTACTGAACACAAATTATGTCTTAAATTTACATTGTTATTGAAAATGGCACTAAAACTTCTGCATAATATAGAGAGATTTTTCAGTATACTTTCCCTCTGAAGCCAATGAAGGTCTTATTTGATGGCCAAGTCGTTTTTGTAATGAGCTTGTGCCTTGCTTCTCGTCTATATACAATTTGTAAAACTTCTGTAAATAATATATTTGATAATCTTGTGCTATAAAGCTTTCACTGATCACCCTAGCTCCAATCATCGACATTGATGCCACTGTATCCATTAATGCCAGTATCCCCCTCCCCCAGATATTGCCTTACATGTTAAATCGGATCCTCTACCGAACAGAACGAATGCCCGCCTCTCCGGGTTACTGTCCTTTCTTAGATGACCCGACGATTTTTAACCTGAACTTAATCTTCAATTTGGTTTCCTAAAATTTTTTAAAGAGATGGAAAAAAAAAAACTATTTTGTGCCAAATACCAACTTTAGCATTGAGTGCAATACAATACCATGCTTCTAAAATCTTTTATATAATGGCTGATACTAGTGTTTCTATGCTAGCCGAAAATCTGTCTTCGTGTGCAGCATGGGAACAGCTTCAGGGTTTATGCAAAATGAGTTTCGGTTATTTGGAGTTTCAAATAGGCAGCTGATTGAACATTCAGTAATCATTGATTACCACCAGTGTCGTAAGGTGACCACTTTCCAATTCCTTGTTTCGTCTAAGAAGAAAATCTCTTATTTTTATAATCAATATATAAAATATCCACGCGACCATCAGCAAAAAAGTTAGGAAGAAAACTCCAAAGACATAACATAACAGCGAACTTTCGAATTCTAATTCCCTGAACCCCCCGACCCCACAAAAAAAAAAACCTACTTTCAGAGGAAGATTTTATTAAGTCTCAACTGACAGTAACGTTAACTATTCGGTGAATGGATATATAATGTTACCTGTATTACTATTAGCAATACCGCTGAGTAGTAACATTGATCCTCACTTGGTATCTATTATCTATAGTCCTGTACCAAACAAAATTAAGCTAAGGTTGACAAGATTGTTTCGCAAACCATCACTTCTAGTTGACGCATCCATTTACAATGTTAGCAATCATAGCTCTCTGGCCTTTTATCTCTTAATACATTTTCTCTTATTGTTATCTCTCCTAAACCTTTTTCCGCCATTCATTTGCTCAAGTTCTCTAGGTAGCTTATGTGTTGTTTTCCTCTGTCACTCTTGCATTCAATCCGTGGGCCGTCCTGGGTATGACCACATACTACGTCCGACATCTAAGCCTCTGATCAGGAAGTTTTGGGAAGCATAGAACCACCTCTTAATTGCTGGTGTTCCCAGGTCCACCCTGACCCACGGTGGCAGCACCGGTTAGGGTCTCAGCTATGGGTAAATAGTTAACACGTAAACTGGGATCAAAACAATATGAAAGTGTAAAAATACATTTTAATGCCAGAAAAAAAATATTACCAGCAATACATATTTGAAAAAAAAAAATTACCAGCAATATATTTTTAGAAAAAAAAAAATACCAGCAATAAAAAATGTCGGCATCGTGGTTGATAAGCTGTAAAACAAAACAAAACAAAACAAAACAAAACAGTCCGTGATCATGTCGAAACACGATCACCAAAGTTGAGCAACATCAAACGTAGTCAGCAATTATATGGGTAACCGTTTGGGAATACCTTATGCTCCAAGCTTGAATGTAGGGGTGGTGTACTCTAATGTATTATGGCTCGGAATTGTCAATCGCAGAGCCGAGTTCCATTTCCCGTTGAGTTAGTTATATTTACTTACGTGCAAATAATCTTGGGAAAGGTATGGATCCACCTTTTCTCTCTCCAGCTATGTGTTAATTATTAATTCTTGTACCACTAAACCATTCTTATGTAAAAATATTATTACCATTTAAACATATATCCTGGCTTTAAATAACCTGAAAAGAAATGATAATCCGTAAAACATGAATAAGTCAATCAACCCACAATGCCTCTTTTTTTAGCACAGAGTCACGATTATCGGGTTTTTATTGAGTATTGGACTCGCAACTGAGTAGTAATGTTTAATTAGTACCAAAATGCCGAATTTTCGCAGGGGACCTACTAATACACCCATGATGGTAACAATTACTGAATATATATTAATTTTTTTTCTTCACAACAATGTATAAAAATTTACAATGACATTAAAACTGGAGGGGGTGAACCAATTTAATCAAAATATAATTGCGAGGAAATAGTTGTAGAGTTTGAAGAGAACTGGAACCAAGTCAGGTGCACAATTCTGTAGGACTACTACGGCTGGTATCCCGTCCCCAACACTTGCTTTATGAGAGTCTAATTTAGAAATGATGTCTAATACCATCGACTGGGTTATGGACATCTCACTCAGTATAGCCTTAGTTCTTGGGAGAAAATCAAGTGTGGGTACCCTGGATGAATCCTATGTTGATTTGGACGATAGTTTCCGAGCAAAGCATTTAGCCTTATCAGCTGAGGATGTTAGAACTTCGAATTGGTTGAATAGAGATTGGAGATTTGATGTAGTTCAGCACACTCTTGAAAAGCCGCCAATAATCTTTCGAACCAAACTTGCGAGATGCATTACGTTTTTTCATCCAATCAGCAAACAAAACTTTGCTTCATTAAGGACACGTTTGCACTCATTACGAGCAGAGACAAAGAGACGTCTGCCGCAACCACACATGTCGCTCTGGTTCAGAAGGAAGAAGAGATACCTATGGGCTTTAGCAGCAGGGCAAGCAGAAGAGAACCAAGGAGATGAGCCTGATTTGACTTGGTATTTTCTTGCTGGGATTAAAGCCTCGCTGTCGACTTTTACCCAGGAGAAAACATCAGACGCACATGTTTATACGGGATGATTAAATATCAAATTCAAAGGGACGTCTTGAAGGAAATCACGAATCGAGTCCTAGTCTGTGCCTTGATAACAGAAATATATTCTGTTAGTCGGAGGTTCATGGTAGATGGGGAGTGGAAGGAGATGTTAAGAGTCACCACCGCGTGGCCAGAGTTGCCAAGAGGAAAGAACTGCGTAGCGTGAAATGAATTAGAGACGGAGGTAAAACAGAGATCTAGGTGGCTACTTAGACGAAAGTTTATGCCAGGAGAGACAATCTCTACAGCCGAACGAGATGGGGAGAGAAATGCTACTCAAATAGCCTCTGTTAGCCACCATTTAAAAAATAAACTCCAATATTTGTATGAACCCGAAAAAATTTTCAAAGACATAATATCCAAAGTTTCAAAGAGGGAAAAAGAAACAAAATAAATTCAATTCAAAAAACAAAATAAAAAAAGGGAGGAAATGGTAGTAGCGAGGAATGGAGTGAGAGTAAGTAAATACAGAATTAAATTCAAAGAGATACACACAAGAATGACTGAAATCGATGCAACATAACAAAAACCTATCTTTCTCCATCCATATTCCAACATATACTATATTCTTTTATGTAGAGTTTCCCTTCAGTACATAAACGATGACGCCCCTCCACATCTTCCTGTTCCTTGTAGACCGCAAAATGATTTGTCTTTTCGTTATTTCTTCTAAAACCTGTTCAAATATATAACGCAATGCTTTCGTCTGTCCCTAAGTATGATCTGTGAATATTATATTTTCCAAGCCAACCTATTGCAATAGAAATTTGAACACCAAGGAAACCTAATAAAAATGATGATAAAAATCTTTTGATATTTATAAATATTTGTTTTTTATTATTATTACAAAAACCCTTAATAATTATATCTCGCCTTCTTTTGTTATGATCCCGTTTGAGATTCCCAACCTCGCCAGTTTGTGTTTTGCCCCTTTTCATCTCGACTGAGTGAGCTTTATTTCCCATGTCCGAATATATATTTTTCCCTTCCCCACTCCCTTAACGAGAGAGCCTCTTGATTTTGTCCAAGTGCAGAATACAGCGGACACTCTTTATTGAGGGTTGGACGGGTCCTACTAACATAAGTCATGTTTATTTTGCTTTGTTTTGATATTTAGTTGGTTTTGGGTTGATCCCCTCCCACCTCATGGTCAGTTATCAAATTTTTATGTCTGGAATATATATTATCATGTGTGTATTGTAAGTCTCCCCGAGAGGATGCGGTATTGTGGTGTATGGAGAATTGATTGGCGACGGATGGCTGTAATAAGTGAATGGGTCATGAATCGGATTAGCTAGGTATTAGATAATCAGTGAAGACCAGCCTCAAACTCTTCCTCCTTTTCGGCCTTGTGCCATAATTGAATGTCTATACAATAAATATAAATAATGATATGAGCGTCTATAGACCAATAAAAGAAGAAGAGGAGTGTAGAAACGAAAACTAATTTGCATGATTACCACCATTTTACACTTAAATAAGAGAAACCGTCCTAGAGAAATAGAGAGTTGTCAAAAAAAAAAAAAAGATATAAATAATAATAATAATAATAATAATAATAATAATAAATATATATATATTTATATATAAATAATAATACTACCATCATAAATGCAACAATCAACGTTTGCAAATGTCGCCGCCTTCGGCTTCCAAAGTCTCTAACAAATCCGTTACGCCCAAATCCGAACGCCTCGGAGACAAAAAGAGAAGCCGCAAAAGAAAGGAAACCTACTCCCTTTACATCTATAAAGTCCTGAAACAAGTACATCCCGATACAGGAATCGGCGGCAAAGCTATGTCAGTCATGAATAGTTTTATGAACAACATATTCGAAAGAATCGCTGCCGAAGCTTGCCGTCTGGCACAGTACAACAAACGCTCGACCATTACTAGTCGTGAGATCCAGACCGCTGTTCGTCTCCTCCTTCCCGGTGAATTAGCGAAACATGCGGTCTCTGAAGGCAACAAAGCTGTAACTAAATACACATGTAGCAAGTGATATTATTTTTTTTTTTTTTTTTTTTTTTTAAACATGTTGATTGGTTTAAGCTGAACTTTGCCTTGCTCAATCTGTGAAATGAATCTAAACCATTTGTTCCTTTTCATTATTTATATATAATCCACTTGATAAATTCCTTGCACTGTTTTCTGAATGAGACGTACAATAACAGCCGATACTAAACGACATCTAAAGGCACATCTGATTTTCCATTCCGCGCCAAAGCGTTTATCATATGAACTTTTTCGTGTTTTGTCTAATTCATTTTCTTGTAATATTTTCTCTCCTATCTGTAGGTGAACGCAAATCCTACGTCTTAAAACTGATTAGACGCATGACATTAACGTCGGCGTGTGTTAATGCGGTTGAGTTCTTTACTTGTGCAGACTGTAAAAAAAAAAAAAAAAAAAATTGTGTTTGGTGGGATGGCGCTGAAGTCATTTCGAGTGTAATTTGAATACCGTGTGGCCTAAAAAGTGGCATAGTTTCGTTTTCTCCTGTCGCTTTTCCTCCTAATAATTTTTTCAAGTATTTTGAACAATTGAATCTTACTCCATCGGTAATTCGAACCTATTACAGATCAAATAAGATACTCGCGTACATTTGAAAAATATTACCATATTTTCTTCCGTAAAGCATTGCGAACCTGTTGAAACACTTTAACTATTCCTGTCTTCAATTAAATTCCTGATAGCCATAAATTTCTGCCGAAAATACTTTCGCACAACACTATTGTAACATGTTTATGTAAAATCTAATTGAAACGAAAAAATAACTGCGTTATTAATCTTTTGAACTCTCCCGCTTAAGGTTTTCTAAAATCCGTCTTCAATATTGTTACTTCATTTGACGGCAAGCGGTAACGTTACCAATAATGCTCACCTTGTCCAGTATCGTATCGCTATTCAAACTCGTATCGTCCTCGTCTCTTAACATCAAAAGATACGCCGTAGTAAAAGAACAGCTGAGAAACAGTTACTCTTGAAGTCTGGTTCTCCGTTCGCTTCTCGGGCAGCAACAGTTAAAGACTTAACCAAGAAATGTCCTGTTTTCTGTCGTACGCAAATAAGACCACATCCAAAGTCTAAAGCAAACCTTTTACGTAGGCAGATTTTCTTGCCGCAAATTAAAGTGAAATGTGTTTTGGTCGCCATTGAATATTTTGGCATTTTTCCCTACCTCAAATCTCTGACTTTTTTTTTTTTTTTTTTTTCCCCGACACGGCATCTTGCTCTTTTCGTCTTTATCTTTTCTGAAGGTATTGATCTTTCTTTACTGTATATTAATACATCTTTAACGACATCTCTGCATGAGTTCGTGTCCGCTATCTGAAATACAAAATTATATTATGTTGCTGGCGGGGTAACATTCTTTGAAACCACCCTGTAGGATACACTGGGTGCCAAACGTTGAAGACAACTGGTCATTCTGTGCACTTTCTCTAGGAGATTTATCAATTCACAAATAAAGCAATATCTGAAATTGGTATTTCCACTCCCTTGCTGAAAAGGGGCATATCATGATGAAAAGTTCCAAACTTAATAAAAACATTTTTAATGGTCAATGTTTAAGAGCACAGACCAAAGTATCTTTTTTTTTTTTTTTTTTTTTTTTTTTCACACACATTTTTATTTATTTTTATTTTTTTTAGTATGGCGTTTCATATGTAACGTGAGTTAAAAGGCCACGTTTTTCAAGGGTTGTTCCGCTTACGCTCATACTAATTTTAGTTACGAAACAATTTCGTTTTTATATTTCTTTAATTCTCGTCTTTAAACATTTCGCGTAATCAGCATTTTTTTTTTCTAAAATGCTATTTGATAAATTAGCAAATTTAAAACTAAATACTTTTCAACATCAGTCGTCATTATCTCGATGGTTATGTGAGAATAATTTGACTTCGAGATCAAGAAATGCTTGCATAGAAAACCGGAACTTTTTGTTCACAATCTGTCAAAAATATTTAAAATGATTCGATTGTTTTTTTTCTGAAACAGAAAATAGTCTGATAAAATTCCAATTTTTATTTGAAATTGGCCACAGTATTTGGTTTCTGAAATAAGAATTAAATTCTTTTAAATGTGAAGATGTAAAAAAAAAAGCTTCAAGAAGGATTCCCGTCCTGGGTAAGACGATAAAATGTCCAACAGCAATCGGTAAGTTTTGAAGAGCGTGGAACCACAGCTTAATTGTTGGAGTTCCCAGTTCCACCCTGACCCGGGGTGGTATCGCACATTAGGGTCCTAGATATGTGTAAATAGTTAACCCCCCAAGCTGGGGTCAAAACCGGAAATACTTTGCGAAAAATTATTACCAGCAATACACTTTTTGAAAAAGAAAAAATATCAGTAATGAAATCTTGTCCGCGTTAAATAACCCATTGATTTGGTATGCTGTAAAACAAACCAAAGTGAACCAGCTCCATATTTTTGAAAATGAAAAAAAAAATTACCTGCTATACATTTTTTTTTTCTAAATATTACCAGCAATATATTTTTGAAAAAAATTACTAGAAATAATTTATCGGCATTAAATAACCCATTAAGGTTGGTATATCGTAAAACAAAGGAAGGGTTTTTCACTTAAATATATTTAAACCTTAAGTATACTAAATTTTTGCAGGTAACTAAAGTCATGATCGCTTGCGCTCAGGCTAGGCGTTTATGAAAAACTTTGCATACAGACCGAATTTTATTACATTCGCCATGCAGTTTTTTCTTATTGCAATCTCTCTAAACGAAGACTCTGTATGCAGGCAGAAAGGTTAAATGGCTAAATTAAGTAGTTGAAAAAGCTGGAGTATTTTCTCTCCTGTCGGTCAGCTAATCGAAATTAATTTATTCGATTCTCACTGCTGGTCCTACACTGCTCGTCTTGTGCCAAAACAAAACCTTTGTTTTGAGTGAATAACGTTTACAATATAATCTTACCATGAGCAAGACTGTGTTTTAGAAAAATAAGAAATTCTAGTTCTCCGCTAGGCGAGCGATGGAAATAACCAGGGTGCGAAATCCCACCGTCAGAAACTTCTCTCGCGTAATGACAGTACATTAGTGGCAAATGTCTTCATCTAGCTAATGTCTTAGCGTTGGCAGACAAACAGTATAAGTAGAATAAACTCTGGATGCCAAACAATGAAAACAACGGGGCAGCCATTCTACGAAATTTCCCAAGATATCGGTTCACATATAAAGCAAAATGTAAAGTGATAATCGCCTTCGCCCTGGCGAGGCATTTGAAACATACTTGGCTTACAGGCCCAAACTATTTACATTTACCATAAGCTTTCGTCTTTACTTTTTTTTCCCTTATTCTTTCTACAATACAAGAATATCTAAAAGTGAAGTGTATATAAACTGCTTGGTTTTTAGTAAATATGTTTAGCATCAATAAGACAACTCCCCATCAGACTTAAAGATGTGTATGATATTATTTTAGTTAAAAAAAAAAGAAGAAATACTTGGATTGAAAAAATTAAAAAAAAGACTCTGTCCTCAAGTTCACATTCGAAAGAAAACAAAATCCCTTTCCTTGACAATAGATACAAATAACACATTTACTACCACTCCATATACAGTGTAACCCGGATATAAGAGAGATTTTCTCTGGTCCCAAATTAGAGCCATACTTACCTAAACAAAATAGACCAAACCCGGATATAAGATACTTCTTCTCCGGTCCCGGCAACTCTCTTATATCCGGGTTGCACTGTACAAAATAACAATCAATGGAAACTCTTGCGCACTCAACTATAAGAGTGAATGTCCTAATTATTACAAATCAACATTTACCAGAATTGAATTAACCGAACACAAATCAATTCCTCCGCAAAAAAGATTTTCTACACTGAATTAAAAAAAATTTATTACGCACACTCTCATTAATAATGACTTTCCTAGCCACATTGTTGATGAACAAATAAGATTATTTATCAAAAAACTACACGCAGGTCCAATAGAACATGGTACTTCCTCAAAGGACCCTAAATATATTATTTTAGCGATTTCGTGGAGGTACCTATCTAAATTGATGCATGCTAACTACAAACAGGATGGCAAAATCATAAAAAAAAATCTCATTCGTACCAATATATCTCCTACAGATCCCAATAAAAATAATCATTTACAAAAAAAATACAAGTTAATCATTCACAATAACTCCTCCCCAGTAACTGATGGATTACGTAAAACCAACATTATATGGCAATTCCAATGACGCTTGGGAGAATGTATCTCCGACAGAAAAAGAAATAGACATGTTGGATTTGCAATTAAATTATCAAGACGTCTTATTCAACAAACGTCTGACCATTCGTCCATTGTGAGAAATTTACACCAACATTCATGGCCACATTCACAAGTGTCCGAGTTAAGACGAGAAACTACGTCCAACAGCAAGACCTCTGATCAGAAGGTTTTGAGGAGCGTGGAACCACCTCTTAATTGCTGGTGTTCCCAGGTCCACCCTGAACATAGGTCGTGGCACATGTTAGAGTCACAGTTATGGGTAATAGGTTACCTCCACACTGGCGTCAAAACATTATGAAAGTTTAAAAATATGTTTTAATACCAGGAATACTTTGTAAACAAATATTACCAGCAATACATTTTTGAAAAAAGAAATCACCAGGAATAAAAAAATCTTGTCGGCATTAAGTAACCCATTGAGCTTGATATGCCGTAAAACAAACCAAATCAAACAGCATTCACGGTATAAAAATTACTGATTGATAACAAAACTATCCTACACTAAGAAAATAACAAATTAATACTACAGATCCTCGAAGCAATCAACATTTAAAAAAATTGAAATTAACACTGAATAAAATCAGCTACGAATAGTGTAATAACATTCTAAAATGCCAATAAAAGAACAGTTTTCACGCTTTAATGCCCGTTTGAACATGACATTCCAACATAAAAAAATTCCATGGTGGATAATTTTTAAATCTCTAATGAATGCTAAAGCATAACTGTAAGGCGTTGCATTTAAGTGCAAAATCTAATTCAGTAATGGATACATAGCTTTTGCTTTACTAATTGAAACCCTGATGACCATCTCAAAATGTGGTGGAGATTACTTGGGAAATAAAAGTAATTTTCACTGTTACAGTGCATTTCTTGCATCATTTGATTGTAATACACGGAAAAATATTCGTGAATATGAAAGGATTATGCTAAAAGTAAGCATACATAAATTTTTGATTTTATTTAATCGGACATGCCTACAAGAGAATTTGCTGCCTAAATACACACACATAATATATATATATATATATATATATATATATATATATGGGATGAAGGAAAAGTTAATGTGGCAAATTAACTGGTTGAAAA
Organism: Acanthosepion lycidas; assembly: GCA_963932145.1. NCBI lineage: Eukaryota > Metazoa > Mollusca > Cephalopoda > Sepiida > Sepiidae > Acanthosepion > Acanthosepion lycidas. The sequence continues at coordinate 44,535,453 of OZ010592.1, read as the reverse complement.
ATCTTCAGTTGGAAATAATTTTTTATGGTCGTTCCGTTGTTCAGCTGATGAAACAAATTCATTTCTTCGTTTCTCCCTGCTGATCCTATACTGCTCGTCTTGCTCCCAAATAAAACCTTTGTAACGTAATCATTATTTACTCGAAACAAATTTGTCATAAGAAAAATACAAAATTCTTGATCTCCGCTCGATAGCGTATCGGAATGACCATGATGCGGCAGAAATACGAGCAAAAGAAATTCCTCTCGCATAATGGTAATACATTGCTGGCAGATGTCTTCATCTTGTAATGTCTTACCGTTACTTGGAAGTCAATTCTGGGACTTGTGTAGACAGTGGCCGATTTACTATGAAATTAACGAAATTTAAGCGTCAGAGTCCCTAATGAAAAAGAGGCCCTTCAAGGATCTTTAATTTCTTTCAGGTGTTTATTAAAATAAGACCATTTGAATGATCGAATCATAAGTCAGTTGGTTGGATTAGTATATTCTCTAATACCCATTTCATATGACATCAGAATTTCTCTGGAATTGGTCAAATTCAAAAAAAATTCTTGGAAGGTTTGCAGCGGCCAAACCCCGTCTATATGAGCTTGTTATATCTCGCCAGAATCTATTTAATGCCTATATTTTATCAGTTTGATCCTAGAATCTGTTGTTGCTAGTTACGAAGCGGGTCTCCATATTTGTTCATACATCAGAGCCCCAAAAATGCAGTTGCGTCATTTTATATGTGGGAGGTATTTCTGCCGCATTTCTTTTTAAGTTCAAGGAATACGGAAAGGAGTCATATAAAACATTTCCTTTTGCTAACAGTTAATAAGCTTCCATTTGATTATTTTTATTATTTCACATTTTAATTATTTTAATATTTTCTCTAAATAATTTCATTGTTTAGTTAACCCATTCTTTAGAATGTGACTCTGGACATTTGCATTTGAGGTAAAAACATTTGTATTTACCATTAAAATACCGGTGAAAATTTACGGTTGTTCTATTTGAATTGTCTGATGAATCTTAAGTTAATAACTTAATAAGCTCATGGCGATATCTACGATAAGAAATATCCTTAGAAATTTCCCTATCGCATCGTTAAATATGTGTGTAATATATATCCCAATCTATCCCTACTCCCCAAAACCACCCCACCTTCTATGAAAGCAATAAAAATATCAAAATAGAATCATTTAGTTGTTTAAAACAATAAATCAAATTTCAGGAATAGGGCGGAGGACGTTATCGGCATTCCCAAGTGTAAATACGTTGGCTCTTCTACCTGCCCCCACCGGAGAGCGATAAGCTTACCGCAAAATACAACGACCATAACTTCTCTATTTTAACACATTAATGACCACCGTAAAAATAAATAATATTTGTACTAATCCCTGTCTTCATACGACCTGCTAATCCTCATAAATAATGGGCTATTCCGTTTTGATGGCGTGGAAAAGAGAAAAAAAAAACAATAAGAGTTTAAGGTCACTTTTCAATACGATGGACTATTACCTTTTGATGGCGTGAGAAAATAAAACACGGAGACGCGATTTGAGTTCAGTAAGAAATTGGGGAATTTATTCTGAACAGTACAGAATTATGACACAAGGCCAAGAGGGAAATTGGGAGTGAAGAGTTATCATTAACTATTGTAGTCCTCGTTAATCCGACTCACGACCCATTCATTCATAACAATTTAATCTTTCACCCCAAGAACTCATCCATCACCACTCAATCCTACATATACCACTAATATTCACTAATGCTTCACGAAATGATGGGTTTGTGGAGAAAACAAACTCAATATGTAAACCAAAGGTAAAACAAAAAAAAAATAATAATTAGAGCGGTTGCTGAATTCCGCCGATCACCAGAATCAAGAAGCCCACTCACTAAGGAAATGAATGAAAACAAAAATTAATATAGTTATTGATTGCTTCAATTGAATCAATTGCGGCACAAGTCCAAGAAGGAAGTGATGTAAGGCTAGACAACACTTGTTATCTTAGAACTAGCTAATCTGATTCACGTCTCATGCATTCTTTACAATTTGCTCATTCACCACAAGGACTCACCCATCATCATTCGATCATACATAGGTATGTATTGGATCAAATGCGTTCGTATGGCAAGATTCCCTCCATTCTCGACGGCCATATCACCATTATTGTCACGGCTAGCAACGTGAGAAACACTATCCATATATCCCCAGAGTAGGGGGGCGACACATTATCGTACGCGTATGCGTGATCAATGGACATGAGATGCTTGGGGTCGACACGAGTCGTCAACTCACCGACATAATCCCAGAAAGGGCGCACCTGAGTTCAATAGTAGAAAGCGTACGGAGTCGTTTCCTCTAAACCAAGGTCATAGTAATAACCGTCGGGCAAATCGATACTCTTCGTCACAGAGACCAGGCTTCTTGGAAAATCGGCTGTCGAAATGACACCGAAATTCCTCACACATGTCTCTGGTCGACCTTAGAGTACGCCCCTCTGGAGTATCGACCTCCCAAATGGATCAATCGGAACCACGACGGATATTTTCGTTGCACAATTCTGCGCCCATTTTCACGGCTTCGCCAGACATCTTGTATAACCTATGTCAAACTACCTGACCCTGGTAGCGCTCGCTTACCGCGCGCTCCGAAACCGGCCTAGCTACACCCACCTCTAGGGGCCCCAGCCTCTGCCCGAGACAGACTTACCTTGAGAGTCTTCACCTTCTTAGCCTTATCTAGGGCTAGTCGTTGGTGAAAGACCTAATGCTATTTTTAAGCGGCTCCCACGGACTATTCACGATAACCACCTAACTAGTTCGCAGTGCACTAATCTAGTCAACTGTTGCTTGAAGTCCCACCTGTCCAGTAAGGACAGATTGAACTTCCAGTTTCCAGCCATTCTAGGCCTATCATCTAACGCCAATCCTGGGCACAGTCTGTGGTCCAGATGGCCTAAACAGTGGAACGTGGAACAATCTAGCAGATTTAGAACGACTATTCTCACTAACATTCTGTCCAAGTAGCTGGCTACCCGGGTAGACGGAGACTTACGAGCCCAAGTCCACATCTCCCCCTTTGGGTGATCGACCCAGTATCGATCGACGAGACAAAACACACCGATACGATCGACCAGGCCTCCCTCTAGCTTCCCCCTGTCTAATTTTAGGTCAAGGGTGGCAATCCAGAGACTAAACGCGACGAATCCAACAGGAACGGCCCCCCAAAAGGAGATACGTTGGGCACATAAACGATCCGAAACGAACGATTTTTCACAGCAATATCTGTCGCAATGAACTGGCTCTCAGCATCGACGTGGACAAGGTCCACCCTCGCCTTTGGTTACGTTTAAGTAGTAAGGAAACGCCTCTGGTCTGCTGGTCCCGTATGCTGAATGGACAAAGATGTCACTAGACAGCTGACGCGCATCAGCACCGCAAAGTATTTCTCCTGGATCACGGCCACATCTACGCTGGCTTGCTTGATAGACGTTTTATTAATCTTAAAAAACAATGTTATTCACTTATTCGCTAACTCGCCAGAAATCTGCGGGGGACAAACCCCGACGTATTGTTCTAGACTTCCTGTACCGATATCGGTATTAATTCGTCCCTCTAAGACAATACCACCGACGTCCGTAGGATAGGTTAATTTTTGGATCCTATATAAACATAGGTGGAGAATAACTGGGACCCACCCTGAACACATTTGCAACCTTTCTCGTAGCTCAGGAGACCCTAGTTGGGCCACTTTTATACTTGGGAACCCGTCCATGGCACCAGTCAAGTGGTCTCACACTTGTAGATTCCCCCTGTGTTACAGATGAGATCAGGTGCCTTGGGAAAGTTTCGACGATCCTCAGTCGACTTCACGTTCACGAAGGTACATTTAAATAAAGGTCTGACGAGGGTCTTCTTTTGTGATGAGAGGTCTATTCTAGGGCCTTTCTTTTCAGCTAGCTTCCCTTTGGGGAAAGATTTCTTTTCCATCGTAGGGGTTTGTTTGTAGAATGGTGAGGGGGAAACTATGGAGAAGGCGGTGACGAAACTTTAGTAGGAGAAGCGGGGACTTTATTAGACTTGTCTGCCTCAGTGCATTTTTGTCTACTTGGCGAATTGACTGGGACCTAGTGTATACTCTGGCCCTTTCCACCTGGCCACAGTTTTTTCTTTTGTAAAAACTTTGTTGTCGTCATCGTCCTCCTCCTCCTCGTCCCTCCGCCTTTTTAAAGAAGTTCTAGGTGGAGGGCATCACTTCCACATCTATACCTGCATCTTGTAGCCTTCACGTTGTTCTTGATCTGGTCGTTGCTGTTGTTGTCGTCGCCTCTGAGATGGCTTCTGCTTCGGGCTCTGTTGTCCCCCCCCAATGAGACATTCTACTGGGGAGGATGTGAAGGCGTTGTCGCCTTGCGCCCCTTTCTGGTCACTTGCAGTCACTCACTCGCATCATTGGAGGATTGAACCATAATTTCCTTTACTGTTGTTGGACTGTTGCTTGTTGGTCTGTTCGTTGTTGAGTTGGTGGCGCCGGGTTGTTGCCAGGAAATTCTTTAGACATATACCACGCTGCACCACAGAACCAGCAGTGAATGTGACGGCCCTCCACCAAAATTATTATTCCACCACAAGTAAGGGTATCGAGGATGTCATTAAAATTTTTCTCTTGTTAGTGTCACTTGTATAACACCATCTCTGGCGGAAATGCTCGTCTTGCTTTTTGCCAGTGTGACCGGCAACCTGTTCGTATTGGGCAACAAAGGCCCCCAGATCGTCTTCAGATATATCCAAGGGCACCACATGCAAAGTAATAATAGTCTTACGGGGGCTTGAGTATTCTGTTTGTAACCTTGTCGATTTTGTTGTGAGAATACTCATGCCAAGTTTTTTGGCTTCTTCCTCCGTTGCCAGCAGGATATCCCTTATGACGTTTGACTTCTTGGCCAGCACTTTTGGGGCTATAATGAGACCTTTATTATTCCACAGCTACTGCCGATCAGTTTCCATGACTTGACGTCTGAGGAAAGCAATGAGATTGTGTTCGTCGCAACTGGCACCAGAACAGACGGTATCGACAGTATTTTATTACCGTCAATAAATTCTTACACTTTTCTCTTAGAGCCTCGTAATATTCAGGCTCCTTCTTTGGTATATCCGAAGTCCATGCGTTTTGTGTAGCTGGTGGAAATTTACCTGGGCTGTGGGGACACTCCTCCATAATGTTAGAGAGGAGAGCCTTCACGGCAAAACACGTACACAAAAAAGCTAAAAAACTATGCAGGTAACAAAAATTATGCGTACTAAAAACAGTAGCAAAAGCACAAACCAGAAAAGTGTCACTTACTATCGTTCAAAAAAATCTTTTTCAAAAACCAACAAACATGCCGACCTGCTTTCAACATATATCCACGTGTCCAAATATTTTCTAACCGTAGCTTAGACGTGATACAAGGCCGAAAGCATAGGACATCCAGTGAGGATTGAGGATTGGCCGAATGGAGACGGTGGAAAATCTGATCATCACTGTCCATTCTACTTCTAGCTAATTCAATCACGATCCATTTATTCTAATAATAGGTACAGATAGCACATCTCTACAAAATACAGCATTTTAAAGTGCCACATTGTTCATTTGTGTGGGGTACAAAGCCGAAGGGGTTGATGGGGAAGTTTGGTCAAATTAACTTATATTTTACACAAAACACCAAACCTCACTCTTTGTTTTCATTTAAAAAGGACTATATTGTTTGTGGCACAAGGCCGAATGGAGCGGATAGGAATGCTGGTCATCAGTGTCTATTCTACTCCAATTCGATTCACGACCCATTCCACTGATAAAAACACAAGAACACATCCCACTCCATCCAATCCGAACAAGTACCAAAATACCGCATTTTTCAACAGGGACCTAATAATACACCCTTTATTTTACAAATGAGTACATTTCTATGGGGCTAAGACCGGCAGGATTGGTCGAGAAGGCTGCCAACACTGTCTATCGTAATCCTAGCTAATCTGAATCACGACCTATGCATTCTAACAAATGGCACAATCCCCACAATAAACCAATCTTTCCTCATTCATTCCGAAAATATACCAGTATGCCGTATTTTTGCAACTGACCAACCAATGCACTCATGATGGTAACAATTTCTGGATATATATATATACAATTTTTTTTTCTTCACAAAAATAATATAAAAATATTCACTGACATTAAAACTGGAGGGGATGAACCTATTTAATAAAAATAAAATATAAACCAAATATTTGAAAGAAATTATTTCAGCATTCATGTGGACCTGTCAGTCAGTCAGTACCATATGTGATACAGGCTTGTACGATCATGTATCTTTCGATGTATAGCAGACTAGGCATTTCTTTCTACCGTAGACTGGTTGCCAACTAGTCTGTCCGGCTATTCACCCCATACGTGGGGGGAGGGGCAGAAGCGATGGATTTATACCTTTTTCAATGGTATTTGGGCGTAAGTGAATTGAACGAACTCAACTGGAATTCGAACTCCGAGTTCTCAGTTTGAGCCAATATCCATTGCACCACAACACACATACAAGTGACAAATTGAAAATGGCCGCTGTATTCTGTAGGTAGACTGTATCAAGAAACACATTCGTTAATAAAACCTCATTGTTGTCAAACATTATCCCACTTAATAATGATACTTCATTTTACAAATATACATTTGTATGTAACACAAGGCCGAAGAAGAAGCAGTGAAAAGCTGGTCTACACTGTTTATTCTTTGCGGATTTGCTAGCCATTCACTCTTAAAATAGACGCAATCATCACAAAAACCATCATTCTCCATCCAACCCCAACATATAACGTCATCTTTTATGTGTCATGTCCACAAATCTGTCCTGTGAGTATCACATTTGCCAAGCAATGCATCCTCATTACGTGCCTGAGAAATCTAAACGCCACAGCGATCTAATAAAAACTCAGCCGATGATGAAATCTTTTGATATGTACAAATTTTATTATTATTATTATTATTATTATTATTACAAACCGCTTAACAAGGATATGCGCATCTATAGACCAGTAAAAAAAAAAGAGGAGGAGGAGGGTAGAAACGAAGATTTATTTGCATGATTGCCTCCGCTTTACAATTACATAACAGAAGCAGTCTCAGACAAATTCCAGTGGTTGTCAAAGAAAAACACTTGCAAATGGCGCCGCCATCGACTGCCAAAGCCGCTAAACAACCAGTTAAGGCCAAATCCGAACGCATCGGAGACAAAAAGAGAAACCGCAAAAGTAAGGAAAGCTATTCCCATTTACATAAAGTCCTGAAACAAGTACATCCCGATATAGGCATCTCTAGCAAAGCTATGACAATCATGAACAGTTTTGTGAACGACATATTCGAAAGAATCGCTGCCGAAGCTAGCCGCCTGGCACAGTACAACAAACGCTCGACCATTACTAGTCGTGAGGTCCAGACTGCTATCCGTCTACTCCTTCCCGGTGAACTAGCGAAACATGCGGTCTCTGAAGGCACCAAAGCCATAACTTAGGTACCTCTACGAGATCGCTAAAAAAAAAAAAAAAGAAAAAGAAAAGAGAATAGCATGATGAAAAAGACGCCAAACTTGACGAAAACAAAATTTTATCATCTAAATGTTTATGTTATTATTAAGAGGAAATATCAAAGAATTTTGGTATTTTTTTACATTTTTTAATCGGAACGATTAAAAAATAGCACGTCCGAAATTTTCGTTAAAAATCTTGTTTTTTGAGTCAGCAAAATTGACCATTTTTTTTTCCATTTTATAAAAAAAAACAAAACAAATCTTACTTTGAAATTCTTTTAAATATCAATTATCATTTTTTTTAAAACTTATTTTAAGAAAATCGGATATTACAATGTTTATTTAAAATATTTTGAACCAAGCTTAACTTCCTACTGTAACTAAATACACAAGTGATCTTTGATGTTCAAAACGTTTAGTTCGTTAAAGCTGAACTTTGCCTTGCTCTTTCTGTGAAAATAAACTAAGCCATTTGTATATTTTTTTAAAATTATTTATGTAATGCATCTATCTTGCACTAATGGTTTTCTTAATATTATTAAATAGTATATTGCCGATACTAAAGACTTTCTCTAACGGTATATTTTCCATGCGGCGTCAAAGCGTTTATCACTTAATGAATTTTTTTTTCCTCTTATTTTGTTTAATTCTTTTTCTTGCGATATTTAACTTTTGTGTTTGGTCGGAGAACGGATGACCTGCGTCTTAAAACTGATCAATCGCATGAACGTACTCGCCAGTCTGCGTTAATGCTGTTGAGTTCTGTACTTGTACAAATTGAATTTGTACACTTTTTCTGGAAAACGTTTATTTTCTCTCTCTCTCTGTCTCGTGTGTGGAAAAAAAAAAAAAAAAAGCAAAAAAACAAACTTCAACTGACTGAACTGGAAGTCGTGACATCGACAATAATTTGAGTATCTTGTGCTCTGAAAATTGGCATAATTTCCAGTTCACCTGTTGCTTTCCGTTGTCTATTTTTCAAAGAATTTTGAAGTATAAATGAATATTGCTTCATTGTTTCTGTAGACTTCTTACTGATCAAATAAAGTATATCCTCGTACGTCTGAAAATAGTCACCATTTTTTTTTTCTTCCATAAAGCACCACGCATATGACATTATTCATTCATCTTTTTAGTCTTCAGGTGAATTCGTGATAGCCATAACTTTCTGCCCGAAATGCTTTGTCACAAGACCATTGTAATTTTTGTACGTCTAATGCAAAAAGAAAAAAGACCCATCCCACTTTTCTCTGCGCCATTAACTTTTTTCTTCTATACTTAATGTTTTCTAATATCCAACTTCGATATTGTTACCAGATTTGACACCAGACGGTAACGTCAACAACACCGCTCTTCCTGTGAAAGATCGTAGCGCCAGTCAACCTCAAATTGCTTTCGTTTTTTAACTGCCATGTATTAAAAGGAAAAAGTTACTCTTGAAATGTGGTTCTCCGTTCACTTCACTTGCAGCAACTGATTGAGACATACCCAAGAAATGTGCAGTTTTCTCTCGTATGTAAACGAGACAGTCTCCAAGAAACTGTAGAAAACTAAAGTCTAAAGTAATCTTTTCTACGAAGGCAAATATTTTCCGCACATTAAAACCTCTACTGATATTTCTCTGCCGTTGAATGTCATGGCATCTTTTTGCCTACCTCTACTTGAATAGTGACTTTCTAATCCAGCATCATTTACTCTCTTCGTTTTTATTTTTACGAAGATGTTGATTTTTCTTTGTGTCTTTGATACACCTTTTTTGTATCGACGGACGGAGTTCTAATCCTGAGCTACCACGCTGCATTCACTTTCACACACATCATTGGAACAGTACAAATCCATCTCTTTTAGTCTGCCACCAGCTATGGCTTAAATAGTAAGATTCCCGTGCCATAGCTTTGGCTGGCAAACAGAAGTAGAATAAACTCTGGATGCCAAAACATGAAAACAATTGGACAGCCATTCTACGAAATTTCCAAAGATTATCAGTTCACAACTTAAGCAAAATCTAAAGTGATAATCGCCTGCGCCCTTGTGCGGTGTTTAAGACAGGTTTGGCTTACAGACCCAAACTATTTTTGCTATGAGGAAATGAGTCTTTACGATTTCTCCTTACTCTACCTCTACGAAAAGAATCTCTAAAAGCGAATACTGTGTGCGCACACACACCACAATGGGTGGTGGAAAGGTCTCTGGTCGAATGAATTAGTTATGGAACTTAGTAACACATTTTAACTCCTACCATTCAATAAGTATACCAAATAGTAGGTACCACCACGAAATCGCTTTAAAAAAAAAAAAAAAAAAGCATAGCTTGATTAAAAAGACGCCAACATTACCGAAAACAAAATTTTATCATCTAAATGTTTCTGTTATTATTAAGAGGAAAGACCAAAGTATTTTGGGGGTATTTTTTTTACATTTTTTAATCGTTCCTAGCACGTCCGAAATTTTCGTTAGAAAACTTGTTTTTTTGAGTCAGCAAAATTGACTATTTTTTTCCATTTTATAAAAAGATTGGAAATCTCACTTTGAAATTCTTTAAATATTATTTATCATTTTTTCAAAACTTATTTTAAGAAAATCAGAATTTATAATGTTTATTTAAAATATTTTGTACCAAGCTTAACTTAGCTTCTGCGCTGAAAAGATGTAATTTGAAAATAAAACAAAGCAGGTCATAAACTTTTGTGTCACTTGACAGGTATTAATGACATATTGACGGATTCCGTGAGGCTAATTTATTCTACGGAAGGGTAAAGTGACTTAATTTATATTAAAGAGAACAAATTATTTACCTCGTTATTATTAAAGGAAAACTTTCAGCGCACTATTTTTTTTTTGTACTTAGGTTTCACCTTTACGTTTACGATGATTTATGGAAAATATATTATAAAGAAATTAAAATAAGACTGTTAAGAGTGAGATTAAATTTCATATTTCATAAGGAAGGTATCTAATTAATTTATAGGTACCTTTCTTATGCAATTTTATCAGAAGTGTACATGAAATACTATAATTATGTACATTTATTACATTTTACTGTGTTCTGTTTGAAACCAATAAAAACATTTCAGGAATAGGGCGGAAGGTACCATCGTTATTTCCTCGTGCAAATACGTTGGCTCTGACATTTTTTTCCCATTATATGCCTCCACCGGGAAGCGATACGTTTATCGCAATAAACAACGGCCATAATTTCTATTTTAACACATTAATTTCCACCGTATTCGTTATGAAAATAAAAAGTAACATAATCGTTCTTATCCTTCTCTTCGTACTACATTTCAGCCCTTATAAATAATGGACTAGTCTGTTTGAATTGCATCGAAAAAAAAATGTCTTCTGTCAATACTTCAAATAATGGACTATTACGTTTTCATTGCGTGGAAAAAAAATCAGAGACGCGATTGAGTTACGTGAGAAAACGAATTGGAGTGGGGGGGGCATTATTGTCTTTTTTTTTTTTCTTTTTAGAAAATATTGCATTCGCTGCGAAAGCTGGGGTTGATGCAATAAGTACAAGAAATTGATTTATATCTTTCATCAATTTCTTACTAATTTGTTTTAAAGAGCGTCGGAAACAATGTACAAAACTATTTAATTTGCGCAGGTTTTGGCTTCCAAACTGTCTTCAAAATTTTATTATTTCAAGACTCAATCCAAATACATTTGATATTTTTTGTGTTCGATAAATTGAATGGAAAATATATTCTAACCAGAATTCCAATTATGAATCACAATAAGCTAAATATACATTTATCATACTTTTTACTGTATTTAAGTAAAAACTGCTAAAAAAAGTAAGATTACAAAAAAGGCGACTAAATAAGATTTGATAGATCATAATTAACAAAAAAGTAAAAGTGCATAAAATACCATAATATTGCTAGGCACAAATTACAAGTTCTCCATTTGCATTGTTTCTTGATAATGGAGCTAAAACAACTACACAATATAATTGAATTGTTCAGTATAATTTTCCTTTTTAAGCAAAGGAAGATCGTATTTGACGGCAACATTATTTAGTAATAATGTGTTTGTGGCTTGTACTTTTCCACTTTGTAAATCTTCAGTAAATTATATATTTTTATAAGGATGTACTATAAGGCTTTCACTGATAAGCGGAAAGAAATTGCAACTATGTTTTTGAACCTAAACTTAATCTTCAAACTAGTTTCCTCGAAAAATTGTAATGGAAAAAAAAAAAAAAAACTTTGTCAAAATCTCCATCTATTAAATTGAGAGCAATACAATACTACGCTTCTAAGATCGATTATATAATGGCTTCTATTGGTGTTTCTAGGGTAGACGAAAATCTGTTTCCGTGTACATCATGAGAGAAGCTTCAGGAGTTATGCCAAGATGAGATTTGGATGTTTTAGAGTTTCAAATAGCTGATTGAACAGTTAGTACTCATCAAGAGTTCGCCCAGCTCATCAGTGTTGTAAGGTAACCACTACCCGAGTCTTTGGTTCGTCTAAGAGGCAAAGTCTTTTATTTTAATGATATAATCAAAATATAAACTTTCCACACGTGCATCAGTGAAAGGTTAGGAAGGAAACTCCAACCAATATTAGAAAGATCTATAACAGCGGACTTGATGTCTAACTTCCTGAAAAAAAACATCTACTGTAAGAGCAAGATTTTAGTAAATCTCATTTTCAGTAAGGTTAACTCTTCAGTGAATGAATGTCTGTTTCCTGCATAGGAACGATTGTTTCAACATTGCAGTTACTACTAGCACTGAGTAGTGAGATTTAGTATCTAATATCTATAGTCCTGTACCAAACTAAGCTAAGGTCGACAAGATTGTTTCGCAAACCATCACTTCTAGGTTAAGTATCCCTTCAGAATGTTAGCGATCATGGCTCTTTGGCCTTTTATCTCTTAATACAATTTATCTTTTTCATATCTCTCCTAAAACTTGTTCCGCCATTCAATTACTCAAGTTCTCTAGGTAACTTATGTGTTGTTTTCCTCTGTTCCTCTTGCCTTCAATCTATCGGCTTACAGCCACATCACGTTGAAACACCATCATCGAAGTTAAGCAACGTCGAGCCTGGTCACTACCTATATGGGTGACCGTTTGAGAATACCAGGTCCCGTAAACTTGGATGTACGGGTGGTGTAATAAATAATGACTCAAAATTGCTAATCTGAGAGCTCCCATTCCAGTTGGGTCTGTTACACTCAAAACACTTTGGGAAACGCATGAAGTCACCTCTTCTCACAACTGCTTTGCGTTAATTACTAAGATTGGTATCATTAATATATATATATATATATATATATATATATATATATATAATCTTCCCACTACGAAAAAAGCGTACAAAACTATTTATATTTCGGCTTTAAATAACACATATCGGTATACCACTAACAAAAACACCTAATCTGTTTTGTAAGTATTTTCCAAGTCATCTTCCTTCAATGGATTCAATTTGATAACGCCGCTTAAATAATTATTTATTTGTACGTTAGTACAAATTGTGGCACAAGGCCAAAGAGGGGGTTGGGGAAGGACGGTCTTCTTCTGTCTTAATTCTAAACTTAGCTAGTCACAGACACGGACCCAAACAAACCAACAATATTCCTATCATCAAAACAACACATTCACTCCTACATTTCTTACTGCGTCCACCATAATACCTCAAATTCTCTATGAAATCCTAACTTGTCCCCATATGTACATTTCAAAGTCTGTTGAAATAACAACAATTTAAAAACCACAATGATTATTTACAATGTGATTTAATACTATTTACATAAAACCAAACAAAATAGGGTTAGTAATAAAAAAAAAACCACAATCCCTAAATGTGGCAGAAACCTCAGTTAACTGGACGAAATAATTGCGTGATTATAACATTATAAAAAATAAACACGCCCACAAACACGGCCACAAACACGGCCACATGCACGCACTCATTTAGACACAATAACAAATACGAAAACACACACACGAAAACAACCAGAGAACTGACCTCACTGACCACCTAACGAGGGAGGGGATGGGGAATTAAAGAAAAGAAAAATAGGGACAGAAATAAAAGGGGCCAATGAGCATGCATACCCTAGTAAAGTTGAACCGGAAAACGAACGTCATCTTAAATATGAGAGAGTTAGATTTTTCATAGTAAATGTAGCCAAAATGTGGTGCGAACAGTGGCACTCTGTTGGGTCAAGGTTGACCGCGGCCAGGTTATCAGCAGAAGCCTTTAAATGAGAGAAGCTTTCCAAGTCTATGTCCAAAGTTAATTAGAATATATAGTTAAAACATTGATTAAGTCAAATTAGCTTCATTGGTTTTCTTCACTTAAACATAAATGAAACTAACATCCAAAGATCTGAGACGGAACTTTGAGAAGTAAAGTGAACTGAAATTGTTTTTTCTTCTTAAAGTACTGTTTTTGATTCGATGTCATGCGGGCGATCATAGCTCTCCACATCTTCAAATTTCTTGTAGCACTAAGCAATGTTTGCCTCGTTACTATCCACACGCCCTGTCTTGTCATCAATTTACACAAGCTCTATTAGATACGTATTGCGATGTTTTCCTCTGTCCCTTCTGCCTTCAATGTCCTGTGAATGTCAAATTTTCCAAGCCCTCTTTCCTCATTATATGCCCTAGAAAGTTCAGCTGCCTCTAAATGATTCTAAGGAGAAGGGTCCCTTATATTTCAAAGGGATCATTCTCCTTAGTATCATAAATAGGTAGTTGAAATTTCTAGGGCGACATCACATTAAAACATGATCACCGAAGTTGAACAACGTCGAACCTGGTCAGTATCTATATGGGCGACTGTTTAGGAATAACAGATGCCCTAAGCTTGGATGTGCGGTTGATGTAATAGATAATGACTCGGAATTGTCAATACGAGAGCGGTGTTTCCATTCCTATTGGATCGGTTATATTCAGTTACGCTCAAATGACCTTAGGAAGGGATGAAGCCGCCTCTTTTCCCAAATGCTATGGGTTAATTAGTAAGATTTGTGTCATTTAAAAAAATATCCCCCAACTAAAAAATGCGCCAAAGCTATATTTCGGCATTAAATAACCCACAGACGTGCTGATGTACCTCTAAACAAAAACAACCTACCTGCATTCAATCTGTCCTGTGAGTATTTTCGAAGTCGTCTTTCTTCAATGGAATGTTAAATTTGATAACAACATCTTACAAGTTTCCTTGGAAGTTAGCCGTTGCTCAAATATTCTGTCCATTGTATTGTCAGCATCCTTAGAAACATATTTTTGCCTCAAGTCTTCTCATTATAGTGATTTTCCAAGCGTAGCTTAGATGTGACACAAGGCCGAAAATATGGGACATCGAGTGAGAATCTGGGGCATCGAGTGAGAATCGAACTCACTATTCTGTCCTAATTGATCTAGCAAGATAAGCTTTCTAACCATTACACCACGTCGAGATGCCCATAGTGATTTTCCAAGCGTAGCTTAGATGTGGTACAAGGCCGAAAACATGGGCACCCAGTGAGGATCGAACTCACTATTCAGTCCTAACTGATCTAGCAAGACAAACTTTCTAACCATTACACCACGTCGAGATTCCCATAATGTTTTCCAAGCGTGGCTTAGATGTGGCACAAGGCCGAAATTATGGGGCACCCAGTGAGGATCGAACTCACTACTGATTCGTAATTGTTCTAGCGAGACAAGCTTGCTAACCATTACACCACCTCGAGGTGTCTAAGTCCCCTCTTTGTATGGGAGTAAATTCATTGCCATATTGAAGGATTGATATTGCATAACAATTGGACACTATTTTGTTTCTTTCCAACAAAATTTTCTTGTTTCTTTTTTGTTTTTAGTGTTTTGATTAGTTTCTGGAATGCGTCTTTCGTTATCCCTATCTCTCTTCGGATCTATGTGTCACATTTTCTATCATCTGTTATAAGATTTTCCAGAGAAATACATTTCAGTGTTAGCATTATTTTGACGTCTCCAATTCATGTTAGGGTGTCTATTTTGCTAATATTCAGACATTCGAATATTTTGTGACGACTAAAGAACAGCCATTTTTTTTTCTGTCCTTCTTTTCTTATGGTCGCACCACGCTGAAAAAAACACTTCCTGTACGATCACCTAAGTCAAGTAACGTCGATCCTGGTCATTATCTAGATAACTGACCGCTTGTAAGCTTAGGGGTGCGCGTGCTGTAATGGATAATGTTTCGGGATTATTAATCGGAGTGCCGAGTCCCAGTTTGTTTCGCAATATTTCTTCGGCAAAAGTATTAATCCACCTTTTCTCTGTCACACTTAGGGTTAATTTGTAAGACTTGTATCGTTAGACCATGTATTACCTAAAGAAAAAAAAATTCTCTTACAGAATATTTATTTTTCGGTATTAAATAACCCATAAAGGTGTTTATATGCCTTTAAACAAAAATAACCAAACCTATCTATCTATCGAAAGCCGCATGATACTTATCTATCTATCTATCTATCTATCTATCTATCTATCTATCTATCTATCTATCTATCTAAAGCTATTCATATCTCTGTGCACATATTAGAGTATTTCCATATATCTATCGATGTTCATATTTATCTTTCTCTGATCATATCTATCTCACTGTAACTATTTCATTATTTCAATATATCTATCTTTGTTCATATTTATCTGTCTCAGTTTTTTTCATATCTATCTATCTATCTATCTATCTATCTATCTATCTATCTATCTGTCTATCTATCTATCTATCTATCTATCTCACACTTTTCATATCTCAGTCTGTTATCTATCTATCTATCTATCTATCTATCTATCTATCGCACACTTTTCATATCTCAGTCTGTTCACGATCTATCTATCTATCTATCTATCTATCTATCTATCATATTAGAGCGACCGCTTTACATATGATCATAACTTTTAACTGAAAACAAGTAGACATTTGCTTTGTAAGGATAGACCTGTTAGTCATCATTAATACAAGAGATCATTGTCAGAAAAGGAAATTACAGAAATTGACATTCGCTTTCATGGCCATTATTTTTATTTGTAGTTTCTGTGGAAATCAATTATCAACCCAGTTGACTAGTTTCACAGACATCAAATATTCTAAAACTCGACTGGATTGTACTGTCATAAAATTGTTGATAGGAAATTGTGAAAATTAATATATACATATATAAGGAGGCACAGTGGATATCGGCTCGTATTAGGCGAGTTCGAATTCCAGTCGAATCCATTACATTCACTTAGGTGCTAATACCATTAGGAAAGGTATTAATCCTCTTCTTCTCCCTCCAGCTATGGTTAAAGCAGCAAGACATAATGGGTTCTATAGCCGCTTTGGATGGCATCTAGTCTAGGAGAAAGATTTCTGAATTCGAAACATGCGGAGGTTCGTTTGGGGACCTTGTGGCATGCAGTGCACAAAGTCTCTGTATTCGGCCCTTCAAAAAAGTGTCGTTGGTTCTGCACAAAACCTTCACCTCTATAATCAAATCAAATGTACTGGTGCCTGCATAGTTGACCCTCATACGTCGTATACGACGGGAGAGTTCTGTATATATATATATATATATATATATATATATATGTGTATGTATGTGTGTATATATATATATATGTGTGTGTATATATATATATGTATGTTTGTGTATGTGTATGTGTGTGTGTATATACATGTGTGTGTGTATATATATGTGTGTGTATATGTATATGTATATACGTGCGTGTGTGTATATGTATATATATATGTATGTGTGTGTATGTATGTGTGTGTATATGTATATATATATGCGTATGTGTATATATATATATATATGTGTGTGTGTATATATATATATATAATGTGTATATATGTGTGTGTCTTTGTTCTTTCTTTTTTTTTGTAACTTTTTTTCCCCTTGGATATTGGTCTGTTTATTTACATATCAAAGTGCCCAAGGTTTTCCGGACGAGTATAATTTCTTATATTTATAAGATTATTACTATCTATCTATCTATCTATCTATCTATCTATCTATCTATCTATCTCAGTATGTTCCTACCTATCTATTTTATGATAATGATGATAACACTTACAGGACCTACGTACATCAAATTGTCTTTAAATTTAGTGGCGGCAGATGAATTATCGTTGAACTTCTAAAAGGTAAGCTAAAGTATTAATGCAATACTTAAATGCAGCGATCAATTTTGAGTTCTTCTGTAGTTTATTGTTGCCTATCGCATATACTCTCCCCTACCTATTGTGATGAAGACCCAATTAAGAGCTTCCGCAGGAGCTAGCTTAAATACCACCCGATAGGTAGGCTTTTAAGCTAGTATATATCTATATCTGTATATATATTTAATGTGTGCATGTGTGTAAATATTCAGACATATCTAAAAATATATCTTTTAAAAGACAAAAGGAAGACATTTCTTCGCAGACACGCTGTGTTCTCCGATAGACTTTATCAAGGGAAATATAAGGTTTCTGTTTTACAAAGCGTACTTATATTGAGAATTACAAATATCGTTTAAATAAATTTAAGTGAATTTTTCCATTTTAACGCTCAGAAATATATTTTATCTCTATCTATGAAAGGCAGGATGTGTGTGTGTGTGTATAACGAATGCATGCAAGGCCGCAATTTTCGATGGATTTGCACCAAAATTTACATGCACATGCTTCAAGTTAGCGGGAAGGCCAAGACCGACTTTGCATTTCCCAACTCCCATCGATAGTGAAAATAATTGATCTTTTCATGCTTCTACGGCAGTTTTCATGTAGTTTTCAGCCATTTTGTAATGTCCAGAGTGAGAGCCTATAGCTGGCTGCCACGAATAGGCAGGAAGATTCTATTGGCCAGCATGAGAGCCAACAGCTGACTGACACGAATGTTAACTAGCATGCTAGCTTGCAAAAAAAAATCGATAGCTGCATTCGTCACAAGTGGGAAAAATTTAAATCTGCATGCCACTTTATTCCAATTGGTTCATTCGCTTGCTTAAAGTCAACGTTGATTCTGATTCCGCAGAACTGGGTTGGTGTGAAAAAGTATTTGTTGTTACAATTTTTTTTCCTTCGGTTTTTCCAGTTACGAGTCTTTTTTTTAAAGCTGATCGTTTTGTGTTCATGTTGTTTAGTTCTTTTTTCGTAACAGATTTAATGTTTAGTATAGAGGTTAGAAAAAATTCGCAGTGTGATATAGGCAAGAAGTAAGGCATGTAGCAACATCAGCACGGCAAAGGGCACTCCTTTAATATCTAATGTCAAGTGATAGCGATTGCTGTATGAGTCGTACGATATTTGAATGAAGCCCGGGCAACGCTGGGCGAAGATGCTAGTGCTAAATGAAAATCAAGATATACTATGGCGGATACTCAGTGATGTAATTTAATACCTAATAAATAAAAATAGGCACATTTTTAATTTTATGTTAGATTAAGAAATATATTTATATATTTTAAATAAGAAAATGTATTTGAATATAACTGTTTTCTTTTAATTTGAAAATAAAATGTTCGATTGGGAAAGGCGTATATCTTTTTGGAAAGGAGACATTTGAAAGAATTCTGGCCTGATATTTATATTTTAGTAACATTCAAGATCGGCACTCTCAAGAATTTTCCGTCTGTACGTTTTCTACTGTATGTGCTATGTTCCCTCAGGACGAAGGCGGTCATGGCTCACCACAGTTTCCTGTCTCATGCAGCTCTGTCTTTTCTTTATTTCTAAACCGTGTCGCTATCTATTTTCTCAAATACATCAAGTAGGTTATGCGTTGTTTTCCTCTGTAACATTTTGCCATCAATATCTCCTGCGAGTACCAGATTTTTTAAACCCGCTTTCCTCATTATGCGCCATAGAAATTTCGACTATCTTTTCCTGATGTTAAGTATAAGTTTCTTTTTTGTTTTCATTTTCTTTAAAACTTCGTCGTTGCTCAAATGTTCACTCCATGGTATCCGCAGCATTCGTCTGTAGAACCACATTTCTGTTGCTTCAAGTCTCTTCTTCGTCTCTGAGAAGATTGTCCAGCACTCCCTGACAAACATGAGGGCATATATCACGTAATAATTAAGTACTATTCTCTATATTTCTGGCAAAGTTTTTCTATTTTGTTAATACTCTGCTTAGCCGAAGTTGCATTCCAAAAGCTATCTCAATGATCCTTTGGATTTCAGTGTCACACTTTCCGTTTTCTGTTAAAATACTGTCTATATATATATATATATATATATATATATATATATATATATATATATATATATATATATCTGTCTATATTTCTGTGATGGGGTATTGTAATTATTTTCATTGTTGGAACTGTTGTCTTTATCTTTATTGTGATATTCACAACCTTTCGGCCTTTGTACTCTCCGGGCTTTTTAGTTGATTGGAATTTGAAACTACACCCTTTATTTCGTCCACCGAGGTAAATTATTCTAGTTCTACGTGCAGGCTTCTTCCGGATGTCTCAGTTACCTCCCTTTAAGCCAACTCACCAAGTTTTTCTTCACAACTGCAGTAGCCAGCTATTGAACTCACAACTTTAAGTGAGGTCACTGGATCTGACCAACACTTTTATCCACTGAGCCATCTCTCCTAAAGCAGATAACTAGGGTATCCAGAAGAGGCATGGAACTAGGAAAATCTACCCCGATGGACGAAATTCCAATAACCTGAAGAAGGCCGGAGCATACAACAGCCGAAACGTTGTGAATATGACAATAAAGATGTGGACAGCAGTCCGAACAATGTAAATAATGTAAATACTACCGAGATATTTAATATTTTTTAACCTGTTTGATCCATTCTCTTTTAATAAAGAGAAAATTATTTTTTCTGAGAAATTGTTTTAAGAGGATGATTTTATAAATTTCAACCGCCAACAGCACTGTCTGCACGGTCAGTCAATACAGAATATTTCCTTATAAGGAAAAGGGATAGTAATATTAATATTACCAGAACTTGTTATCAAATTCTTCCAACGTTTGAGTTGTACATTCTGTCGACAACTATGTATGTATAGTTATCCTGTGTTTTTTTTTAGTTCCAGCAAATGTGTTTGTTGTTTGTACCTAGAAATAATCCAAGAATTCGAATATTGATTTTCCGTAGGCTCGTCTCTCATTTTATCGCAATACAATCGTCTTTTTGTTTTCCCCCATTTTGCCATGTGCCGGACTTCAATCAGGCCAAAATTGTCTGGTCGAAAATGTCACTTCAAAATAATAATGCTGTCCATTGCTAGAATGGAAATCTTAGCGAAAACGAAAGTTTGCATTTACAGAATAGTTTGGCATTTTGCGAAATCTTCTTACGGAATTATGATAAGCCGCTAGCCGTCCATTCGCGTCAGCATTTAAAACCTTACAGCGTGTTCTTCTGACATTTCATTGTTTGGGGTATTTTTTTTTTTTAAACAGACTACCTGAAAATGAAATGTCTCCAAATATACAGCGGAAAATAAAATAAGAAAAACGAAATAAAAGACAAACTGTCCATTTAAATCCTTACTGAATTCCATATCTTCCTAAAGAGACCAACATTTTAAAACGAGTAGACTTTTAAGAAGCGACCAGTGAACCCCTATTTTTTGTGTTCAAACGACATTTGTAAAATCATGGTTTAAATAGCTTGCTTTAACATCTGCACGCGATCTTCCCGAGAGAACTTCCGTTCATCACAACTGGTGAAATTTCTGAGTCCGGTTGGCGATAGTAGAAAGTTCGCTAGTTTGGTTTTTGAGGCGCTGAATATAGCCATTCAGTTTTTCCTCCACTAAGCTGTTAAAGCTATGTCAGAGGAGAGATCAGCAGCTTCTCTCTGTTTATCGAGGGTCTGGGAGCTGTACCCATATACTTCTTGATTCTTGTATAATAGTTGTAACATTACCTAAGAGGCAAGATGCAAATAAATGCGAGCTCCGTAAGAAATCTAAAGATTCCAATCCTGTTGAATAGAACGCGTAATAGAATTAGACTAAAAATAGGGCAAGAACTGTACGGTTTTGTCAAGGACACTGAAATGAGAAATACAATATTCATTATTAAAATTATATCAGAGAGAGCAACATAAATATAGAAGGATGTGCACTTATGTTGTGGCCTTGTTAGGGACAGAAATAAAAACAGAAAAAGAGGAATTGAGTTAAACAAATATATTAACAGAAATAGTAATACAAACATATTCAAACGAGTGTTACAGTAAGTAATAAGTCCAAGTGTCAGAGCTGACTGCTGGAAACTTATCTCTCCCAAAAAGGCAGTAACTGCTCCTGTTTAAAGCAGGGTGAGTCCATGCGTGCGTGGCTAAATTACCATAACAAATAAATAGATCCATTGAATACGATCAAGCAAATATATGAAGAAAGTATATAAGATAGGAATTGAGTTAAACAAATATATTAACAGAAACATATACAAACGAGAGTGTTACAGTAAGAATGTTCGGTCCGACTATCAGAGCTGACTGCTGGAAACTTCCCTCTCCAAAAGGCAGTACCTGCTCCTATTTATAGCTGGTAGAGTCTATGCGGACGTGGGTAAATTACCATAACATTTTATAAATTACGCAAAAGCATTTGAAAAATTAGGCCATATAAATCTATTTGAAGAGGCTCAAAAACTAAATCTATTCGGAAATGATCAGAAAAATCCAGATCTTATAATAGGGAACACCGCCTGCTTATGGACAGAAAATAAATTGATTAGCTATACAAAAAAATAGAAAGAGGCATAAGACAAGGACGAGTCTTCCCCACGGATTTATTCAACTTCTATATCGACGCTATCCTAATGTTGTATAGCCCCCTGATGCTGAGCGGTCTTGGCCACTGCGTCAAATTGAACCTATGTCGCATATTCTCTCTCTCTCTCTCTCTCTCTCTCTCTCTATGTTCTTCTCTCGGCCGTGTAGCGAAATGTTTTTGTGTTCAGAGATAAGACATCCACATGGGAGTTTTAACGTATACATCTCTAAGTCGCCAGTGGGGGCGCTCTCTCCCTCCACTGGAGAGCAGTTTCCAGGCACGAAAAGGAAATCACGTCTACATCGTATGACGGTTTAGAAACAACTCCTCAAAAGCCATTTCTCTATCAATCGTTCTCACGTTCGTTCAGCTAATCAAAATCGACTTCCTTGTTTTGTCTTCTATCTGACCCCTAAGTTCAGCCTCGGGATACACTTCTCTAAAGAAATAATAGCCTGCTAAAAGTAGTATTTAATACTAAGTGAGGCAGAGCCCCTACCAGGTTTTATTACCGGTGGCCGTAATCTTAACAATATAAGATACGAAGATGACACTCTGTTGATGGCCGACGCGAAAAGAAAATTACAAGAACATCTAGAGAGGGTATTGGAATAAAACGAGAAACAGGACTAACTATTAACTGCAAGAAAATAGAAAGTACGATCGTCAGCAAGACAAAAAAAAATGCAAGTTAAAAATTGGGGATGACAGCATAAATAGGTGCGGACGATTAAATATGTGGACAATGTGATATCGAGAGCTGAGCACACATGGTACCACCGGAAGAAGCATTCTGAAAGCTAAGCACGATGCCGAGTGACGAAAAACATTCGTTAGAAACAAAGAAAAGAATGTGGATTGTTATGGGGAAATTTTAGTATTTGGGAAGAGTTTTAACTGAGAACGGGATGTGTGATACTGAAATCTGAAAGCCTAAAGGAAAAGCCAAAGATGCCTTCCAAACCCTAAACAGTGTATTAAGAAAAAAAAAAAAAAAAAAAAAAAACTTCGCCAGAAACACGGAAAACAGTACTAACCTGTTATGTGCTATATGTCCTCCTGAAGATGAGACTTGAAGTAGCAGAAATGTGGTTCTTCAGAAGGATGTTGGATATACCATAGACCGAACATGCGAGCAATAACATAGTTTTAGAGAAAATGGAAGCCAATAAAAAACTTGAGAGACAGAGAGAGACATAGAGATAGAGACAGAGAGAGATAGAGAGAGATAGAGGCAGACAGAGAGAGACAAAGAGATAGAGGCAGACAGAAAGAGACAGAGAGATAGGCAGACAGAGAGACAAAGAGATAGAGGCAGACAGAAAGAGACAGAGAGATAGGCAGACAGAGAGAGATAGAGGCAGACACAGAGAGAAACAGAAAGAGAGAGGCAGACACAGAGAGATAGAGATGAAAATTCTTGGGTACGTGATGAAGAAGGAGAACTTGGAAAATGTGATACTCACGGGACGCATGGAGGGCAAGAAGGACACAGGAAAAAAACGCATAATACACCTGATCAGCTTGAGTAAATAGATGGGGGGACAAGTTTTAGGAGGAAGAAAAGAAAGATAAAATTTATTAAGAGCAACAAGGGACAGGAAATAGTGGAGACCCATGATCGTCTACATTCCGGGTGTACACGGCACATAAAGAGAGAAGAGATGTGATATCCCTCCTCTTATATGGTATACTGGAGGCAGTTATGGTCATGCAGAAGGCTGTTGAAAATTCCATAGACGAATCGAGTTTGAAACCAGAAAGTCTTAACGAAAATATCCGCAGAAAGAAATATTTAGACTCAAAAAAATGAACTTCTTAGGACATAATACAAAAGGAGGGCTTGGTAAACTTAACACACACAGGGCGTGCTGAGATAAAGAGAGATAGGGAAAGCAGTCTTCAACTTACATGACGATCGACTGTAAATGGTTGCCGGGAAGGAAGCGAGGGCCTTAGCAAAGAGAAAATCTGCCAGGGGCCAAAAGGGATAGAAAGTAGCGGAGAGCCATGAACGCCTATGTTCTGAATGGTCATGCTACACAGAAGAAGCTGTGTCTCTTAATCATAAGATGTACACTTACGTCATATATTACTAAGAAGTTTTGAAAATAAATATTAAGATAAATGAAGAAAAAATATGTAAAAAATGGTTCAAAACCTTTTATAAGTCTCTTCGTCTGCTTGGACCGTTATAGGCACGGCGCCACAAAATAAACTATTGTGGACGAGCTTAATGTCAAATGTTGGCTGCTAATTTAGATATTAATTTATAATGACTCATAATACTGTTTTTTTATCAGGTCCGCTCATAAAATCAATATATTTTAGATCATTTTATATAGTATTGTACATCAAATATAAGCCCCAAGAACCACTCCAGATAGAGGGTTATTTAATGAATTTGTCGAAAGGGTGTAGAAAGCTGAAACAAGAAGTTGGTTTCGTTTATTTTGTTTTACGGTATATCAACCTCAATAGGTGGTATAGAATAGGAAAAGGTTTTTCTTCCTTGTATGAGTTCGAATCCTGGTCGCCAAATTTGTTATAGAGTAGTTTCACAGTGGAGGCTTGTATTTCACTGTCGGTCCTAAAAAGGTTCGACGTACAAAACGTTAGGAACTTGATATAATAGTTAATGACGCAGCAATCTAGTTGTTGTGGCTGATACTTTAATGTCCGTCATTGACTGACTCACCAACTCTCTGAGCTCACTGGCGACTGCTACTGCTACTACTTATTATATGTGGGAGAGTATATTAACAATAGAATAGGTATGTTCCAGTATAACAATAGGATATTTAATGCCGACATAATTTCAAGATAGATTTGTATGGATGGAATATGTGTTCTTTTAAGAAATCAGTTTGTAGATCGGGTTTCGTTGACGCATTTTTTAAACATGTATTGCTGATATATTTTTTTTGATAAAAATATATAGCTAGTAATGTTTCTTTTTTTTTTCAAAAATGTATTGAAGGTATTATTTTTTTCCAAAAATATATTGCTAGTATTTTCACTATAAAACCTATTTTTCAACTATTAGATTGATTTGACCCCCGGTATGAGTTGGTTAATAAACAAGCTGAGAGAACTAAGACATGGATAGTTAATAGTTCGGAGGCTGTAATAAATGAGTTGCAAGAATTGAGTGACTTTATAACACAGTATTTACAGTTAATAACCATTACTAATAAGATGCGTCAGACTAGTAAGTCCATGACGATTTTATTAGAGCAAGTGAGAGTTCAATGTTTTCATCAGGACACCTGTGCCCAAGCATAGTGAACTCTGGGCATTTGAAGGAATTGTTATTAAAGATACGGGCTGAGTTACCCCATCATTTGAGGCTACCGGTGGACCCCACCAAGAACTTATGGACATATTACAACGCACTGGGTTGTGTTACCTTGCTAGAAGATAAGAAGTTGTATCCATTCCGTTGTTAGACAGGGAAAGTGTTTTTGAAATATAAATTATAAATTAACCTATTCCCTACACCCAAGCAGAGCAGGGCCTAGGGGCGGTGGCGAGATACCAGAGTGAGAGAGTATATAGCTTTGAATTCAGCTGGGATGAAATTTATGATGCTGACAGCAGAATAATCAGGGAAATGTAGGGATGATGCCTTGGGAACTTATATCTCGCTATGTCTTATATATATGACAGGTAATCACAGGTTATATATATATATATATATATATATATATATATATATATATATATATAAGTGTTTTAAAAAAACAATAGAGAAGGGATTAAGAAAAATTGCCCAATATTATATAATCTATTGAGCCTTTACAAATTGCACATGGACAAGATGCATGATACAAACATATTAAATCAGTGTGAATCAGATAAGACCGTCATGTATTTGAAATGGAAATTAGCTTGGTTTGGTTTGTTTTGTTTTACGGTATATCATCCACAATGGGTTAATGCTGACAAGATTTTTATTGCTGGTAATTTTTTTTCAAAAATGTATTGCTGCTAATATTTTTTTCAAAACTTTATTGCTGGTAATAATCTATGCTGGTAATAATTTTTTACAAAGTATTTCTGGTATTAAAACCTATTTTTTACAAAGTGTTTTAACCCCAGTTTGAGGGTTAAATATTTGCCCATAGCTGGGACCCTAACAAGTGCTACAACCCCGGGTCAGGGTGGACCTGGGAACACCAGCAATTAAGATGTGGTTTCATACTCCTCACAACCTCCTGATCAGAGACCTTGCTGCTGGACGATGGAAATTAGACCGAACAATTTAGCTAATTTATAATGTAATATATCGAGTTGTTTTAGTAGGATTTACAAGGAACAACGAAAAGTTAAAACATTTCGTCTTATAATTTGTATCCGGCAGTATTATGGTGTTATATACATTTTATGGATTTTTTAATATCTATTTTTTTTTATTATTTTCATTAATTATGATCTAACAAATAGTCAAACAAATCTTATTAAATAGTCTTTTTTGTAATATTTTACAAATCTTATCGAATACATTAAAATGTAATATATTTTGCTTGTAGTGATTCATAATTAGAATTCTGGTTTGAATGTATTTTCCATTCAATGTATCTAATACAAAAGATATTCATTTTATTTGAATTTACTTTTGAAATAGTAACATTTTGAAGTCAGCTTTTGAGGACAAACCTGTGGAAATGATGTATTTCTGTACATTATTTCAGACGATCTTTAAACCTTTATGCTCATAAACCGGTGAAAGCTATGAATCTAATTTTTGGTGTCAGTACTTACTTGCGCCATTCTCCAGCATTCACATCGAGTGTAATGTTTTTTTTAAAGAAAGGGAAAAATAAATCTGCCCTACTGAACAGGCGTCTACCACAAGAATTGCCTTGCCGCCCAAAAAGATTGGTGTAAAAGGAAACGGCTATAGTCTTTATGTATGTATGTCTGTATGTATGTAACTATCTGTGGTACCCAATTTACTTTTAAATAGCCATCCATAAGTTTTGTCAAAGCAGTTTGCAATATGTTACCCTCTTTCATTTTTCGTCTATTTGAGTGTCTTTCTATAATTTTTCCTTGACAGTAATGCTTATAAATAATCAATGAAATATCTATCAGGATAGAAAGGAAATATACTTGTTATTAAAAAATAATAATGGTATCTGTCTATATTTCTGAGATGAGGTTTTATGTACACTATTTACATTGTTTGGACTACGGTTCTAATATTTGTTGCCATATTTATCACAACGTTTCGGCCGTCGTACACTCCGGCCTTCTTCAGGTGGTTGGAATGTCGAACTGAACCCTTTATTTCGTTCGCTGGGCTGGAATGATCTAGTTCCACGTGTCATGTCTAATGTATGTCAGTTATCAGTTATCTCCTGCTTAATTCCCCTCTCCATGTTCTTCACTGTCTTAACCAGGTATTGAACTCGCACTATTTGGGTCCTGTTACTAGATCTAACTAACTCCTGTATCTAATGTACCATGTATCTTTCAATTTAAAAAGAAATCATGTTTTACTGAAACAATGACATTTTAGAAAATCGTATTCAATATGCAGGTCAAACGAAGCAAAACGCATTAAAAGTTTTATAAAATCTTCTTTCGGCAAACATTTCCACGAACTTTTATGCTAATACAAATTCTCTGGCGGGAAAAGACGCTTGCGAATCGTGGCTGAAGTTGAGTAAATGGCGCCTTTACTATTGGGTCGTTGAAAGCTCGCCTCGACATGGAGCGAACCAATTATTTAATTCCACGGATTTACTCGTCAGAATCAGCGTAATGGTGGACGGCAGAAGTGTTTGTGCCGATTCATATCAAAACATGCATGAAAGATCTGCGCTTTGGTGGAGACAGAATTGTAATACCCACTGATGCATGCTTGTGACCGGCATTGGAAACGCTGCAAGGGAGTAAACTAACTAAAAATAGATTCCCCGATTCTCAAAGTAAGGAATGATTTTATTAGCGTTTATTTTCAGGAAACGCTCGGCATGTACTGAATGAGCAGCCAGTACTACACGAGTTAACTTTTTTTTCACTCCCTGGTAAATCCGTCCCCGATCAGAGTGTAGCATCTGCTCTTCTCGCTTCTGATGGTAATGGTAATATTAGTATTCTGTTTATAATGAAACAGTCGATATTTATTGCAACTAGTGCAACTCTAGTCACCCTTTTCATTACTCCGTAACTATCAAAAAGTATTCGTTTAGTCAATTCCAACATTCATATCTAAGACCCGCCATACAACGCATATTCATGCGAACCAACACCATTCCCTTCTTATTCTATTTGAGAGATATAAGTTCAAGTCGAAAAGCCCAAGAACTGCTACTTTGTGGAATTGACTCCCAAGGGGATGCTTCACCGATTAGTACAATCTTAGCCTGTTCTAGTCTAGGGTTAACCGTTATCTTCCCCACATATCTTTATAAACTTCGTCCATTATTTTGTATTCTGTAACCCTTTACCTCAAGTGGCTCTTGGGCCTTGTACGAGGTGAAAATTCTTGTGTAAAAGCTGGAGAAATAAAGAAACCTACTTATGGAGTTTGAGTGAATGGATGGGGATACACTGACAAAAAGATGTCAAAATTTAGTTAGAGAAACAGAAGCTAGAAATATATTTTAATTATTTCAAGCAATTTTTTTTCATCTTGGTTGTTATAGATATTATTAAGGACAAAACATTTCAGCCATTTAGAAACGAACCATCATCGGGTGGCCATTGCTTTCTGCTGATATGGGATATTTGTTGATTATTGCATGTATTTTCACCCCTGGGAGTTGTGAGTTCAATCCGTTGGTCTGGTAGTGATGAAATTTGTATTCAGTGGAATTATCGAACAAGCGAAACAAAATGTGTTATGGAAGCGGCTCAAAAATGAAATTCGTCTCCCCAATAAAGCGTTGTGCGCATAAAGAACGGATTCGCTTGCTGCTACGAAATACAAAGCGTATGATTAAAATCTTTTGTTGGCCTAAGTAACTCTTGACCCATTCCCAACTAATTCTGTACCATTCTGTCATCAATTCACGCACATTTATTAAGTAGATTATCGTTGATTCATCCTTCTTCAGTTGCTGTTAGTTTGTCCTGTGAGTGTTAGAATCACCAGACCCTCTTTCCTCATTAAGCTGCATAGAAAGATTAATAGGTTAAATTATTATTATTATTATTATTATTATTATTATTATTATTATTATTATTATTATTATTATTTTCTTTGATGTCTGGAGTATACACATTTCTTTCTTGGTTCCGACCAGAGACCTAAGGTCAGAAATGGCATCATGACATTTTCCACTAAGCAGTTTTCAAAAAAAGTCACACATATTTTACATAGATAAAGCTCTTCGTAGGTGTAAGCTGTACTTGTGAGAACATTTTTTTTTGTATTTCTTTAATGCATGCGCTACCAGAAATCCCTCCAATCAATTCGAGGAATCAAATTACTACTTGAATTGTTTATGTCCTCATGTGGCACATTTTTTAGTTCTAGATTTAAAGGTCCTTGTATTCTGATAGTTTTTTGAAGATCTTCAACGATACATTGCAGTCGGCAGGGACTATAATGTCAATAAGAAGGCACATTTTGTCTTTGCTGTCTGTAATCACAATGTCTGGCCGATTAGCATTCATTGTTCGGTGTGTATTGTAAAATCCCATAAAATTGTTACAGCTGCTATCTCCGTAAACGGATCTGGGTGCTGTTCATATCAATTTCTTGCAGTTTCCTTTCTATAAAAACTGCAGAATTCCAGTGCAGATATTGGCCCGTGCTGTCATGCCGAGTTTGATATTTAGTGGGTGCCAATTCGGTGCAACCTGATACAAGATGGTCAATTGTTTCTGGATATTTATCATAGAATCTGTATTTTGGCTAACACTATTTTTCAGTATGTGGGCTTGGTAATTTCTAGTTAGCAAGAATTGGTTCTCTGCAGCAAGAATAAAGTCCTCGGTTTCAGCTTTTAAACCCGCACTACGTAGCCGCTGATGAACACAGGGTTTGTTTACATCAGCTTGTTTGTTACTCGCAGTGTATTTGACTGTGAAGCGGTTTATCTTGCCATCGTTTTTGGATCTGGTTAATTGCTTTTGCTTTCTTTTTTTTTAAGTATTTTTCAGCTTCAGTCGGTGTATTGTGCTTTATTTGTATTTTTGTTTTTGTTTTCTGTCTCTAATAACGATCTCTGGGCGTTTAGCTTTCATTGTTCTGTTAGAGTGTATTGTGAAGTCCCATTAAATTGTTACTGATCTTATCTCCGTAACCGGATCTGGATGGTGTTTCAACAAATTTCTTTTGGCTTCCTTTCTGTAGAACTTGCAGATTTTCAATTGCAGATATTGGCCAACTCTGTCATGCTGTGTTTTATATTCAGTGGGTATCAATACCGTGCAACTTGATACAAGATGGTCAATTGTTTTCGAATATATATCACAGAATATTTGGGCTAACAAAATTATTCCGTATATGTCCTTGATAATTTCTAGTTAAGCATTGGTCCTGTGTAGCATGGATAAAACCTTCGGTTTGAGCTTTAACCCCGCTCTACGTAGCCACTGATGGACACGGGGTTTGTCTACATCAGCTTGCTTGGTACGGGCAGAGTATTGGCCTTGAAGCGGTTTATCTTGCCATAGTTTTTGGATCTAGTCAGTTAAGTTTGCCTTTGTTTTGTTGTTATTCTTATTCCTATTATTTCATTTGATTTTCGTTGTATACTCATTTCCATCCGGGTCGCAGCCAGAAACCTAAGGTTAGAAATGGCATCACGAAATTTATCACTGGACCTTTTTGTAAAAAGAAATATAAATAAAAATGAAACAGCTTACGATTACACATATTTGACAGGTGTAAGCGTAAGGTGTCAACTCGGATTGGCTAAACCATTGTTCTATTTCTTTCAGGTATGGGCTACCATAGATCACTTCAACCAATCAATCAGAGCTCTAACCATTACTGGTAAAAGGCAGGATGTGTGTGTGTGTGTGTGTGCAACGAATACACGGTCGCAATTTTCGCCGGATTTGCACCAAAATTTATATGCACATGCTCCAAGTTAGCGGGAAGGCGGCCAAGACCGACTTTGCATTTCCCAACTCTCATCGATAGTGAAAATAATTGATCTTTTCATGCTTCTACGGCTGTTTTCATGTAATTTCTGGCCATTTTCTACTGGCCAGAGTGAGAGCCAATAGCTGGCTGCCACGAATAGGCAGGAAGATTCTATTGGCCAACGTGAGAGCCAAACAGCTGACTGACACGAATGTTAACTAGCATGCTAGCATGTAAAAAAAATCGATAGCTGCATTCGTCACAAGTGGGAAAAATTTAAAACTGCATGGCACTTTACTCCACTTGGCTCATTCGCTTGCTTAAAGTCAACGTTGATTCTGATTCCGCAGAACTGGGTTGGGTGTGAAAAAGTATTTGTTGTTAACATTCTTTTTTCATTCGGTTTTTCCAGTTACGAGTCCTTTTTTTAAAGCTGATCGTGTTGTGTTCATTTTGTTTAGTTCTTTTTTCGTAACAGATTTAATGTTTAGTACAGAGGTTAGAAAAATTCGCAGTGTGAAATAAGCAAGAAGTAAGGCATGTAGCAACATCAGCACGGCAAAGGGCACTCCTTTAAAGGCAAGGAAGGGCAAAAATATTTTAATTCACGTGATAGCGATTGTTGTATGAGTCTTACGATTTTGAATCAAGCACGGGCAACGCCGGGCCATGCTGCTAGTCTGTCATATTTCGTTTAACCCCGCACTACGTAGACATTGATGAATACGAATTTTGTCTATATCATCTTGTTTGGTACGGGCAAAGTATTGACCCTGAAGCGGTTTATCTTGCCATCATTTTTGGAACTGGCCGGCTATGATTGCCTTTGTTGTTTGTTTCGATTTTGTTTAGATTTCCACTTCAAGATGCTTGTATTTTGATTTTGAAGATCTTCAAAGTACATCAGAGTCTGCAGGAACTGTCATCTTAATAATAATGCACATTTTGTTTTGCTTGTCGTTTATCACAATGTCAGGTTGATTAGTTGTAATTCTCCGTCCGTGTGTATAGTAAAATCTCATAGAAATGTTACAAATCCTTTGAAACTGTGTCTAGGTGGTATTCATACAAATCGCTTGCAGTTTTCTTCTCATAATTATTGAAGATTTTCCAGTACAGATATTGACCACCTTGTCTTACCAAGTTTTATATTTAATATATATTAGATTTTATTTTTTAACACTTCAAATGTTATTAAAGTGTACACTTCTTCTTTGAATAGACGTAACATTTTTATTTATTAAACAGTGTGTATTACGTCTTTTGGGCAGCGAAATCGGAAAATTCTAGTAAGGAAAATTGGTTCGTCGGCAGCGATCGAACATGCGTTCCCCTTTGTAGGGATATCAGGTTTGATCCAATTTGCTTTACCGTACGTCCCCGAAGATCATCATAGCAAGCAATTATTGTATCATATTATTAGGTTGGTGCAAAAATAATGACGTAATAATGTCGTTTTTTGACGTTAAAAAATACGTCTAAAAACGACATCATTACGTCATTATTTTTTCACCAACCTAATATATATTTATTTACATTATTATTATTATTATTATTATTATTATTATTATTATTATTATTATTATTATTATTATTATTTCAACAAAATTACTTGATTCTATGAAAGATTAGTGACGTCTTTACTAATAAAAAATCTGACCCTGTTGGCTGAGGCTTCAGAAAACGCCGACTGCACTTCTGCAGAGAGGTTATACGCTACCAAATGAGGCGTCCTGAGTAAGACGATAAAGTATGTCCAACAGCAGAAGGTTTTGAGGAGCGTGGAAGCAACTCTTAATTGCTGGTGTACCCAGGTCCACCCTGACCGGGGGTGGTAGCGCCTTTTAGGGTCCTAGATATGGGCAAATAGTTGACCGCAAACAAGGGTCAACACGGTGTGGAGGTAAAAATAGTATTAATATCATTAATACCTTTTTGAATGCAAAATTATTAATAGCAATATATTGAGGAAAAATTACCAGCATTACATTTTTGTAGGAAAAAAAATTATAAGCAATACTTTTGTGAAGGAAGAATTATTCCCAGAAAAATATTTTTAAAGGAAATTTATTACACACCTGTATCACCAGTAATACATTTTTTGAAAAATATTACCTGCAATACATTTCTGAAGAAAAATATTACCAGAAATATATTTCTGAATGGAAAAATATTACCGGAATTACTCACTATGAAAGTGTAAAAATAGGTTTTAATACCAGAAATACGTCCCGTCCTCGGTATGAAGATAAACTTCATCTGCCTCATGGGTAAGACCCAAAACTACGTCCAACAGTAAGGTCTCTAATGATGAGGTTTTGAGGAGCGTGGAACCACCTCAATTGCTGGAGTTCCCAGGTCCACTCTGATCCGGGGTGGTAGCACCTGTTATGGTCCCAGCGATGGGCAAATAGTTAAACCCAAACTC
Organism: Acanthosepion lycidas; assembly: GCA_963932145.1. Classification (NCBI taxonomy): domain Eukaryota; kingdom Metazoa; phylum Mollusca; class Cephalopoda; order Sepiida; family Sepiidae; genus Acanthosepion; species Acanthosepion lycidas. Next base: position 44,501,709 of record OZ010592.1, on the reverse strand, counting down.
GGGTTAAAACACTATGAAACTGTAAAAGTAGATTTTAATACCAGAAATACTTTGTCAAAAAAATATTACCAGCAATACATTTTTGAAAAAAAAATATTACCAGCAATACATTTTTGAAAAAAAATATTACCAGCAATAGATTTTTGAAAAATATATTACCAGCAATACATTTTTGAAAAAAATATTACCTGCAATACATTTATGAAAAAAATATTACCAGCAATACATTTTTGAAAAAAATATTACCTGCAATACATTTTTGAAAAAAATATTACCAGCAATACATTTTTGAAAAAAATATTACTTACAATACATTTTTGAAAAAAATATTACCAGCAATACATTTTTGAAAAAGATATTACCAACAATACATTTTTGAAAAAGATATTACCAGCAATACATTTTTGAAAAAAATATTAGCTGCAATACATTTTTGAAAACGATATTATCAGCAATACATTTTCGAAAAAAATATTACCAGCAATATATTTTTGAAAAAAATATTACCAGCAATACATTTTTGAAAAAAATATTACCTGCAATACATTTTTGAAAAAAATATTACCAGCAATACATTTTTGAAAAAGATATTACCAGCAATACATTTTTGAAAAAGATATTACCAGCAATACATTTTTGAAAAGAAAATATCACCAGCAATACATTTTTGAAAAATATATTAGCTGCAATACATTTTTGAAAAAAATATTACCAGCAATACATTTTTGAAAAAGATATTACCAGCAATACATTTTTGAAAAAAATATTACCTGCAATACATTTTTGAAAAGAAAATATCACCAGCAATACATTTTTGAAAAAAAAAATATTACCAGCAATACATTTTTCAAAAAAATATTACCTGCAATACATTTATGAAAAACAATATTAGTTACTATACATTTTTGAAGGAAAATATCACCAGCAATAAAAAAAAATGTCGGCATTAAATAACACAACAAACCAAATGAAACCAAACATAATAAAAAAAGACATTATTTCCCGTCTTCTATGACATAGCGAGTTTCTTTAAGACCTGGTCAGCTACTAGTCTCCACAACTTTCTATCCTTTGTAAATTCATACAAATGTTTGTCTTTTCATTATTAATCATAGCCCCTGTTATGATATCCGTTTTACAAAAGACTCATTATGCAGTTTACTCGCAGCTTTTCTCTGACCCTTGCATTCAGTATGCACCAAGAGTGTCAGAGTTACTTGGCCTTCTTTACTCATTATGTGTTCCGGAAATGTCATGTGCTTGTTTCTGACTTTAAGTGTCATCTTCCTTTGCATGTTCCTTAAACTTTGAGCAAACACAGGCGATCCCATTATTAAAGAGACCACGTGGCCATAGAGGAAACGCATATATGCAAGAAGAAGCTGAAGACTAACGATCGCTATTTTTACTCTATCCTCTATTACTATACGGATCGCTATAACTAGTCTATCCTCTATACTATACGGTCCGCTGTTTCTATTCTATCCTCTATTGCTATACGGATCGCTATTCCTAGTCTATCCTCTATACTATACGGTCCGCTGTTTCTACTCTATCCTCTATTACTATACGGATCGCTATTCTTAGTCTATCCTCTATACTATACGGGGCGCTGTTTCTACTCTATCCTCTATTGCTATACGGATCGATATTCCTAGTCTATCCTCTATACTATACAGGGCGCTGTTTCTACTCTAACCTCTATTACTCTACGGATCGCTATTCTTAGTCTATTCTCTATACTATACGGGGCGCTGTTTCTACTCTATCCTCTATTGCTATACGGATCGGTATTCCTAGTCTATCCTCTATACTAAACAGGGCGCTGTTTCTACTCTATCCTCTATTACTATACGGATCGCTATTCCTAGTCTATCTTCTATACTATAGGAACCGCTATTCTCTATTCTTCATTAGACTATTTCTCTTTTCAGATCACTGTGCGGATTACTTGTCGGGGCAAGTATTATCGAGCGAGTACTATTAGTGTGAGTGATATTCGAAGGTGTCTGACATCAGTATTGCTCAACGGCGTTGCTATAGTTGTATCTGCGATTACAAAATCTCTACTTCAACGAGCATTACAAATTTGAAGACGAGTATTCGTTGGCATCACTAAAGTTTGTTTTTATAATTGTTTTTTTTTTTTTTTTTAAATCGACATTCGTTTTTAGGTTCCAACATTATTGCTTCGGCCAATGCAGATTCATGATTCATCATTGAATGTCACATTCACCAAATCATCCACACAACATGATTGTTTTCCTGTAGTGCAATCTATCATGTTTTTCAAGCTCTCATTTCTGCTTTTTGTCTGGCGTCACATTGTATAAACCTCCATTTCAGGTAAGCCGATTACTTACAGTTTTGTGTTGACCCTTTACTTCTGTTTCTGTCCGTATCTTTCATTAATTTTCGATCGCATTTTCTATTTCCAAAACATATCTTTTTGACATTTCTATCACAACGCTGTGATGTATTTCTGTGCCCTGCCGATACATTTTCCTTTTCTTCCATGTTGTTTTTTTATACCAGCACCAAATTTTAAACATAGCTGAATGGAAACAACTTTTTCCTAACTCCCTGTTCAATTTCCTTCTCAAAGGTAATTCATAATAATTCCCATTACCTCAAATGACAGCTCACTTACTGATGCCATATTTCTTTTCAGTTGATAGCTTTCTTTTTGGAGAGGTAATGCTTCCTTTCAAAGGACAGCTACCTTCTTGGAGCCATGTCCCCTTTCAGTTGACAGTTCTCTTGCTGGGGCCATATTTCCAATTCAACTGTCAGTTGTCTTGTTGGAGACAAGTTTCCTTTCAACTGACAACTTTCTTATTGGAGCCATCTTCCCATTCAACTGACAGTTGTCTTGGGGCCATGTTTCCTTTCAAATAGCCACGTTTAGCTGGCTGTTTCTTTCTTTCTTCTTTCTTTTGTTTTCGTTTTTTTCTTTTTCTGTTTCTTTTTTACTTTTCTTTTTTGTCTTTTTTCTTTTTTTCTTTTTTGTCTTTTTTTCTTTTTTGTCTTTTTCTTTCTTTTTTCTTTCTTTTTTTCTTTTTTCTATTTATTTCTTTTTTCTTTTTTCTTTCTATTTCTTTTTTCTTTCTATTTCTTTTTCTTATTTACTTTTCTTTCTTTTTTCTTTCTTTTTTCATTTTTCTTTCTTTTTCTTCTTTCTTTATTTTTCTTCTTTCTTTATTTTTCTTTCTTTCTTTCTTTTTTCTTTGTTTCTTTTTTCTTTCTTTCATTTCTAACTGAAAACAAGTAGTGTATTCTCCCCGCGATCATAAAGGAATAGGCTATTATTTGTGAGGTTCAGTTTGATGTTAAACAAGTCTGTCCTCTTTTATTTTTTTTTCTTTCATCCATCCATTTTCTGACTGATACCAAGTAGTCATTTTTCCTTCTTTACAGGCGATCAAAAATGAATAGACCATTATTTATAAGGTATTGGCAGGACGTAACGGTCGTGAGAACTAACGGAGGGAGGGACAAGCGCAATTATTATATGATAATTACTGATATTTATTTTTTTAGTTTAATTTCAAAATATAAATGATGCCTTGGCTCCTGAGAAATATATCACATCAAAAGAGAAACCTGATATTGGAAATTTATTGATCGATGTATGCTCAATGTCGGAAATTGCGATAATACAGAAAATAGATCAGAAAAGAAATGGAAAATATGCTTAAAATCAGAATAAGAAAAATAAACTTGGTTTATGTTGTGACCAAGTAAATGGTTAAGTACCCCAGAAGAGTATTACACGTCTAGTAATAGTCTCGAATGAACTAGTTTTCAATCCATTAATTGTTAATATTTAACAGCAACGAGGGATGTATGTGGCATAAGGCCGATTTTACCGTGGGTTATCAGTCCCGTAGGCAAAGCTTCGTACGAGTTCGTCTCTGCTCAAGGCAGAGAGTTCGACAAGAACAAACAGGCTATAGCACTTCCCTCCTACTAAACTTATAATAGGTGGAAGAGTCTACCATTGACTCTTAGAGGGAAGACACCACAACAGTTTAACAATATAAACATTTAAAGAAATTTGAGAAAAATTAAAACATTGACAAGCAAGAGATACCGCCTGACATTGAAGAACATATTTGAAGTAGTTAGTGTTGCTAATAAAAACACAGAGAGAAAAGATGCTGAACATTATGCACATTAGCTAAAGGCATGAAAGTAAGCAAGCTCCTTTAAGTTAACATTGCTAAGACGAACATGTAAGTTTGGGGAAGAAGTACCAGAAAAGTGATTTAATTTTTAGTTCCATGACATATAGATAAAGCTAATTTCCTCGGCCAAATTGGTCTCATCATCTTACAATTAAAATGGTTTCACGTAACCGTAAGTTCTATGATAACAGTTTCTTCTCTCGACTGGCTTCATGATTTCCATTCAACATTGATCATCACAAATTTAAATACAATGGCAATATTCTGTCTTCTTTATTTCTATTCTTTACTGTTCAATCTCCTTAAGAATGTTTTTCTCATATTCCCTTGCATATTAGAGGCTTTGTTACCTTGCTGCTCAGGGTCAAAATGATACACACACACACACACGCACACACACACACACACACACACACACATATATATATATATATATATATATATATATATATATATATATATATATATATATATATATATTATATTATATTAGCTCCTGAATTAAATTTAATCCCAGTTGAGCACTCTCGGGCTGAGGTATGGGTTTGTAAACAGTGACTATTATAGCTATATAGCGAGACTCTTCGCAAGCCGAATTGAGTCACTGTCGGTCACTGGGCGTGTTTCCAAAAATAAATACGCTAAAAATCCACCTTCATCCCAGCCGACAGCTTAGTGGTAGAATATCCGCCTGATACCAATTCAGTTGGGTTTCGATCCAAGCTAGAGGCAACCGGATGTCTAGCCGCACTGATGAGCTGTGATACAGCGAAACAGTCTGTCTGTGGATGACATTATATATATATATATATATATATATATATATATATAGAGAGAGAGAGAGAGAGAGAGAGAGAGAGGGAGAGGGGGGCATGCTGGAGGAATGGGTAGCGGCCCAGATTTAGGAATCGCAGTGCTGAGATTGAATTCCATACTGCATTCACTTAACCTCTTCTGCTCCGGGAGACAGACTGGGTTCTATACCTTTGGATGGCAAATGGACAACTCTGAATTCAAAACCCGCGGAAGATAGTTTAGGGATCTTGTGGCACACAGTTCTCCAGGTCTATGTATTCAAAAATTGTAGTTGGTTCTGCACAAAGCCTTCACCAGTATAATCCAGTCATATGTGCAGGTGTCTGGCCGTCGGTTGACACTCATACATCGAAAACGGCGGGAGAGTCTACTATATATAATCTTTATGGGTGACCGTAAATATACTTCACAGTTTAAAAATATATTACACAGGTAATTTATGAGATATCTTAATCAGATTTGTCTATGTACTCAAGTTTTTAATCACATTGTATTTATGTGTTTCAGACATTTTATTGTTTAAAAGCGATACTGTTAAAGAAACCCCTAAAATGGCTACTCTTCAAGAAACGGCACAGTGTGAGTCATGGTTTATTGAAACGAAATCGGATATGCAGACTCAGTGAAGTTACAAAACTAAATGTGGAAGAGATCCACCTTTCCGACCGTCAATTCGTGTATGGCACAAAAAATATATATAGAGAGAGAGAGAGTGTGCGTGTTGAATAAAGGGAGGAGGGGCCGACCAAGAACATCTAAAGAAAACATCGATCATGTAAATCGAGCATCATCTTGATGTGCTTTGTGCCCATATCAAAGTGTATTAAATTATCTGAAAAAATATCTTTTTATTTTGTAATAATTTCGACATATTTATCTCTTCATTTTCTTGTGAAACGTCAGCTAAGACAAGTTATACAGGGTATCCATAAAGTCTCTTTACTATTTTAAATAATAAAGAGACTGTATAACTTGTCTTAGCTGACCTCGTTTCATCCTCTGGTTGACATTATCACGGCAAATGTAAAGCTTTTATTTTGCAAAACGTATTCATAAAAAAAAAAAAAAAAAAAACTGTAGCGTACATTGTCACTTGAGGAAGGTCGAATAAATTATTTTTTATAGTGATATCACCCACTACAAGGTCTAAGAGACACTGAAGGTAAATAGCTACTCCCTAGTGTTGTATGACAATAAAAAAATATTGTATGTTTCATTTTATACGGCTTATTACCCCTTTGAAGATTATTTAATGCTAGAAAATATTTTTAGATTGTAAGAAGATATTTTGGACATAATAATTATTAATGATACAATTCTTACGAATTAACCTATAGTTGGGGGGAAGGTGTGGATTCATAGCTTTCTCAATGGTATTTGTGCGTAAGTGATTATAAACACGCAACAGAAATTGAGACTCGGCTATCTGATTAACAATTCCGAGCTAGTATTCATTATCCCACCTGATATAACCCAAGTGGTCACCCATCTAGGTACTAAGCACACACGACGTTCCATAAGAGCGAGTATAAGAAAAGTCAAGAAGTGAAGTTAATGTGACTATGTACGAAAGATATCGATTAATCTAGGCTTGAAGAGATCAAGATTGTAGTGACTGAGAAATCATCTTGCCGGAAAAGACGAAGTTCTTGGGAAGAATCTAGCCGAATGGAAGTAACTTCTTTCTATTGGAATACGAAAGATAAAGATAACGGTTAACTGTAGTATTTGGCAGAAAAATATCCTTCTGGGATTCTGTTCCATAAAGTAGCAGTTCTTGGGTAGAAGCTGTCTAAATGAAACCGACTTCTTACTGTAGAAATACGAAAGGAAATTATGACGGCTAAACCTAGATTTGAAGAAGTCAAGACTGTAATGTTTGGGAAAAGCATGCTTCCAGGATTCTGTTCCACAAAGTAACAGTTTGTGAGAAGAAGCTGTTTGAATCAAAATAACTTTTTAATATAAGAATACGAAAGGAAATGGTTAACCCTAAACATGAAGAGGTCAATATTGTTGTGATTGGCAAAACATCCTGCCGGGGATTCTGGGGTTCTGTTTAATAAATCAGCATTTCTTGGGAAGAAACTATCTAAATGGAATATATTTCTTACATAGCCTAAATGAGTGAAATGGCATCAGGAAACAAGGAATTGAGTAGAGGAATTGAGGCGTGTCTTTTGTCAGCCTTATACCATGAATAGTTAAAAGTAGCTTCGAGCGAATGACCATGAAGTAGGTGTTTGCGAGGACCATCCTTCTCTGAACATTGTGGAATGACGCTACAATATCACAAATAAAGAATTGTATGAAATAACAGACCGTATCACTTGAAAACTTTCAACAAGAGAGTAAGAATTAAAATGGATAACACACGTAACTCGAAGAGAAAATATGAAAATAATCAAGATGTTGACGTTCCACACTATTTCAAACAAAAGGCTATGATGGAAACCTCCATCAATACTGGAAAGAGCGATAACAGTTACTATAAGTGAGAAACGTGTTATCCTGAAAAATTCTTTGAAAAGAAAGATTTTTAGAAATTCTAACCTTAAGTAAAAGAATGCCGAATATCAAAGAATGTTCGGTCAAAGAATGCATATTTTTTCCTTATAAGGAAATGGTCGACATTACAATTCTTGAAAGTTACAAAACTTGGTTCAATATATCAGAAGGTGAAATGTCTCTGTGAACAGGAAGTATGTGAGAAATTATACCCCCACAATGGTGAAGATGTGCTTACTAACCCGAATTGAAAAACAGCAATCAGTATTCTGTTTTTTTTTTTTTTTTTTTTTTTTTAATTTTATCTGTTTTAACTTGGCTCGGGAGCCTCTTGCCAGTGGTGATAAATTCGTTCCTTCCTTCTCTCAGCGAGGATTTAAGTCAAACACACTCAATTATCAACAACGGAAAGTTGAACACGCCAAACTCATGAATCTTGTCTCAGAGAAAGAGCTTATTTTCAAACAAACTCTCATAATTTATTGTTCATTGTAATGTAACGTGTTTCCCCGGGGAGCTACAGACGATGGCATTGGATATTTCGAATGAAATATTGGATAGTGGAAATTAACAATATTTATTACTATCACGAATATCAATTTCCGGAACATTCCACAGTATTTTATGTAGGCATTTATTTTTTAACAGAGAAAAGTTATCTTAGACCAATTAATCGAGAGCATCTGTTCGAGCTTTTTGATGAGCCGCCTCATCATATGGACAATTGCTAACACTGAGTTCAATCCTTACAGATGCTGCTCAGATTAAAGTAAAATCGAACAACATCACATGCAACGAGAATAATTCGGTAGAAATGATTACTATTACTGCACTTAAAAATGGTTAAACAGATTGAGAGATTGTCTCATTCGATTTTTTACGACTTATCACTCCTTTGTAAATTATTCAAAGCCGATTTGTTTTGTTTTTTACGTCTTATCAACCCTTTGTAGGTTATGCAAAGATGAAACATTGATTTTAAGAATGATTCTGTTCATGGATATTGCATTAATAATTTTCTGAAAAAAATACAGATTATTCCAGATCCAATTCGTATTATTTAACTCATAGAACAGGGAGAAGATTGATTTATGCATTTTCCAAGGGTATCTGCGCGTGATTTTATAAAAGGAAACCGACTGGAATTCTAACTTGATTCTTTAATTTTCCGACCCGACCAGCTATCCAGAACATCATCCTAACTTTCTGTAGATTAAGAGAAATGAAAACATAGTAAATGCGAATAAAAGGTATTCGTCAAATGTATACCTGATTTTGTTAAAATAACAATTTGATTTTTTTACTAAATTTTCACCGAGAAACAAGGTCCAAATACTACTCAAAGATTTTAATAATAAAGGGTGTTCCAATAAATTGGACCGATTTTTAATGTGAATTAAGATTAAGCGTCTAATGATGATTATTTTTCTTTTTCTTTCAGATTTAACAACTTAAGTCTTTGGCAATTTCAACCATGGAAAGATTAACAAGGAAGCAACGTATTAAAATTATCAAAGCCTCTTACGAAAATGGACATTCAAACAGAAATGCATTGAGAATTTCTCACGTCGCATCATCTCTCGAAACAGCAAAGTCAATTGGCCACCACGATCGTGAGACTTGACGCCTTTAGATTTCTTCCTTTGGGGTCATCTCAAAGATATGGTGTATACCAACAAGCCGACAAAAATTCAACAGCTGAAGGATGAGATAATAAGGCATATTGGTGAGATCGTGGAGCAACTATGCAAAAACGTCATCAAAAATTTTGACCATCGTGTGGAAGTGTGCTGCCAAAGCCTTGATGGATATTTGGCCGATATCATTTTTCACACATAACTGCCATGACTTAAATAATATAATCCAATAGAGAAAAAAAAATTCACCAATAACACTGATTTATTTACTGCTGACTTTCATCCGTCTTAATGAAACACCCTTATATATAATCCGTCTTAATGAAACACCCTTTATAAAAAAAGTTCCAGCTATAGATTTTAATATGCTATATACTGTACCTATGAAGAATAATGGGTATGACCCAATCCACATAAATACGTTCGACACTATTTTAAGTCGGGATAATGGTATGTCTATGTAGTCCACCGCTAGCAGTGGTTTACCTACTTCACGCTGATAGCGAGTATTTTATTTTGTTGATGTCATAAAGATTACCATTTTCATTTCCTACCTCCGTTTTGGTTATTCCTCATTCAGTAACACTTTATATGTTACAACACAATATTAAATTAAAAATAGTAAATAGTAATTAATGAATAAGTTTGTTTTATGGACATACGAAGAGGAAGGTTATTCAGCTTAAGAGGATATATAAGATACATAACTGTTAACTCTAACCCTGAAGAGTTTGAGATTATAGTGATCGGGGAAGCATCCTCTCAGGAGTATGCTTTGCTAAAATATTACCCAGATATTTAAATTTTAGCAGATGCTTGAGTTTGGCATATACTGGGTTCTTTTTTTTTTGCTAACGACTGTATATTCTGTCTCCTTACAATTGTTGATTAGTCCATTTTTCTCGCTTTTCTTTGCTGCGTTTTCTTAGAGTTCTGTCAGTGTCAATTCTCTGCCTGGCATCAACAATTTATTATCCGGATATCTTGTGTTGTTAAGATTATGTCCGCCAAAAATGAATTCTGGTGGGTTCGGGGCGAACCAAGACCCCTACAATCTATAGGGTTACTAAATGGGGATTTTGTAAGAGAGCACACGGAGGTATTGATTTGTTCAACGGCAGATCAACACATTGTGGGTCATTTAATGTTGTGATTTAATTTTTTTGGAAGCTTTGGTATTACTTTTTTTTATTAATAAAATCTATTGATGGAAACTTTTTTTTCTTTTTAATACCAAAATCTATTGTTGAAAATTTTTTTACTAGCAAAATCTATTGCTGGGAATATTTTTTTGACTATTAAAATCTATTGCTCCGTATTTTGTTTACTATTAAAATCTCTTGCTCGAAATTTATTTTTACTATTAAAATAAACTGCTGGAAATTTTTACTATAAAAAATATATTCTTATACTTTCATTGTGTTTTGATCCCAATTTGTGGTTTCGCTATTTGCCCATACCGGGTCTAGCTGAATCTGGGAACCGCTCAATTAAGAGGTGGCTCAACGATTCACGGAAGCTCCCAATCAGTGGCTTTGCTGCCGGATGTAGTTTATCATTATACCCAGGATGAGTACACGGAGGAAACAACAGGTGAATACTATAAAAATAATGGTAGATAAATAAAGGTTGACTCTAGACTTGATGCTGCTAAGATTGTAATGGACAAGGAAGGATTCTCCCGGGAGATTTTATATAAAGCTGTGACAATCTGGAAGGAGATGTCAGAATATAACATCCACCTTATCAATGCAATATGAAAGCAATAAGGATGAGTCTGTCCTATATATGTGATTTGGCACGTCCTAACAGTGAAGGTCTGTACCCGGCAGTGTAGTTCCTCCGAACGTCTCTCATGAAAATAGCGATAGGTATAGCAATGTCTCGTCAGTTATAGGGTGGAAAAAATTATCACTCACAAGTCCGCGGGAACAATTCTGAACTCTGTCGCGACTGAAAATGAGAGTTGTCCGACTCCAGACCAGATAGTTATCATATCATAAATCTTTTAATAACGTAACCATGGAAGGCGAATACTGAAGTTTCGACATTTAAAATATTTGGAACCGTTCTTGTTGAAAGGCGTCACCTGTAACGCGAAAATCAGCACTCTCCACAGCTACAGCAGCCATTACCAGACTGCAAATTACATGAAAGAAAAACATCAGCTTCCACATCAAGTTCATGCTTTACAAAGCACTTTTCTTATCCGTCCTTCTCTACGGGTGTGAGACGTGGACACTTCTGGTTAAGCCATACTGGAAAGGACATGGAAGAGAAACATCAGCTTCCACATCAACTTCATGCTTTACAAAGCCCTGGTCGTACCCCGTCCTTCTCTACGGGTTTGATACGTGGACACTTCTGGTTGGCCCAGGCAGCAGCATCCATTCGTTCGAGAACAAATGCGTGAGAAAGTTCCCCCGCATCTTCTACTGGGAGCACAAAATCAATTATTATATAATGAGCAAGATCAAAATTCTCGTAGGCCGACAGAAATTTTGTCTCACCCCTATTAAACGTCGGAAGATGTTATAGTTTGACCATGGCACACGTCATTAAATACTCTGCATGGTTATCACTGTTGAAGCTGTGGGGACGGCAACAATAAAGGTGATCATACAATATGACAAAGCCGGATCTACTCAGAGGCGACAGATACCACTGAAGGAGGCTGTCAGTTCCTTCTGGTTTTAGGTACCCCAGACGATTGAAGTATTAGAGGGACTGAGTATTATTATTATTATTATTATTATTATTATTATTATGAAATAGGTGGATATTTAACTTCTTCCATCATTATAAACACACCTTGACAATTATGGGTTATTATTCTAACAAGATATTTCAGTAGATTTGATATTATGATACCAGAAATGCTTAATAATTACAAAAGCAGAAATATTAACAGCTCGTGAGATATTACAGGACAACTTGCAGGTATTTAATATAGTATTACTCGAAAATAAAATATACGTAGCATTTAATCCGGTACAGGGGGGTTCGGTACTTGGAGGCTTATGAGAAGGTGAGTGATTTTGGTGATTTTACTATGGAGAGCGGTTTGGATTGAAGAATCGGAGAGCTGAGTCCAAATTCCAGTCGAATCCATTACATTCACTTACGTGCTAATATCCTTGGCAAGGGTATGAAACCTCTCCTTCTCACCCGCCAGCTATGGGTAAATAGCAGGACAGACCAGGTTCTATAGCCTTGAATAGCAACTGGTCTACCGCAGAAAGAAAAAGCAATGTATTGCGGGAAAAAAAAAATCTGACTGGCTATTCTTTCTTTTTTTCTTGGAAAATGTCTATTAATAAAAGCTGAGGTTTTTGTCGACATAATTTCAAAACTTTGAATCGAAATAGATTGCTTGCATCAAACTCAGACAAATTTAGCCCTAGGAAGAAAATTAGATAAATAATATTTCATATGTTCAGACGAATTTTTTCTTGACTCTCTGTATTCGCGGATGGGGGGTTGAGAGGTTGGAAAATCTAATTGGGGTCGTGCAGTTAGAGAGATTCATTTTTGGGTGACGCGATTAAAAACAAAATCAGATTCGGTCTTTGCAAGAGATTTTTTTAAGACAGTCATCATTCCTAAATAATTGGGTTAGCGCCATGATTCCTTTTTCTTCTTCGTTCTTTTAGAAGGGCGACATTCACACATGAGATAGCGAAAGTATTATATATATATATATATATATATATATATTGATAGATAGATAGATAGATAGATAGATAGATAGATAGATAGATAGATAATATTAGTGGTAAATATACACATACATATTTATTGTATATAAAAAAAAATATCCCAAGAGGATATAATTCAGGTAGAACTCAATGTCCAGGACAGAGTAAGGATATAATAAAAAGGCTTAAACACTAATATTCCATGGTCATAATTTATTCCATTGGAATCGTAAATAAAAATCCAATTCATCAGACCTACAAATTGAATTTGTAGGTCTGAAGCTTTTTTATTATATATATATATATATATATATATATATATATATATATATATATATATATATATATATATATATAGAGAGAGAGAGAGAGAGAGAGAGAGAGAAGGATAACTCTGCCTAAAATTGCACATATATATATATATATATATATATATATATATATATATATATATATATATATATATATAAGTTTTCGTGTGAAGCGTTTCGGACATCATCGGATTCTGTTTTTCTCGATGCGACTGCACATATGCCCAAACGTGCGACGTTGGAAAATTAAATTTATTTATTTTTTTAAAATATTTTTGGGGTAGATAATCTTGCCGATTTCATTTAGATTTTGTTTCTTTTTCTTTATGTTCCTATTACATTTGTTATTAAATATCTCACACTGGGAAAATAATAATAATTATGGTAGATAAATAATGGTATACTCTAGAGTTGATGCCGTTAAGGTTGTAATGAAGTAGGAAACATCCTTTCGGGAGAGTTTTATACGAAACAGTGACACTCTGGAACGAGATGTCAGGCTGCTTATCATTTCAATATGAAAGCAAAAAGGATGAGTCTATCATTTATATGTTATTTGGCACGTCATAACAGTGAAGGTCTGGACAAGTAGTACCTGGCAGTGTAGTTCCTCCGAACGTCTCTCATGAAAATAGCGATAGAATAGCGAGAGATATAGCAAAGTTTCGTCTGTTATAGGGTGGAAGAAATTATCACCACAAGTCCGCGGGAACAATTCTAAACTCCGTCACAACTGGAAAGTGAGAGTTGTCCGACTCCAGACCAGATAGCTATCAAATCATAAATCTTTTAATAACGTAACCATGGAGGGCGAATACCTGAAGAAAGTTTCGACATTTAAAATATTTGGAACCGACCTTGTCGAAAGGCGTCACCAGTAACGTAAAAATCAGCACTCGGCAGGGCTACACCAGGCTGCAAATTACATGGAAGAAAAACAACTGCCTCTAAATCAAGTTCCTGCTTTACAAAGCCCTGGTCGTATCCGTCCTTCTCTACGGGTGTGACACGTTGACACTACTGGTTGAGCAAGACGAGAACGGATATAGAAGAAAAAAGACCGCTTCCACATCAAGTTCATGCTTTACAAAGCGCTGGTCGTATCCGTCCTTCTCTACGTGTGTGAGACGTGGGCAATTCTGGTTGAGCTAGACTAGAATGTACATAGAAGAAAAAAATCAGCTTCCACATCAAGTTCATTTTTTACAAAGCCCTGGTCGTATCCGTCCTTCTCTACGGGTGTGACGGGTGGACATTTACGGTTGAGCCAGACTAGAAAGGACATAGAAGAAAAAAATCAGCTTTCATATCAAGTTCATGCCTTACAAAGCGCTGGTCGTATCCGTCCTTCTCTACGGGTGTGAGACGTGGACAATTCTGGTTGAGCTAGACTAGAAAGGACATAGAAGAAAAAAAATCAGCTTTCATATCAAGTTCATGCTTTACAAAGCCCTGGTCGTATCCGTCCTTCTCTACGGGTGTGAGAGGTGGACATTTCTGGTTGAGCCAGACTAGAAAGTACATAGAAGAAAAAAATCAACTTCCACATCAAGTTCATGCTTTACAAAGCGCTGGTCGCATCCGTCCTTCTCTACGTGTGTGAGACGTGGACAATTCTGGTTGAGCTAGACTAGAAAGGACATAGAAGAAAAAAATCAGCTTTCATATCAAGTTCATGCCTTACAAATCGCTGGTCGTATCCGTCCTTCTCTACGGGTGTGAGACGTGTTAACTTCTGCTTGAGCCCGACTGGACAGGACATGGTAGAGAAACATCACACTGTGATAAGAGAAGATCTGCTGTGAAAGGTGAAACGGTATAAAAACGTTCGCAAATTTGCTTTGTATAAATGTAGCGATTGAAGGACTTTCTAAACATTTTCGTCGTAAATTGTTTTCTATTCTAATTAGGGTTGCATTTTTTTGATAAGAATTGTAGCCAGTGTTAATTGTTATTGATATATAAAAAAATTAGTTATAGTTTATCCCACATCTACATATATTAAACGTATGCGTGTGTGACCGTTATTTGCGATATATCAGGTATACATAGATATAGACATAGAACGACAGATATACAGGTTTATTAAAATGAATGAACCGATTTCATTATGTAATATTTAATAACGAAAAGTAATAGAAATCTTCCTAATCACAATCAACATTTATTTCCTGTATTACAAGTGTTCAATGTGGCCGCAACCTGAAGCTCGGGCGACATCAATGCAATAAGACAATCCCTCCCAGATGCGTATTAGCATATCACTAATAACTGAGTTGATCGCTGTTTTTATTCAATGGTCACTGACACATTCGAAAACTGCTTGAAAACTGAAGCAATGCATCTTGAATAACCTTGTATAGTATTTGAGAGATATACGCTGTATAGACTTGAGATAGACTTGAGTTTCATAGAAAGGTGCAAACACACACACACACACACACACACACACACACACACACACACATATATATATATATATATATATATATATATATATATATATATATTGATGTTTTGTCCACTTATTTTCAACTGGATTCTTTCATATTCACAGACAAGCTTTTTTGTGTCATTTTTACGGGAAATGAGAAAATCGCCATGTTGGTACATATTATTATTTATTCCGAGTACTTTCGACATAGCACAACGTCTTCATCAGGATGTAATTTATTTCGGGACAAATATTGTAGTGTTCATCATTTTCAAAGACAAAATAGACAGAAATTGTTTTAATTATTCAATGAAAAATGTCTCAATGAAATCATCCTGCCGAAATATACGCAATATATTATATATATATATATATATATATATATATATATATATATATATATATATATATATATATATATATGTATGTATGTAAAGAAGCAAAGAAAGCACCAGAAACCTCCGATCAGGACAAAAGAAATCGTCCAGTACCTTATATTTCTGGTACAAAGAAAAAGAACCAGTGAGTAATAATTGGTTTAGCGACAGTTCACCCTGATGATCCCATGTGGTGAAACCTAGGTAGGTAGTACCTAGCTCATTAGGATATATATATATATATATATATATATATATTATAATAATATTTTTTGTTTAAAAATATGATTCCTTCGCTACATAAGAGTTCTCATGTTTCAAAAACGTGAGCCGAAATCATCCAAATAATTAATAAAATTAAGTTGGATTGAGGTGTTTAGTCACGTTTCATCTTCAAGCGAAATTTTAGGAATAAGCTATCTCTCGGTTTACGTGTATTTTTACAGAATTTGTTATTGTGGGAGTGGCTATACTATTTTCATTCTTTAAGTGGTCAGGGAGTTAATTCTTATCAGTAGATTCATCATCCTCTGAGAGGTTTTGCTAAGGTTGGGTAGGGTATCCATTTCAAGGCTAATGTTTACGGTCATCCTTTAGTTGGTTCCCAGTGAAGAATATTTTTATGGCGCGCCTACAGTCGTTCTGTGTCTGGAGAATGGTCTCTTATTCTTGTCTATCTGATTATCTATTTATTTATTTGTTTATTTAAGTGGGTGTTTAATATACAGATCGCTTTGCATTGAATTTGGGTTTTTTTTTTTTTTTTTTTTTTTTTTACGACGACAAAAAGGGGTTTTTCCTATTTAAGGGTTTGGCTGAGCTTTTTAGAATTTTACTTAGCTTTAATTGAAAAGCACTTTCCCACTAATAGCAAACTTAGCAACATCTTTAACAAAAACACATTGAAACTAAGTTACAGCTGCACTGAAAATATAGAAAGAATCATAAAAAGACACAATAAGAAAATCCTAGAAAAACACGCATACCAAAACAGTAATAAAACACATAAACTAAAACTAGATAAAAATAACGAAAAATTATGCGATTGTAGAAACCCTAAAAACTGCCCGTTGGAAAATAAATGCCTCACAAAATCCGTGGTATACCAATGCACTATCTCATCCATTGAGAGCCCTAACACTGATAGGATATACATAGGATCAACAAAGAATAATTTTAAAATTAGATGGAGACAACACAAGAGCTCTTTCAACAATATTCAAAATAGAAATCAGACATCTCTATCCCAATATTTCTGGCATCTAAAGGAAACGAATAAAACACCAAAAGTAAAATGGAAAATAGTAAATAGAGCAAGAACCTGTAGAACCTGGGATGACCCATGCCTCTTATGCTTACAGGAAAAACTACACATCATTAAATTCCTAAATAATGAAAAATTATTAAACCATAGGCAGGAGTTAACGGTTTTTTGCCGACATCAACAGACTTTCGCATTAGATAATTAGCATAAAAAAAAAAAAAAAAAAAAAAAAAAAAACATAGCTAAGTAAAGTTCTAAAAAGCTCAGCCAAACCCTTAAATAGGAAAAACCCCTTTTTGTCGTCGTAAAAAAAAAAAAACAAAAAAAACAAAAAACAAATTCAATGCAAAGCGATCTGTATATTAAACACCCACTTAAATAAACAAATAAATAAATAGATAATCAGATAGACAAGAATAAGAGACAATTCTCCAGACACAGAACGACTGTAGGCGCGCCATAAAAATATTCTTCACTGGGAACCAACTAAAGGATGACCGTAAACATTAGCCTTGAAATGGATACCCTACCCAACCTTAGCAAAACCTCTCAGAGGATGATGAATCTACTGATAAGAATTAACTCCCTGACCACTTAAAGAATGAAAATAGTATAGCCACTCCCACAATAACAAATTCTGTAAAAATACACGTAAACCGAGAGATAGCTTATTCCTAAAATTTCGCTTGAAGATGAAACGTGACTAAACACCTCAATCCAACTTAATTTTATTAATTATTTGGATGATTTCGGCTCACGTTTTTGAAACATGAGAACTCTTATGTAGCGAAGGAATCATATTTTTAAACAAAAAATATTATTATAATATAAGCTCTACTTCTGTATGGAGCACTGTTTTTTAAAAATAAAAACAAAAATACTAAGGAACACCGGATTATGCACCCAACGTGTTCTTTTCTATTTTCTGCATACCTGCACAAGGATACATATATATATATATATATATATATATATATATATATGAACGTGAGTGTATGTTGTAGTTTGAATGTTCGCTTTCTGAAACCCGAGTTCAAATC
The DNA here is from genome assembly GCA_963932145.1 of Acanthosepion lycidas. Classification (NCBI taxonomy): domain Eukaryota; kingdom Metazoa; phylum Mollusca; class Cephalopoda; order Sepiida; family Sepiidae; genus Acanthosepion; species Acanthosepion lycidas. The sequence continues at coordinate 44,483,437 of OZ010592.1, read as the reverse complement.
TATAGTCGATGCTTTGGGAATGTGACCTTGAAGTTATCGGTGTTGGATAATGCCACCTTTGGAAATTTCCCTGAAAACCATACCACCGGTTGACCGCACCTTGTGTAGGAAATTGGATAGACGGAGCTGTTCGAAGGTCGTCAATGGTTGTGCTAGGACGATGTCGCATGTCATCGTGATAGAGTATATGAGCATATTGTCCTTGTTCCAACATGTGATCACACCAGATATTACTCTGTCTCTCTTTCTCTCTATCTCTCTCTCTTTCCCAAAACCTTTAACTATATTCCACTCAGCATAGGTATAGTGTTAATTAAAGATATTCTCTATGGATGTTGAACGAACCCAAACGTGGCCGTGAAGGTCGCTGCGTCAGGGATCAGCTAGCCAAACAAGAAGACGGATGTGCTCAGGCCAGTTGTACCCTGTCATGTACAGAGCAAAATGTCAAGTTAATTAGACAGTTAAATATGGTCAAATGAAGATACATGAATTACACGGCATGGATATGAAGACATATCTCCCTCCCTCCCTGCATACATAGATACACACATGATAAAGGCTGCGATTCGAGTAATGTGTTGATTGATTTATTTTCAAATATAGTCAACGCTAATATGGCTTTTTAGTAATACATTCGTCTTACATTGTTTTGCTTAAATATGACAGCGATTGTTAGATCGAGAACTTTCAATGTGCGGCATCTTTGAGGAGTTTGGGGTCCTGTCCTAGTTTAGCAAATGTGTCCTCATCCACTGCCCATTAACCCCAAATTTTGTGCCAGCACTCTAAAGGGAAATTAAACATCAAGACCTTTACTAATTTCTCTCTTGAGATTTCTCTGTTCAAAATGATTCTGTTTGGAGTCTTCTCATCATTGTGCACAGAATTCCTCCAGGATGAACGAATTAGAGGTAGATTCCACATTCATTTTGATTGATGCTGCGTATCTGTAGTGTGTTCTTGATACAACCTTTATCGGTCAACAATCATTCGGCTACATACATTTATAAATAGCGATCAATATCTCTCAATGCCTCTTTATTTATCCACATATATATATATATATATATATATATATTAGTTTGGTGCAAAAATAATGATGTAATAATGTCGTTTGTTGACGTATTTTTTAACGTCAAAAACGTCCTTATTTTTGCACCAACCTAATATATATATATATATATATATATATATATATATATATATATATGTTAAAAAATATAGATCACAAAAAGAGTATTATCGATCAATTTATCTATCTTTCTATTCTCTCTCTCTCTCTGTCTCTGTCTCTCTCTCTCTCTCTCTATATATATATATATATATATATATATATATATATATAAGTTGTATGTATATGAGTTTGTGATTTTGGGTTTCACAATTGTCTGATGATTGCAAAAGCGTAAAACCGAAGGTCAAAAACTCATCTCCATACAATTTTTTATGTTAGGTCTATTGCTGATATTGAGTGCTATTCAAAAAGTACCACGCATATATATATATATATATATATATATATATATATATATATATATATATATATATATATATGTGTGTGTGTGTGTGTTTGTGTGTATTAATACTTACGCATATACATACATTTACAATACTACTCAGAGTTTCATGGGTTAGCCATTCATCACTCACACATATGGTTGATCATATCTCTTTATTTAGATCATCTCTACACACACATACATACACACATACACACACACACACACACACATATATATATATATATATATATATATATATGCAGCATATCTTCATTGAAACATGTTTCATAGAATAATATAGACATATATTGTCTACTTATTTTTATACTAATCCTTTCCAGTTGTCTAATCAGTTTCTTGATATTAAATTCAAATACATCAAGGGAGGCGCCGTAGTTTTTGTTGATCTATGTACTTTCGATCATTTTAAAGATAATCTTCAGTGGAAAAATAGAAACAAACCTTCTGTGCATTTCAATTAAATTATGTGATAAAAGTGCTATAACTATGAAAATCGCTTTTATTTCCATTTCCCAAGTACTTTCGATCTTCTTTTGAGATCATCTTCAGGGGTGCAAGTAGTAATGCAAAATTGTGTGATGTTCGAGGGTGCAAAAATAATACAAAACTGTTTGTTTTTATCTATTGTAATTTTTTCTGTCTACTTTTAAATACAACTTGGTCATGCGCGCATTAAATCGTGAAAAAATGTTCTTTTTATAAATATTTCAGAACATTACTACATTAATCGTATCAGATTATATTAATTGACAGGTTTAATTTTTTAATGTATATTGCTTCGAGGATCTGTAATTTGAATTTATTGTTTTCTTGTTGAAGAAGATCGAAAGTACTTGGGAAATGGAAATAAAACCGATTTTTATAGTTACAGCACATTTCACACAACATTTAATTGCAATACAGAGAAGGTTATCCGTGAGTATGAACAGATTTTATTAAAAAGACAATGTCTGTAATTTATTTAATCAGACATGCCTAAAAGAGAATTTGCGGCCTAAATACACAGATAAATAATATTAAGAAGAGATGACAATAAAAGAATAAGAAATAATGAAGGCAGAAGATAACGATTGACATTCTATTTAAATTTTTGAAGAACAAATTTGACTGGGAACAAGAAACTGTTAGCATAGAACTTACGATTACAGCTAGCATATTTCAATTGTAAAATGAAGAAACCTTGGCGACAATCTATTACTGCGCTTAAATTCAAAATGTCTACGTAGCATACGGGAAAGTTTATCATTACGCTTATCATGAAAAGTATTTACAGAAAAGAAGTCTGAAGCCGAGATGCCAGATTAAAACCATAACATTGCAGATCCTTCATTTGGATTTTATCAATAATATCAGACTAGATGTGGTATCAATATTCAAAGCAAGTACAAATGCTAGACTTCTAACTCGTATGACACTGAATGGAGCTGCAAATTTAGCAGTTGATTCAATATTCTCTTTCTACTTCGTGTCAGTGGAAAGTGTTAGTCCGAGAGGACACAATGAGTCGTTCTCGTGGAGATTAACATCAGCTATAATGATGGAAGATAAAAAAACAAACAAACAAACAAAAAACAACAGTTCTCTTAGACGACTAAAAGAGAGCAGATTCATTTTGGAGCCGTTAAAATAGAACAATCCATTCCTTGCACCAGTTAATAATAAATTGTAAATTATTTTTTTAGATCAGCTACTAATTTGAGCTTAACAAATCAAATTTACTATAAAGACAAAAGTAACAGTTGTGTCAGGAGCATAGATTTCGAGTTGTGAACTGATGACATCAGGAAGACTTTTGATGAAAATCAGGAACAACGTATGATTAAGGATAAAGCCATGGGGAACATTGCTTAACTGAAGAGTCTAAGAAGGCCAGCAAGCTGAGATATCTTCATCCTAATTATGTAAATCGTCATAGACTCTCTCATCAATAATCGTTAACACATCAGCAGTTGGCCAAGAAAAGCCATATTGCTTATCTGAATGACGACACTACGAGGTGAGATGACTATCCAATTCAAAACCTCTAGTGCTTTGCGAAAAAAATATTTACATTTTTACATTGTTCGGACTATCGTCTTCATCGTTATTGTCAGGTTTACGACGTTTCGGCTGTTGTACGTTCCGGCCATCTTCAGTTGATTTCATTTGCAAAAAAAAACAAACAAAAAAACAACAAAAAAAAAACAAACGATAGAATGGTCAGAGGGTTCACCTGAATTCTCAATGACTGGAATTATAGAATTAAGTTTTCGTCATGGAGGTAACCCAGAAGCGGTAAGGCATTTACTGAAGAGAGAATAGAAGCCAATTCAGGAGCTCATTTCTTAAGGTCTATTGGCGGGATGCCGTCAAGTCCACAAGCTTCGTGAGGATCCAATTAAGAGATGATAGCAGAAACTACAGACGGAGCTGATGAAATCATGGGGGAAGTGGTGCATATCACTCAATAGAAACTCAGTTCT
>OZ010592.1:44386949-44474449 GCA_963932145.1 Acanthosepion lycidas | reverse complement strand
CGGCTCTGTAATAATAAGAGTAAGTCTTCTATCCTTCCTCTCTTTAATCAAGAAATGTTTTATTAATAACTGAATATATTTTAAATTGTGATGAGATTTTTATGGTCTGGGATGGATGTATGTGCTGTACATCTTGCAAAAAAATTTTCTTTTGGTTTTTCAATATATTTGGGTCGTGTATGTTGGCTTGAGAAAGTAGAATGTATTTCAAGAAAGTTGAGATTGGAATGAAACACGCTTATTTTTTCATTAAGAAACTTTTAATTATGTCAATTTGTGTTCTTCACATGTTTTGACCAAAGTTTTAACCACCTGCTGAACATTCATGAACGTTTTCAGATTTAAGAGTCTTGATAAACAAATGACATCCTTGCTCTTTATAGGAACACCTGCAACAAAATAAATCCTATATTTGCTTTGATAAAATCTCTCAGAGAGGGAAACGCATACGGCTAAGAATAGTTTTTCTTATTGTCTTTTTTTATTCATATATATATATATATATATATATATATATATATATATATATATATATACAGGATGTTTCAAAAAGAATACGACAAAATCATCACGTTATGTGTCAATAACGAAAAAAATTACAAATCTCTAGCATGAACACATGTGTTGTATATACATTCAAGTTTCATTTCATGTTTTATAAGTGGCCACCACCGGCAGCGCAGACAACATCAAGCCGATATGAGAATTCCTCCCAGACACGCCTCACCATGTCACGGTCCACCGTGTTGATTGCAGCTGTTATTCGATATTTCAAGTCATCGATACTTGCTGGAAGAGCTGGAACATATACTTGGTCTTTAACATACACCCACAAGAAAAAGTCACACCCAGTGAGGTCCGGGGATCTAGCAGGCCAAGCACAGAGAGCAAGGTCTTTAGCACCTCTCCTCCCAATCCATCGCTGAGGCACGTTTTCATTCAGATGAGCTCTAACCCCGAGATGCCAATGGGGTGGTGCTCCATGTTGCTGAAAAATGAAGTCATTCGAATCTGCCTGCATTGTGACAATGGCATTTGTTTTCACGAATTCAAGCACTGTTTTTGCGTGCTTGAGTTCGCGAAAACAAATGCCATTGTCGCAAAAACAAATGCCTTCTGCTGAGGAGTTGCGATTTTGATTGATCTTCCCACAATTCAGCTGAACCGGAAGTTATACTAACGACAGTGGTGAAATTGACACCCAATCAAACTTTGATAACTACTCTATCAAATAACCACTGATTGAGTCCACTACAATGCTATAGACCTGAAAAAATAGCGCAATGATTTTGGCGTATTCTTTTTGAAACACCCTATATATATATATATATATATATATATATATATATATATATATATGCATATATATATGCGTGTGTGTGTTTGTGTGTGTACGCGCGGGGAAGATGGTGAAAAATTCCAGTTTCAGCGCATTTCGCTAAAATCTGTTCAATTTTTTTTTTTGAAAAAAGAATAAAACAATATTTTGGTCAAATTCGACTTAGGCGGGCTGAGGATTTTTCCATCACAAAGTCTTATAAAAACAATTGAATCTAAAATCTAAATACTAAAATCTATTAGAAACTGTACACTATGCCGTATAAAGCACTCTAAAATGAACTAATTTTATCAGACAGTTCCCCTTGGGAGAATTGTAAAATCATCCCCACCCACCGCCACCTCAAGGTAGAATATGAAGGTGCTTCATAAAACCGGGAGGAGTACAGGCGAAAGAATGACGTAAAATAAGAAGACTTTGAGGGAAATGCGTAGAAAGAGATGTCAGAATATTGTGCTTATAAGCAGTTTGAAGTCTGTCTGTAATTGAATGAAACCCTTTCAGAGAAAGACTGCATCTGTCTAAAGTCGGCGCAGCTTGTCAGTTATTATTCGTAGGAGTGAACGAAACTACCTTTGTTTTTATCTGAGACTGTAACTGCTCTTTTATTCTCTAAATAATATTCCATTTCAGTACGAAAGGGTGATTGATATATAATGTCTCCAATCCCATACAACCAGTTTAAGACTAGATAGAATAATGAAAGTGGTATCAACATGAAGCCAGTATATTTCTTCTCAAAATAACGAGGTATCTATTGGTTAGCGGTCTCTCTCATGCTATAAAAAATCGAACAGAGTAATGAAATTTGTTCGTCCTGGGTATGACGATAAACTACATCCGGCAGCAAGGCCTAAGATCGGCAGGTTTTGAGGAGCGGGGAACCACCTCTTAATTGCTTTTGTTCCCATGTCCACCCTGTCCCGGGGGTGGTAACACCTGTTAGGGTCTCAGCTAAAATAGGAAAATAGTTAACCCTCAAAATGTTGAAAGTTGAAAAAATAGATTTCTTTAGTAAAATTACCAGCAATGAATTTGACTCTGGACAAAAACACAATTTAAAAAAAAAAGCGTCAATGAAACCTGATCTACAAACTGATTTCTTACAAATATTCTATTTATACAAACCTATCCTAAAAATCTTGTTGGGATTAAGTAACCCATTGAGGCTGATATGCTGTAAAACAAAATAAAGCAAACCAAACCAACGAAATTTGTTTCAAAGAAAATATCAAAAATTCCGACTCTGATATATATATATATATATATGTATATATATATATATATATATATATATATATATATATATATATATATATATATATATATATATATAATAAACGTATGTATATATGGATTTGAATGAATATGTTTGTGGGATATATATGAGAAGAAAACAAAATTATTAATATTACCCTCAAATATTATTCAATAATGAAACCTAAACCTTAAGTAAGTTTACCCATATAATAATTAAGAAAAATTGCATTCATAAATTAGATTAAAAGTAAAACTAATAAAGATGTTACCGAATTTTTTTTTTTTACAATATTAAGGAAGTACAATTGGTCGGGTAAATGAACTATTATAATTTGAAATATTTCTTTAATATGTTCTCTATAAATGTGCTAATAAAAATAGTAGTTAACGTATATTAAGTCCCTAAACTATTTACTTAAAAAATTAAATATTTAAACTCATAACAATCATCAATTTTTTTTTTAGACATCTAAATTTCTATCAAGCATTGAAATCTATCCTTTACTTAAATTTGTTAAAACACAATTACAACCTCTTTCGATTTACTTCCCTCTCCCCCTCTCTCCTTGCCGTAACACTCATTTGTATATATCTGTATTACTGTCTTCTGTCTCCTCTCTCTTTTCCATTTTTCCTTTTCTTTTCTCCCTACTCCCCTCCCATTTCTATATATCATTTCCCTTAAGTTAACCCTCTAAATAGGTCATGGTCTGGTCACTCCTCCTACCCCAATGTAAAGCACGCTTAAGAGAGATATGAAATTAACCCCTCCCTATACTCTACCTTGTCTCTTTAACTACCCGCCTTATCATCCCCCTGTTAAATTACAAAAATTACACTACCCATCAATTTTTAATATTATTTTTCCTTTCATTTCGTTGTTGGAAGTGTTAACTGATGATCCGGAGTCCTTTAAAAGGATTTTGGTGAAATAAATTATTGTAATGGTACCTTAAAGTGGTCTGTTTTTCATTATATATATATATATATATATATATATATATATATATATATAGAGAGAGAGAGAGAGAGAGAGAGAGAGAGAGAGAGAAAGAGAGAGAGAGAGACATACTGCCTTTAATACTGTTCGAATATCGACAAGCTGTAAAGAGGCAAATAATTCAGCTATTAATCAAACATCGAAATAATGATATAAAAAATTTAGCTTATTCTAACACTGGCGATATACTAAGATTATACAAAGATTATATTGCGCCAATTCTTTGAGTTCCGAGTATTCTAATTCTTAAAAATTAACACTGGAAATCATGGGTATATTTCCCAATTTCTTTAACCCACAATATTTGATCTTGTGTCATAAGAAATCTATCTATCTATCTATCTATCTATCTATCTATCTATCCCAATATATACATATATATACGTATATATATATATATATATATATATATATATATATATATATATATATATATATATATAAATAGTTCTGCTTAATTCTGGCTAATAAAATAATAAAAATAGTGAATTAATTACTGATACTGTTTGAACTGCAAGCCTGCTTAATGTTTTGCTTATTTATTATAAGTAACTGTATAGTGACTTTATTTCCACCCTACACACACACACACACATATATATATATATATATACACATATATATATATATATATATATATATATATATATATATATATATATATATATTCTATATGTGCAGTACTTAGTAGGAAGCTTTCAACATCACTAGTAGAGCTAACATATTCAGTTGAACGGATATGAGTTTGTGACACTGTGTTTCACGCATTTGCGATCATCAGACAAACTGGTTTCTTTTTAAAAAACTGAATTTATTTATACTAGTTTGACTATGTTTGATGGTGGGGACAATTTACTTCTGTGTTTGGGATGACACTGTCATTCACATAGACACACATACATGCAGGTGTACGCGCTTTAGTTCACACAAACACATCCATATAAACAATCCGAGGCTAGGTGCAGATACATATCCATCGGTTCGAACATGCTTACATACGCAGTTGTAATTCTATTTCGGTGTCGAGACCGTAGCTTTTATATGTAGCGATGTTACTTTCAACAAGGAGAGGGTAGAAGTGTTCTTGATGATTTTCAGATCTCCACCCGCGCCGTCTGACAAACTTACACTTTCTCACACACCCATGTAAACGTGCACATACACTCCTATTGGTGCCGGCTATTTCACACCCACTTTCATTAAGCAGTGTTCTATTTGTGGACATGGTGATGATTATGTTTGTATCTTCAACGCTATCTTCCTGTGTGTTGTTAACGATGTGATTATGCTGATAGTGATGTTAACTGTGATATTAATTATTATTATTATTTTTATTTTCTTTGCTTTCTGGCGTTTACACATTTCTTTCCAGGTCCCACCCAGGGACCTAAGGTTAGAAATGGCATCATGACACTTTTCACTGAAAAAAAAAAAAAAAAAAAAAAAAAAAATTACATAGATAGAGCCCTTCGTAAAGTGTGGGCTGTACTTGTCAGAACAATTTTTTGTATCTCCTTGAGGCATGGGCTTCCAGGAATCCCTGCAATTAGTCTACTGCAATCTTTTCCAACCAGTCCTAGGGCTCCAACTACAACAGGGATTGTTGATGTTCCCATATGCCACATTTTCGAGACCTCTATTTCAAGGTCCTTGTATTTTGACAGCTTTTTGAATATCTTCAAAGATACATTGCAGTCAGCAGGGACTGCCATATCAATAAGGAGGCACCGTTTTTGTTTGTGGTCTTTAATAACAATATCTGGGCGGTTGGCCTTGATTGTTCTGTCAGTGTGAATTGTGTAGTCCCATAGAATTGTAACAGGTCCTATCTCCGTAACTGGGTCTGGGTGGTGTTGGTACCAGTTTCTTTCAGCTACCTTCCTGTAGAAGTTGCAGATTTTCCAGTGCAGATATTGGCCCACTCTGTCATGTCGGGTTTTATATTCAGTGGGTGCCAACATCGTGCAACCTGATACAAGATGATCAATCGTTTCTGGATATTTATCACAGAATCTGCATTTTGGGCTGACACAATATTTTAGTATATGTGCTTGATAATTCCTTATTTCTTATTATTATTATTATTATTATTATTATTATTATTATTATTATTATTATTATTATTATCTTAATAATAGTTTTTGATGTATTAATGTAAAATTTAACCTTAATGATGATAGAAACGAAATAAAAAAAATAAAAAGTAGGGTAATAATGACAATCGTAATTATGTTAATAATCGTGATAACCATAATAATGATGACAATAATACAGATAATGTAACAGTAATGATGACGATAATAAAAACAATAACTGTGTTAAAAAGCAGTACTAATAGTAGAGGAGATGACTATGAAGTGATTGTTCCTAGAGTGGTAGGAGTGATGGTAGCATAGGTTATTATAATATATATATATATATATATATATATTATAATAACCTATGCTACCATATATATATATATATATATATATATATATATATATATATATATATATATATATATATATATATATATATATATATATATATATATATATATATATATATATATATATATATATATATATATATATATATATATATATATATATATATATATATATATATATATATATATATATATATATATATATATATATATATATATATATATATATATATATATATATATATATATATATATATATATATATATATATATATATATAAAATAAATGCCATGTCTAACCTTTATACACTGTTCCATATGTGCTAGAGTCTCAAGGACACGTGGCACAGTGGATAAAGGTGTTGGTTAGATACAGTGTCAGGACCCTAAGGGTGTGAGTTCAATACCTGGTTAAGGCGGTAGAGATCTTGGAGAAGGGAATTAACAGGAGATAAGTGATAACTGACATCCATAAGGCATGGCGCGTGGAACTAGAGCAGTCTACCGCAGTGAGCGAAATAAAGGGTTCAGTTCGACATTCCAACCACCTGAAGAAGGCCGGAGCGTATAACGGCCGAAACGTTGTAATAAATATGGCGACAAAGATGATGACAATAGTCCGAATAATGTAAATAGTGTAAATTAATTTCAGTTACCCCCCAAACAATGATGTTCAGTTTTAGGATAGATGCCAAAATTGATGTGGAGTGCAGATATGAAGTAGATGATAGGTGTGACCTTGAGAATAAAGGTGAGATGAAGGCCAGGAGCTGATTGAAGAGCAGGTGTTAGGTGGAGGATAGGTAGGAAATGAAAAGCCGTGGTCAGGTTGAAAGGTGGTTTCAGATGGAAATCAAGTTTGCAAAGGTTATGATGGAGAGTAGGGATAATGCCAGTTTAAAATCAAATGCAACCAACATAATTCTATCGACTAAATCGTTACACCTTTTCGGCCTAACGTTTTCTGCTAATATTAACTGGTACTATCATATCGAATCTGTTGCTAAGGAGGTTGGTACATTGTGTCATGCTAGATAATTCTTCTCTGCATCTAGCTTACGCTTTTATAAATCTACCATTCGTCCTTCAATATGGCTGATGTTAACATCCAGGAGAGTGACTCTTTGCGCCTACACGGACTAACGTTTTATGTTGACATAACGTAGGAGTAGATTTAATCAATTGTTAAGTCTGTAGCTAGGAAAAATTAATTCTCTGAGTCGTGCTTGAAATTTTTTTCTCTCCGGAATGTATCTTCCATATTTATAAGTCTACCATTCTTCCTTGCTTTGGATATTGTTGCCACATGAGATCCGGTGCTTCTGCTATGTATCTAGAGATTCTTGAAAAAATTCCAAAGAAGAATTTCCAATGTTATCTGGCCTGGCCTAACGTATCTTCCCTGTGGCCTTTTGTATAAATATATTTATGCCAATTGTTCTGATGAACTTTCCTCTTTGGTACCCCGACTTAATGAATTTAAGCGCAGTACTAGATTGGCAGCTAGGTCTCATCATTTAAATGTTGAAATTGCTAAATGTGACCGTAAGTTCTATGTTAACAGTTTCTTCTCTTATACTTCTGGCTTGTTGAACTCTCTTCTCGCTTCTTGCTTTCCAGTCAATTTTGATTTGATTTTAATTCAAAGTAAATCGTCATATTTTTTTTTCTCTATAGTAAAATTTTTTATTTTCTTTTATTTATAGTAATCACTTGCATATTGGTGGTTTTATCGCCTTGCTTGCTGTGAAACAAGTACAGTTTTGTTTCACTTCAAGCGGTTGCTGTTCTCTTTGAATTACTGACCAAGGGTGTTTCAAGATCCCTCATTCTGGATAGCTTCATCATCTGTTCATCCTTTTCTTTTTGTCTTATTCATTTTACCTCACTTAAGTAAGTGTCATGTTCCTTCAAGATACAGGTGAACACAGATGTCTACAACATCGTGTCTTTTGCTGCTCTAAATCATTTGCAACCCTTACCATCTCTTACTGCCAGCAAGCATTCTCCTACCTTCATTATTCCCTATGATTATTAAATCCTCCGCACTTTTTTTTTCACATTATGGATCTTCATAAATTACATATATCTCTTTCGGAATGATAGTATCAGTTGCATTGTATTTTATAATAGCTTAAAAACCACTCTCCGTGCGGCTTTTTAATCTAGTTCATGTTAATGACTAATTGAGCCTCCGGATCAAAACCAAATCAACCTCTGGTTCAGCTTAGAAAACGGAAATGATTATTTTGAAGAAATAACTGAATTTTTTAATTCACTCCATGAAATTTAAAAAAAAAATCACTTTAACTCTGATTCAGGCTATAAGTCCAATTCTGACTAAAAGATCAATTTGGGCCGAAAATCTGATTTGAGCCGAAACACTGATGTAGTCCGAAATTCCAATTCAGGGCGAAAATTGAGTTCTTCAAATCGTAAACTCTGCAGAACTTCAAGACCTCACATCACGAAACCACTCACTCTAATTCTGATTCATTGGCATTTTGAAGAAATAAAATTGATTTCCTCAATTCACAACGTTTTAGAGTAACTGAATTATTGAATTTAAAACAAAAAAAAAAAATTTCTGTTACTTTACACGCCATATAAATGAAAAAGAAAACTTTTAAAATAACCAATTTTTTTAAAGTTATTTTAAAATTTGTATTTTTTACAGTTCCGTCCTCATCCGAACAGAAATCCTAATGCTAGATGTTCAAACTCCAGATGAAAGGCAAATTTTCAATCCCGCGATCATTCTGATTTCAAAAAGGTATAATAAAGCTATGTAGAGCAGATGTGACCAGAATTAAAGGGGTTTCATACACACAGACAGAGAGACAGAATTTGCCGTTTATTTATTTAGATATTACAAAAAAATTCCTGTCCATGGTATTCCGAGCCCTCGCCAGCAGAACGACATCTCTATTGTTTCAAGATTCTTCTTTTGCGAGGAGGTTGTCCAAAATTGACCGCAATAAAAAAGCTTAGTTATTACATAGTAGTTCTGCATTCTTCTTCTTTCTGGAGTCATTTTACTATCTCTTAATACTTTGCTTATTTTCTGAAAGACAGTTTTCTTTACTCATATGCGCCTTTAGGCTTTTCATCGTCAGTAAAATCATAACCCAGATAGTTAATTTGGTTTTGACGTCCCCAATACGTAACTTCCATTTGGGATGTCTCTTTTGCTGACAACTATGTCTTCTTGTTTGCTATAATCGATTTTTTAATATTTATTTCGATTGTCTTTATGAGACTACTAATCTAATCAATAACATGCGGATCTTACAACTATGTCTTATACTGCTATATTAGTATAATAGTAATTTAATAATGTTACATATTGGATACTAGCTTTAGATGTAGATCCTTTCTACGAGGGTCAGTCAAAAATGATCCGCGCTTTCGCCATAGCATGTCTTTAGACAATAATTCGGATAATCGTTGACTTTCCGTCATACTTGAGGAATTTGGACCATAAGACAGTCTATTGTTTACTCTGCCTGAGGAAGCTAAAATTAAACCAAATTCTTTAACTGAGTGACGGGCTAACAGACATATCAAGATGAAGCACCGGTTCTTCTGCGATTGCCGAACTTATGAAGCATCGAGCCTAAATGGGTAACCGCTTGAGAAAACTAGATGCCATAAACGATATCTACTCACAATTAGAAGACGGAGAGCCGAGTTTCAAGTCCAGTTGGTCTCATTATACTGTCTTCCGCGCAAAAACCATTGGAAAATGTATAAATCCATCTCTTTCTCCCAACTATGGATTAATTAGTAGGAATTGCCTATGTAAATCATTCTTATCTCTAAATTTTTTACAATCTGAAAAAAAAAATTTAGCTTAAAATAATCCGCACAAGGTTGATAAGCCGTAATAAAAAAATCCACCAACCAATAAACTAAGTGACTGGCCAATGCAATTTTGTTGCTTATTACTCATATTTGTGACCCAATCTCTTTTCGCGTTATTCTTTCATAGAGTTTTGCCAAAGTCTTCTGATTATTGTTTGATTTTTCTTGAATATTTCTTCAATTGTTATCACAGTTTTCAACGTTGCGTTTTCATTACACAGTAAATTCATTTTCTTCGTCTTTTGAGCTTAAATATTTCCGACATCTCTTAACAATCTTCATGTACCTGAGAAAATGCTTTATACATGTGAAAAAATAAATATCAAAAACTATTATATATATATATATATATATATATATATATATATATATACATATATATATATACATATATATATATATATAAAATTATATAGCTTTAAATATATATATATATATATATATAATATATATATTATATATATATATATATAAAATATATATAAAATATATATATAATAGTATAGTTTTGTATACAATATAATAGTATAGCTTTATATATATATATATATATATATATATATATATATATAAAGCTATACTATTATATTGTATACAAAACTATACTATTATATATATATTTTATATATATTTTATATATATATATAATATATATATTATATATATATATATATATATATATATATATATATATATATATATATATATATATATGTGTGTGTGTGTGTGTGTGTGTGTGTGTGTAGGAAAAATAAGCGGGTAACTAATCCTATTAGTATAAAATATTTAAACTGGTCCACAAAAGAGAGCAAATAATTTTCATTTTAATGTAATTCATTTCTTTGCTATATAATAAATATGAGTTCCATTTTTATGTAATTCATATATATATATATATATATATATATATATATATATATATATATATATATATATATATATATATATATATATATATATATATATTAACAGTATCAAAAACAACACTCGAAAGGTATAAAAATGTAACACTACCAATGAACATTATTGTAAATAATTGTAAATATTTTTCAGAAGAGCTGTTATTATAAGCTGGGATTCACGTTGTATATTTATTATCTAAATATCAACATATTCCGAAAATATTATTCACTTCGTTTGTTTAATATGCATTTTATTATGAATATTATCAACTTGCATTATAAAATCTGACAAAATTACTGTCATATTCTAACTTTTAAAAATAATTATCTTAAAACAAATCTTTTAATAAAATTAGGTATACGGTGTTGTCCCACGTCTAAAAAACCTAAAAGATATTTTTCCGCGCACATTGTATATGGCCATGATTAAAGCGTTAGTTAACTTAGATATTTGGACATCGTAATGTAAACAACGGCCGGAAGTATTTTCAGTAAAATAACAAAACTAGCAAATCAAAATTAACGATTCAACGTTTGTCCAATCAAATTTTCGTCCAATCAAATTTTTGTCCAATCAAATATAAGAGCGGAAATCTAAAATTTTGGCCAAGCTGAGCCTGTCTCTACCGATATAAGCGGAAGAGAATTAGCATTTTGTCAGGTAGCAGTATGTGGCAGAGTGAGAAAGCAACCAATCTGCATGACACATGGGCGCCGTAATTTCCATCACTTCTCCTGGACGAGCAATTTAATAAAAGAACTAACGGACCACCGATAGAAAATTAATTTTATTTGTAAGTACCAGTTTGGCATAGTAAAACCAAATACGCCCCCGGAAAGTTTACGTCTGTGATTTATGACTAATGCTTGCCCTTCCACAATGAACTAATTTCTCTCATAGAGACTCGTCCTTTTTCATTTCCACAACACCGGTGTTTCGCTAAAGACATGATTATTATTGTTTGTTCTATAAAACCATGTTTGTGTGTATTCATGTTTCTGTTGTTAGAATCAGTATTACATTATGGTACAATTAAACAATGCGTAACTATCGCACCGGCTACAGCGTAATGATAGGACTGATTTAGAAGCAAAAAAATGCGCTAAACATTAATCATTCAAAACAATAATAGTTCATCTTTATTACAAACCTACCATAAATAAATCCATCACAACAGGAGCGTCGTTGCTCTAACCCATACACTAAACTGTCTAGCATCAACCACGATTATAAGTGAGTGGAAAAAATACATAGATAAGAAACAAAGAGGCTGTTCTGGTCAGACTGCGCATGTCATTCTCAAAGTAGAGACAGTCATCTACTGAATAAAATAAGGAACCATCAATTTGTATTGCGTATGAAGAACAATAAAAAGTGAAATCTATGCTAGGGAATTGTAGAGGTGTAAACGCCATTCGAACGTAATATTATCAAGTAAACAACCTAAAATCTTTTCAACGAAGTTAATCCACTCCAAATAATCCAATTCTTGAACGATGTCAGATTCTCCATGGAAATATAATCTCAAAGTCTTAAGTATATTATTTTCTGCTCTACTCGTAAAACATTCTACATAGACTTAACCATTAAAATATTTTTCCACTTCCGAATCATATTCTAACACTTGATTTCGAATAGAAAAAAATCAGTCAGGCACGAAATAACTCGAACAAGTGTTGATATGCCAAGGAACAGAAAAATAAAAGAAAACAGAACTAAATGAAACCTTTTATTAATGCTGATGCATTTTATTTGACATTAACGCCTCTGTATTAAGACTTCTGTAAAATTCATATGAAATTAAAAGGTTCGCTCGACCTTGTTCAAAGAGATTTCTATTTTTAATTAAAAAAAAAAAAATAAAGAAAAAAATTATTAGGACGTATTGCATGGCTTACATTATTGTGTATTTCGCTTCAATGGACAAGCTTCTCGTTCAGTTAAAACCGAGAATTTTGAACGTTGATTCTCAAATCACGCAAACGTTGACACAAAACGATTGTCCTCCCTTATTTAACACCTCACTGAACATTGGATACCTGTGGATACATACAAATAAAATCTTGTAAAATCTCTCTCCCTAGAGAGAGAGAGAGAGGGAGAGAGAGAGAGGGAGAGATAGAGGGAGAGAGAGAGAAACAGATAAAGAGAGATTGAATTTAGAAAAGGTCATTGTCGACTTGAATTTTACTGCAGATTAAAGCCAGTAATTTTCTAACGAATGGAAATGTTGATTAGATTTTTAGACTTTTCTGCATCTCAAATTTTTTACTCTTCCTGCTTGTTGCCTGTATTTAATTAAGAGATTACGCCTTGAAATTCATTTACATTCAGCAATAACAAAACAAGCACTACACAATCAAGGGTCATGGGATTTTATTAACAGTAATTATTCCCTTCACGTTAATTTTTTTTTAATTTCAAGAGAATATGGTTGTAGTACAGGCAGAATTGTTTGTTTCTCTTGAAAAATAAGTTTCTCTCGAAGAATAAGGAATGCGATTTCCGGTTCCTCTCAAAGAAAAAATGAATCTGTATTTCAAATCCACTGGAAGAATAATGAATCTAAATTTTATTTTTTTTTTTTTTTAACGATTAACAATTTTGAATTTAACTTTCTCGGGGAGAATAAAGATTTTGAGTTTTAGTTTTTCTCTTGAAGAATAACAAATTTGCATTTCAGTTGCTCTTAAAAAATAACAATTCTAAATTTCAATTTCGTTCAAATAATAACGAATCTGAATTTTGCTTTCGTTCGAAGAATAAAGGATCTTGGTATCTGATTCTTTCAAATAATAACATGTCTATAATCTCAAAATTCTTTAGGAAAGAAATTGGTTGATGTGACATGTAACCTGTGTAATAGCAAAATTGTCCAAATGTTATATTAAGCATTGAACCATTGTATTTTTTTAGAAATGATTTAAGATATCTTACTGGATTCTACGAGACTTTTATAACCCTATTGAATTCTACTTTGAGCAATAAGATTATATATTTACTCTCCAGTGTTAACTGGATAATCGTGATGAAATCGATCATAAACGAAGATGACATGTCCATCATTAATTAATCATAGATTAGTATTGGTAGCTCATGATGCACTGAAATACAGTTCAATATATATATATATATATATATATATATATATATATATATATAGAGAGAGAGAGAGAGAGGGTCATTTTCCAACTTATTCAAGATGCTCTGTCTTTCTAACTTCCTGGACTGGAGTAACATTGTACGTCACAGTTTTCCCGCACGATTTCAGTTTTAAATGTTTTTTCACTGCTCCTTGCACCGTCATAGCTGAAACCACTCTCTCACGTGCCAAACGTCTTATGGAGTGAGTTACATCTTTTCTAATTGATCTCTTTAAGTTAAAATAATAATCCCTCTTCCTGTTGTGACCTGTTCATCCAGTCTTCATCTCTACTGTACGCTCTTTTTAAAACTTATCTACCTTTCTCTTGATGGTTCTTGAATGGACTTTGAAGATGGGATCCAGTGTATGAATGGTGGTACCATTACTGGAGGCGTGAATGAGAATTTTTCCTCTCACCATTGCACAGTTGAGAAGACAGTGGGGCTGAAAACATTACGATTTTAACCAGTTCTCATTCTTGCTGAATATGTCAAAGGATTTTAGTGATTTTTACGAATAAAAAGTGTAAAGATTTCTAAACGTCGTAACTGAAAACCTGGGAAAAAAAATAAACGCAATTAATTTACTGCTTTTTAGATATTAAAGATTTTGTGGAATGGTGAGATGATGTAACAGGATTTGGACAATTTTTCTGTTACACATGACATACTTAATATGGCATGAAAGACAATTGGGTTGATTATCCAGATATGGAGCATATGCCGGGCTTGAAGATCAATTATAAATGTGAATTGTGCGTGTATTCAAGCAACATTTTTTGATACCAGTAGGAAATAAGGAAGCATCACATTTATAAGGCCGGTCGTCGGTGAATTTTCTCATATTTCTTAAAGTACAGACAGCACAATTTTATTCCAAATATAGTAATTTCAATTCCTCTGCGTAGGGTAACGGTTAACAAGCCTAATTTATCAGTTTTCAAAATTGCATACGCAGCCTTATGGCTGATGAATTATTCTCCAGTTTGCAATCCTTTTATCGCAGACAAAACATTGTTAGCCTCTCACTACCCTATCACGATTACGATGGTAGATGATCAGATGTGTTATCTTCCTTAGAATGATCCCGGTAAAACTATCCACATTCCTTTTATGTTCCTTTTGATAAGTAGCAAGTTGCACACAGACAATATCTTCTCCAGAATTGTGGCACAAACTCCCGAGAGGATGCTTACCTAACCATTAGAACTTTAATGTCTTCAATTCCAGGATCAAACGATATCTATCCTACACATTCACATAATATGTATTTCTTACTTCCTCCTTACAAAAATCTCACTCTGTACTCGTCTACACTGAGTGATCATTAAACCTTTTATTACGTGAAGTAAGAGAAAAATACATTTGAACGAAGTAGTACATATTCAGTCCTAGGTAGATTTTATTCTGGTTTCTTTTAAATTGTTTTGTTTTACGGCATATCAACCTCAAACAGCTATCTAATGCCGACAAAATTTTTATTGCTGGTGATATTTTTGTTTAAAAATATATTGCTGTCGGATGTAGTTTATCGTCTTACCCAGGTCGCGGATATAGTTTATCGTTATACCTAGGACAAGATTTTATTCTGACCTTGCCTGTTTTATACCACGGTATATAAACTAGGAAAGCCTGACTTATACCACGGATACAAAACAGTCTAGCCTTGAATAGCTTCGAGCATATATTAACTTGGGGGAATGATCTTGTCTAGAATCATAGTCTGGAATGTTACATCAGTTCTTCACATTCCTGCTTGTAGCGAGACTCGAACACCGAACTTACAGCTACATCGAAATATGCAAGCAAAAAATCATTAGTAAAGATAATTATTTGCAACCCTGTCAAAATGAATAATCTTTTAAAGTCTTAAAAGTATATATGTTTTCTGTGAAGGAATTCTGAAGTAGTGATCGCTGAAGAAGTTGAATCGAAAGGATGTTCTTTGTAATATACAAAGCTTATGTTTCCACAACAAAAAAAACAAAAACAAAAAAAACAAGGTTTATTGAGGAAGGTAGGAAGGTTGTGCTGCGATATCCCGTGATGTGTTGGAGTTGTCTGCCCTTACATACTTTGAAAATTAGCATTCATAATTTACGTTTTGATCTGGGATTAAAAAATGACCACAGACACCTGTGACGATAAGCAATTGTTTTTCTGAGGATATGGAAATTTAATTCAAGATTTCAAATAATAATGATAAAAAATAATTATACGACGGTGTAAGTTACGATTAGGGTTGAGAGAGAAATAATTTACAAAGATGATGAAAACACTAAATTAAAAATCGGGTTGGATTAGATTGTTCGAGAATAATCTGCGATATTAGAATCCGCCATCAGTTTTCGTTCGAATATTTTTTATAGTAATTGTATAAAAATATATAACACGTTCCTAATGATTACGGTGTCTTCTTCGTTAATTTCATAACAATCTCTTTCAGTATTGTGTTCCCAAATAGCTAACGCACCCAGCATATACACTGGAAAATACGATTAATTTGCTCAGAAAATAATGTCCAATTTTAGAATGAACCATCGTTATTTTTACGAATATGTTATTATAACAGTTGAATAAAAATATATGATTCGTTCCTAATGAGTAAAGTGTGCATTTGTCGATTTTATGTCAAAAACTTTAAGATTAGCCGCAACCTGTATATACACTAGAATATACTATTCCGTTTTCACCATTTACATTATTCGGACTATTCTCCTCATCTTTGTAGCCATATTTATCACAACGTTTCAGCCGTTGTACGCACCGGCCTTCTTCAGGTGTTGGAATGTCGAAGTGAACTTTTTATTTCGATCACTGGGGTAGACTGTTCTAGTTCCAAGCGCCATGTCTTATGGGTGTCAGTTATCAGTTATCTCCTGTTAATTCCCCTCTCCAAGATCTCTACCGCCTTAACCAGGTATTGAACTCACACTCTTTGGGTCCTGTCACTGGATCTAACTAACGCCTTTATCCACTGTGCCACGTGTCCTCCAGTGGATAAAGGCGTTGGTTAGATCCAGTGACCGGACCCAAAGGGTATGAGTTCAATACCTGGTTAAGGCGGTGGAGATCTTTGAGAGGGGAATTAACAGGAGATAACTGACACCCATAAGACATGGCACGTGGAACTAGAACAGTCTACCGCAGTGAGCGAAATAAAGGGTTCAGTTCGACATTCCAACCACCTGAAAAAGACCGGAGCGTACAACGGCCGAAATGTTGTGATAAATATGGTGACAACAATAGTCCAAATAATGTAAATAGTGTACATAATACCTCATCTCAGAAATATAGACAGATATACCGTTTCCTTTCAAACATCTCGACAATATTTAAAGCCACATGACATTCGTTGCAAAGTATTAGATTTCTATTGTAAAAACATATATCACCTTGTAACTCGATGGCTGTAATATATCGATTTGAATGGTTCTTATTTTGACTGATCTAAACACCGTTTAAATATATTAATTCAGGAATAAAGGTTTATTGTAAAATCGGTCATTCGTGTCCGAATAAGCTAATGATTATATTTACTGCCGTATAAGACGCATGATCTGAACAGACGCCATTAATTATCAGTAGATATAATAATATAAACATCGTATTACATAGTAACCAAAGAGCGTATATTATGTCCGAGACGCGCATATTCTCGCCTATCCCATTTTAAACCGGGCCGTATAAACTAATCTATTCTAATTCATACACCGAGTATAAAATATTCTAGTTTGAATAACTCCAGGTTTATTTTTTTCTGTGGATCTAGCGTCTGCTGGGTTCTTAACTCGTTTCTTAGATTTCCCGCTTTAAGCTAGACTCGGAAACCAACATTGACACCGCGTGGAAAGCACCACATCTTCTAATAAACCAATGATGATGCAGCAGTTTCATGGGTACAGGTATATAAACATAATTATGGCGCCCTTCTGAATTTCATTTCATGCATTAATATGGGAAAATGTCATTTAAATGACGTTGGATGCGGCATGGTTGTTGCCGTCAGCCGGGCGGATCTGAGTATTTCAAAATCTGCTGATCTGCTAGGATTTTCTTGAGAACATCGAAGACCTTCTGTCAAAGAGGTTCCTAAATGGGAGACGCTGGAAAGGACAGAGCTCTCCTAAAGAGCATAAAGATACATTTCAAAGACACCTGAATTAATGCTAAAACAGTGCAGTATTAATCCTGCGGAACTGGAAGTTAGAGCAGACAAGAGCAACAGTTGGGGACATCATGCCGATAGGCCATTGAAAGACTAATAACTAGCCGAAATCAAGACCAGTAATTTCACCGGCAACAATGCCATCATCGTCTGGTACGCGGGCTACCGCTTACCAGGCGTCGGCATTCGGTGTGTAATCCGTGGGCTACCATGTGCGCCTCAGTTTACTCATCGAGGACATCAAAGTCAAAATTCTCATTCTTTTCGTTTGTCGGAGCAGAAGTGGTCGTCGCCATCGACGGACTTCATTTAAAAAAAAATCAATTATACAAATTTTACATTTAGTAACACTCTACATTGATTGGCTCTTTGGCCTTATATTCGGTGAACAATAGCGTTAAATGAGTAAGAAATAAAATATATAAATAAGTCGAGAGGCAAATATAATGAAACTGAGCAGTAATAGCGATAAATTCCAAAATAAAATTGCAAAAATTGAAATGAACACAAAAACCGCATGATACGACAGACGCTAAACCAATAATCGGACGCAGGTGTAGTTAAAGAAAGTAATTATCTACGTAAATGTCATTTTAGACAGGCGCCTATAAATTCAGTGATGCGCCAAGAATTATCCAGCCAGCCATTATAGATTTTCTTCACTGAGTTCACGAGAAAGATAAGTTACCTGTACGCATGCGTTGTTTTTTGGAAGGATACTTTTAAAGATTTATTACGTTTCACCCTTCTTTTAAATGTAATGTCGTTTCAGTACACCAGTGTTCATGGCTTTCCACAACTTTCTTCTTTTTGTTGCTTTAAATTCATAGTATGTTGTGTTCTGTCTGTACAGGCCTGAATTGTGTCAACTAAAGAAGGCGCTTATGTGAAAATTTGAGCGAGCATGAAGAGTTACTACCGACAAATTTTCAGTCTACCGTGGGAAAGAATGCTGTTCTGGGTAAAATTATAAACTATATCCAACAACAAGGTCTCTGATCAAGACTTTTTGAGGAGCGTGGAATCAGCTCTTAATTGCTGGTGTCCCAGGTCCACCGTGACTCGGGGTGTTAGCACTTGTTAGGGTCGCAGTTATGGGCTAATAGTTAACACACAAACTATGATAAAAACAGTATGAAAGTGTAAAAATAGGCTTTGATAACAGCAATACAATATTACCAGCAATAGATTTTTGAAGAAAAAGTGTTACCAGTAATAAAAATCATGTCGGCATTAAATAACCCATTGATGTTGATATGCCATAAAACAAAACAAACCAGAATAAATATAGTAAAAAAAAAAAAAAAGAAAAAAAAGAAAAAAGAAAAAAAGAAAAAAGAAAATGAAAGGAATAGATTTTAGGGATACAAAATGATTAAAGAAAGCTTGGAAAATTTAACTCACACAGCGTATATAGTAGGCAATAGAAGAAGCGGACAATGAGCGAGTAACCTAATTTATAAGTTTGAGTAAGTAGACATTTTTAAAAATCATTTCACGCCCAACAAAGCAATAAACCTACTAAGATGCAATGGAGTTAACTGAGTGATAGAGAATATGAGAAAAACTACTATTAATTCCAGAAACCATAAGACAGCCAGAATTAAGAAGACAGAAGATAACGACCGACATTGCATCGACATTTTTGAAGATCAAAGTTGACAGGTAAGCAAGAAGTCGGAAGAGAGCATGTAGCTCGTTACAATGACGGCTCAAGTAGCCCAAGTATAAAGCGGGGCTGAAGAAAAGCTCAAATCAGCCAGGTTATGTAATCTCACAATTTAGATAGATATATAGATAAATAATAATAATAATAATAATAATAATAATAATAATAATAATGGTGATGATGATGATAATAATAATAATAATAATAATAATAATAATAATGGTGATGATGATAATAATAGTGACTATTATTATTATTATTATTATTATTATTATTATTATTTTCTTTGATTTCTTGCGTTTACACATTTCTTTCCGGGTCCCGCCCAGGGGCCTAAGGTTAGAAATGGCATCATGACACTTTCCAATGACAAAAACAAAGTACATAGATAAAGCCCTTCGTAAAGTGTGGGCTGTACTTGGCAGAACAATTTTTTGTATTAGGTTGGTGCAAAAATAATAACGTAATAATGTCGTTTTTTGACGTATTTTTTAACGTCAAAAAACGAAATTATTACGTCATTATTTTTGCACCAACCTAATATCTCCTTGAGGCATGGGCTTCCAGAAGTCTACTGCAATCTTTTCCAACCAGTCCTAGGGCTCCAGCTACAGCAGGGATTGTTGATGTTCGCATATGCCACATTATTATTATTATTATTATTATTATTATTATTATTATTATTATTATTATTTCATGCGCCATCTCCCTTCAAGCCTTTGGGAATCGTGACACTCCACAATTCCCTGTCTTTTGTAGCTACTAATAAAATTTGTTTTTTTTCTTATCTCTCTTAAACCTTCTTCCGCTCTCCATTTATTCGAGTTCTCTTGACAGATCATGCATTCTTTTCCTCTTTCCTTCTTGCTTTCAATCTTTCCTGTGACTATCAAATTTTCCAAGCCCCCTTTCTTTCATCATCATACGTATTTTATAGAAAAAAGAACTTATCTAGGCATCGATTTTCTGTTTACTAGAGGACGGAAGTTTTGTTAATTTTCTCTTAACCCAATGCTCACAAGTCCTGGGTATGACAAAAAACTACATCCCCGTCTCTGATCGAGAGGTTTGGGGAGCATGAAACCACCTCTTAATTGCCATTGTTCTCAGGTCCACTCTGACCTGTGGTGGTTGTACCAGTTTGCGTCCCAGCTATGGGTAAATATTAGGTTGGTGCAAAAATAACGTCGTTTTCTCACATGTGAGAAAACGACATTATTTTTGCACCAACCTTATAGTTCACCCCCAAACGAGGGTCAAAATAATATGAAAGTATTTTTATACTAAAAACAGCAATACATTTTTGTAAAAGAAATTACTTAGGCTCTCAAAAAAAAATCGGCATTAAATGACCCATAAGGAGTTGATATGCCGCCAAACAAACAAACAAACAAACAAACCAATGCTTATTTTCTTGATAGAGTTCAAAAACATTTACGCAAGTTTGAAGCGGATAAACTATTTTCCATCCTGTAAAATAACCACAGCAGCAATGGTCGGAGTAATTCTGAATTATTTTATTTTCGTACCAAAAAGATACAAATATAAAAAAAAAAAAAAAAAAAATCTGGTCCCCGGTCACTCAGAACAATGGACGATGCAACTTATGTCTGCCTGTGGAAGGCCCCCAAACAAAGACCTTTCATTTCTACTCTACACATCCTACGCCCGCATTCCTTTTACTTTTTGTTCATTTTCTTATTGATTATTTTCGCTTATATGTCTGCATTTAAAACATTGTGATACGAACAAATGAATGTCCCAATAAAATCTACACCCTTGTGCAAATTATTTCAAACAAAACGAATAATTCCGTTATTATTTACATTTTCACATGAACATGTGCACATGTTAGTACTTCGTATGTCCATTCGACGAAGTCATTCCTTGCAGATTGACCACAGATTCTGGATTGGATTTAAATCAGGAGAGTTTCCGGGACAATTTATCTCATTTAGATTTGTTCACTGGTAAGGCTTGTCCGTGTGTTCGGGCAGCGTTACAATCTTCGTACGCTTCCTTGGATTAACGCTCATCTCAGACATTGGCCGTAGAACAACTAATCGACAGTCGAGACAATAGCATGATGAAAATCTGTGAATCAGTGATGAAGCAACATTTTTTAAGGCTACACAAATTTCATCATACACCCCGAGAATAGATTTATATTTTTGCACACCACTGGCAAATGACCTAATCTGAGGAAAGAAAACCCAGAAATTGATTACACCCTGTCACTGCAGTGGGTCTAAAGCTGGTGAAAGAAAGGAAACTAAAGCAGTTGTTTTAATTAATTTGCACATGGGTCTATATTCATTCAGTCAGTTAAGAGTCATAAGTGATGCATAATTTTGCGATCATAGCTCTTTCGTTTCATGACTGGAGATTTTTTCGCAGCAGAATAACGTTTATGGGCTAGACTGGTCTCCAACTAATGTTATAGAGCCAGCCTGCCCTGCTAATCACCATTAAAGTCGCTCTCTATCGAGCTTTTGTTTCAATACTGCTCTACGGCTGTGAATGCTGGACCCTGTATGGCCGACAAGTAAAACTGCTTGAGAATTTCCACATCGGCTGCCTTCAGCGGATCTTGCACGTTACTTGGAGAGATAAAATCCCCCACACCGAAATTTTTCAACGTGCAGAAACCGTCAGCATTGAAGCCATCCTCCAACAACGCCTTCTACGTTGGGTTGGACACGTTGTGCGGATATCGGGCGATCCCCTCCCAAAAATTGCATTCTTCGGAGAGCTGGAAACCGGCAGTTGCCACGTGGTGGCCCAAAGAAATGATTTCGAGATTATCTTTAGCCTGCTCTTATTTCTTGCATCATTGACCCGACACAATTAGAGAACGCTGCAAAGGATCAGACCTACTGGGAGTCTCTCTGCCTCACCGGAGTGGCGCACATCGAGGAGGAGAGACAAGGAGCGATCGAGGGGAGGCCACACCAGCATCATCTGCAATTTGACAATCCTGCATCGGTCATGTTTCCCTACCACCTATGCCCGAGAACTTCTTGCTCGCGGGTTGTTGCTGCTAACTCACTTGACCGCCCACAGAAGACGGACGGAGATGGAAAGAAAGCGTCATCGTTAGCAATGACGGACACCATTGAGCAAGTAAGCCATTCAACCCATAGTTAGAGAGGGAAGTGATGGATTTATTTCGTCTGCCGCACGTCTCTTTGCGCGTAAGTGAATATAATAAACCTGACAGGAATTCGAACACTGTTCTCCGATTTCTCTTTCTTAGCCATTATATATTATGTTAAACCGCATTGCATATTCTTCATTAGAAAATTAAAAAATTAAATATTTCTCGAGCATGTTACTTAGGTAAACGTTACGAGAAAACTCGTTATAGATTCGTACCGACTGACAGCAGAAAAAAAGTTACAAAAAAAAAAAAAAAAAGAAAAAAATCTTTGACTCCCCAGTTACCGATATTTGGGTTTCGAAAAAAAAAAGTCGATTTAAAATTGTATTTTTTGGTAGGCATTTTATTGGCTTATTAGATGCAGTATGAGTTGTAGAATCAGAAGTCTTGTAAATGGAATTTTTAAAGCATTCTGAATGTAAAAATAAAGAAAAAAGTGTGCAAGACAATAAGAAACACAACCTGACAAATAAAAAGTGAAGTTTTGTTGAAATCGGTTGAAAAATGTATTCATGTTATACATGTAATATCGCCCAAATGTCCACCAAATCTCAAAGAAAAATAAAACAACCTACTGCTTAACCGAGAATTGTGATTTAAATTCTCTCTCGTTTGTAGAGATTTGGTGTTTGTTTAATTAAATACGCTAAAAGAAATGTATTTTTTGTAATACAAATCAACCAAGTTAATACCAAAAATAATGACACATAAAAATCTTAACAGAAACAAAATCACTAGTACAAATTCTTGACCACTGATAAACCACTTTCTTCCAGAAGTTCTATAATAAATATCTATCAATTATACATGTTTGATTTGTTGATATTTTTACGGCTTATCAAACATTTGCAGGTTATTTTGAAGCCATATTTTTTTTAGATTGTAAGAATTCATTTGGAAGGTAATAATGATTGACTGATACAAACACTACTAATTAAATCATTTCTGGGGGGAGAAGAGATGCATTCGTACCTTTCTCAGTTATGGGAAAATAACGAACCCGATTTTCAATTTGTTTTTAATGAAGTTCGTCCTATTAGTCAGTTATGTGCCATTCGTGATACACGCTTAGGCGATCATGTATCTTTCGATACATGACTGACGAGGCAGATTTTTTCCCGTATTAGGTTGCCATTTCTTGCTACTGCTATTTACCCATACTTAGCGGGAGAAGTAGAGGATTAATACCTGTTTTTAATTTGTCTTGTATGTGTCTAAATCTCCAAACCTTCTTTCATTATAATATGTACGAAAATTTTCAACTGCCTCTTTCTCAATGTGTATCTTTCGTTTCCCATTTTTTAAAAAAAATTCTCATTTCTTACACGATCCCTGTCTATAGTGTCCCCACCATCCTTTTGTAGAATCAGAATTCAGTTGTAAAAACTCTGTGAAAACTGCTGTATAGGAGAATTGCTATTGTATAGCAGTTAATCTTCCTTTCTTACATAGAATTCCAGTCAGTCCTGTGCCATACGAGATGCACACAGTTGCCATCCAAGGCTATAGAACCTGGACTGTCCTGCTATTTACAACTGGGGTGTATTAACACGTAAGTGAATGTAATGGATTCGATTGGAATGCGAACTCGCCTCTCCGATTCCTCAATCCGAGCTGCTATCCATTACTCCACTGTGTCACCCTATACAAGGCAATAAAGCCACTAAGACACGACATGTTGTGGAAGAATAATAAACAGAAATATTAGTAATGAGCGAGAACAAAAAAGACTAATCAGGAGGACATTAGATAGCAATTGACAGCATCTAAATTTTTGTAGGTTAAAGTTGACTGCAAAGTATGGAGCTGAAAGGGAATTCCACAAGCGAGAAGTGCGAGAAAGTAAAATGTTAGCAAAGAATTTACGGTTACATCATTGCCAATTCAATTGTAAATCGACGCTAGTCTAGAATTGCGCTTACATTCAGAGTCTAGGGAACGTAGCGATGAGTTATCCGAATATTCTATTCATAGAAAAGGCACAGGGGGCAAACTTACGGCGGTGGAAAAATGACTGAAGATGAGACGCCAGACCAGGATCAATAATATTGCTAAACCGTTTTTCTTTACACCTCCACACATCAAAACTTACAACACCTGCGATAACTCATCTAGCTAGTGACCAGGCTCGAAGCTGTATCAATTCTACATATAATAGCACTGTTCTATTAATAACACTTTTAACAGTTACTGGACACTGACTGCTTTAACTAAGAATTAACTAAGAATTTGGACCAGTACACGATTTGCTTATATTTTGCGCAATAATTAATTCTTCAAATGGTTACTCAAAATTTTTATGCTTGGGTTTAATAAATATAAAAGAAATACTTTTTAGTGTAACTAAATTAGTAGAAATTTTAAAATAGAATATCTAATAACGTATTTAGGAAGTTTTCTTTAACTGTACGCTTTTATTTATAATTTTAAAGCAGCACTGACGTCATGGTTTCGTCAAAATTAAATACAGGTGCTTTGAAAAAATTGTGCATACGTAAAATTGGATTCTTCTGTCATTGATTTATTAATTCCTGAGAAGTAACAATCTCTGTCTTCCAGATTCTCAGTTTAGCTTTATAAAAAATGTGTATCTATTATACTTATCTTCTTCTTCTTCAGGATATGGGCGGTCATGATTCTCCACAACTTCCTATTGTAGCTCTTCGTAACGTTCGTCTTGTTGCCATACTTTTTCCACATTCCACCATTCATTACACAATTGCGTTTGGTAGGTGCTTCACTGTATCCACACTATCCTTCTTGTCTTTCATATGTCGTGTATCAAATTCTTGAAGTCCTCCTTCTTAATTACAATAAAATTCAGCCATCTCTTTCTGATTCTGAGTAAAAATGTCTTTTGTTTATATCTGCCGTATGCATAGAATTCTCAGTATCCTTCTGTAGAACAATATTTCTGATCCCTGCAGGCTTCAGTTCATTTGTGAAGAAATTATTCAGTCGTCGTTACCGTATAGAACTGATATTACATAACAGTTCATAACAGTTTCTTTATTTCTAATGAAATTTTCCTGTTTCTCAGAACTTTGATTTTTGGAAGGTACCATTTGCTATTCGAAACAGCGCTTAGATTTTCTGCATGGCATGTTGCCACCACTGTTAGGACAATTCCAGGACTTCTGTGCTTGATTGATTTTGGCATGAACAAGTTGTTGTTCACGTCTTGAGTTTTTTTTTCTCTTGCTGATAAACATACATTCTGTCTTCTTACAAGGGATGGTTAAAATAACACTATTCATGTCAGTAATGCTTGAATTAATTCGTGACGACATGCAAATACTTTCTTATTAAATATCATACATAAAATAGTCTCCTTCTGTCAACAAACTTCCTGCCAACTTGCAATTATTTCTACCTGATGTTCAATATATTTGCATCGTAGACGATTAATTATTAACCGTATTAGTTAAGTGACACACGTGATACACGCTTGGGTGAGCATGTCTCTTTGGAGACTACGCAGAATATTTTCCTGCAGACTTATGTGTTGTGTCCCATTAGGATGATCATGGCCCCCACATCCTCCTGTATTTTGTAGCTCTTAATAACCTTTGTCTTTTCTTTTTTCTCCCAGATCCTCTTTTGCCATCCTCTTGCTCTAGCCTATTAAGCATGTTACGCATTTCTTTCCCCTGTTCCTCTTTGCGTTCTGTGATTATCAGATTTTCCAATCCCCGCTCCATTACTTGTCCCATAAATTTCAATTGCTTCTTCATGGTGTTGTGTTACATCTTTGTTTACATTCTTTCCAAAACCTCGTCGTTTTCACATGTTCTGTTCATTATTATGCTTAGTATCTTTCTGTAGAACCAGATTTATATTGCTTCGAATCTCTTCTTTATTTTCGAGGAGATTGTCTAGCATTCGCTACCATGGAGGAAGAAAGATATCACGTACTCTTTTCTTTGTTTCCAATGAAATTTTCCTGGCTCTTAATATTCAGCTTAACTTTTGGAATACGTCTTTGGCTATCCCAGTACGTCTTGCCATTTCATTCTGTGGTAGAGCTGTTGCTACCCAAGGCTATAGAACACAGTCTGTCGTATTACTTACCCATAATTTGGAGTTGGATTCAAACCTTTCCCATGGTTATTAGCACACCAAGTAATGTAATGAATTCGACTGGAATTCGAACTCTGCTCTCCGATTCCTCAATCCCCGCCGTTAACCATTACTCCAGTATTTTCTAACTGAGACCCGCCTTAATTTCAAACCATTGAAATTCTCCTCTACGCTGATAGATAGATAATGATTCAGTTCCAAAATGTCCTTAAACAAAAATTACTTAGATACCTTGCAGTTTAAAGCGAGATCGGTATTTTAATTTGGACCCACAAACGCGACATTCACTTTCTTGTAACATGTCCAACTTTAAAAAGAAGTGTGCTAATACCAATTCTTTGGTGTGAGGAAGATTGTAGATTTTCTCTAGGCACGTCTCTAAAGCAAATAATATAAAATGAAAGTCCTATTGGATGAGTTGTTATCCAGAAAATTTGTACGTCGGATGAGTTCTTTTAAATCAAATATGTGGGGCAGTTCAATTTATATTACAATAAAATCATTCATACAAACAGGAGATTAGTATAGTTCATGATATAATATGTCGAAAACTCTTAGAAAGATTAAATGCGAATCGAAATATGTTTTTTTTTAGAAATGTGTTATTGTTTTATGGATAAAAGACTTTTGGAGCGTGCATTCACAACGCTGAGTTTGAATTCTTTTAAAAATTTAAGAGAGTACGTATTTTACTAATATGGTAATTTGAGAATTTTTTGATTGTAGGAGTCAAATTACTCTATTGAACAATTTACTTCACGACCACATTGACTGATAAACTCCTACAACAAAAAAGAGGGTTGGTCCGAGATGTGAACCCTAGGGAACGCCTGCGTTGACCGCCAAGGCCTCGAAAGACTGGCCGTTATTAACAATCTTCATAGATTTACCTGTTAGGAAGCATTTTATAATAGAGAAAACCATTCCAGTGATTCCATAGTTGGAGAGCTTGTATAGCAAAACTTTGTGCCACAACTTGTCGAAGGCCTCCGAGATATGCTATGATCCTTGCAGTATGTGTGTCGTCAAGGGCCTCAGTAAATATCTCTGTGTAATTGTAGTCAGGACGTCAGCAGCTGATCGAAACCCATACGGCTCGTCTCACAAGATGTTGTTCCTATCCAGGTGCTCGACGTCTTTCTTCTTGATTATGACCTCAAAAAGCTTGCTGGTTATACTAAGGAAACTGATGGTTCTATACTGGGAAGGAGAGAATCGGTTTTCCGCGTTTTAGAAGACTGAGAATACGTTTGTCACACACAGGCATACATACATACATACATACATACATATATATATATATATATATATATATATATATATATATATATATATACAGATGAATATGTGTATATTTGCCACTTTTCTCTATCTTATTTACAGATACATTACAGATATCTATCTATCTATCTATCTATCTATCTATCTATATATATATATATATATATATATATACATACACAAGCAACATAGACACACACACACACATATGTGTATGTGTGTATCACACACTCCCCTTTTCTCTGAATCATAGATACACTATACAGACACATATGCGTGTGTCTGTCACAAACTCACGTTATCTCTATCTCATCTACAAATACGCCAGAGTTTGTGTGTGTATATATATATATATATATATATATATATATATACATACATATATGCATGTGCATTTATATATATATATATATATATATATATATATATATATATATATATATATATATATGAAAATATATTTATATGTGTGTGTGTACATACATTCACACACACACACACACACACACACACATATATATATATATATATATATATCATAGTACCTTTGGGGACAGGACGTAGACGGGCAGTGGATGGATGTAATTTTGATTTTTTCGCATACCTTTTCTAACCCAAGTCTAACTTGATGACCACAAGGCACGTGTCTCTTTGCGCAAGCAAAATCTGAAGAATTTTCTTTGCTTCCTAATACCGGAATAAAAGGCAAGCGGCATTAATCAAAGTTAATATGGCAGACATTTCCCCAAGGAGATACACTCAGTTTTTACCCCCGTCCTTCAAAATTGGATCACCTCTCACTTCTTCATGCAAATCGATAAGGTAATGGGTAATCCTACGAGTAAGACACTAAAATCAATTTTTTTTTTCAATCACTAACTTCCTCGTAATCTTATGCATAGGCGCATATCTATCTATCTATCTATCTATCTATCACTAACTTTATCTCTCTCTCTTTGTCTCTCTCTCTCTCTCTCTATATATATATATATATATATATATATATATATATATATATATATATTAGTGCTTGATCATATCGTTCTTCATATACATCTAAGATAGTTCCTATCTTTCTGTCGCTCTCAGTCTGTTCACATCTATCTATGTATGTTCACGATTCCGTGTGTTCATATCTGTGTTTATAGCTCACTTTATTTATATCTATTAGGTTGGTGCAAAAATAATATCGTTTTCTCACATATGTTACTATGTGAGAAAACGATATTATTTTTGCACCAACCTAATATCTATTTATCTTTGTTTATATCTATATTTGTATCTATCTATCACTAACTTTCTCTCTCTCTCCCTCTCTCTCTTTTTCTCTCTCTCTCTATATATATATATTTCTAAATTCCTTCATATCTATCTATCTATCTATCTATCTATCTATCTATCTATCTATCTATCTATCTATCTATCTATCACTCCCCCATTCTCTCGTTGCTGAATCCGTAACTTCTATGCTGACAGTTTCTTTCCCTGCACTTCTTAATTGTGGAACTCCCTTCCGGCAACATGGTGCCCAGCCAACTTTAAACTGCAAAATGTTAAATGCAATGTCAGTCGCTATCTACACTCCCTTCATTGCTCTTTGCTCTTGGCTCTTTCTCATCATTGCTAATCTTTCTCTTCCTAATACCTCAACACACTGTAACAACTTGAGAACTAGTGTATATATATATATATATATATATATATATATATATATATATATATATATATATATATATATATATATATATATGTATGTGTGTGTGTGTGTGCAGGTATGAAAAAATAGGAAAGAACATGTTTAGTAAATAATCCAGTATTCTTTAATATTTTTATTTTTATTTTTAAAAAACAGTGCCCCATTCAGAAGTAGAGCTTAGTTTATAATTATTTTTTTTCAATGATTCCTTCGCTACATATGTGTTCTCATGTTTCAAAAACGAGAGCCGAAACCATCAATGTAATTATTAAAATTAAAATTAAATTGAATTAAAGTAACAAGCCCAATTTCATCCTCAAGCGAAAATTCAGGAATCCTGAATTTACCTTGAGGAATTTTCGTTTTTATATCATTGGTTCCCATATTGTATTAATTTAAATGTTCGGGTCGGCTCAGGAGAGTTTTGTAGCCTAGCAAATGTGCCGATTCCTTAAGTTTTCGTATTTTTCAGTGATGTTCTCTGTCTATTATTTCAATCTCATCCCACAGAGGTGGGGGTGATCGACTTTTTCCTTCCATATGTAGTCAGCTATGCCTGACTTTTCTATTTCAGGTCGTGTTAAGGCTTTACGGCGTTCTTACAGTCTTATCTTAAGGGGCGGCCTGTAGTAAGTTTCCAACAGTTAATAGAGTTATTTTTTAATCCAACATATTTTTATTACTTCAGAATTTATTCTTAGTGGATACCCGTATTTGAGTAGACGCTCTGTTTATTTTAAACATAGTTTATTTCGTCTATCGGCCTACACACACGAGAAAACTTATTAAAAAACTTTGCCCTCTCCATTTGCAGGCGAAACAACTCTTAAGGCAAATAGAGCCTTGTCTGGTTGAGAATCTCTTCGTAGGGAGTAAGACGGTGGTTGCTTTTTGCATAGTGGGGCACAGGTTCAAATCTTGCTGGAGAGCACATTTTCTTTCATAGGTATCTCGGTTGTGCATGCCACTTGATGGAATAATACCGCTTAAATAAAGAGAGCTTCTACTCAAGTACGCGCATCCATTTAAAAATAAAGTTCGAAGTAATAAAAATTTGGTTTGAAGTAATAAAAATAAGGTTTGAAGTAATAAAAATAAGGTTTGAAGTAATAAAAATAAGGTTTGACGTAATAAAAATATGATCTGAATTAATAAAAATAATGCTTGAAGAAATAAAACTATGTCCGATTAAACAATAAATCAATTAACTAATTTAATTAACTATTGTTGTAATTTAGATTGGCTGTCACACAAGGCAATACGACCCAGTTCGAACTGTTATTTACTCATCAAGGCTATACAACCTAGTGTACCTGTTATTTACTCATCAAAGCTAAACGACCCAGTCTGACCTGTTATTTACTTATCAAGGCTATACGAACAAATGTGTCCGGTTATTTACTCATCAAGGCTATACGACCCAGTCTGTCCTTTTATTTACATATCAAGACTATATGAGCCAGTTGGTCCTGTTATCTACTCATCAAGGGTATACGTCTCAGTCTGCCCTTTTATTTACTTATCAAGGTTATATGAGCCAGTCTGTCCTGTCATTTACTCATCAACTCTATACAACCCAGTCCGTTCTTATATTTACCCATAGAAGAGTTGGATTCATATCTTTCCCGTAAGTGAAAGTAAAGAAGTCAGTTGGAATCCGAACTGAGTACTCCGATTCCTCAATCCGAGCCGCAATTTATTTCTCTACCTTCCTTGTAGGTAGTGAAATTATAGGCTCCCTTCAAATTTGTTCATTATGCCAAGATAAATACAGAACAGTGTATTACTTTCTTGGATACGATATTCTTTTGAGTGGTAGACATGACAAGCAAGAAAATATGAAGCTAAAGAATATATTCCTGTAAAATAATGTTCCTTCACGTTATTAAAAGATCACAGTTACCCACCTTGCCGAGAAATTCTTTTTTTTTTTCATTGACATCAAATTAATGGTATGGCTTCCAGTCCAACCGGAAATTAATCCGACAGAAAACTTATTTTCCATGCCTAAAATAGAGGTATACAAAAATTACCTATATGTTTTAGTCTTTTTCCCTGAAGAAAATTCCGGGTTACCCTTTGCATAATACAACCTTAGTCACAAATAAATTATTATCAATAGATTTGTTTAGGACAGATTTTATATACATGGTGTCCGTAAAGTGTGAACACAGGGAATCTTATTAACTATATTTTCTTTTTACTTCTACAGGTTAAACATGGTTTTGTCGAAAGAAGAAAGAATTGAATTTTTTAATGGCGTACGCTAAAGGAGAACGTTTATTCATTGAAAATCACAGATGCAACACACTTGGTTTGAATGAAGAATTAATGTGCTGAAATTAACGGTAATATGGAGTCATTGCATCGAGTTCACGCAAATCTTGCAAAGCGCATCCGCAATCACAAATGATGGAAATAATATTGAAGATGGTATTTGTTAATAATACACTTCTATAAAATGTTTTTGAAAATTTAATGTTTTGAAAATATGCATTTTTGTTTAAGCATCCAGACTGTAGGGTTGGGCCCTGTATTTAAAATTTAACATTAATATTTCTTAACATTTAAGCTTTATGGGCATCTCACATTAAAACACTTGCTCCCTCACGTTAACTGAAGTTACACAACGTCGTTTCTGCTATCTGGATCAGTGATACTCAACTAGGGTTCCCCGGAAGCTAAGGTTCCGCCAAATGTCCCCAGGGGTTCCACGAGAACAGGTGAGATAAGCTAATGCACTTTTGATGTCTTATTTAATTTCATATACGTAATATTACTAAAAACACACAATATATTGGTTATTGTAATATTCTAACGTGACATTTTGCCTTGATTTAAAGCATGAATGTGCCGAAATTAACGGTAATATGGAGTCATTGCATCGAGTTCACGCAAATCTTGCAAAGCGCATGAGCAATCACAAATGATGGAAATAATATTGAATGCTTTTGAAAATTTAATTATTTGAAAATATGCATTTTTATTTAAGCATCCAGACTGTAGGGTTGGACCCTGTATTTAAAATTGAACATTAAAATTTCTTAACATTTAAGCTTTACGAACATCTCACATTAAAACTCGTGTCCCCTTACATTGGCCAAAGTTACACAATGTCGTTTCTGCTCACTATCTGCATCAGTGTTACTCAACATGATTTTATTTTTGCATAGCACCGTAGTGCCAGTTTAGTGCGCCGTAAATTTGAAGGCTTTTCGTTAGCTTCTGTTTATAAGCTCTCTACTGGGGATGTTCTGAAAGCACAGAGTACTAGTCTGACGCTTTGCATTGAGATTTTTTAGGTAGGATTTTGTGGTCGCCCCATATATGAAACTAGCGTAATCCACTTTTGAGCGATGTAGTGATCTGTATAACTTGATTAAGGTTAGTCGATCTGTTCCCCAATCAGTATGGGTCACTACACGGAGGAGTTGTAGGGATTTGCTATATTTTGTTTTCAAATATTTTAGATGGGGAATGAAAGTAAATTTTTATTATCAAAGATAATGTCTTGTTTTGTTCCGTGACTGGGATTTCTGCTCTGTCTAGTTTTAAAATGGGTCATTTTGCAATTCTCTTAACGTGAAGAAATATTTGGAAATATATATAGGCATTTGTTTTTCGTTTTGGAAACGTAAGCCTATTTTCACTTCATGCAGATCCTTCAATTCTAAGTAAAAAAAAAAAAAAAAAAAAAGAAGACTACCGTGAGATGTTCTTTCTTAATAAAGGCTTTCCTTAAAAAGGTTTCGAGGCGCACTAAGTGATCCATGGTAAACCTTTTCTTCCTAAATGCACATTGGTAGTCACTGATTAGGCCGATAGTTTCCAGGTACCAAGTCAACCTGTTGTTGACTATTATCTCTATAGTTTTACACATCTCGTTAGTGCTATCGGTCTGTAGCTTTCAGGATCTGTGTCACCCTTTCCAGGTTTTGGAATAGAGATTATGAATGACAGTCTCCACATATTTGGGAAGTTGCCACTTGCCAATATGTTGTTATACAAATTTAGTAAAAGTTGTAATGATGTCTTGGGTAACTGTTTTATGAATTGATAGTGGATATCATCTAGTCACACAGTCACGTATTGTGGGCTTTGTTTAAAGATTCATTTACTTTCGCTCTAGCGAATGTTAAGTTATAGCTCTCTACATTATTTGAAATAAAGTTTAATTTTTGTTTTTCTGCTTTTTTTTAAACTTCAGAAATTGTTGGCTACCATTCTTGGCAGATGAGTTTTTGGATATTGTTTTGGCTAATTGATTAGCGATAAGCGATATATTTTTCGCTGGTTATTCTACCGTTATTTATCGAGAGATGATTTATAGCGTTAGTATGGTGTTTATCAGCTATTTTCTCGTCCTGGGTATGACGATAAGCTACATCCGCGTCCTGGGTAAGAGGATAAAGTACGTCCAACAGCAAGGCATCTGATCAGGAGGTTTTGAGGAGCGTGGAACCACCTTTTAATTGCTGGTGTTCCCATGTCCAACCTTACACAGGTTGGTAGTACCTGTTACGGTCCCATCTATGTGCAAACTGTTAACCCCCAAATTGGGGTCAAAACACTTTGAAAGCGTGAAAACAGATTCTAATACCAGAAATACTTTTTAAAAGAAATTATTGCCACCAATACATTTTTGAAGAAAAACTATTACCAAAAATAGATTTCTGTAGGAAAGAAATATTACCAGCAACAAAAATTTGTTGGCATAAATAACCCATTGAGGTCGATATGCTGTAAAACAAACCAAACCAAACCAAACCAAACCAAACCAAATCAAACCAGCTATTTTCCTTATAGTATCCCATATAGATTTTTTGTGTTAAAATTAAGTCTGGTCACGTCATGTTTCCAACGTTCTGCTTTTGTTTTCTGTAATGTTTTTTTCGTTCTTTTCCTCTTAGTTGCTTAAATTATAAGAAATTAGAGGTTGAAGGCTGTTAGCTGAAATCTCTCAAAGCTCTTCATCTGAGGATAAATAGCTTTCTGACAAACATAATTGAACAAAGGTCTATTACGCTTTTTTTGTAGTGAACGTTTTGGAATGCATTCCTTTGCTACAGATATAAGGATCTCGGTAAACTCTTCTAAATCCTTGGTGCATTTACCTTCAGCTAGTTTATCAGAACATTAGTTTATAAATTCGCCTTATTTCGCTCCGCCTAATTTTAAAACGGAGAGGATTTTTATTATTATGTTCTGAATTTTGCTGAACAATTGGCAAGTGATCAGTACAGGATGTGTCGGCCAGAACCTTCCAAGAGAAATACATATCGATTGATAGATCACATATGGATAAATTCATTGCATAGTAGCTGCCAATAAATAGATTTATGTAGGTCGGAGTTTTATCGTTATCAATATATAAATCATTGTTGTTTATAATTGTTTTTAAAGTCTTTCCTTCTTGCTTTGTTTGTTTCCAGCCCGATATGGTGCTTTGTCAGCGAAAGTCTCCTAGTATGAAAAAGGGTTCAGGATGTTGTCTTATAATTTAATGAATTTTGGCTTCATTTAATCATTCATTATTATCATTAGGGTATATTTAAAGCAGATGTTTATTGGCCTATGTAGGTTCACTTTAACAACAGTGGCCGGTAATCTAGTTGTCAATTTTACTTTGTGGTACATCTTTTCAAACTAGGATAGATGTACCCCCAGATACACGAAGCCCAGTGTCACGTATCTGGTTCTATTGCCGATATTATTTTATATTCATTTTGTTACTTTGCTTAAGGAATGTTTCCTGTGGGCAAACAACTTCCGGTGACAGGTCAGTTATTAACAGAAGCAGTTCATGTATATTTTATGCCTTTATTTCACGACAGTTCCATTGAATTATCTTATGCATGGCTTTTTAAACATTTTCGGCCTTTAGCTTATGTAGTTTTGATTTCTTTTTTCTCCTAGGTTTTCATTTTTGAAGTTTTAACCATTTGTCGGTTCTGGTATTCCACCTGAATTTTTTCTAGTTTGTCATATCGGTTTTGCCGAGGAATTTGTTCGTTGTGGATTTCCGGTTTTTGTTTGGCTGATTCGGTTCTTTTGGTAGATGAGTTTTTCATTTAGTTTTTTCTGGGAGTTGTTGGACGGGTACGAGATAGCTTTGACTTTTCTTTAGTAGGAGATTCGATATTTTTGGTAGGATAGGATTGTGTTTGAGCTGTCGTTTTGTTATTTGCTTTTTCTTTATTTATTCTTTCAGGTTTTTCATCGTCTTTCATTTGCGGCTCAGTCTGTACCATTTCCTGGAAAGATTTTTTTTTTTTTTTTTTTTTTTTTTTTTTTGTAGGTAAGATTGAAATTTGGGCCAATTATTTGATCCCAAGTGTACGAGCTTCTCAATGATGGCTCTGTATTTGCCAGGCTGACTGGCATTAATCGTAGTCTCATTTTTCGTTATTCTTGCGTAGCAAGGGCATTTCATGAAACCTTCTACTATTTGCCTTAATTCAGAAAATTATATTTTAATTCAGAAATTTCCTTTTTCCAGAACCCCCATGTGTTTGATTATGCTGGGTGGCTTTCCTGAAAGTTATCACATGTTATTTCATCGTGACATTCGTTTGCAGTATGGTCTGAATCTCTTTGGCTACATTTTCCATATATTAGGCGACACCTGCAGATATCAATATTATTAAAGTTTTGGTACCTGAAGCATCTTAGTTCCACTGGCTCAATATTATGCACTATTTTTATTATTTTTTATTTTGGCGGGGAGGGGTCAGGTGTTTCAAACTTAAGGATATGTGTGTCAGTTAAAATTGTTTCTTCTTTTCTTTTGAGATAATATGATAATCGTTGACCCCTTGGCTTCCTAAGGCAGATGTAATTTTTTCAGATGCGACCAGAGACAACTCGTTTCGTCAAATGAATCTCTTAGAAATATTCAGTCTTGGACGAGGAAAGGTTTTGATTTTGTTATTATGAAAGGTCTTCATCTTTATTATATTTTCTGTGTGTTTGCTATGTTCCACCTCAACCAGCAAATTGCCATCTCTCATCTTTCTCACTTTTTAAGGATTAATCCTACTGATTAGTACCTTTTCAATTAAGAAAGAGGAAAGTTCTGCCAGCGGAGTTTATTCTTCGGACGTGAGTACTAATAAATTTTGTAAATTCCCTATTATTTTCTTTTTTAAAATCATAGCCTAGAGATTTTGTGATGTCAACGAAAACTCATTTGACATTTTTGTGATGTCAACAAATACCCGTTGTCACTTTCGTAATGCTCGTTGTGGTAGAGACTTTGTAATCGCAGATACAACTATAGTAACGCCGGTGAACAATGGTGCCAGACGCCTTCGAAGAACACTCGCACTGACAGTAGATGATCAATAATATTCGCTCGAAAAGCAATCACGGAATAGTAATCCGTATAGAGAAAAGTATAGTGAAAAGTACAGAGAATAGAGAAGCGTATAGTAATAAAGGATGGAGTGGAAATAGTGATCCGTATAATAATAGAGGATAGAAGAGAAATAGTAATCCGTATAGTAATAGAGGATAGAATAGAAATGGTGATACGTATAGTAATAGAGGATAGAATAGAAATAGTGCTCCGTATAGTAATAGAGGATAGAATAGAAATGTTGTTCCGTATAGTAATATTGGATAGAATAGAAATGGTTCTCCGTACAGTAATATAGGATTGAATAGAAATGGTTCTCCGTACAGTAATATAGGATAGAATATAAATGTCGATCCTATAGTAATTGAGGATAGAATATAAATGGCGATCCTATTGTAATAGAGGATAGAATAGAAATGGCGATCCTATAGTAATACAGGATAGAATAGAAATGGTGCTACGTATAGTAGTATAGGAAACAATAGAAATGGCGATCCTATAGTAATAGAGGACAGAATAGAAATGGTGCTCCGTATAGAAATACAGGATAGAATAGAATTGGTGGTCTGTATAGTAATACAGGATAGATTAGAAATCGCGATTCGTATAGTAATAGAGGATATAATAAAAATGGCGATCCTAAAGTAATAGAGGATAGAATAGAAATAGTTCGTATAGTAAGAGAGGATAGAATATAAATGGTGATCCGTATAGTAAGAGAGGATAGAACAGAAATGGTGATCCGTATAGTAATATAGGATATAATAGAAATGGTGAGCCTATAGTAATAGAGGATAGAATAGAAATGGCGATCCTATAGTAATACAGGATAGAATAGAAATTGTGCTCCGTATAGTAATATAGGATAGAATAGAAATGGTGATCCGTATAGTAATAGAGGATAGATTAGAAATGGCGATCCTATAGTAATACAGGATAGAATAGAAATTGTGCTCGTATAGTAATAGATAGAATAAAAATGGCAATCATGTAGTAATTGAGGATTGAATAGAAATTGTGCTTTGTATAGAAATAAAGGATAGAATAGAAATGGTGATCCGTATAGTAATAGAGGATAGAATAGGAATGTTGATACGTATAGTAATACAGAATAG
Source organism: Acanthosepion lycidas (assembly GCA_963932145.1). NCBI lineage: Eukaryota > Metazoa > Mollusca > Cephalopoda > Sepiida > Sepiidae > Acanthosepion > Acanthosepion lycidas. Next base: position 44,435,982 of record OZ010592.1, on the reverse strand, counting down.
AATAGAAATGCTGATCAATTAGACGACACGTTATTTCCCATATATACATTTCCTTTTAGATAACGCGATCTACTTATTGCAAATGGGATCACCTGTGTTTCCTTTCTGGTGATCTGTGCTTAAATCCAAGTGTCGACAACGATACTCTATTCTTATATAACACTAAACTTGGATTTTGAAAGGCATCTTACTCTATTCACATGTATCTTTGTTTTTCGGTGTCACAATTTCCATCCTTTGTTAACACTCTTCCCATATATTTACATTTGCATATTTGCTTGATTTTGGTACCCCAAATTCGGTGACCCATTTGCTTCTTTCTATAGCTGGCAACTATACAATTTTCTCTACTTACAATTGGTGTTTATTCCCTTCTTCTCATTTTCCTTTACTACATTCTGTAGGAGTTCGTGTGATTTCCTTCCTCTGTCTGCTCTCGACATTTTGTCAGCCGTATAACTTATGCTGGTAAGATTGTGGACATCAACAATAAATCCTGTTAAGACTTCTAGTTCTCTTACGACTGTCTCTTCTGTAGGAGTTCCTATAATTTCCTTTCTCTGTATGCCATCAACACTGAGCCATCCGTATCTTATGTTGTTAGGATTGTGTGCATCATTAATAAATCCTTTAACGCTTCTAGTTTTCACGGGTTTGCCTCGGTGTAAAGCTTGAATAAATCGAGTAAGATGAGACATCATTATTTTACATCCCTTTTTATTTTTATTTCTATTTACTGAATTCGTTTTCTGTCAGTAGACAGGCGGTTTGATTTCAGTATAAGTTCTGGTTTATTTTTATGTTTCCAAAATATGTCAATCTTCCTTTGTGTCGAACCTTCTAAAACGATTCTTCTACCATTTGACACAGAACTGGTGCAAGATACATATCAATGGAAATTTTGGCTTTTATCAAATACTGCCACTAATACCATGAACATTTCGATATGACCAATATTTATGCCATACGTTTCACGTATCTCATACTCGAGAATGTCAGAATTAAAAGAAGCTTTTATGACAAACAATTCGACCGAAGAGATGGCGAAGAATTCATGTCCTTAAGGTGAGAAGACATTAAGGTTTGTAGTGAAAGTAAAACGTGGCCATTTTGAATTGTAAATATATGTGCAACATTGCCAATAAATATAACATTCAACTTGTAAGCGTTCATTAACACCTAAAAAAAAGTCTTTATTCTATGTTATGATAAAATGAGTAATCTGTAAAAGTATATTCCGCAACAAACTGGAAATATATATATATATATATATATATATATATATATATATATATATATATATATATATATATATATATATATAGTAAATCACTAGCGAGTCTTAAATGCCACTTAAGATTATCGCACAAACTTTCATAACTGAATCAATAATCTCCCAGATCCTCATACGTCAAAACCGATGGGAGAGTCCATTATATATATATATATATATATATATAAAGAAATATAGTCTTAAGATGTGATATATTTATGGGGTAAAGTGCTCAATATCAGAGATAGAGCGTGTGTAAATATAAAAGTGAACATAGAAGTCAACATTTAGAGGCGACAGTCTGTTTCATGCTATATGCAATCCTCAGGCCACCTGAGGATTGCATCTAGCACCTTTGGACATACATGATTATGCCTCTCCACAATTTTCTATCCCTTGTGGCCTTTAACAGATTTTCTCCCTTTTATAAGGCTCCCGTCGCCAGTTCCGCCATCCATTTACACAAACTCATTAAGTGACTTTCTGCCTTCCCTTATCTCTCTTGTTCTCAATTTTCCTTGTGAGGGCTAAATTTTCCAAACCCTCCTTCCTCATTATTTGCCCAAAGGAATTTCAACTGTCTTTTCTTGATTCCCTGTAGAAGTGCTCTCTCTGTTGCCATTTTCTGTCAGGCTTCCTTTTTGTTTACTAGTTCCACCAACAGAATGTTCAATATCCTTCTGTAGAACCACATTTCTGCTGCTTCCTGTTTTCTCTTCATCTGTGGGGAAATTGTCTAGCATGCACTGCCATATAAGAAGCTGGACAACACATGGTAATCTGGCACTGTTTTCTTTGTTTCTAACGAATCTTTTTCATTTGTCAACACTTTCCTTAGCTTTTGGAAGGCATCTTTCGCTCGTTCAATGCGTCTTTGGATCCCGGTGTCGCATTTTCCATCCTCTGTTAAAACATTTCCCTGATAGTCCTTCGAACTTCTACATCAGCTAGATTTTTACATCTCCAATTCGTAACTCGTACCTTGGGATTTTTCTCTTGCTGAAGACCATACTTTCTGTCTTCTTGCAGTTGATGGTTAGTCAAGCTTATTAAATATGATTGATTTATTTTATACGGCTTATCAACTGGTTTTTTAAAGCCAGAAAATATGTTGAGATTCTAATAATTTCTTTTTTTTAGATAATAATTATTTAGTGATAAAAATCTTACTAAATTAACCCGTAGCTGGGGGAGAAAAGGATGGATTCATAACTTTCCCAAGATTATGTGTGCCTAAGTGAATATACCGAACCCAAATAGAATTGGAACTCAGCTCTCCGATTAACAATTCCGAGATATTATTCATTACACCATCCGCACATCCAAGCTTACACATCTGGTATTCCCAAGTGGTAACCCATAGTGCTCTTTGTGTTGCAATTTTCTTTAAGACTTCCTTTTTCCTTACCAGTTCCGCCCACAGAATTTTCGGTATCCTTCTGTACAACCCTATTTCTGCTGCTTCCAGTTTTCTCCATATCTGTGGGTAGATTTTCCAACATTCCCTGGTGTATAAGTGGAGGGATAACATATCGCAATTCAGCACTCTTTTCTTTGTTTCTAAGAAAATACTTGCCGTTTCTGAGCATATTCGACAGCCTTTGGAATGATTCTTTTGTTAGCTGAATGGGTGATCGTATTCATGTATCTCATTTTCCATCCTTTGCTAAAAAGTTTCCTAGATATTTAGACTTGATATTGATATCTCCAAATTTTAACTCATATCTAAGGATTTTTATAATGTTGATGACCATAATCTCTGTCTTATCGCAGTTGATGTTTAGCTCCTTTTTCTCGCTTTCCTCTAATTGGAGTTCTGTAGCTTCCTTTTCGAGTCTATTGTTCAGATTATCCTACCGATAATAAATCCTTGTAGTGTGTCCAGTCCCCTTAGAATAGCGTCGCTTTAGAGGTTAAATAAATCTGGGGAGAAAACACATCCTCGTCTCATTCCCCTTTATATTTTTGTGTAGCTTTGCTTATTTAAAATAACGTTTGGCCTTTTGCCAGACGAATCTTGTTACCATATTAATACTTGTTTTATAGAGGGCTTAGTACGATCAAATATACTAATTGGCTCGTAGCTTTGTGCCACACTCAGATATGACGTGTAAAGGAATCGATTAGTATTTGGATGATTGAGTATTTGCTAAGAAAATCACATACACAATCACCGTGTAGAATTGTACGCGATTAAACAAAGATTTGTAAATAAATGATTATAATTTTCTTTATGTCTATTTCGGGGGAAAAAGTCAAGGGTATTGGACATTATTGATTCAATGATAACTAATTGACTCGGGGTCTTGGTAAATTATTATTCATGATTTGTTGTGAAATGTTAAGCCAAGATGAGCGCCCTAGTAATTCGTCAATCTTATTCAAAGAATCTGTTTTATTTCAATCAAGCCGATCAGTTTGTTTCCTTCAAACTTTCTTTATTCACGTATGCTTCTCTTTCATTCTGTCTACCATTTCTTATACTCTTTCCTTCAACACGTTGTCATAGAATTTCCTCTTATTTTTGCTATATTTCCTTCGTTTCTTTTCTCTTTGTTTCTTTCTTTTTCTTTACAGTTTATTTATCTATTTTTCTTTACCTTTTACATTCTTTCTTTCTTTTATTCTTTCTTTCTTTCCTTTCATTCATTTTTTTCTTTCTTTTTTATTTTTATTTTAACTTTGTTTTTCTCTTTTTCATAATTTTCTTTTTAGGTTTATTTTTCTTTCTTTCATTTATACTTTTACTTTCTGTTTCTCTTTTTCAATCTTTTTTTTTTCTTTCTTTTTCTTATGCTTATATTTTTGCTATTTGCTTTCTTTTCTTTTTTTTGGGGGGGTTATTCTTTGACTTCTATCTCTTTCTTTTTCTTATACATTTCTTTCTTTTCTTTCTTTTGAGTTTCCTCTATTTACTTTTCATCCTAGTTTCCTTGTTTTTATCTTTCTTTCATTTTCCTTCCTTTTTACATTTATTCATTCTATCTTTTTACTTCCTTTCATTTTATTTTCACTTTCTTTTTTCATAATTTTCTTCCTTTTCTTTCCTTTTTGTTTTCTTATTCGTATATTTATGTAATTTTCTTTCTTTTCTTCCTTTGTTAAGATTATTATTTTTCTTTTTTCTTTCGATGGTAAATTTCTTTCGATAATTTCAGATTTTTCTTCCTCAGCTTATTTTCCTTTTTGCTTGTTCTTTTTTTTTCTTGTTTCTCGTGGTTTTTGTTTCTTTCTTTCTCTCTTTTTTAATTTTTTCTTTCTTGCTTATTCCTATATCCAATGCTATTTTCTTTCTGGTATATATTATTATTCTTTCTTTTAATCCGTTTCTCAGTTTATTCTTTTCCTTTCCTTTCCTTTCTTTCTTTCTTTCTTTCTTTCTTTCTTTCTTTCTTTCTTTTCTTTTCTTTTCTTTCTTTGATACAAAGAACTATTTTTACTGCTAGGAGAAGTCGATTTACTTTGGGAAGATATTCGAATAATCGAAACGCTTATATAGGGAACATTAATTCAGTAAATACACAAAAATAGAAAAACGCATAAGACAAGGATGTGTCTTCTCCCCGGACATTCAAAGTTTACACTAAGGCGACCCTAACGGAATTAGATATCCTACTAGTGTTCATTATCGGCGGACTCAATCTTAACAAGATATGAATATAACACAGTATTAAGAGCATATAAAGAAAGCAACCTACGGCAAATTAAAGTAGTAAAGGAGGGGTAGAAGAAAAGACTAACCATCAATTGTAAGAAGATCGAATTATATTTTTTCAGAAAGAAGAAAAATACAAGATGCGAATCACGAATTTTAAATGTCAAATTGATGCAATTACGAACGTTAAAATGTCTTGGAAGTGTTTTAACAGGGGACGTAATATGTAACATCGAAATTCGAAGACACGTTGCAATATCGAAAACTACATCCCAAAAACTAAGCAAAATATTACGAAACAGTACATCTTCTTTAGATACAAAGAAAAATGCTGAACTTCTATGCAATATCTATCGTCTAATAGGACTGGGAATATTGGAGAGTCTTCACACAAATGAAATGACGTAACAGAGATATAGCTCTACAGAAGGATGCCGAGAATACCATGTATTGATCATGTGAACATCAAAGAAGTTTTAAGGAACATGGAAATAAAATGACGCTTTTACTTAACATCAGAAAGAGACAGTTGGATTATCTAGGAAGCATTTGGAGAATTTGACACTCATAGGACAAATCAAAGGCAAAAAAACAAAAACAAAAAAAACGGATGGCAGAACGGAGAGATGGATGGATGGTGAAAACGTAAGGTTTAATCAGAAGGACAAATGATAGTTGTGGGGAAACATGATCGCTCATCTGAAGAAGAAGAAGAAGAAGAAGAAGAGAAGAAGAAGGGAAAGAAGAAACAGGGAAGAAGAATAAGAAGAAGTAGAAAAAGAAGTAAAGAAGAAGAAGAGAAAGAAGGAACAAAGAAGAAGAAGAAGAAGAAGAAGCAGAGAAGTAGAAAAAGAAGAAGCAGAGAAGAAGAAGACAAAGAAGAAGGAGGCAGAGGAGAAGAAGAAGAAGAAGAAGAAGAAGAAGAAGAAGAAGAAGAAGTAGTCACCCTTTGATAACAGTCATTTCAAAGGACGTTTTCTTCGCACATGCAGTCCTACAATCCAGCATGAAAAAAAAAAAAAACAAAACAAAAAAAACAAACAAAAAAAAAGACAAAACAAAAAAAAAAGACAAAACAAAAAAACAAAAACAAAAAAAAACAACACTTGGCTTGGAACAAGCATCACAGAGGGGATGGCATCATCTCCGCTGTTGATGACATTTTTGCTCAACAGTAGAAAAGCATGGATAAAACTGTGAACCGCAGAGGGGACGATGTTGGAAAATAAACCTTATTTGGTCATATTCCATGAGAATATCTTGGTCAGCCTATGAACTTTTCAACTAACCCTCGTAATCCTACCATAAAAAAAAAAAAAAAACAAAAAAAAAAAACAGAAAAAACTTTGGCCTGTTTCGATTTGCTGAATACAAGTAAGGAAATAAAAAATATATTTCCGAAAAATACAATCTTTTACGGACGACTTGAAATCATTGATGGTCGGCAAAACAAACTGATGTGAGTTTTTTTTTTTTATTTACGACAACCAATTAAGACTTTTTCTATGATATGTTAGCACATTTTTAAACTTTTCTCTTGCAGTCCTTTTTTTATATGGACTATTTACCTGATCTTTACTTTTATCAAGTATTCAGCCATTACAATCACCGACGTTCTTCAGGTGTCTATCAGTCTGGGTAAACGCCTAACTGGACCTTTTATTTTATCAACAGGGTTAAAGTCTATCGTTCCGCTGTCCTTGTCTATGGATACCTCGTCTTTTATTACTGCTTACTTATTGTAGACGTTGTTTTGATTATGTCTGTCGATTCTGAAATTTGGTAACATAGTAATCGTGAGTTTAATCCCTGGGCTGATTAGTGCAAACTTAGATTTGGTCAAAATAGGGCAAGTAATGAATGAACGATAGCAATTCAGATTAAGACGTGACTTTAAAACCGGGACATGAACAATCTACCCACCGTAGATTAAATAAAGAGTTCAGTTCGAAATTCCCTAAATGTCTGCTGGGTCGAGTAACAGCAGATAAAGGCCGAAGATCACAACGGTCGAAATTTTGTGATAGAAACAACAAAGATTAGGACAATAGTACGAATGAAAAACATAAATATTAGCAGGGGTGCAATAAGGGGGATGCTCTACTGCAGTTTTGGTTAGGGGATCTGTAGGGGGGCAGTAATTTCTAGTGAGGCCTCTTGATGCCATGATTGAAATATATAGGTACGGTTATGTTTTCTGTAACATGAACCTGTTAGTTCTTAAGCGTAGTACCTGGGGGTGTGGATGTTTCACTGACTGGTCTCCATACAATAATGTCATTTAATAATCCTCTACGTTGAGTCACTCCCGAGCCTTGCATTAGGTGAACATTTAGTAAAAAAAAAAAAAAATAGATAATCCCGCATGCCAGAAATTCTGATATATATTAAAATGACATAATTTTTATTTCAATCTCTTCCTCCTGCTTTTTATCACAACTCCCAGATCGTTTTTTCTACGACCGCTAATCAAAGTAACAAGAAAGGAAATAAAGAATGATGCACTTGATACGACAGACCTGAAAGCTCTTAATCACAATGTACAGAGGAGGGTGCCGGAATTTTAAAGAGACTTGCTGTCGCTTGTACTCTAACGAAAGTGAGAATATCTGTGTCAAATGATAACCATAAAAAAAATCAATGACGACAATTCAATAAAGAAGGAAGATTTTGTCTATCTTATTTTTTGCCGTCAAGCTACTTAATGGAAGACACGAATAGCTATTTAAGCACACCGATTCTTGTATGGCTTCCGATACTGCTTGATTGATTTGTTCTTTACGGTTTGTTAACCTTCTGCAATTTATTTAAAGCTAGAAAATATTTTCCTATTGTGATAATTTTTAGGAAGATCCTAATTATTTACTGATGCAAGTCCTAATAATTAACAGAATTGACGGTCAGAAGGGTTGTATTCATACCTTTCCCAAGGGCATTGTGTGTAAGCGAATATAACGAAACTGACTAGAATTTGAACTCGGCTCTCCGATTCCCAAGCAGTCATCCATCTAGGTACTGACCAGGCTTGACGTTTCTTAAATTCTGTGAGGTCGTAAGAGAACTGGTGTTTCAAACTGATGTGGCAGTAAACCTTTTCGATGTTGAGAAGTAAGCGGTATTCTTTTTCTTATTTAGTAATTCTTGAAAGAAGAGTAAAAAAAAAAGAACAGAATATAAAAGAAAAAACAACACATTTCTTTCCCTCTTTGCCGATTTGTCTTATCCTAGATTCCGATGTTAGAAGGCGAAGAATAAAATCGAAATGATTGGCTATCAGGTTAAGACATAAGACGTGATTGGTCTGTTAATCGAAGTTGTCTTCTTTCTCGTCCTTAACTGGACAATTATTCGAGCACAAATTCTTTTCTTCCTATTTTGATTGAGAAGAAGGATACCACATATCAAAATTGATATGTCAATAACAGAACTAGAAATTTATATAATTTCCTTTCGAACGAGGGTGAATTATATTAACTGAAAAGCCAAAAAAAAAAAAACTACAAGGAGTGACTTCAGAACGGAGATCTAATTTTATCCGAATAACAGCGGCTACTACTGTAATTGTTGCATGGGTATTTCTATCCAAACACGATTATATTTCAATTATGTCTGTTTGGTTTTGTCTTCAGGTATTGACCAGGTTTTGCACCATGACCCCATTTATCTTCAATGACATTTAAATCTGGCTGGCGGGTGGTAGAAAGAATTACCTGCAAGTCAGACGAGTGTTCCTAAAACTAGTTTCGTTGCGCAAAACTCATTTATCATTCGAAGGTCAAAAAGAATCAAAATTTTGTTCGTGTCCTATAGCTTAGCCACCAAAGATACATAATCTTACTGAGTCCATTACAACTAGTGAGGGAAGGGGCAAATATCTACTGTGCGACAGATAACTCTAATTTTGGCCACTTTAGTTTCAATCGTGGGAAAATCCGTTAGCTCGAGACATATATTGTAAATTTGATGGCGGGCTTTTCTTAACTGATTGAACCGTAAATACTGAGTGATTTAAACTCCCTATTTTATGCATGACAGACTCTTCCGTCTAATAATAATTTTTACCAGACGGGCAAGTTCATCATACATAAAACAATGAGTTACGTCTTAACACCCTGAATATCAGAGCAAGTGATGAAAAATAGGTTACTCACTTCCGCTTTAAGTGTGATACAGGAAACGATCTACAAGGCTGTCGACAATATAAAAAAAAAAACAACGCGCATGCGCGAAATTAAAAATATAAAATGGCAACAATTTCCACATAAAGAAAAGCAAAAAAGTGTTTAAGGCTAGATCGAGAGATCGAAGGTGATGTGTTGTTAAATATTTCCATGCTAAAGCTACGAGTTCTATTCGATAGTCATCGGTGACTGCTCAGAAGAGTGGCTCACAACCCTTTTAAGGGAGGGATGAACTTTCTTGTAGCGGTAACAACGCTTGTGACTACCAGGTTCTGTAAGCTCTTATGTGTAATGAACTTACCGCCACATCTGGTTGAAACACAGGTTCCTGTACGATTACCGAAGTTAAGCAACGCCGAGTCTGGTTAGTACCTAGATGGGTGGCCGCTTGAGTATAACAGGTGTTGTAAGCTTGGATGTGCGGGTGATGAAATTTACTTACGACCACATCATGTTGACACAATTGCTCCTGCATGCTCATCAAAGTTAAGCAACGTCAAGTTTGGTCAGTTTCTAGTTGACCGTTTGTGAATACCAGGTACCGTAAGCTTGGCTATGTTGGGTGGTATGAGGGTTAATACCTTGCAATTGCTAATCGGAGGGCCGAATTCAAATTCCAGCTGGATTCCTTACATCCACTTACGCACATATACTCTTGAGAAACTCTTCTACCGGTTGCTATGGGTTAAGTAGTAAAACTTGTATCACTAATTATTATTATCTTCAAAATAATTTTTACAAAGAAAAAAAATCTGGCTTTAAATAACCTGCAAAGGGTTGATAAGCCGTAGAAAACGAATCAATCAATCAATCTACTGATTAAGCAGAAGAAATTAAAAGAAGAAATTAGTAAGACTTGTAAACCATTATTATTGACAAAATATATTCTTAAAAGCTACAAAATATTTCCTGGTTTTAAATAACCTGCAAAGGGTTGATAAGCCGTAGAAAACGAATCAATCAATCAATCTATTGATTAAGCAGAAGAAATTAAAAGAAGAAATTAGTAAGACTTGTAAACCATTATTATCATCAAAATATATTCTTTCAATCTAAAAATATTTTCTGGCTTTAAATAACCTGAAAAGGGTTGATAAGCCGTAGAAAAGGAATCAATCTATTGATTAAGCAGAAGAAATTAAAAGAAGAAATTAGTAAGACTTGTAAACCATTATTATCGCCAAAATATATTCTTTCAATCTAAAAATATTTTCTGGCTTTAAATAACCTGAAAAGGGTTGATAAGCCGTAGAAAAGGAATCAATCTATTGATTAAGCAGAAGAAATTAAAAGAAGAAATTAGTAAGACTTGTAAACCATTATTATCGCCAAAATATATTTTTACAATCTAAAAATATTTTCTGGCTTTAAATAACCTGTAAAGACACGCTACCCATAAATGAATAACTCTCCGGCTTTCAACCGAGGGTATGTTAAGAGAACTGCCCTGATATATTCTTGCGAAGCGGCCCTACGACCATGCTTAGTATGAATACGACGATGAACATATGCTTCAAACCAGGAGATAGGAGATATGACTACAAAACTCACATATGATATAAATCATAGGGGAGTGTTAAGACACAGCTAAGAGCCTGAACAATTTTCGAAGATTACTTTTATTAGTATTAAGTATGATCAACTCAAAAAATAAGGCGGAACAAATGATTCAAAAGAATAATAATGGCAAACCTTCAGTGAAGGGACGTCGTATAATAATTTGCCACTAATTGTTATTTTCAGATTTTTCTCTCTTGAATTAAAGAATCAATACAAGGTTATCTCCCCTTATCGTTCTTTTTTTTTAAATCTCTTTTCCCCTTGCTTCTGCCGCATCTTCTTTCTCCAGAACCATGCTGCGTCTTCGCGAAAGATTACCCGGGTCTTGTTCACATTGAGTGATTGATTCATCAATTTCTAAAATTCGACCTTCCTCTCTCTGGGTGCCAAAAATGAAAGTCAGATGGCAAACGAATCTGTTTTTCCCCCCATTAACTTGTACATTTTTGCGTCAGTTTAAAAAAAAAATACTGCACTGCCATTATTTCACGATTTTGCGAATTGAGGGCTGGTGTTAAGATTTCGTAAAAGAACAATACTTAAGCAAAATTATTGCATTTTAAAATATAAATCCCATTAACGTCTGAAAATTATGGCATGACTGAGGTTGCTACTGACGTTATCGGCGTTCCCGAAAAGTTACGAACATTATCGAAGGTTTCGAAAACGTGTAAAGATTATCAAGAATGACGGATAAGGTATTGAGAATCGTTAAAAATGTCTGAAAATCTCGAGGATGTTGGAAAAGCTACTAACATCATCGAAAAGTTACGAAAATTATCAAGGATACGGGAAAAAAAGTACGTAGATTATTAAGGTCGCTAGGAAAGGGAACAACATTATCGAGTGTCTCCAAAAACGTATGAATAGTATCAAGGATGCCGTAAAAGGTACGAACTTTATCGAGATTGCTCGAAAAGGTACGAACATTATCGAGGCTTCTCGAAAAGGTACGAACAATATCGAGGGTTTCGGAAAAAGTGCGAATATTATCAAGGATGCCGGAAAATATACCAACATTATCGAGGGTGGCCGAAGAGGGCGGAGAATTATCGAAGACAAGGAAAATTTATGAACATTATCAAGATGGCCGGAAATGTACGAACATTATCGAGAGTACGCTAAACGTTAAGAAAATTATCAAGGATGGCGGATAAAGTACCAAAATTATCATTTTATCATTAAAAGGCGCGAACATTATTGAGGAAACCTGGAAAGGTCTGAACATTAAAAAAGGTTGACGAAAAGGTAGTGGCATATGTAAGAATGGGGATAAAGAACAAAAATTGTCAATGGTAGGATTAAAAGGGAGGAACATTATTGAAGATACCGGAAAAAGTACAATTTTTATCAATATTTTCCTCAAAGGTACGAATATTATCGATGGTACCCGAAGACATATTTACATTACCGAAAGTACTAGAAAAAAGTACCCATATTATCGAGGGTACACGAAAAGTGGAACATTATCGAAGATGTTGGCAAATGTTCGAACGTTGGTGGCCTAAAAGACACGAACATTATCGAGAATGTCGGAAAATGTACAAGTATTAAGAGGTTGATATAAAAAATACTAACAATTATTGTGGGTGCCCTTAAAGCATAAGAACATTATTGATGATGCCTGAAAAGTACGATATATATATATATATATATATATATATATATATATATATATATATATATATATATATGGTGTCTAAAAAGCAAAGTATAAGTAAGTGCTAAATGATAGTTTAGCAGATTATTATTTTTACAAGAAGTGTACACCTGATGTCAGCTGTGAAGCATAATAGTCGATTTTGATTGGCTGAGCTAGCGTTGGAAAGAGCTAGGATAAGTTGTTTTGTACCCGTCGAGCGACTCCGATGTGTTCTCTTTCGTGTCCGAAACGGCTCCCGAATGAGGGGATTCACCCCTACTGGATAGTTAGAGAATTTAGATGTCGACATGATTATTAATAAGAGTTAAATTAACATTCTCTGTGTTGAAGTCTTTCGTTGGAAAGAGAAACGATTGGCGATCGGTGGCCAATAGAAAAAGCCAAACTGAGATAATTCGCAGCTGTCAACAGGCAACATAAGCACAACCCAACAACAAGTCTTCAATACATCTTGCAAAAAAACTATATAACCTTAATAGTGATTGCTTATGTATTCTACGTGACAACAAAACTGAAACCATGAGATGAAGAGTTTTTATGCCCCAAACAAACATTCAGATTTAGGTTCCAATGGTTTTTACCTCATTTGTACTGTACAGGCATTTTTTTCATTTTTGCAAAGGTATAAGGAAACACTGGAGACGTCCTCGAGCACATGATCCCGAGTGATGAGATCTTCGGTCATTTCGTTACCCGGACGAGGAAGATTGATTAAATCACCTGAAGGCATGAATAGTCACCGATACTTATCCAATGTTTAGCACTCAGCAAAGAAATTGATGGCAACCGGGTTCTGGGATGCAAAACATTGTGTTGTTCGGGGTCTTCATACAGCAGAGTCAGAAACTAAACCCAGTCAAATGCTGTGAAATTTAGGGTTTAATTTTTCTTTACAGTAAGCTTCACCCTGTATAAGGCCAGGAGGCCACTTTAGGTAGAGTGTTATGTTAAGATGTCGTTTCTACAGATAACGAGGTGGGGTAGACTTGAACATGTTAAGATGGTAGTGATCGGGGAAACTTACTCTTCATAGCCTGTTCCACAGAGCAGTGGTTCGCGCGAAAAAGCTGTTCGAGTAGAACTTACTGCTCACCTATGGAATACGGGGGGAATGTTGGTGGTTTGCTACTATATAAGTGGCATAGTGGTTCCTAGCCGTGAAAGTTAGTCTAGGCGGAACCAAGGAATGTAGTTCGTCTGTGCACTTTTCATGGAAGTAGCGAAAAGCAGTGAAAGTCTCACCACAACTCTCTCTGCGTGTGTGTTTGAAGAGAGAGAGAGAGAGAGAGAGAGAGAGAGAGAGAGAGAGAGAGAGAGAGAGAGGGGGGATGGGTTAGAGGGTGGAAAGTAATTCGTCTCCCCCAAGGACTCGGAAAGGTTTTTGAACTCTATCAAAACTGGAAAGTAAGAACTGGGCAGCTCCCGCTGAAATTTTAGGGAAGTTATTCATCAAAAGAGACAAGGATATTTATGTAGGGTGGCTATTTTGCTGTTTGACTACACCACGCCACATATACAGCAAACCTGACAAACGAAAGGATGTTTTAGCGGTTCTACTACATAGTTCTGACGTCGCACTGTCAAATGATCGATTTTTCCCTTCTGTTCATTCATTTAACCAGGAAGGCGGTTTCACACCGATCACGCTGTTCTCGCAGATATGAAAGGATGCTTGTAATAATCAAGGCCGGATTATAACCTTTTAGGATCCGTAAAACGACTCGACCATAGTCGAGATCAATGAATCAATGCGGACAATCCTTTTGTTAGGTGTCTAACTGTTAGGCATTTTGACGGTCGTCTTCGAGTATAGAATCCAGAGGTTAGCAGTGAATATTTCGGAGACAGTAGGAAAGCGTAGTTCAGGTTAGCAGTGGATATCGCAGCAAAGTAGCAGAGTGTAGTACTTCCTTCTGTCATCTTCGCCTGACTAGTTGGCACTGGTCATTCGGGAAGGGTAAACAAAAATGGCCACTTTATACACGACGGATAGAATGTTCTGCGGCTTCTGATTGGTTAACCTTCTATTGATAGACTATAAAGTGAGTCAAGGCATTTGAATTGGCTCACTAGTTACATACTATACACAAAAAACTGTAACAATAGCATGTTCTTCACAAAAGGTATATACAGTTTGGAATTCAAAGTTTTCGTTCTTCTAGACCGGTTGCCACCCAAGGCTATAAAACCAGTCTGCCCTACTATTTACACATAGATGGTGGGTTAGAAATGTTGAATTCATACAATTCCCAAGGCTATTAACACATAAGTGAATGTCATGAACACAGCTGAATTTCGAACTCGGCTTTCGGATGAGTTAATCCGAGGCACAATTCTTTACTCTACCATGCCTCTATGGCCTCCCGAGGCTAATGAAATTATGGCCCCCACCCTCAGACGGAGCTTCCTTCTTATACGCCCGAACACGTCTTCAATATTCTTTACTTGTGATATGTTTTAGCGACACTCACGTAGCTATCTTTCGTTTGTCAATAAAAATAACATCATAAAAAAAAACTTAAAAGACTCATAAACATCATTATAACAATAAAGCAATCAAGTTTATCATATTGTTATCATTTTAGTTTATGAAACTACTTAGAATTTATAGCATCTACCAAATTAAAATTGCTGCTTTATAAAAATTTCTAAGATTGAAATATTATGAAATAAAATCAAACATGTTATCTACTTGAAACAGAATGACGCAAACTAAAATGTTATTTTCTTTGCTTTGCTTCCTGCAAAGCGAAATAAGTAGGAGTTTTTCATATTGATATCATTTTAGTTTATGAAGCTATTTAGAAGTTATAACATCTAGAAAATTAAAATTATGCCTTTATAAAAGAGTGATGGTCCCTCGTCTGCAGACTCTACTAGCCTAAACGATAATTCGACTTTTCTATAATAATAAGCGTGTTGTATCATTTAAAGTTTATACTATATTTTTCGAATATCCTTAGTCTCTAACATACATCTTAGTGAAAAAACCAAAGAACCAAAGAAAAAAAGTGGATTGATTGAATAAAAAGATCTAGCTCAATAGGTCTACATAAAGATGGGTGTTAGGGAAATAATGTATGATTTTTGAATAAACCTTTTGTGTTCTAATACATTATAGGAATAGTTGCATAAAAATAAAATCAGTCAGTTATGTGCCATGCGTGATACGGTCATGTATCTTCCAATATATGACTGACGAGGCAGATTTTTTCCGCAGCAGGTTGCCATTTCTTTCTGCGGCAGACCAGTTGCCATCCAAGGCTATAGAACCTTGTCAGTCATGCTTTTTGCCCATAGCTGCGGGGTTGGGGGAAGAAGCGGATTCATACATTTCCCAAAGGTCAGTCAGTTATGTCGCATATGTTATAGACGCTTAGGT
Source organism: Acanthosepion lycidas (assembly GCA_963932145.1). NCBI lineage: Eukaryota > Metazoa > Mollusca > Cephalopoda > Sepiida > Sepiidae > Acanthosepion > Acanthosepion lycidas. Next base: position 44,420,268 of record OZ010592.1, on the reverse strand, counting down.
GATCTTTCGATACATGACTGACGAGGCAGAATTTTTTCCGCAGTAGGTTGCCATTTCTTTCTACGGTAGACCAGTTGCCATCCAAGGCTATAGAACCTGGTCTGTTATGCTATTTGCCCATAGCTGCTGGGCGGGGAGAAAAAGCAGATTCATACTTTTACCAAGGGACAGTCAGTTATGTGCTATGTGTGATAGACAATAAGGCGATCTTTCGATACATGACTGACGAGGCAGATTCTTTTTTCCAGCAGTAGGTTGCCATTTCTTTCTGCGGTAGACCATCCAAGGCTATAGAATCCAGTCTGTTCTGCTATTTACCTATAGCTGGGGGGGGAGAAGAAGAGGGTTCATACCTTTTCCAAGTGTATCAGTAAGTAAGTGAATGTAATGGATTCGACTGGAATTCCCCAATTCGAGCCGCTATCCATTACTCCATCCCCGCCTCCCCAAAAGTAAATTACTCATTCCTAATGATTACAGTGTCATCTTGTTTGATTCTATTGCTTCTAGAATTAGACGGGTGTTAGGGAAATAATGTATGGTTTTTAAATAAACCTTTTGTGTTCTAGAACTAGAATTGATTTTATTGATTTAATTGCTTCTAGAATTTTACTTAAGATATTACACATACATCATCTTATTTATTTTTTATATAAGTTCATACTTGGGGTGAGGGATCTACTTGTGATCGATGAGTACGGCGCTCGTGTCTGGAGTTCCGCAGTGGGGATACAAGTCTTGAATGCCAAAGTTGTAGAGAACATCCATCTGTAATTGAAAATCAGGACCGCAAATCACTGGTCAGTGTGTATTGAAAATGTCTCAGATAATGGTTGTCAGTATTTCAACAATATCGGATAATCTCAAGAGAATTGGCAAAGTGAAGAAACTCGATAAATGCATCTGGTAAAGTCAAAGAGGTTGACGTTTTGAAGTATATTTGATGTTGCACCTGCGAAATTCGACTGATCCTTTTCTTGTAAAGGATCAGCCGAATGCATTGATCATGCCGACGCACACAAACTCTTTCCAGAAGCGAAACTGCACCAACAGAAGATTATGGTGACTGCCAGGTGGTCCGCCATTGGCGTATCCATTACAGTTTACTAGAATCTAACCAGTGAATATAATGGTCATTCATTTAAGCAAATTGCAGCCGGCACTAGTTAATCGAAGAAGTCTAATTCTGTTCCATGACAATGACGGTCCATATGATCCCAGTTTGACCGAACAGAAGTTAACCGTCTTGGGATAAGTGACTTTGCCACATCCACTATGTTCCCCTGATCTCAGGCGAACTATCACTTTTTAAAACATCTTGACAATTTTTTTTTAAGTCAAATGACGTACTGTTTCGCAGAAAATACAGAAATAGCATTCAAATACTTCTTGTCGCCATAGTTTTATAGTTTTATCGTGAAGGAATAAATAACCTTGTAACTCAATGGCTGTAACGTATATATTTTAAGGGTTCCTATTTGGACTGATCTAAACACGGTTTAAATACATTCATTCAGGATTAAAATTTGATTCTAAAATCGGATATTATCCCCCGAACAGCCTAATAAATAGATTAAAATATGAAATTATGTGATTTAGACGTTAATAATCCAATAAAGGTTGATATAAAAAAAATCAAATACATTACTATAAATAAAGGCGGGTTTTTGTGATGTCAACGAACACACGTGGGACACTTGTAATGTCAATATATGTCACTTTCGTAATGCTCGTTGTAGTAGAGACTTTATAATCGCAGTTACAACTATAGTAATGCCGTTGAAAAATACTAGTGTCAGACGCCTTCGAATATCACTCGCACTAATAGTACTTGCTCGATAATACTGGCTCGAATAGTAATCAGCGAATAGTAATCCGTATAGTGGTCCAGAATAGAAAAATAGTATTGTGAATAGTATAAAGAATAGCGATCCGTATAGTAATAGAGGATAGACCAGAAATAGTGATCTGTATAGTAATAGAGGATAGACCAGAAATAGCGATCCGTATAGTAATAGAGGATAGACCAGAAATAGCGATCCGTATAGTAATAGAGGATAGACCAGAAATAGCGATCCGTATAGTAATAGAGGATAGACCAGAAATAGTGATCTGTATAGAAACAGAGGGTAGAGGAGGAATGGTGATCAATTAGACGCCACGCTAATTCGCATATATGCGTTTCCTCTATGGCCACTTGATTTACTTAATTCATTAAGGATATCGCTGTGTTTGCTCAGCGGCGATCTATGTTCAAACTCAAGTGTCGGCAGTGACTCTTTATATCTTATATGACAGTTTTCTTAGTATTTAGATCGCAAAATGCCTACATAATAAATAGAAAAATATGAAGACACCTTAGCGAAATTAATGAGCCCTGGAATTGATGCAGAGTTCAGGGAAAGATGATGTTGGGAAGAAATAGAAATGCCGATGAATCTTAAATGTCACCTCTTCTTATTATCTTCTATTTATCTGGCGTGTGCTTTCAGATCGTGAATGAACACGGTACGCTACAGCTTCCAGCTCTTTATAAGCACTAAGTAATTTTGGACTCTTTACCACACGTTTTTCTCCTCGTTCTGCCATCCATTATCACTCATGTTCTATGAGGGTTGAAGTTTTCAAACCCTCGTAATGTATCTCTAAAATTTTAGATAGCGCAAATTGCGGAGAAGAAATCGAGTTTTCAAGCCTAAAAATATTCCCAAAATAGGAGTCGATTTATATGACGGGTATTCAAATCTTTACCACCTATTTGTAAACAAGTAGATCATCTCTTCTAACAATTACTGTAATCCACAATATACGTTACGTAGCAGTATTATAAAAAATACCTGGTGTAATGTGTAATCTACAGTATTAATATTTTATAAGAGCTGATGTTGATTTAAATGTCCTTATCAGTAGACCTGACGAATTTTTAATATTTCCTAAGTTATCCCGATAAAATATATGTTACCTGCCGGTGTGTGGTGTAGGTTGTTTGCTATGCAACACATATAGAAAGATATTACGGTTAGTGTCTCAATATACAGGTCTGATGGCCTGCAGTTGGAGATTCCTCTTCATCTAGTCTGGTTAAGCTCTCTGCCTCCGGGAAGAGAGCATCCTCAGACGGGGCTATGTCAAAGGGCAGAGTCTCGTCTCGGGAAACACCTACACGACCTTGTTTTATACAGGGTCTACGGGGAATTTTTGGCTGAGGCTACGGGCTCGATAACACCACATTAAATTTGGCCTTGCGCCAATCTGACTGCGAGGGGCGGTTGGTGCAGTTGGAGATTCGTCTCCAGCTGTCCTGGTCAAATTCTCTGGCTCCGGGCGGTGAGGATCACCAGAGTCTTGTCTCGGGAAACACCTACCCGACTCCGTTTTATAAGTTGTCTACGGGGGATTTTTAGCTGGGTCTACGGGATCGGGAACCCTACATACGGCCTAAGTGGTGTGATCCTACATAGATTTGGCACAGGTTATCGTATACCGTATCCAGACAACATTTACCAGTAATATTGATATTTGGGTCATCTATAGCCTACAGCATGTTGGGGTGGGGCGCTCTATACGGTAGGTATAAGCCGAATTAAGAATCTTGAGCTAAATCTTGAGGCTGACTTATACGCCAGATCGACGTGTACACCGCAATTTACGGTATCTTCTTTTGATGTGAGGTAAAGCAACCAAATTGTTCCTATTTTAACTATAAACTTCATCGTTGCTCATATGCGCAATCCATGATATTTTCAGCACTTATTATTGTGTCTCTTCATCTCACAGGTAATTGTTCAGCGAATCACAAAAATATAACATGTTAGAGATGTTTTAGCCTTTCAGTGCTCTTTGTTTCTAAGTAAATTTTCGTGTATCTTCATACATTGCTCAGCTTCTGGAGGGGATATTTTGTCATTCAGATGTTTTACGAAGTCTCTTATTAAGACTATTGTGATAGTTACATTCTTGTACCTGCTTGATTGCGGTGTCTCTAGTTCAAAGCTAACGTCTCTATTCTTAACGAACATATATTCTGTATTTGAATGCTTACTGTACATGTTTAATCTATTTGTTTGTAAGTCCTGACTCCAACATACTTTGGAGAAAAGCACAAATGCAATAGCTTGCAGAAAGCGGACAGAAAACGTGGAACTTTTCTCACTGAATAAGTTCATCTTACCAAACCCTATATCAGTACAGTGAAATATCTACATCATCATCCTGGTTTATTTGCACATGAATAGAAACTGTACATTATTTACACTATATTGCAACGACCCTTCCAACTTCCCGCTTCTTCTTCTTCTTCTATTTGCCATGTCGCTACAGGATGTATGTCTATCCACAACGTCTTTTCCTTTGTGACAATCAGTAAGTTTTGCCATTTTAATATCTTCCCTAAACAATTCTACCAATCATTTACACAAGTACTTTAGATAGGTTAGTCGCTGTTTTTCTCTGTCTCTTACTACACCCTGTTCGTGCCATATTCGCCAAGAACTCTTTCCTCATTATGTGACCAAGGCATCTCAAGGACACATGGCACAGTGGATAAAGGCGTTAGTTAGATCCAGTGACACGACCGAAAGAGTGTGAGTTCAATACCCGGTTAAGGAAGTGGAGAACTTGTAGAGGGGAATTAACAGGAGATAATTGATAACTAACTAACTAACAACCATTAGACATGGCACGTGGAACTAGAACAGTCTACCCCAGTGAGCGAAATAAAGTGTTCAGTTCGACATCCCAACCACCTAAAGAAGGTCGGAGCGTACCACAGCCGAAACGTTGTGATAAATATAGCGACAAAGATGAAGACAATAGTTCGAATAATGTAAATAGTGTACATAATACCTCATCTCAGAAACAGAGATACTCATTTTTTTTATTTCTGATTCTAAGTAATGCCACATTTTTGTTTGCCTCAAGTTTCTTCTTAAATTGTGAGAAGATTGTCCAGTATTAACAGCCTGAGGACTGATATTCCATAACATTTCAAGATACTTTTCTTTGTTTCTAACGAATTCTTCCTGATTATCAATACTTTCTCAATCCTTCCGAAGGCATCATTCGCTTTCCCAATGTGCCTTCCGATTAAGGTGTCCAATTTCCCGCCTTTTATTAAAACACCTCCCTTTTAAATATGTGTACTTGTTTTTGGTGTCACCATTTTGTAGGACGCATCTTCGGCTTTTCTTCTTACAACTGAGTAATAATACTTCCATCTCACTTGACTGTCTTCTGTAGGAGTTCTTGCAGTTTCATTCGTGTGCTTGCTGTCAATACTGTTACAGCTGCATATCATTTTTTTCTTAAGATTATGTCCATCAATAAATCCTTGTAAGAATTCTAACACTCTAACAATCTCCTCTACGTAATGGTTGAAAAAGTCGTGGGAGTAGACATATCATTGTCTATTTTTGCGTATTTACTCTATTCATTTTTCTATTTATTTTGACTGTAATATTGTTATTCATCTAAAGCTACCCGAAGAAATTAATTAAGGTACAGTAATTGGCGGCCTAGAAATCACTCTTATTTTCTCGAATTAGGGACAAAAATTGTACTGTGTCTGCAGGCGAATTTAAGGACTTCCGTCGTCGATTTTTATTCCTGACATTTTCTGGATTTGTCTTCTTTTATAAGCCATGTCCCTTCAGGGTATGAGCGAACATCCTTTTTCCCAATTTCATAGAGGAGGTTATAATTTTACTTCAAACGGTCATATCGACATAGCTTGAAAATATTACTATTTTATTTTATTCAACTGAAATTCTTCTTCTTCTTCTTCTTCTTCTTCTTCTTATTATTATTATTTCATTTAATTTATGTTGTATACGCATTTCCTTCTGGGTCATAACCCAAGAAGGAAGGTTAGAAATGGCTTCGTGACATTTTCCACTGATCAGTTTTGTAAAAAAAAACAAAAAAAAAAACAAACCAAACAAACAGAAACAACAACAACAACAACAACAACAACAACAACAACAACAACAACAACAACAAAACAAAAAACAAAAACAACTAAGATCACACAATTTTACACAGATAAAGCTCTTCGTACTTGTGAGTACAAACCTTCGCGTTTCTTTAAGGCATGAGCTACCAGGAATCCTTTCAATGAATCTATTGGAACGTTTTACAAACAATCAAAGGGCTCGAGCTACCACTGGAATTATTGATGTCCGCATGTACCACAATTTTTCGATTTTCACTTCAGGATATTTGTATACATTACAACCTGCAGAAATTGCCATGTCAATCAGAAAGGACATTCTATTTTTGTGTTCATTGATCACGATGTCGGTCCGGTTAGCTTTGATTGTTCTGTATGTGTGTATTGTAAATTCAATGAGTCTAACTGAACCATTTCCATTCAAAAAGAGGGCTGAAGCTACAACTGGAATTATATGTCCTCAGGTGCAACATTTTTTTTAAAGATTTTCACTTAAAGATCCTTGTATTTGTGATACATTTTTGAAATCTTTAACGATACATTACAATCTGCAGGGACCGACATGTCAGTAAGAAAGCACATTCTGTTTTTGTGGTCATTGTCATATGCCCTAGTCGAGGAATGGGTTTATAAGGCGATCATACGCCGACCAGAAGATATATACATTCTCACACCTGTGGAGAGATAAAGGCTATCTACCCCAGATCGTGATAATGGACAATTGGTAAACAAAAAAATATTTTAAGAATACTGTTCGATTAGGATAATCGAACAGTGATCTTTTCCCAGGTTCGCTTCGGTTTCAACACGAATACTGATCCACAATTCAAGGATGAACGACAAGGCTTAGCGAATTTTGATACAAGAACTTTAATATGTACAGATATACAAAATATTAAAATAAAAGAAAATATAAGCATGAGTAAAAACATCCGACGACCAGATCTCAGGACTTACGTTGGGATATCAAAATTCGCCTAACTCCAAATGGATTCGAATGAACCCGAACGGACAAAAATATAAGTATGAATTACTACGAATGCAGAAATCAATGCATACACAAAAGAGATGGGATAGGAGTTACAATTATTATTTTGACATGTGGAAATGTGTTTGTAAGAACATAATATTTATGGATGTATGTGTATCTTTCTAATACGGTCCAAAATATATGATTACTTATCTTTATATTCAGTTCTATTTTTTTATCATTGTCCTATCTTTTCCTTTCTTGACACAAATACGATTTCACACACTGTCCAGCTGTAACAGAGATATACACTTTCTTACTCTCTCTGTTTTTCCTTTTTTTTTCCATCTTTCTTCTTCTGTACACAGTTCAGTTTCCGAACCCGACTCACTGCAACAGGGATATACACGTTCTTCCTCTCTTTGGTTTTCTTTCTTTCTTTCTTTCTTTCTTTCTTTCCACAATTCAACTTGTAACAGAGATATACACTTTCTTCCTCTCTGGTTTTCCTTTTTCTTCCTTTCTTCTTCTTTACACAATTCAACATGTAACAGAGGTATATACTTTCTTCCTCTCTGGTTTTCCTTTTTCTTTTTCTTTACACAGTTCATCTTGTAACAGAGATATATACTTTCTTCCTCTCTGGTTTTCTCTTTTCTTCAAACGCACGCTGTATTCTCAGTGTACAAATTTCTCTGCGTCTTCAATTTGGGGTTATCAAACAGAAATACTTGTTCTTATATTTCTTGTCTGGAGTTGTCTGGGATGAATCGCACAAGTTCCATCATTATCAAATGAGTCTTATCATTCCGTTCATAAATTTTCAGCACTTCGATTTCGAGTCTTGCTCCTTCAAAGACAAGACAGCAACTGACTCCCAAGTAAATTTCTGACTCTCACGTGTCTTACGTTTTGGCGTGAATTCCAACTTACATCAGTCCCCTGTCTATCTTCTGTCTAGACATTTGTCGCTACGGGTAATTGGGTCAGTCAACCTCTTGACTTGCTTTCCCAAAATGTCACAAGACTTCCACGTGACCCTCATTCTGTTGCTAGGCGGAAATTAACCTTAATATATGCGTGTATGCTTGGTTAGGCTATCTGCGTCCGTCACAGTCACTGATCACGATTAAAGGTGATTTGCTTTGATTGATCTGTCTGTGTGTTTTGTAAAGTCCGATAAAATTTTTACAAGTCGTATATCTCTAGCTGGGTCTGATTAAAGTGTATACCAGTTTCTTGCCAATGCCCGTAAAGTGGCATATTTTCTAATGTAGATATTGGCTCACTCTGTCATGTAGGGTTTTTTTAATCACATGCGTCCTAACACTGTGTATCCTGATGCAAAATGGTCAGTTGTATCTGGATATTTTTCTCAGAATCTGCATTTTGGGTTAACACAATTTTTCAGTATTTGTGCATGGTAATTTCTATTTAGCAAGTATTGCTCCTATGCAGCAAGAATAAAACCTTCAATTTCAGTTTTTAACCCTGCACTATGTAACCACTGATAGGTACGGGGTTTATCTAAGTCAGCTTGTTTCTTACGGGCAGGGTAAGAGGCTTATCCTGCCATCGATTTTACATTTGGTGCATTCCTTTTGCTTTTGGTTTCTTTTTAGTTTCTTTGTTACTGCAGTAGACGTATTATGGTTTATTTGCACTTCTTTACGCACTTGAAATTTCCTGTTGGCTTCTCTAATTTATTTCGTGTTCGTTGACACAGATCATCTTCTGTAGTTTCCAGGAATCTTTGAAGACCAATTGTTCTGGTTTTATAAGACAATTCTAGTTGAACGAAGCCTCCGCCTCTTTCGGTTTGGACACAAATAGACGATCAACATCAGTCTTAGGAAGATGGATGTGATAGCAAGTTAGAAGCTTTCTCGTTTTGGTATCCATTCGCTTAATGGTTGTATTAAGGATGTTGAAACTGTATTGCACCATAAAGACATCCAGAATGTCTATGTCTGATATTCTGTTTTGTGAACTCTTCTTCTTCTTTTTCTTCTTCTTCTTCTTCTTCTTCTTCTTCTTCTTCTTCTTATTATTATTATTATTATTATTATTATTATTATAATAACCCAAGCAAGGGGGTAAAAGTCACAATGATGCAAAGGCTATTGAGAGTGAGAGTAACAGAGAGGACAGTCAAATAACAGGATTTAAGAAGAACGAAATGTAAGGTTGACGTTCCATTTATATTTTTGAAGATCATAATTAAGAGGAAGGCATGGAAACAGAAGTGGGTCCCACAAGTAAGAAGTGTGTCAGAAGAAACTATTAAAATAGAACTTACGGTTGCAAGAAGCAGATATGAAATAAGTATGAGACCTATCTGCCAATGTAGTACTGCGTCAAAGTAGAAAGTATATCACGACGATTCCCGTGAAACTATTTATAGAAAGGCAAAGAGAAGTCACGTTATGGAAATTGACTGAAGTTGAGACACGGGGTCACGAACGATAAAGTTTACTGATTGATCAATGGATTTTGTCAAGAATCTCTAGATTATATAGCAGAAGCATATATAAGCTCGTCACTTTCTGAATTGTTCTTACCATTCCTAAGAGGCTTCATTTCTGAAACAGTACCATTTTTATTCATTCAGTCATCCGCCATAAAAAAGCACCAATAACAACTGTTATGTTGGTAATTTTCTTCAAGTTCAAGCCACAATGAGTCATCAATGATTACTTTATCTTTTGCATTTTGCTCTATCTTTGTATGAAAGAGGGTGGACGGACAACTGCATACCAGACAATTACGTCCGTGGTTATTTGCTTCACTTGACAAATCCGTCCTTAGATAATTGCGTACAACTAATACTTTTTTGAAGTTACCATTTTTCTTAAAGATTTGTTTAATATAGAAATATGCACACCAGCACCTTTTATTACTTTTAAAATACCAAAAATGTACTTACCATAAATAAAAAAACGGAAACATTTCTTTTTTAAAGCAAGAAAGAATTAAGCTAGCAGTTTCAGTTCATTTGTGCAGTGCGTACTACAAACATCTAATACATTCTGGATTTTATAGATTATATTTTTATTTGGAACTCATGGTTACGTTCCGAAAATCAAACACTGGTGGAAAAATATTTGTGGGCGAGGAAAATTACAGCTATCACGATTATAAGAAAGATGCCGATGAAACAAAATCATACTGGCGAAGTTTAGATTGATCTTGCAACACTGTTAATCTGTCATTGCATCTTAAACAAAAATAAACTTTTATTTTTTTTTTTTATTTTATTCTTTTTATTCGCTTTTTTTTTTTTTTAAAAATATGATTACTACATATGCTTTTTTTCCAAATTCATGGTAATTGACTTTAAATCTTAAAAAAAAATATTAGAGGTACGCAATTATCCAGGGATGCATTTGTCTAGGGACGCAAATGTCCAAGGAAACAATTTTCTGGTAAGCAATTTTCTGGAACACAAATGATCAGTACGCAACTATCATAGAATTCAAAAAGACAGAATGGGTCAATGAATGAACATTCTTTTCCTATTTCATTTTTTGCAAATATATCCAGTTTCTTATGCTCCAGCTTCCTATCGGTTTTTGGCACAACAAACCGAATACTATTATTTTTTTCTGTTCAGTACAATACCTTGCTGGGTCATTACACAAAATATAGCGTAAGAAAAGGTAGTAAATATATGCATTCTTTTTGCAAAACTCTGTTGTTAAATGATAATTAACATGTACACTGTTCATACAGTGTGCGATAGTCACCATATATGCTTTAATTTCGCGCATTCAAGTTGTGGGTTTTTTACTTTATTCACTGTAGAGTATAGTAGAGTCAGTGGACAACGTCTGCGAGAGATAGAGCACTCTGACGCAAAAATATCCGCCAGAAATTTAGAAAAGTGTTGTGTATTTCGAGATGAAATCCGGTACCAATAAATAACAAACGCCAAGAATGAATATAGGAAAATAATGTATTCACGTAATAATACAAACTGGTAATGCAGGTTAGTAGTTCCAGGAATGCAGGTTAGTAGCAAAATATCTATACAGTCTTTGGTATTGAAGTATCGCTGTATGACTTCTTACTCGCTCACTGTGACTCTTGCTCGCTACATTCGTTCTGTCTGTCTGTCTGTCTGTCTGTCTGTCTGTCTGCCTGTTACCTTCACCGTCTGTTGCTCTCGTCGGTATTTATCCATCCACCTACGAGGATAGAATGAGGCACAAGGCCGGTTTAAAGTGGGTATCTCCGAGCCCGTAGGCTCGGCCAAAAATATGGCCTTTCTGAACTCGTCTAGACGGGTTCAGGCCCTGTCAACCTCCCCGGACGAAACCTTGCCCTTCGGCAAAGCCTCGGCCGGGTTACTCTCTGCTTATGCAGAGAGTTCGACAGTCGCCGAGAGTCTGTTGCTCTCGTCTCTCGGGTCTTCACGTAGCAGTAGTATATGTATATACTGGGTGAGTCCATTTGTGTTAAAAGAGGAGTACCCGTCAACAAAAATACCTGCTGTACTTCTTGGTATTGGCTCCGGAAGCTCCAATACGAATATTTTAGAGCGCTTGTGTGTCAATCTGAGTACAATGCAGAGGGTAAGGAAAGAGTTGGATGAGTCCAATGGTGATTATGAAAGTGATGTCGAAGTTATGCTTCCATTCATTTTCCACATGGCCTTAGGCTTTATTTGAAGAGGGTAGTCTTGCTCTGGGTCAAGACGGTGTCTTCTCGAGTCGGCACCATGCCACACAAGCAGAAGAAACCAGTTATGGCTGTCAGACAATTTCTGCGACCACGATGACCGCATAAATCTGGTCACCTAACTCCCCAGATTACAATCCTCTTGCCTATTATATGTGGGGCACTGTTAAGCGAGAGACCAACAAAACTTCTTGTAACACCAAAGATGAACCGAGGGCAAGGATTATTGCAGCATTCGCCAAATTAAACAAGAGTATGGCCTAGAAGATATGCCGGAGACCCCGAACTCGTTTTGAGGGCGTGTTTGAAGCCAATGGCGATTTAATTTAGTAACTTTACACTTGTATTTCCAAATATTTTTTGCAATTTTTGTAAAGATATCTGTTAAAATGAGATGACTTATTTTCGTTTTGCGAGATTTAGACGACAAATTATCGATCGCACCCTGTAGTGTAAGACAATTTAGTAAATATATGCATTCTTTTTGCAAAGATTCTGATGCTAATTGATACTTAGTATGTACATAGTTCATATTTTCTCTCCAGTGATAATACCCTCCCTACTAGAAGAGTTTTTACACACAATACAATTATTAATATCACTAGTGTACTCTTTACCCCCAAAACGACGCCGGATATTCGAACCTTTTAATAGTGAGATGCAAATGTAATAATGTATAATGTGGAGAGACAACTAAATTAGAGGCCAATGAACCGTTTAATTAATCTATTCCTTTTATAATTTTAGACGTTCAATGGAATCTATGGTGTTATATAAATCGTTTTTTGCTCAATATCTCTTCATGTTAAATGCTTACTATATCAGCGAAATGGGAATATCTCTTGGAATAAAAAGATTGGCCACAGGACGACAGAGACGATTACGACGAAAACCTATTTCAAGAACAAGATGGAGCAAGACGATCACAATAGACAAAGGTATCTGAATGTCTCACGTGAAAGTCTTGAACAAATAAGATTGCAATCTAAGAAACGTAGGAGTAACGGAACTGATTAATTAAACGGATCATTTTACTGGGTAAGTAATTTTGTCTAAATGTATAGATTATTAAAACGGCTTAAAAGGGAAATAATCGCTCATAAATTGAGTAACTTAAGTATATTTACCTCCCTTCCGCTATAGATGGACAAGAAATATATAAAATACACATTGATAATTATTATGTGGTTTCATTTCTATTCTAAGGCATACATTTGTACCCTTGAAATCAGATACTTTCCTATATTTCTTTAACGTTATTGTTACTGTCCCTTCTTCTATGTGCTATTTCCCATAAGTACTTTGGCGGTAATTGCTCTCCACAATTTCCTCTTTTTTGTAGCTCTTAATAAATTTTATCATTTTTTATTATCACTCCTAAACCTTCATCTAATATCCATTTATTCAAGCTCGCTATGTAGGTCATGCATTGTTGTCCCACTTTGCTTCAACCTGCCTTGTGAGAATCAAATTTTCTAAACCCACTGTCCTCAGTGTGTATCATAGAAATGTCGAATGACTCTTCCTGATGTAAAATGTAAGTTCATTTTCTTTTCATTTTTTTAAAACTCCGTCATTGCTCACATATTCGAACACTGTTATTCTCAGCATCCTTCTGTAGAACTACATCTCTGTTGCTTCAAGTTTATTTATCATCTTCTTCGCAATTATTTATATTAATCGATTTTCGACATTCTTCAAAATAAAACAGAATTTTCTTTAGATCGGTTATTCTTTGCTTTTCTCTGTCTTTCTTGCTTTCAATGTGTCGAAAGTGTCGAATTTCCTAAACCGTCTTTTCTGTTTATGTACCGAAGTTATGACACCTCTCTCTCTTTTTGTTTCCATTTTTCTCTAAAACTTGGTCGTTGCTCACATGCTTGGTCCACATTATCCTTCTGTACAATCATATTTCTTTTGCTTCGAGTTTTTTCTTTATCTTTGAGGAGATTGTCCATCATTCACTATCATATAGGTGGATCGATATCCCGTACTAAAGTTAAGTAATGTTTTTGTTTTTTTTCTTTTTGAAACGAAATTTTTCAGTTTCTTAATACTTTGCTTAGCGTTTGGAAGGCATATTTCACTATCACAATTAGCGTTCGGATTTCAGTGTCGCAGTTCCTAAATATTTGATAATTTTTACTTGATTTTGGCATCTTTAAAATGTAATTTGTATGTTGGTCTGTTCCTCTTGTTAATAATCATGCATTCTTCCTTGTTGCAATTGATGCTTAGTCCTTTCTTCTCGCTTTCCTTCACTACCTTCCTTGCAGCATACCATGTGATGGATATTAATATTTCCATCAGAATTAGCAGTTTTCTTTGTTCCTCAGCCGTGGTTCTGATATTTTTGAGCGGTTTTATTTTCTTTCCCATTCATCTTGTGTTCGGCTGCGGTAGCGATTCTTACGACCGGAGGTGCGGGTGGTGTTATTGTTAAAGGCTCGGAATAAGGAATCGGAGACTCGAGTTCGAATTCCAGCCGTGTTCGTTAGATTCCGTTACACGTTAATACCCTTGGAAAAATCATGAACCCATCTCTTCTGTTTCCGGTACAACAGCAGGACAAACTGGGTCCTATAGTCTTCATTCTGTTGTGGATTTCGGAATGAAATCCGGTACCAATAAATAACAAACGCCAGGAATGAATATGGGAAAATAATGTATTAAAGCAGGTTAGTAGTTCCAGGAATACGGGTTAGTAGCAAAATATATATACAGTCTTTGGTATTGAAGTATCGCTGTATGACTTCTGACTGAGTCTACGTGCTCGCTCACTGTGACTCCTACAACGCTGTTATCTCACCCTCACTCTTCCGGTTACCTACAACCTTTTACTCTGTCATTCTCGACTCGACTCGACGCGACGAGCTTGCTCCCACGGATCTTCACGTAACTGTGGTGTATGTATATACTGGGTGAGTCCATTTGTATAAAAAGGGGTGGACCCCTCAACACCCCCACTCCTTAGATCCCTTTGCATTTGTATAAAAAGCGGTGGACCCCTCAACACATTGACAACCAGTCTACCGCAGAAGAAAAGAGCAAGCTATTACGAGAAAATATTCTGCCTAGTCAGTCATGAATCGAAAGAAACATGATCGCCCAAGGGTGTATCATGTATGGTACTTAACTGACTGACTGATGACCTAGCAAGCACGCTTTTCTTATTCAAAGCTATGGCATCAACTATTGCTTGGATGGGGTAGTGGGAATCGATCTCAAATACCCAGAGTATCTTTTTTGAATTTTATGAGGCAGCTTCTCCTAATGTTCTTCCTTTTTATGGCTGGATTTTTTTTCTATTTCCTTTTAAAATGTCGCTTCAAGTTAACAGAAATGTTTATTGCGTCGAATGATAATTTCTTTTTCCCAGAAAGAATACAGATATTTTATTCCGTCTGTTACCATCGGAAGGCCATCTTTAAAATGACATAAAAATCCTCTGGTTCATTTGTAATAACATTACTACTATTTATGACTAGGAGCTTTACTACCATTTATGACTAGGAGCTTTGGGAAATTAAAGAAATTTAACACTACGAAAATTTATGACCTTTCGCACGTATTCCAAGCAAGAACCATAATCTGTCAACAGTTGTAAGATTACCTTTCTTCTTATTTCAGTGCTTCTCTGCACAAAAGTCAGGAATCCAAATGGTCGCCATCTTTATTTGCCTAACAGAAATATCCCCAGAGACATTAGTTCCTCTTATTTATTGGATAAAGCCACCAAATTTGTTGTTGTTCAATAGAATATTCAAGAAATAAAACAAAATTAACTTTATTTAACAATACACTCTATGCAAGTTAATTCCGGGAAGTACTTTTAAAATAAATGGGACTTAATCATTTTACTTAGTGGTTTTATTGAAAGGCAATAAAACCACTAAGATACAATGTTTTTACTGAGTGTGAAGGAAAATGAGAAAAAATCATTACGAAAGAGATAGCAAAATAAGAGAACAGGAATTAAGAGGACAGAAGATGGTGATTAACATTACATTGAGATTTACGTTACGGCAGTAGGAAAAAGAATGAATCCGAAGTGCCAGGTCAGGGCCGATAACTTTGTAGGTTCTTCTTTAGATTTTATCGGGAATCTCCAAATACATAGCCCATGCACCAGACCAGAGGTGAAAGCAATATGCAATTCATAGAGAAATTCATTCTTTATTCAAATCCAGTTTTCGTTCAATGAACCTCGGTACGTCATTGTATGAATTTTGAGATTTTCTCCGAACGTGCATTCTTCTCTGCAGAGGTGAGAAACTCACTTCCTCCTCACGGTCAGACGGAGCGTTGATATATCTACCATCTACTTATCCCACGTGTGCACACACTTACCTCCGCTAGGCTGACTACATATCGGTGATAGGGAATGGCATTCAGTGAAGGTGCGAGTTTCTTAGAGAATAAGAAATCATTCTAAGATTCGTTATTGGCGGCCTCAGTTTTTGTTGTGGTTAGGCGTACGAAAAGTTTTTCTTTCCCCGCGTGAGTTTCGAATCCTCGTTCGCCAATTTGTTTGTTGGACGACGAGAGAATATTTTTCTTTTGTTGATGTCTTGTTTTCCGCGTGTGTTCGAATCTTCGTCGCCATGTTGTTGTGGATTCCGAGATGAATTCGGTCTCCAAACGCAATAATTAAATATATGAAATAAAATGTATTTACACAATCATACAAAGAGTAATACTGTTAGTAAGTCCAGGAACGTGGTTAGTAGCAAATACAGATAGATATATACAGTCTCGAAGTAGGACTTCCTTCGAGTCTACGTGCTTGTAACTGACTTCTACCAGAGGTTACCTCACGTTATCTCCGTTTGTATATTCTCTCACTCTCCGTATATCCTCTCACTATCCGACTACCGACTACCTACTACCGACTGCTGACTCTGGGTATTTAACGGCAGCAGTCCAGGTACACTTGATAGAGTCCACTTATATGAAAAAGGGGTGGACCCCATAAAAGTTTTAACAACATAATTTATTTAAATGACGTAGTTTTTATAGCAGACAGAAAGAAAACTACAAAAATACTGAAGATGGTGAAGGGAAACGTGAAGAAAGGATTAAACATCAAATGCAAGAAAACAGAATGTTTGTTTGTTAACAAAAGGGCGAGTCCAAAATGCAAATCTCGAATTGGAGATACAATCAATTATATCATTTGAAATATCTGAGAAATGTTTTAACAGAGGACGGAAAGTGCGACACTGAAATCCGAAGGCGCATTTGGATAGCCAAAGCTGCATTCCAAAAGTTAAGCAGATTATTAAGAAACAGGAAAAAATCATTAGAAACAAAGAAAATAATACTGGGCTCTTCCTGTAAGCAATGACTCGTGGACAATCTTTTCAAAGATAAAGAATGGAAAGGTGAAGCAACAAAAATGTGGTTCTACAGAAAAATGATGAGGATACCATGGATAGAACAGTGGAATGGCAAAGAAGTAATCGTGAAAATAAAAACAAAAAGTAAGCATATGGATGACATCAAGAAGAGACAGCTGAAATTTATAGGACACTAAATGAGAAAAATGGGCTTAGAAAATCTGATACTCACAGGACAGATTGAAGGCAAGAGGGACAGAGGAAAACAACGCACAGCATGCTTAGTAAGATTGAGTAAATGGATGGCGCAATAAGGTTTATGAGAAATAAAAAAAAACATAGAAATTACTAACTGCTTCAAAGAGCATGAAATAGAGGAGAGCCATGATCGGTTACGTTCTGAATGGGTACGACACATGAAGATGAAAAGCGCTATCATTTTAATGGTACAGTCAAATGATTTAACCTATCGAGTAAAGATTTGGAAACAATCTCATTAATGGCATTTAAAGTGGGAAAGTGACTGAAGCCGTGAGAAGTATATTTTAGAGACCTTCTTTTTTTTTAATATACCTTTAGCTGTAATTAAAATATCTATAGCAACCAAAAGATAAAAGTACCTCTGTTTTTAGCCAAATGACTGCAGCCTGGCTACCTCAACCATAATTTAATTCCGGTGACTCGCGCAGCTATTATGCAACTAGGCATAAACACGTGACATTAACTCTGCTCCACCTACCAGTGTAAATATAAGGATGGGTGGGAGCAAACCGTACAAAATGGGCCGCCGGTGAAGAAAAGGTTAGAAGCGATTATTATGAGATAGGATTGAGTAGCGATGCCAGTCGTGCCGCTTTATATATATATTCCAAATTTAGCGTTTTCTGAATATTTTCAGGTGTGAATTCCAGACAGACAATTCTATTTTACCATTATGCGCGGACATCAAAGGAACACGTTTTTGCCACAGACTGCCAGATGTTCAGTCTTTTGAGAGTTACAGGACAGGAAATTGCGAAAAGCAGATGAGCTGGCTGGATTAGAAGTCTCTAAGTTTGAAACTTATTTAATAATCTGCCCTTTCATTGACCGGCGCCTAATATGTTAGAATCGAAACGAGTACCAGTAGAAATACATTGTACATTATGTAATATAGGTAATATTTTTTTTAAATATCACTGTGATCAGAATATTACTACCACATCTGGTCCGGTGGTCCTGCTATATATTTAGAGATTCTTGATAAAATCCAAAGTTGAATCAGCAATATTATTGATCGTGATCTGGAGTCACGGCTTCAGTCACTTTCCCACCTTCGTAAAGTTTTTTTCCTGCACCTTATCTATAAATACTATTCCTGATCCATGCTTTTCTGTCAAATTTAATCTTCAAAAATTTAAATGCCATCTCAAGCTTTATCTAATGTGTTCTTATTACTCATCTATGACTAACACTCCTTAGTAGAATTTCTCTGTTCTAATTCTTCTGCAACCTCTCTTAACGGATTTATTTCCGTGAACATGATGAGAAAAAAAAAAAAAAAAAAAAGCTATGTATATGTATATCAGGCGTAACAGAAAAATTGTCCAAATCATACAATAGCATAATTATCCATATCAGAAAAATGTTTAATCTCAAAAAACAAACAAAAAAAAACAAAAACAATTGAGTTTCTTTTTTCCGGGTTTTCAGATAAGATAAGCCCGAATGTCTTCCTAACTGAGCAATGATGAGAGGAAAAACATTCAGGCCTTCAGTAAGGGTATCCACATTCATACTCTGGCTTCCATCTTCAAAGTCCATTCGAGAACCATCCAGAGAAAGGTTAATAAGTTTAAAAAAATGTGACAGTAAAGAGAAAAACTGGATCAGGAAATCACAATTGGAGGAGGGAGCATTATTTCGACAGAACTAAAGAGATCAGTTAGAAAAGATACAACTCAGTTCATGAAGCGTTTGGTACGTGAAAGAGGATTTTCAGCCACGATAGTCCAAAAATCACTGATAAAAGACTTGAAAATGAAATCATAGGTAAATCTTATGAGGTATTTTGTTACTGTAGGACAGCAAATTACAAGTTCAAAGAGAACGAAGGCCATCTTGAATAAGTTGTGAAATGATCATAAAATAAGGGTTACAAATAACTCAAGAATTCAAGTTATATACTTTTAATTATTTCTTAGATACAACCATTCCAATCTAAATCTAACAATTGGCCTCCTTTGATGTTACGCCCGCTATATATATATATATATATATATATATATATATATATATAGAGAGAGAGAGAGAGAGAGTTAATATGAACATTTTTATTCACTTAACTTATTTTTATATCTGAGTTTCGGGATTATGCGTCCAGCCACTCGTTGGAACAGAGTTAATGTGCCACTTTTCTCGGTTCTTTCGTGCTTTTATTGGTATGGGCCTATTTACTTTTTCTCACCGTTGATTGACTGTGGATTTCTCTTCCTCTTTTCTTCCACTATTTTTCTCTTTGTATTTTTTGCTCATATATTTCTTTCCACACATTCGTTAGTCTCTGCTTATTTTGTGTATGTATGCATTTGCACGCCCTCACGTATGTGTACGCATCCGCGCACGCATATACACAAGCATGCACACACCCATCTAACCTCACGTATATGTCTGTGTAGTTGTGTATGTGCGCATATCTATATGTTTTTGCTTGTGTCTATGTTCGTGTTAACTGTATTGTGTGTTTAATTTTGTGTCTGTTTCTATGAAATGTATCGATGTTTTAATGGGCTGTATTATTTTAATTAGTGTTTAATGTTTTGTGTTTGTTTATATGAAAGAAAAGGTTTTTTCGGTGAATTACGAACAAATACAAATCAAGTATGAGTCGGAATCCGACAAAATGACAAAATAATGGACAAATCGGAAACGTTTATCAATCTAACATGTTCCACTTTTATTAAAGCTTCATCCAGGAATGAGACATGAGGAAAAGAAGAAAAAATTCCGAATTCAAGGAAAGAGGGCGGCTCCTTTTGAAAATCTCCAAGAAATTAACAGATTCCAAGCCTAATTGAAAAGAAAAACTTGAATTCGGAACGCAATAAATTAGGTTGGTGCAAAAATAATGTCGTTTTCTCACATATTAACATATGTGAGAAAACGACATTATTCTTGCACCAACTTAATATTATACTAACGTTTAAATACATGTCAAACCTGATTACCCAAAGAAAATCAAACAGGCCATATCCCATATGCTCTGTTGAAGCTTTAATAAAAGTTAAACTTATATATATATATTTATTAAAGACATTTTTATGTTTAACGTTCTTTTAATAAATAAATTGTCGGACTTTGTCCATTTCGTATTATATATATATATATATATATATATATATATATATATATGTGTGTGTGTGTGTGTGTGTGTGTATGTATGTGTGTGTGTGTGTGTCTGGGTGTAGTATGTATGTATATATAAATATACTTTTGAAGAAATATAGTTTTTAGGCGTGCTATATTTATGGGATAAAGTGCTGAATTCCTCACGTATAGCATGTGTGAATAGGAAAGGTCAACACCGACTGTCGACAGCCTGTTTCATAGCTAAACACAATAATATTTTTCATGCTTAAACGCAATATATATATATATATATATATATATATATATATATATATATATATAGATAGATAGGTAGATAGATACACCTCGATTCCCTCGAGATTGATTTGATTATTGGCAAATCAAAAATTCGTGTTTTTTTCGAAACGAGTATAGTTATCTATCTATCTATCTATCTATCTATATATATATATATATATATATATATATATATATATATATATATATATATATAGTTATATTGATGTGAGTTTGTGACCCTGGGTTTCACGCCTTTGCGATCGTTAGAGTTTGTCTGGCTATCGCAAGAGCGTGGAACCGAAGGTCACAAACTCACATCGATACAGCTAAGTATGTTAGCTCTATAACCGATATTGAGCGCTTTGCAATAACTACCGCGCATATATAATATGTAAATACTATATATCGAAGTTACATACGTATATAAGTGTATTTATGAAAGTGAACATTGAAATCAACACTCAGAGGAGACAGGCTGTTTCAGGCTAGGCGCAGTCATACGCCTGACGATTGCGCCTATCATGAAACAGCCTTTTGCCTCTGAGTGTTGATTTCAATGTTAACTCTTATATTTATATTTACATACGATCTATCTCTGATATCGAACACTTTATCCCATACATATAGCACGCCTATAAACTATATTTCTTCAAAAGTATATTTATGTATACATACATATTACACCCAGACACACACAATATATATATATATATATATATATATATATATATATATATATATATATATATATATATATATATATATATATATATTATGTATGTGTGTGTGTGTGTGTGTATAAATTCACATATAACTAAAAATATATCCACAAAAGGATAAAACGAATAAAGGCAGAGGGGCAAATTTATCATAGTCAAAGCGTTTCATCCTCTTTTGCATTTATAAATGCCATCCGAAGACAAAATACATTGGCAAAGACTGGTGTTACTTTTGTGTTTATCCACACACACACGTGCACAATATATATATATATATATATATATATATATATATATATATATATATATAGCTAAACCAAGAGAGCCAGACAAACCTACCAAGGTTTCACCTAAGCGGATCTCTGACGATGAGCTTAGGAGAAACCTTTGTAGGTTTGTCTGGCTCTCTAGATTTAACTAGGTCCGCTCAATTCATTGAATTGAGCACTTTATTTAGTTATTTTGTGTACACGCATCGGTTTTTTTTTCTTAGGGTTTTGGACTTGCATGCTAGACTTTATTTTCGGCTAACGTTCTTTGTTCTTTCTTTTTTATACCTTTTTGTTCCCTTTGGTGTTGGCTTGTTTATTTGCAAATCAAGACACCGAAGTTTTTCGAGCGGGTATAGATTCTTATACTTATAAGATTATTTCTATTAATATATATATATATATATATATATATATATATATATATATATATATATAGCGGCGACAGTCTGTTTTATGCTTCAGTGCAATCTTCAGACAATTACGTTCAAAAATAAGACATATGCCACATTTACTTTTTCATAGATTTTTTGTTTATTTGCCGCTTCCCTTCAGGACGTAGGCGACCATGGCTCTCTATTTCCTCAATATGTTTGAACTTTTTGTTATTTCTTCCAGACTCTGTTCTACCATCGACTTACTTAAGCTTCCCCTTATCCCTCATTAACTCTATCCACCCTGTGAGTATCAATTTTTTAAGCCCTCCTTTCACATTACGTGTCCCAGAAATTTCAGCTGCCTCTTCCTGGTGTTAATATGAGTTTCCATTTTGTTTTCATCTGCTCCAAAATCTCATCGTTGCTTATATGTTCTATCCATCATATCCTAAGCATCCGTCTGTAGAACTATACCTCTGCTGCCTCGTGTCTCTTCTTCATCTTCGAGGAGATTGTTCAACATTCGCTGCTGTAAGAGAGAACAGATATCACTTAGCAACTCAGCACTCTTTTCTTTGTTACCAACGAAACTATCGTGTCTTGGAATACTCTACCACGCTTTTGGAATGCCTCTTTTGCCATTCCGATACATCTTCGGATCTCCATGTCGCAATTATCGTCCTTTGTCAAAACACTTCCCAGATATTTAAATTTCTGCGCCTGCTTGATTTTAGAGTCCTCGACCTGTAAATCGTATTTGGGGCTGATCTTTTTGCTGATGGCCATAGATTCTTTCTTCTCTGTAGTTTAAGCTTAACCCATTTTATAAGAGGTTTTGTAGGTTTTTTTCGTGTCTGCTATCAGCACAGTGTCATCTGCGTATATTATTTTGTTAAGATTGTGGTCGTCAATTATGAATCTTGGTATGACTTCCAGTTCCCTCAGAATTGCTTCGCTGTATAGGTTGAATAGGTTTGGTGAGAAGACAGATCCTTGCCTTACGCCCCTTTCTATTTTTCTACGTCTGTTGAACTCATATTTTTATCTTTATGCAAGGAGCATGTTTCCAAAAGAGGTTTTTTTAACGATTCTAATGTCTTTCCCGAATATGTCAAAGTTGCTGAGCAGCTCTAACAGATCTTTGTGGTGTACTTTGTCTAACGCTTTTGCGCAATCTATATAAAACACATATTCACGTCCTTCTGCATTAGTATTGCTCTTTTTGATAACATTCTGAGCATGAATATCACGTTCCTTGTTCTGGTGTCTTTAACGAACCCGCATTGTTCTTGTACTGATTCTGCTGTTCGCTCTATTCATCAGAATACAGATGATTATATTTTTTATGTGGATCTGGTTAGGCTGATTATTCAGTGGAATTCACATTCGTTTGCGCCTTGTTTCTTTGGTAGTGTTATGAAAATAGATCTACGTAGATCTTCCCGCTTTTGTAGATTCCATTTATTATTTCAGTAATTTTTTTTATGCCAAAATCATCTAAGGGTATCAGCATCTCTGTTAGTATTCCGTTTGGCCCTGCCGCTTTTTTCCTGTCCAGTTTGTCTATTGCCTTCTACTTCTGTTTTTAGAATCTCATGTATTGTCTGATAGGAGGTCTATGATATAAAATGTACTATAACAAAATGTCATGACCTCAGACTATTCTGTCCAGAAGGCTGCTTTGCTTTGGAAGTTAAAAAAAAAAAAAACAGGAAGTTGATGTTATATTATTTAATCAAAGTTCCATATATTTACTGCAGGAATTACAGGATAACAACTAACGCAATCAACAAATATGAAAATTCTTTACTACAAACGAAATGCAGTTAGAAATGGCAAATTATTTAATGAGGCATTTGTTTCTGCTTATTGTTTGATAACTTCTCTAACTTCAGGTGATGTATTTGTTGGTCAGGAGCAAAACATCACCCAACTTTATTCTTAAACGACTTTTAGCATATTTCATTTTCGAACAAAGTTGTTCTTAAGCGTATGTACTTCCAAACAAAGGTACCACCATTTTCGCATTATTCCATAGGCTTTTACATTTTCCGCTGGGAAAATCATATTTCTTGTTCTTTGCTAAGTCTTGACTAAGAATGACCCCTAGTGACAATTTGGGAATTAAGGAGGAGCTAACTCCGACAAGAGTAGTCGCAGAAATCACTCTTTGCTAAGTCTTGACTAAGAACCACGTGTTTTCTCAATTCTTGATCGTGTCTAAGTATCTATACTAGCAGCTAGGTTTCATCAGTTTACAGTTGAAATTGCTAGTTGTGACTATAATTACTACGCCGATAGTTTCTCCTTTCGCACCTCTTGCTTGTGGAACTTTCTTCCGGTTTCTTGCTTTCCAATTTAACTTTCTTTTGAAAAGCAGCATCTAAAATCCTGGTATTTACTTAGATCAGGATCAGCAACCTTTTGGAGAGAGCGGGCCAGACTGCTATGTCTCAGAGGAGAGCCATGATATCAAATGTACTATAATAATATGTCTCGACCTCAGACAGCTCCGTCACAAAGGCTGTCTTGGTCTGGATGTTTAAAGAAAAAAAAACAACGAATTAATGTTATATTATTTAATCAAAGTTCCATATATTTACTGCAGGAATAACAAGATAACAATTAACAAAAAATGCAAATTCCTTACTACAAACAAAATGCAGTTAGAAATGGAAAATTATTTAATGAGACATTTGTTTCTGCTTATTGTTTGATAACTTCCCTAATCTCAAGTGAAACATTTGTCGATGACAGGGGCAAAACTTCATCCAGGCGGTCATCCCCAAACCTTGTTTTTAAACGACTTTTAGTATATTTCATTTTAGAAAAAAATGTTTATCACAAGCATATGATACTGCCATTTTCGTATTATTCTATAAGCTTTTATGTTTTCCGCTTAGCATAATATTTATTGTAGAAGTCTCCGTGGAATAGTAATGACATTTTGATTTCAAATATTCGTCCCATTGTAAGTCAATTAACGCCAAAGTAATATTTTTTTGTCACCTTCTCTACAAATTAGTGAGATACTTAGTGGTCACGCATTAAGCTGGTGGGCCGCACAAAAATCCTTTGCGAGCATATGTGACCCGCGGGCCGGTGGTTCTTGACACCTGCCTTAAAACTTTGCTCTCCTTTAATAAATAAGCACCTTAGGGGAAGGGAATTTTTAACAGTAGCTGCTGATGCTTATAATGCGTTGCACTTCATATGAATTTAGCCATCTGGCTGCTGATTTGGCGTTTATATGCATCACGTATATAATGCGTTAAATGATTCCCTTACTCTTCCGTGCGCCGATAGCTTAGGTGTAAAGTCTCTGACTGATGCAAACTCGGTCGAGTTTCGATCCCGGCTTGAAACAATCGGATGTCCTCCACACTGATGAGCTGTATATAGATGTATATAGTTAATATATATATATATATATATATATATATATATATATATATATATATATATATATATATATATATATATATATATATATATATATATATATATATATATATATATATATATATATATATATATATATATATATATATATTACATGAATCATTCATACAAAAAACAGATATAGAAGTTAATGATATAAATGGCGAAAATACATCTTTGCAAACAAATTTAATAGAGTACATCAGCCCCGAACCTGTAGATGAATGTTATGATCCCGGTTTATAAATTCCAGTTGCATAAGGTCTTTTGCTTGTTTTTTGTATTAATGATTCATATAACGTAAATTGAACTGCACCACATACTTGATATATATATATATATATATATATATATATATATATATATATATATATATATATATATATATATATATTATACAATTTTCTTTCTCCTCACTAATGTCTTTTCATTCTATTTCAATCTGAGTAACCACTTTCATCTTAGCTATATTTTCGTCTTGCCTGGAAATTATTTTAAAAAGTATGTAGCGTACTGAAAAGTACCATTAAAACGTGTTATGAATATAAAATGTTCTTTGTAGCAATGGTTCCTGGGGATATAAAATGTTCAGCTTTTGTTCTTAAAAAACGAGAAATAATCATAAAACGAATGAAGAAAGGTGGCCATTCAACCTTGAAATGTTCACAAATATCATTTGAATCAATTTACAAGACGAATTGTGTATTTATACCTCTTACCGTTTGAACGAAGGAAAAACTATCAAAGCTAGCTTGGGTGCAATCGCAAACATGTTTATTAGACAAACATAACAAAAGCTACCTTTACAATGACGGTGGAGTAATGGATAGCAACTCGGATTAAGGTATCGGAGACACGATTCCTCAATCGATTTCCATTTGAATTCATTACATTCACTTACGTGCTAATACCCTTGGTAATGGTATGAATCCTCTTCTTCTCCCTACAGCTATGAATAAATAGCAGGAAAGACCAGGTTCTATAGCTTTGGATGGTACCTGGTCTACCGCAGAAAGAAATGGCAACCTACTGCGAGAAAAAAATCTTCCTCTTCATTCATGTATTGAAAAATATTTTATCGCTTAAGCGTGAATCACCCATGACACATAACTGACTGCAATTCACTTACGTACTAATACCCTTGGGAAAGGTATGACTCTTCTTACTCACCCACCAGATATGGGTAAATAGCAGTACAGACCATGTTCTATAGATTTGGATGGTAACTGGCTTGCCGCAGAAAGGTAAAGGCAACCTACTGCGGGAAAAAAATTCTGCCTCTTCAGTCATGTATCGAAAAATACACAATCAGCTAAGAGTGAATCACGCATGAAACATAACTGATTGAAATTCACTTATGGCTAATATCCTTGGGAAAGGTATGAATCTTCTTCTTCTCCCACTAGCTATGGGTAAATAGCAAGAAAGATCGGGTTCTATAGCCTTGGACGGCATTGGTCTACCACAGAAAGAAATGGAAACATACTGCGGGAATAAATCTACCTCGTCAGTCATGTATCGAAAGATACTTGATTGCCTAAGCGTGTATCCCACATAGCACTGACTAAAGATCATAAATTAGGTTCATTCTTCAGCACAAAACTAGATTGGTTTTCCTGCCAAAGGTTTTTGGGAAATTCTCCAATTTTAAGATTGATTCTATAATTTTATGACCTGTTACCATGCACTCAATGGTTCGGATTTGTAATAAATTTAGATATCATTTGTTTTTGTTGCGTTATCTCATAACGAAAGACACGTCCTAAGACATTTCTCAGGGTTTGTATTATCACTTACCATAGGAGTTCTTCGGACTCTCGATTTAACTTTATTTTACAATTTTTTTTATTTCTAAGTTTATTATTTATTTTTTCAATCGATCAAAGCATAAATTTCCAACCGGTAGCTTCTGATACATGCTTTTCCCAAGGTTATTTGCGCATATCAGAATGTAACAAACTGAACGGGAATTTGAACTCGACTTTCTTAGCAACAATTTTCGTGCCGTATTCAATAACTTCACTCGCATATCAAAACTTACGGCACCTGGTATTATCAAGCAGTCACCCATCTAAATACTCGCCAGATTCGACGTTTATTAAGTTCGTGGATCATGCGAGAACCGGTGATTCAATGTGATGTGGCTTTAATCAGGCTATTATATGTATATATATATATATATATATATATATATATATATATATATATATATATATATATATATATATATATATATATGAAAGAACGTATTTACTTTAGAAATCTATAGAAAATGAAGAAGGAATCGACTGTAAGTGGATAGGAATATATACAAGATTCAACGGACAAATGTTTCGTCTAAATTAAGCACAAATGAAAATAACACTGACATCTCATTTTAACAGACATATTTACCCAAATTATTCAATGTAATCATCATTGGCTTCAACTCCAGACGACTTCGGAATTTCCTGCAGATCTTTGATTAAACTGCAGAAGGCTGCTATTATCCTTACCTTCAGTTCATCTTTGGTATCACAAAAAGTTTTTGGGTCTCTTGCTCAACTATGCCCTACACATAATAATCAAGGAGTTTGCAGTATGGAGAGCTAGAATGCCATATGTAAGGGGTGATGCGGTTGCAGAAATTGTTTGACACACATGACGGTGTTCTGCTTGTGTGGTGTATTGCAGATTCCTGTTGCGAAACATAGGGTCATCCAACGGCCACACTCTTGTCCCAGGTCAGCACTACATTTTCAAGGTATTTGATGTAGCGCTCCGTGTTCAGGCTGAGGCCCTTACCAACAAATTCGGTAGTTCGTTTCTTATCAGAATGACCATTCCTCTGCATTGCCCTCAAATTGACAGGCAAACACTTGGAGCTTCCGACGCGAATGCCAAGCAGTGCAGCATGTCTTTTCCAAATTTCTGGAAGAGAGAACTGCGTCACGGTGTTTTTTTTTTTGTAACAGACAATGTCCAACAGACCTACTATACTGTGCAGTCGACAAAATCAAAAAACAAATAGCGCGCATGCGCGAAATTAACATTAAAAATGGCGATAATTTACCCAAAGAAAATAAATGCATACACACAACAATCTATTTCTTGTTAACAGTTAATATATTTCACCTTTAAAATGGCTAAATGTATAGCCGAAAGCGCTCGGAAAGAAAGAACAATTGCACAGTTTTTATGTAATTTATCCTCCGAAAAGAATATATATATATATATATATATATATATATATATATATATATATATATATATATATATATATATAAGAACATATGATGAATTGTATAAAAAACTAAATCAAAGAACTTTGTGTGCCATATTCAGGGAAAAGTGCACACACACACACACACACACACACACACACACACACACACACACATATATATATATATATATATATATATATATATAACACTGTATATATATATATATAACACTATATATATATATATATTTATATTTGAATATATTTGAAACGGTACAGAAGCGTATTAAGGCATTAAAAACAAGAAATTTTATATTATGGACCATGATAGATTTAAGATAAAACAAACACCAGTCGACCGGTTTCGTCCCCACTCATCAGAACTGTTAACGGGGAAATTATGAGGAAAAGAAGTCTGTAATGCATGACATGAATGATTGGACAGGAAGAAATAAATTATTATAAAAGTTATACCAACCAAGATGCCAGAAACGCAGCACAGCAAGACCAAGCAAACAATCTCTTTGTTTACAAAGAGTAGGTTGCCTGAACCTGATGTAAAGCGTCTCTAACACATTAAGATGGAATAGTGGGTAAATGTTCGGTCTATCTTCGTTTGCCGTGGTTGGGTAGCATTGGTGAATCCTTCGCCAAGCGTATTTCATGGAGTTCACATCAGTGTTATTTTGCAGCCAATGTTCGTGTTGTTTTTCAAACTAAGTCCGTACTTTAATCTATGTGTAAAGATGTTCTACCCCCCCACCATATTAACTCTGTTATTTATCATTTCAAATGTAGTTGTGGATGCGACTACATAGGTAGAACGACACAGCGGTTGGACGTTAGAATTAAACAACACGTACCTGCTATAATACTGAATAAAAAAATTTCTTTGGGTGATACCATTCGTAACACGTATGGGTCTTCGATTGCGGATCACTTTATAAAGAATCCTACTTGTGCGTTGAATTTCAGTGTGAACTGGTTTTCTGTTTTGGCCAGTTCGCACTCGCTATTCCATCTTAAGGTGTTAGAGACGCTTTACATCAGGTTCAGGCAACCTACTCTTTGTAAACAAAGAGATTGTTTGCTTGGACTTGCTGTGCTGCGTTTCTGGCATCTTGGTTGGTATAACTTTTATAATAATTTATTTCTTCCTGTCCAATCATTCATGTCATGCATTACAGACTTCTTTTTCTTTTCCTCATAATTTCCCCGTTAACAGTTCTGATGAGAGGGGACGAAACCGGTCGACTGGTGTTTGTTTTATTTTAAATCTATCATGGTCCATAATATAAAATTTCTTGTTTTTAATGCCTTAATATATTTATATATATATATAGCACTATATATATATATATATATAACACATATATATATATATATATATATATATATACATATATATAACACTATATATATATATATATACATATATATATAACACTATATATATATATATATATACATATATATATAACACTATATATATATATATATATATATATATACATATATATATATATAACACATATATATATATATATATATATATATATATATATATATATATATATATATACATATATATATATATAACACTATATATATATATATATATATATATAACACTATTGAAAATCAGGCAAAAAATATTTTCAATGGTCAGGAATTTTTAACTTATAGTCTTAGAATATGGCTATTAAATGCACAATAATTATTTACTATTGATATGGATTAAGATCAGGAAGGGATTGTCAGTGGTCAGTAGACAAAAAGGTGTTCATAAGAAATATAGTTATCATATGTAAAATCGATAAATATTTATTATAGGAAAGCGCAATTCCTTAATGTACGACGGAAATATATTGTAAATTATTTAACAATCTACATTTCGTTTACATTATTCTTATATAGCCGAACATTGTAAATGTATTTTAATAATAATAAAAAAACAAAACAACAACCTATACTGTTAATAGAAAAATATTTATTATACGAAAGGTTTGAAACTTGGTTGGAAATGTATAGTCGGTCTTCTGGAAGCAATGAGGAGAGTATTTGTTCATCTATGCCTATAGTTTTGTGCGGAATACATTTTGACGGTATGGACGAATCTATTAAAGATTGACGTATTTGTGTTTAGGCTAGCCTACAAGATTGATTTGTAGCTTGGTTTGTGTCCCTTCTATCATATCAACCTCTGTGTTAGACATATTAACGGGTTGGGGAGTATATTTTAATCAGTGAGGCTGCAATATTGCTCAAAGCAGGAACCTTGCGTTTAATTTTCGACTCAGAATTGCGCAGAGACGTCAATTCTTGGTTGATTCAATCAATTTCAAACCATTTCTGATTTTATTGACTCCGATGTCTGAAGAGAAATCATCCGGATTTTCCACTGAGGCATTTAATAAATGAATCAGCTCATATAAAGTATATGTAGTCATGGTGATTAAAGAACGGGTTGTTGAACAATTACGTGTATCTTTATGTAACAAATTTCGACTAAAGAAAGAAAAAAAAAACGTATTGAAATTATTGAATGATTTGAAATTCAATTTGGCAGACAGATTTCATCATTACGGTTTTGCATCCGTAAAGGTTTTTTAGGATTTAAATGCATACTTCCTAAAACGTAATATATCACATAAACATGTCTTTGACGATCGCTTCTGTTTCGTCTTTTGTAAGGGCATCAATTGGGAACTCAAAGAATATACTGAAGTCAAGAGAGTCAGGCTGAAGGAGTTTAAATTGTTTGTATAAATGGTAATGGTAAGCTGAAACTTACAATTAGTCACAAATCAAAATAACTGATAATAGTCGTATAACGCCTCATATTAATAGACCAACATGCTCTAACTTGTAGAGGACCGTGTGTGTATTTACACTTTGTTGTATTAGAAACACGTGTGTAACTCCTGGTAACAATTTTACAATGGACATAGACAGTTAACATTGTGTTCGTGTGTGAACATTTGTGTTTGTTCTTTGGTGAATGTTCGTATTTTGGTGAATGTTAGTTTGTACGTGCATGTTTGTAATGTTCATAGCGTCTTCCCAGAAAGGGAAAACGCTGTCTTTTGTTAGAGCTCACATTGTAGCGGTCTTCGCTAAAACGAAGAAAGAAGAGAAAGAGGTAAGAAATTTCCCAGTATTTATAGTATTGGAAGAATGACCCCTAGTGAGGACTTTGGGAATTAAGGAGGAGCTAACTCCGACAAACTAATGACGTCTTTTCTCAGATTTCAACGGAAATTGATAGGAAGGCAAAAGTCACAAAGAAAATTAGCGAGTAATTTAAAATAGTAAAAGTAAATAGCTTGCAAATATAACCTGTATATTTTAACCGTTTTTATAATCGATGTTATTTAGGATTGGTTTCTTGTTTGTTTGTTTTTTTATTATTATATAAGGAGGAATTCGATCACATTTTGCAGTTGGAGTTACCCACAATATTAGTGTCCTCGATTAGTATTTTGTTTGGTACAAATCAATTTTGGTTTAAATATGT
Organism: Acanthosepion lycidas; assembly: GCA_963932145.1. Taxonomy (NCBI): domain Eukaryota; kingdom Metazoa; phylum Mollusca; class Cephalopoda; order Sepiida; family Sepiidae; genus Acanthosepion; species Acanthosepion lycidas. The sequence continues at coordinate 44,388,177 of OZ010592.1, read as the reverse complement.
CCATATGGAGCACTGGTCAAATAGCTTTAGACGACTAACTCGACAGTTCGCTTATATATGCGTGTTCTATTAAAAGATCGTTTTTATTAATATCTATCTATCTATCTATCTATCTATCTATCTATCTATCTAACTATCTATCTATCTATCTATCTATCTCAGTCTGTTCGTATCTATCTATCTAGCTATCTCAGTCTGTTCGTATCTATCTCAGTCTGTTCGTATCTATCTCAGTCTGTTCATATCTATCTCTCTATCTATCTATATCAGTCTGTTCGTATCTATCTCTCTATCTATCTATTGCGGTCTGTTCGTATCTATCTATCTATCTATCTATATATATATCTCAGTCTATTCGTATCTATCTATCTATCTATATCAGTCTGTTCGTATCTATCTATGTATCTCAGTCTGTTTGTATCTATCTATCTCAGTCTGTTCGTATCTATCTATCTATCTATCTATCTATCTATCTATCTATCTATCTATCTATCTATTCCAAGAAATAGTACCTAATATAAACCTTTTCAAAACAGAAACGATATGGAATTTGAATTAAATCAATTATGGCACATAGCTTATATCTATATAACACTAAAAGTCTCTGATTGCGTGTGATTGCGTGATTGCGTGCTTGTGTCTTGTGTCCGCCTGGCGCATAATGATTTACGAGTTGTTTATACAGTAAGTATTTTTTATTTTAACAGAATTTTTTGAATAAAATATTTTAAAATCAAAGACAAGCACAAAGAGATGCCGCTTTGCCGTTTCGTCCAGTTGTTTGTAGAGTAATTATTTATATTTCTGCTTTCTAACAAACAATATTTTAAAGATTTAAAAAATATTTTTAAGTTATCTGATTTAAAAAATATTTTAAAAGAATAAGATTTAAAAATAAGAATTTTCATACAGTAAGTATTTCTATTTTAACTTTCTTCAAACAATTAAAATATTTCTTTAAATATATCTATTTTTAAAACAAACAATATTTTAAATATGTAAAAATTATTTGTTATCATATTTAAAAGATATTTTCAAGTTAATATTTTTTGAATTATTAAAAATATTTTTAAGTTAATCTCATTTCAGAAAATATTTTAAGTGAATAAGATTTAAAAATACGAACTTTTATACAGTAAGTATTTCTATTTTATCTTTCTTCAAACAATTAAAATATTTCTTTAAATATATCTTATTTTTAAAACAAACAATATTTTAAATATGTAAA
>OZ010592.1:44349449-44379449 GCA_963932145.1 Acanthosepion lycidas | reverse complement strand
TATTTCTCTTAAACCCTGTCTCGCCATCGATTTATCCAAGCACACTAAGTATGTTTGCTCCGACCCTCAATCTCACCCTGCCCACATTTGTATTTGTTTTATTAGGTTGGTGCAAAAATAATGACGTAATAATGTCGTTTTTTAACGTATTTTTAACGTCAAAAAACGACATTGTTACGTCATTATTTTTGCACCAACCCAATAGATCAAAGGGCGGACGAAGGCCAAGTGGTATACGCAACGTCGGTGATCCGGCAGCTATGCGAGATGACGTCACAAGGAACAAAGAGATTGTTGTGTAATACAACTTTGTATCAAAGGTTCATTCAATGAACCTTCTACTCACTAAATTAAGCACATGCAGATTTTCAGCACCACCCGCCTTAATACCCCGTGACGCTATGTTTAGCCAAGTTTGATTTCTATCACTCTGTGATTTCTTCGAGCCGACCATTCAGTTGGTAGTCTGGAACATGAGCGAAGCCTAAGTTCTTTCTGCAGAAGCGGCGCGGGGTTTGCCAAATCGGGTCTTGAACCAACTGGCAACGCGTTTCTCTTGCAAACAACACCTCGAGCTCCCTGGTTTCTTCTTACTGTCTATCGCCTCACTCGCCTGTATGCATGGACCCTCGCACAAACCCGGTGTGGGTCATGAGGTTGTCGGTAAATTGATTATCTAACCAAATTTTGTAGATCCCTCCCCCGAAGAGTGGTGGTGTCAGTCTATTGATCCGCACAACTCTTTCCATCTCTCACCATCACAGCCCGAATGGTGCAGACAATTCCTCCGCCTTTCTTGAAATTCTTCCGAGGCCTTTAGTTCTCTCTTCGTCTCGCGTCCTGGGTAAGACGGTAAACTACATCCAACAGCAAAGCCTCTGTTCAAGAGGTTTTGGGGAGCACGGAACCATCTCTTAATTACTGGTGTTCCCAGGTCCACCCTGACCCAGGGTGGTAGCACCTGTTAGGATCCCAGCTATGGGAAAATAGTTAACACCCAAACTTGGGTAAAAAACATAAAAGTGTAAAAATAGATTTTAATACCAGAAATACTTTATAAAAAAAATGCTGCCAGCAATATATTTTTGAAAAAAGATATTACCAGCAATATATTTTTGAAAAAAAAAAAAAATACCAGCAATAAAAATTTTATCGCCATTAAATAACCCATTGAGGTTGATATGCCGTAAAACAAACTAAACCAAACCAAACCAAACCTAACCAAAACCTTTCTTTGTCTCCTGATCCAAGCTGTTCCCAGAGGCTAGGTGTGCTCTAGCCGAAACTCATGAATTCAATTATCATCCCAAATCAGTGGGGAATTCTTCTCACGTAAATTCTGAAGTCGTTTGCATCTGTGATTTGTCTCCTCTCGTTTCCTCTCACCGGCTCTTTGGTCAATAAGTTTAATACACATTATAGCGTCTTAGGCAGACGAAAATGAAATATAAATACAATTCACTTCTTGTTTTCCTTTTGAAACTTGTCGGTTTTAAAATCCAAGTCTTATCAACTAACCGAATTTTGGCTAGAGACTTGCTGTTAGCCTTCGTTTGTGGCCTTCACATTACCCACTTCGAGTGGACCACTGACGCTTCCTCTTGTTCTTTATTCAGCACTTGAGGTCATTAAAATATAATCTATTCTTCCGCACAGGGTCGATTGGACACTTAAGAAAATACCATCACTTAATATTAAGTTGATCAAAAAAAGATGGCTTCTACGCTAGCCGTCGTCGGCATCTCAAACCAGGGGCAGAGAAAGAAAAGAAAAGCATATCCTTTCCTTGCTTTTTTTTTTGTCTTGTTATTTGTATACTTTCAGTCTATTGAAAAAAATAGTTTTTTTTTTTGTTTTCCAGTTTGTTTTTTTAAAGGCTTTTTTCTCAATTTTACAGCGCTTTCTTAATTGTGTCATATGTTATGTGTTTGTTTCTTCTGTCACTCTTGCATTCAATCTGTCCTGTGAGCATCAGATTTTTCAAATTCCTCTTTCCACATTATGTGTCGTAAAAATTTTAACAATCTCTTCTTGATTAGTATAAGTGTTTGCACTTTCTTTGTCATTGCTTATATTTTCAGTCCCTGGTATCCTCTTGCATTTTTCTGTGTGACCACAATTTTGTTTATTTACGTCACTTCTGTATCTGCGTGGAGATTGTCCAGCAATACGGGAAAACAAATATCACATAATAGCTCATTACTCTATTCTTTGATAAAATGTTTGGGTTAAATAATAGAATTGAATCAGTAAATCCTTATTATCTCCCCTTAAAATTCTCACAATTTTAAATATTTTTTGGCATTAAATAATGTCGTAAAAAGCAAGTCACTCATTCTAAAATAGATTGGACAATCTCGCAATGGCTAAACTATAACAAATAATATCTCAAATAATCAACACGATCAGATAACACCTCACTTATTCAACTTTAGATGTTTATATTAGATAATGCCACATGTAATCAGCTATATCGGAAACAACAGAATATAACCATCTGCCAGATATGCATTGTTGTCGCCATTTTGGACTTAATCAAACTATGTTGATGTTTGCATTGATACGACTACGCATGCTACGAACGAGAGACGCTGGGAATTTCAAATTTAAATAAACTTTTTCTTCCATATGAATTTTGGGTATATAGTGTAGCTGATTTCATTGACATGATTTTTTTCTTTTTTTTATGTTTTCATCACTTTTGTTATTAAATAAAATAATTGCCACGAGGAATACATCGGAGAACACTCCAGGAAATTAAATAAATGTTTATATGAACTTCAAAAGGAAACTTTTACAAAAGAACATATCAAACGCATTCATTGCTTACGGTGAAAAAACTGACACTAATTTTGAATGTAAAAAATATTACTTCAATTAAAAGAGAAATCAGTTTACTAAGATGAAAATATTTTCTTCTATCGTCCACAGTAAATGTGCATCCGGTTCTTACATATTTCACTTTTTTGGGGCAGATCTTCTGTTATCACAATGTGGGATATTTAATAACAAAAACCGAGCTGCACATTTGAACCTACGTCGCAGTTTGCAGGTAAAATCTTCTCAAAGGAGGACGCTGGTCGAATCGTGTCAGAGGGGACTTTTTCTTTAACACGTCTTCACAATAAATACTCCTTAAAATAAAACGGTGCGTTTACTCAAATACGGGCATCCATTACAGTAAAAAAAATAAAATATGTCGGATTAAAAAATAAAATTCTAATAATTCTTTGGAAAATTCTTCTTTTATATTTCGGACACGAATCTGCCAATATATGCCATAAAGAAAGTCTGAACCTGCAAATGTGTTTTAAAGACGAATAGAACATTGCTCGATTGCGAAGGTCTTCGTGACCGAGCTGTTTAGCAGGCCGGATCAGCATTCGAACTTCCACCTCCCTTTCATGGAAGTGAAGACGCAAGTTGGAATGCTGCAGGATGGAATTTTGTTAATTATTTTTTTTGAGCGTGAAAGACGGTAGATGACAAAAATATTAATTAAAATACAGGTATCCACTAAAAAATAACGTTTAAACTATTAAAAATATGTCGGATTAAAAAAAATATTTGTCCCTTAGAATATATATATATATATATATATATATATATATATATATATGTGTGTGTAATAATCCGTTGGTGTATAATCCAAGGGAATCCTGTTAATGAAATATAATATATTAAATATTAAATATAAAAATTGATGACGCAGAGCAAGATATTTTATGTAATATGAATTAAGATTACATTAGGTTAATGATCATTTTCACATTTTAAATTGAAATGAAATTTACAAAGATTTTTTAAACCAGTCAACTGATAAATTATTGAAATAAAACTAAAAGGTTCTATTTCAACAATTTAATATCCACTGATTGCTTTGAAAAACCTTGTAAATTTTATTTCAATTTACAAATTGAAAATCATCATTAAGCTAATGCAAACTTACTTATAGTTTATATATATATATATATATATATATATATATATATATAATTAAACTATTATTGTATAATATATACATCCATATATGTATATATATGTATATATATATATATATATATATGTATATATATATATATATATATATATATATGTATACACACACACAATCAGAGCGAATAATTTTAAATATTATATATATATATATATAATATTTAAAATTATTCGCTCTGATTTAACATTGAGCTCACTAAATGGACGGAGTATCCACATTAATTCATATAATAATGGTGCCAGAAACCACCTGGATAAATTTATACAGAACAACAACATCTTTAACCAAGGACGCAAGGCTATAAAATCTTTCAAAACAAATAATGACATAATCGTCAAACAAGTTGACATGGGTTGATTAGCCATCATTATGGGCAGAAAAATCTTTTATAGCAGAAGCAGAAAATCAAGTGACACACCGAAATTATTTATGAAAAACTCAAGAGCCACCAAAAATTTCACATCTAACTCTACTTTCTAATTAGCCATTTAAACCACAGTATACAGGTAGAAGTTTAATGTTTAGTTCCAGAAAAACCAAATCCAGACTCATTATAAATTATCCCCAAATTGCATAAAATTCCCAAATTAAAAACAGACAAATCCAGCAACCTCTCAGTAGAGAACATTACCAGAAATCCACACTGGTTGTATATTCTGATACAATCTCTTAAGATCCAGTCGACCGATATTTTCGGGAACCAGAACTTTGACACGGTCTATTTCAGGTTGCGTTGACCATATCATCGAAACTCTACTACCCACTATTCCTAGCCATATCAAAATTACAAACTATTTCTTACAAATTTTATAAAATAACAGATTGCCAAGCAATTCACTCTTTGTGACAATGGCTGTTACATCCTCCGAAATACCACACGAGCAAAAAATACAAAATTGTCAGATTATTTCACGAGCAAGTGGCTTTCATGAACATAAAGGCCAAGATAATCCGACACACAGTTAAACTCAAGCTAGATCCAACGCGATGAAAAACTAAAATGGATGTCAGCTGTGCGAACCTTGATGCCCTTGAACGAAACATGTTAAGTAGCTACCACTTAGAACTTTGCCACATAGAAAATATTCTTTTTTATCGGGACACATTGGGTGAAAAATCTCCAAGACTTTAAACCAAACATCAACGAATTTCACAGCACCATGAAATTCACAATAGAATATTCAGCTACTTCCATTCTGTTTCTGGATGTGCCAGTATGTTTAAACAACAACCATCTCTCCCCTTCACTACACACTAAATGTACAGATGATCATTCCTGCCTAAATCTTAATAGCTGCCCCTCACCAACCTAAAAATATCAATAATCTATAGCCGGTACTTACGCTCAAATTGCTTCTTTTCTCACAATAAGGATTACAAAAAACATATAGGAAACCTATTCAATTACTTTCTCAATAGAAAATATCCATTTAAAATTATCAAACATTGAATCACTAAGGCTTCTAAACACAATAGAAATGCTCTCCTAATCTAGGAAACAAAAAAGAATATAATTCTAGAATTCCCATAGCTATGATTTCAATTAAAATATTCATAAAATATCTCATATCTTACAAGAAGATTTTCAGTACAAAATACATAGCCACAAAATTAATTAGATAATCAGCGAGAGCCTATATCCCGCCAGACGACAGTCTCCTAGTCTACATACACTCCTAACATAATCTAGAATGCATAAATCCCCAAGACACCCGGGGAAGATCACGTGCAGTAAAGCCCGATGCAATGTTTGCAATCATATCGCCGTTACTGTCTATATCTCAGAGATGAGGTATCATGATTAATTACATTATTTACATGATTCGTACTGTTATCCTCATTTTCATTGCCATCTTCACAACGTTTCGGTGCTTGTACGCTCCGGACTTCTTCAGGTGATTGAAACGAACCCATTTATTACGTCCACCAGAGTAGATTGCCCTAGTTCCACGTGCCATGCCTCTCCCGGATGTTTCAGTTAATACCCTTTAACTCAAATCTTCAAGTATTGAACTCCAAAGTCTTTGGATCTAGTCATTGGATCTAAGCAAAGTCTTTATCCATTGGATATCCAGTGGACAAAGACGTTGGTTAGATCCAGTGACTAGACCCAAAGAGTTATGAGTTCAATACCAGGCCACAGCAGTGGTGAACTAAAACTTGGTGAATTGAGTCAGAGGGAAATAACTGACACACCAAGAAGAGGCATGATACGTGGAAATAGAACTATCTACCGTTGACAGTTGTGACAGTTCAAATATAATGTATCTTTTTGCAACAAATGTAAAAAAATGAAATTATATCGGCGAAAAAGGGACGGAATTCTGTCTTCGGTTTAATAATCAAAAAAAAGACATAGCAAACAACATTATTTTTACTGTATCTACACATTTCAACCAACTGGATAATAATGTTGATAATGTTAGTTACGTCCTTTTGATTTCTTTATTTCATAACGCAGTCACAAGCCCTACTAGTATAAAATAAATATTAACCTTATATATATATATATATATATATATATATATATATATATATATATATATATATATATATGTATATAAATATATATAATACGACATGGCAAAATACATAACAGGTGTTATCTTCCCTGTACAAATATGGAATCAGCTATTGCTTAACACCTCGTAGAGAATATAGCCTGTGCCAATTCGTATACGAAAGAATGGTTCAACATTATTCACAGCTAGTTACAACAATCATTTGAAGATTTTGGAATCAATCTGTATAGGATTACAGAAACCTTTTCTTTGATGGCGGAAGGATTTTGTGAAGTCGCTTAATTTGTTGGGGGATATTTTATTTTAACTGACCCTCGCTAATTATTTACACGCGATTCCCCCTGCCCTCGTTATAAGTATATATATACTTATATGTTATTGATTTTAGCGTGTTTCCCCCCGCCTTTTTTTTGCTATTCATCTTCGTTGTTGTTCTTTTCGTTTGATTAATTAATTTTTCAAACGATTTTCTTCTGATGAGATGTTGGACGAAAAGGCCTTAGGTACTATTACACTTGATAAATTCCTTGTTTTTAAAACAGTATACAGATTTTGTACTTCTAAGAATTTACACACACACACACACACACACACACACACACACACATACATATATATATATATATATATATATATATATATATATATATATATATATATATATGTGTAAATATACAGAATTCTGCCACTGTTTCGCCGATATAATTTCATTTTTTTTTTTTTGCATTTGTTGTAATAAGAAAATACTTTATATTTAAACTGTCACAAGCCAAAGGAGACTGGGTGATTATTATGTCTGCGCCAGGAAACATAAAAATGGTATCTGTGATTACTTACATTATTTACATTATTCGGAATGTTATCCTCATCTTCATTGCCAGCTTATATATATATATATATATATATATATATATATATATATATATATATATATATATATATATGTTTGAAAAGTGTGTGCATATATATATATATATATATATATATATATATATATATATATATATATAATTATTTATTTATTATATGCTCGGTACTTATTAGAAAGCGTTCAATATCTACATAAAACCAATCTACATAAAACCAAAATTAAAAAAAAATAATGAGTTTGTCTGACGATCGCAAAAGCGTGAAACCCAGGGTCACAAACTCACATCAATCCAATTAAATTGGCTAATAGGACATCAGTAGTGTGCTTTGTAGGCGTTATATCTAATGGTCAGATCTATTTTATACCAGTCGAACTATGGACAACTGAAAATAACTTATATATACTTAGTTGAAACCTTGTGTTTATGATAATGTCTCTAATAATAACAATCGTCATTGTGAGAACAATACTTCAAATGAATTAAAGTTTATTGGCAATTCTTCATCTCAAAAATGAAATACAAAAATATATTTTTTGCTCCCTACCTTTTTACACTCCCGTATGGAAACATGTCTAGAAATGTTCTGTTATCTGTGATATAAATCGGCTTGATCGAACGAAACATCTACTCATATCTGGATTGAAATCCTAGACCAGGAATTATCACAGAGCAATTTTGTTTTACGATCATAATTTCATTTGATCTTGGAATTTTTTAAATTCATGATTTACTGAGTTTGTTGTTTCTTGATCAAGCATTCGTTGTACTGTTTGGAGCATTTCAAATAAAATCGATTTCCTCTGTTTACGCTGTGGTTGGTCAATGTCTGCTAAATTGCGATAAAAAAAAAGAAAATAACAGAAATGAGATAAAATTGATGCCCAGTATTTTCGATAACAGTTTTTCAAACTTTTACATTAAAAATAAATAAGTACATTTACTGAAAAAACGAAATAGTATTTCAACATTTAAAATCTTAATTTTGTTTATTTCATAATTTCAGTTTAGCTGAGATATGCGTATTAAATGAGATATACATATTAAATGAGATATGCATATTAAATGAGTGTCATGAATAATCAAAAGGGATCTTCCCTTGTTTTGCCACTCTCTTCTTTGAGAGAGCTATTTCTGTTTAATGGGACTATAAAAGGACACTATATGCGAACCATCTATTCTCACTTCAATAAAGCTTTCATAAAACCTACGCCTGCGTACTATTGTCATTACAATGGGATATACATATTAAATGAGATATACAGCGTGGGACAGAAATATCCTCCCATATATACTTCTAAAAAAAAACCTCCCACATAAAGGTAAGACATTGGTGTCTTCATCTAGTTAATGCCTTGCCATTATGTAGGATGACATTTCTGTTTCACCCTGTATATTTTAGCGTTTCTTTTAAACTTTTCTTTCTGAATTGCAGAGGTCAAGTTTCTCTGTGGACTAAGAATGTAATTTTTGTTTAAATTTAATCACTTTTCTAAAAGCTGATTGTGGTAAATTTTAGATAAATCGAGAATTTATAATATTGCATTCCTATTTACAGCAGGCAGTTGTTACGAGTGCCTTTTGTAACATTTCAACAACAAACTAATCTAAGAATTTCTTAATGATATGAAGCCTAAATATATCTTGAAAAACTAGAGACATTAAATTAACTAATACAATGAAAGAGCGGGTGTAATTCCTTTCACGCGAATAGTGTTCAGATTAACACCCCTTATCAAATCGGATCGTTAATTATTTTAAAATTATATTTATTACTTTTGTTCACCTTATATAAGCCCCAAGAACCACTCAAGTTTGAATATTCCTTCAGGAGCTTTATGTATAGGTATAATAGGTAAGACGCACAATTTATCAGGTCATGTAAGGAAGATAACGGTTAACCTTAGAATTGAACAAGTTAAGATGGTAGTACCCGTGAGAGCATCCACTTAGGAGTCGGTTTCACAAAGTAGCTTTAGAGGGAAGAAGCAGCTGTCGGGTCGAAGCTACTTCTTATTAATGGAATTCGAAGGGATGGCTTGCCTTTCCTTAGTTTTGAAGGTGGTAGAACATAGCCTATAGAAAAAGCGAGAGAACAGCGAAAGGTTCGTAACGAACGTTTTGTCCGTGAAAAAGGAGTGGCAGGATAGAGATTAATTCATCACCTAGAAGGCCACGTAGACGCTTTTGAACTCTACACACACTGGGAAGTGAAGATTCGGCAGCTTCCTTCTATGTATGCCAGCGATCTGATCTGGCTCTTGTAAAGGTGGAGGATAGCAGTCGGAGTCTGTTACCAGACTGATAAAGCACCTAGCATATTCAGCGGTTTATAAGAGCACTGCTTGAGGTTTAGAGTGAGCTTAAATCCCAGTTTTCAAAGCAAGAGGTGTACTTGGGAGAACAATAGTTGATACTGTTGTAGCCACGTTACCGAGATTTGAAGCTGATCGCGCAAGTCTTCTTACTACTCTTACAGTGCAAACATGGCCACTCCTCTAGCAGTTTGCAACAAAGAGGAACAAAGAGAAGTGATCCGATTTCTCTGGATGAAAGGTGTGTCAGGGGCTGATATTCATCGGGGGCTTTTAAAAAAATACGGCGATAATGCACTGCAACGTAGACATGTGTATTAATGTATCGAGAATTTTAAAAGTTCGGACAAGCGTGTCAAAGTGTTACATGAAAATCACTTAATGTGTGTGTGTGTGTGTGTGTGTGTGTGTGTGTGTGTGTGTGTGTGTGTAACGAATGCACGGCCGCAATTTTCGACGGCTTTGCACCAAAATTTACATGCACATGCACCAAGTTAGCGGGAAGGCCAAGACCGACTTTGCATTTCCCAGCTCCCATCGATAGTGGAAATAATCGATTTTCTCATGCTTCTACGGCAGTTTTCATTTAGTTTGCAGCCAGTTTTGTACTGGCCAGAGTAAGAGCCTATAGCTGGCTGCCACGTATAGGTAAGAAGATTCTATTGGCCAGCGTGAGAGCCCACAGCTGACTGACACGAATGTTAACTAGTTGGCTAGCATGCAAAAAAAATCGATAGCTGCATTCGTCACAAGTGGGAAAAATTTAAATCTGCATGGTACTTTACTCCAATTGGCCCATTCGCTTGCTTAAACTCAACGTTGTTTCTGATTCCGCAGAACTGGGTTGGATGTGAAAAAGTATATGTTGTTAACATTCTTTTTTCATTCGGTTTTTCCAGTTACGAGTCCTTTTTTTTTAAAGCTGATCGTTTTGTGTTCATTTTGTTTAGTTCTTTTTTCGTAACAGATTTAATGTTTAGTATAGAGCTTAGAAAAATTCGCAGTGTGAGATAGGTAAGAAGTAAGGCATGTAGCAACATCAGCCCGGCAAAGGGCACTCCTTTAAAGGCAAGGAAGGGCAAAAATATTTTAAAACACGTGATAGCGATTGAGTCGTACGATTTTTGAATCAAGCACGGACAACGCCGGTCCATGTTGCTAGTCCTAGAATAAATAAATACTACTTTTGAATCATATGTCGTTTTGTTCTTAATTTGCGTGAACGAGAATGTTTTTGTGCAATACTAGAATAAATAAATGCTACTTAGAATCATATGTTCGTTTTTTACTAACTTTGCGTGACAGAGAATGTTCATCTTAGCCAGTTTTCCTAAAAGGATTACGTAGAAACATTATTCCGATGACAAAAATGAATTGTGGGTGCGATATTAGTCATTTTCCATACTTTCTAGCTGTAAGCAAATAGGAACTGAGAGTTGGTACCCAAGGACAAAAATCTTGTTACATAGTGTTATAAGCCCAAACATCAAACTAAAAATATTTGCCTATAGACTCAAGTATATTCACAACCAATGTTTGCGTGTAAACTCAAGTATAAACACAACACGTGAGGACAGAAATGCGACACATGGTCGGATTAATATGGTGGAGCCTATATGTGTACACATAGGACAAGGACAAAGTTGTATAATCCTCGTGGCTACTGTGAGTTTGGCGTCGTTTTCCACCGACATTCTATCTTTAGTGCAATGAGTAAGGTGTTAGTGCAGAGTTTGAATCCCTAGAACCACACACCCCTCAAATAATTTCGGTTTATAGACCGGAAGTATAGAGAGAGGAACACATAATACACTTTGACCCACGTTGTGATAAAGAATGGTTTTTATACATCTCTCCACGGTAGTAAGGTGTGACTAAAGGTCAGTTTAATATATTGTTTCCTATAAGCATATATACGGTTCAAGGAACAAAAATATCTAGTCCCAGCGACCACTGTTCCATTGGCTTCGGTACCCAGAAACCCTGTGCAGTGAGGAAGGAGCTGTCGAGGGGTTTGTATCCCCGGGATCCAGCATCCCCTATAAATTTAAGAGGGATATAGAGCACATAGGACACTTTAATATCAGTAAGAAATCCTGCGAACGTGTATTTCAGCAAGCATAGTATCAGACTCATTAAACGTTTTGACCGAGGACTTTAAATGCGACACCGAGATCCAAGGATTCATTCCAAAAGCTGGGTAGAGTATTGCTAGTTAGGAGGATTTCTTTGGTAACGAAGAAAAGAATACTGAGTTGTCCTTCTTTACGGTAGCGAATTTTGGACGATTTCCTCAAAGATTAAAGAAAGACTCGAGGCGAAGGAGATGTAGTTCTACAAAAGGATATCATGGACCGAACGTGTGAGTAACGATGAGATCTTAGAGCGAATTCATAGAAGGAAGCGGCTTATACTTAACATCAGGAAGAGGCAGCTGAAGTTCCTGGGACACATAATGAGGAAGGAGGGCCTGGAGAATCTGATACTCACGGGTCGAATAGAAGGAAAGAGAGGCAAAAGAAAACAACGCATGGCATACTTAGCGGTCTTAAGCAAGTGGATGACAGAAGATGGGTTGGGGGAGGTGGCAGACGGAAGGAACTTCCTGTGAGAGCTGCAAGGGATAGAGGGAGGTGGAGAGCCATGATCACCTACGTCCTGAATAGACACGGCACATAGAAACAAAAAAACTTGTTAAGAAGAATTATGCCAGCTCAAACTAATAAATAATGTAAAAAAATCAACAACAAAAAAAAAAGAAAGAAAAAATCAGGCCACCTGTATGAGCAAAGATACCGAATTCTATTTATTGGCGCTAAATGAAATCAGAATTGGTAATGAACAGAGGAAACAGAATTAGCTTTAATTACAGCCAGACTTTTAATTAAATCCTTCAATCTGAAATTAGTTTTTTTTTTCTTTCTTTTCTATATATTCGTCGCGGGCGGACAAATGATTTAAAGAGAGCAAATGTTTAGGAAATATTAAGAAATTATAAATAACTAGAAATAGTGGTAATATTTTCACAGTTTTTTATTAGGTTGGTGCAAAAATAATTTCGTTTTCTCACATAGTAACATATGTTAGAAAACGAAATTATGCACCAACCTAATATTTGAGTCTTCTGGTGAATCTTAGTTCTTCAGTTAATCATTGAATAAACTCATTCCGAGATTTATGACAATAAAATATCCGCATCGTGAAATATTTGAGTTTAACAACAACAACAACAAACCGGGATTCAGCATCGGCGACCACAGTCTTAACAACGTAAGATACGCAGATGACACAGTGCTGATAGCAGACACGGGAAGGTAAACTACAAAACCTCATGACAGAAGGTAGCGAAGGAGAGCGGGAAGGTAGCTTAGCATAAACTACAGAAAGACGGAATGCATGGTAACCAGTAAAAGGATGATCCCGAAATGCGATTTGGAGGTCAAGGGCAATAAAATCAAGCAAGTGCAGAGGCTTAAATATCTGGGAAGTGTCTTGACAGAAAACGGTAACTGCGACACTGAGATCCGTAGATAGCCAAGGACCCATTCCAAAAACTGGGCAGAGTATTGCGAGACAGGAGGATTTCTTTGGTAACAAAGAAAAAAAAAGTACAGAGTTGTTACGTGGCATCTGTCCTCCTTTAAGTCAGCAAGTGTTGAACGGTATTCTCAAAGATTAAGAAGGGACTCAAGGCAACAGAGATGTGGTTCTATAGAAGTATGCTGAGGAATTCATGGACCGAGCGTGTGAGCAACGATGAGATCTCGTAGAGGATGTAAACAAGGATGAGGCTTATACTTAATATCAGGAAGAGACGATCTGACTTTTCTGGGACAAGTAATGAGAAAGGAGAGCTTGGAGAATTAGATACTCACAGGTCGAATAGATGGAAAGAGAGAGAAGGGAAAGCAACTCATGACATACCTGGTGAGATTAAGCAAGTGGATGACAGAACGTGGTCTGGTGGAGGTGGCAGAGGGACGAAACTGATTGGGATCTACAAGGGATAGAGAAAACGTGGAGAGCCATGATCGTTGACGTCATCAAAGGACACGGAACATAAAAAGAAAAAAAGAGCATAATATTGCAATAAAAATCATAAATATGAATGCTGGTCGTATTTAAAAGAAGTAAGGGGGTATAAATGAATATATTTTAAATTGATAATTTTTCCACTTCATTGAAAAAGACGTTAAACACTTATATCTCCAAATTCTTTATTTCTTTCTTTCACTGAAAGCCAGAAGTGTCATTGGTATGTCTTTTCGGTCATTCCACGTGTATAAACGGATTTTTAAAATATTTATGTGGTATTGGCAGGGCGTAGCGGTCGTGCAAACTAATGAAGTGAGAGAGAAGAATAATTATAATAGGATGCCATGAGAATAATATGACGGGACTTGCAAGTTATGAGAGAAATATGATGGGATTTGCAAGTCATTATAATAATATGATACGATTTGCAAGTCATGAGAGTAACATGATGTCAATTGCAAGTCATGAGAGTAATAAGATGGCAATTTCAAGTCATGAGAGTAATAAGATGGCACTTGCAAGTCATGAGAGAAATATGATGGGAGTTGAAAGTCATGGGAGAAAAATGATGGCAATTGCAAATCATGAGAGAAATATGATGGGACATGCAAGTCATGAGAATAATATGATGGCACTTGCAAATCATAAGAGAAATATGACGGCACTTGCAAGTCATGAGTGAAATATGATGGACTTTCAAGTCATGGGAGAAATATGACGGGACTTGCAGGTCATGAGAATAATATGATGGCAATTGCAATCATGTGAGTAATATGATGGCACTTGCAAGTCATGATAGAAATATGATGGCACTTGAAAAGTCATGGCAGTAATATGAGGGCACTTGCAAGTCAGGAGAGAAAGATGATGGCACTTGCAAATCATGAGAGAAATATAATAACACTTGCAAGTCATGAGAATAATATGAGAGGATACGCAAGTCATGAGAGATACAATGGCATTGCAAGTCATGAGAATAATATATTAGGATTTGCAAGTCATGAGAAAAATATGATGGCACTTGCAAGTCATGAGAGAAATATGATGGCAGTTGAAAGGCATGGGAGCAATATGATGGCAGTTGCAATCATGAGAGAAATATGATGGCAGTTGAAAGGCATGGGAGTAATATGATGGCAGTTGCAATCATAAGTGATATATAATGGGACATGCATGTCATGAGAATAATATATTAGGATTTGCAAGGCATTAGAGAAATATGATGGGACATGCAAGTCCTGAGAATAATATGATGGCAATTGCAAGTCATGAGAGAAATATGCTGGCACTTGCAAGTCATGGGAGCAATATGATGGCAGTTGCAATCATGAGAGAAATATGATAGGACATGCATGTCATGAGAATAATATGATAGGATTTGCAAGTCATGAGAAAAATATGATGTCACTTGAAAGTCATGGGAGCAATATGATGGCCTTGCAAGTCATGAGAGTAACATGATGGCACTTTCAAGTTATCATTTACGTTTTTTAAATATCAAATCTAATTAAATGTATAAGATGTAATATTTTCCTCTCCGTTTTATAAACCATAAACACAACCACAATTGAATGGCTTTGCAAGTGAATTTCATAACTCGGAAGTAGAAACATAGCATTGGTTTACTCTGGCTCATACACTGAAAAATAACATTACATTTTGACAGGAATTTCGAAACTGAATATTATATATGCATATTTATTATATAAAATCTTTGCTAATAGCTTCTTCTCTCGCACTTCTCCCTTTGTGGCACTTTCTTCTGGTTTCTTAATTTACAGTCAACCTTGACCTTGAAAACTTTAAAAGCAAAGTCAATCGTTATGTTCAGTCTTCTTAATTCTTGTTATTTTATTGTCATTTCCACTCACTAAAGTCTTCTAATTTTCTTTCACGTTTCTAATTTTCTAGTCAACCATGATCTTCAAATCTTTAAATGCAGTGTCAATCGTTATGTTATGTCTTCTTAAATCTTGTACTTTTATTGTCCTCTCCTTAATAGTACTTTTTTTAACACTCAGTAAACCCTTTCCGTTTGGGGGCTTTATTGTACTGAACTCATAACTTTGTGTCAAGTGACCAGATTCAACCATCTTTTTTATCCACTGGGCCAGTTTAAAATTCCGATCACTTGAAGAAAGCCGTAGCGTAAATACAGCCGAAACGTCGTGGATATGACAATGAAGATGAGGACAACAGTACGAACAATGTAAATAATGTAAATCATAATTATAGGGGTACATATGAAGAGATTTAAAATTGACAACTGTTACCATTTCAGTGAAAGAAACGTTAAAAGCTTCTTTCTTTCCTTCTTTTCTTTCTACAAATAAGTAGAGTCTCTGATATATATTTTCCGTCTATCCGTGCGATCAAACGGGATAGTCCATTATTTACGAGGTTATGGCAGGATACGTTAAACACTTCTTTCTTTCTTTCTTTCTTTCTTTCTTTCTTTCTTTCTTTCTTTCTTTCTTTCTTTCTTTGTAACTAAAGAACGTCTCTGATGTTCCCTTTCTGTTTTTCCTTGCGATCAAAAACTAATATTTTATTATTGATGAGGTATCGGCCGGGCCTAACTTACACATGTGCTAAGTCACGAAGGGAGTGATATGCTGAATTATAAAATATTTACAAAAGTTGCCATGGTGACAAAATTTAGATCTATAAAGATTGCATATTCCCTATATTTTTATAAAATCAAGACAAAAAATGCATATATTTGACAAAATCCCTGTTTAGCAATCGAATATGACTTAATATTATTCAGTAATCAAATGTGATTTTACATGACCTTAGAGTACATTTCAGCTAAACTGTATATATCAGAAAAATAGTGTGATAGAAGCATTTCAAACATATTTTTGACAAGACACGTTTTCTTTTCTTTAAAAAAAATGGTATCACCCCAAGAAAGGCAGTACAGCCACTAGCACGCAAGGGGTTACAGGGCGTGGACGAATTAGGAACAGAAACATTAGTAATGAGGAGAAAGAAAAAAAGACTAATCAGGATAACAGATGAGAGAGATTGCTATTGCATTATAACTGTTGCAGATTAAAGTTTACTGGAAAGCATGGAGGTAGGACGGAATTTCTACAAGTGAGATGTGCGAGAAAAGGAACTGTCAGCATAGAACCTACGGATACATCTAGCTCGCTCAACTGTCAATTGATGAGATCTCGCTATCAGCCTAGTATTCATACAGTCTAGGTACCACAGCGAAGAGCTCATACGAACAACTAACATAAATTTATTTATAAAAAAGGCACGAAGAGGCAAATGGTCTTTATTTATATAAATTCATGCAAGAAAGATTCAGTCATGTTCGCGGGCTTATAGCTGAATTGTATAATCCATCACACTGGATTGAAAGAAGGGTCTCCAGTATGGTTGATGAAATCTTTTATTACGATGTATTGAACGAATTAATAAGAAGCCTTCAATAACACTTCTTCGCTTGTCTATGAATTTTTATATCAAACTCTGCTTTTCTTCATAAATGAACGATTCTCATTTTGCTTCGAGGAGACGTTCAGGATCTGGAAGTCTCTTACAGATAAGAATTGTTCCATGGATCTGTTCTAACATTATCTTCATTGACCAAAGTATTTAACGTTTCATACCATTATCCGTTATTCTTCGAACAACTTTTTAATGTTAACCTCCCTGAAATATCTTCTAAGACAAGATAATCTCTGTAGGCATATATTTTATGAATCGAAATGACGATTTTATTTGTTAATGGTTGGTTTGTTGATTTGATTTAGCGACACATCAACATCTCCACGGGTCACTGAATATCGATTTCTAAATATTTTGTACGCAATTTTATGGCTTCAACTAAATATATTTGGAAACGAAATTGTATACCTTCAACTCCTGACAAAAGGCATTAGTCATTTTGCTATAAATGTATTGCTGGACGGTTTGCTTTAAAATGTATTGCTAGTAATCTTTTGATATATACATTACTGATATTTTTAGTATAAAAATGTATTTTTATCCTTTTACAGTGTTTTCGTTTTTGCTGGGGGGGTTCAAATATGCCCATACCAGTGACACTAACAGGTACTACGACAGCGTACCAGTGTGGACTAGGGAACAACAGTAACTAATTGATAGTTCAATTCAAAAAGCTTCAATCTCCCGATCCGAGGCCTTGATGCCGATTGTAGGTTATCGACATACCCAGGAATACTTTCTTTTATGTGATTCCGTAAAAAACAGGATAAGGGGCAATTGTAAGTTACGATATCTGTTCCATACGTCAGATAAGTAGAAATTTCAAACACCGTCAACAAAACATTTTGCATGATCCCCAAAATGCAAATAATTTTCAATTTCTTCTTCTTCCATGAGCCGTGTACCTCCTAGACGTTGGCGATCATGGCTCTCCACAATTTCTTGCCCTTTGTAGCTCTTCATAGATTTCGATTTTTGTTATCTCTCCTGAATCTTATTCCGCCATCCATTTATTCAACATTTCTGGGTATGTTAAGGGTACTATTACTTTGACCCTCCTGCATTATCTGACCTGTGAGTATCAAATTTTCGAAGCCGTCTTTCCTTAGTATCTGCTGTAGATATTTCAACTGCATCTTTCTGATGTTATCTAAGAATGTCATTTTAGTTTGCATTTTTTCTAAAACTTTGTTATTGCTCACATGTTCTATGGTATTCTCAGTATCCTTCAGTAGAACCACATTTTTGCTGCATGTGACGAGACTTTTCAGCATTCACTACCATATAAGGAGAGAGGTATCATTTAACATTTCAGTACTTTTTTCTGTGTTTCTAACGAAATTTTCCGTTTGGAAGATATTTTTAGCTACCCCAATGTACTTTTAGATTTCAGTTCTTGCCCTTTCCGCCTGTTATTAAACATTTCCTAGATATTTTTTTTTTTTACTTGTTTGATTTCGGTATATCCAATTTGTAATTTGCATATTAAAGTGTTTATTTTGTTAACAACAATGTATTCTGTCTTCCTGTAATTGAGGGTTAGTCCTTGCTCTCCTTCAAGACCATCTGTAAGAGTACTTGTAGTTTGCTTTCCATATCTCCTATCAACAATGTGTCATCTGCATATTTTATTCTGTTAAGATTATGGCCACCAATAATGAATCCTAATAGCACTTCTAAATTCTCTTACAGATATTTCTATTTTTCATATTTAATGAATTAATTGTCTATCCGTATACAGGCGGTTTGCTGCCGGTATAGGCTCAGTGTTATTTTAATATCTTTACCAATATGTCAAGGTTCTCTGCGACATACTTTATCAAACGATTTTGCATACTCTATAAAACATAGGCACAGATCCTTCTGCATTTCTATAGCTCTTTCTGATAATCAGAACATAAATATCACATTCCTTGTCCCAGTGTTATTAACGAGTCACATCTGCCATATGTAACTGCGTGTGGCAGTTACTAGATACGCTAGTTGAAATCATTTTCAGCTGTGCTGGTCAATCGAGGCTATGTCGAAGGGAAGAGTCACGTCTCAGGAAACAGCTACCCGACCACCGTTTTATATGGTGTATACGGGAATTTTTGCTGAGCCTACGGGCTCGGAAGCCCCACATTAAACCCAGCCTTGTGCCACATCTGATCGCGTGAGGAGGTTAATAAATAACTAGCTTAAATCTTTTTCAGCTGTGCTGCCTCCGATCACAGAGGATCCCCAGACGAGGCTATGCCGAAGGGCAGATTCTCGTTTTCGGGAGATAGACCGACCCGATCCCGTTTATGAAGTGTATACTGGGATTTCTTGGCCGAGCCTACGGCCACATTAAATCCGGCCTTGTGCCACATGTGACTGCGTGGGGCAGTTGTTAGATACTCTAGCTGAAATCTTTGCCTCCGAGTAGGGAAGATCTCCAGACGAGGCTTTGCCTCCGAGTAGAGAAGATCTCCAGACAAGGCTATGCCGAAACAGCTACATTAAACCCGGCCTTGTACCACATCTGATTGCATGGTGGGGTAGTAAATATACTAGCTGAAACGACTCAGATTTACGCGAGAACTACCAACCTTCGAATAGTAACACTCACTACTGTATTCACTTGTAATGACCTTGTGCATAACTCTTACCTTTCTTCTTATTGGACTGGGTTTTTTTTTTACAATAAACCTTTACTATTAGCACGGAATATCACATATACCAATGAACTATTACTTTAAAGTAATCCCAATCACTTTTCAAATGATACCTTCAGTTGGTCTAATTCGAAGCAGTAATTGCTTGAATCGATCTTTTACGTTCTTAATAGACGGCATTTTCTCACTTCCAGCATATACATAGTATTACTTTTTCGTTTAGTAGGGGTTATTTTCGTTTCCATCACAATTTATTGCGCTTTGCGTTCTTGTAAGTTATCCACTTTTCATCGCACATCACAGTCGTTTTAAAATGTCACTTTTATAAAAAAAAAAAAATGTGTATATTTTTCTAGCTCTTAAGTTGCGTAGATGCCACACATCAATACGTCTAATATAAAAATGTAAGTATAGATATTTTGATATACTTGTGTTCGTTCTTTTTAGTATATTTGCGACATGTTGTGTCTCCTATAGCACTTATTGTACATTAAATATCAACCTTGACTAATCTACCTGACTATGAATCATCATTCATTGATAAAATCAGGAACGGAACATTGTAAAATTATTTTTTACACGTTCAAAGTATAAGTATCCATAAACTAAAAAGATGTCTTTCTTTTTGTCTCGTGAGTCGCATTTTCAATTTCTTCCTTAAAAATAAACATAATCTAACGAAAATAATATATATTTTTTTTCTGTGTTAGGATCCATAAACGCAAATGTTGAAAATGATTAAATATGGAGCAATTTACCTATTATAAGAAAAAAATGGTGAAATTCTTTCATGCTAAATCCTTTGAATGCCATATACGGACAAAACAAATGTACGTTTGTAGGAAGCATATATTTTGAAAAAAAATTAATATAATAACAAAGGGATATGCAAGAGAAATTCGAAGGCTAATGGGAATAGTGAAAGATGCCTTCGAATAAATAATCAAAGTATAAATATTAAAAGAAAATATTAGAGACAAAGAAAAGAGCGCTGAATTTCTATGTACAATTTGATTGCCAATTCTGGACAGTTTCTTCATAGATTAAGAAACTCTGACACAGCTCTTCTAACGACAAATATTGGGAATAACATGGACAGATTATATGAGAAATAAGGAAGTATTAAGGCAAAAACTTATAAGAGAACGGATAAAATCAGAAAAGTGGCATTGGTAGGCGCAGATGAATATCGAAAGACGCCTTTCGAAATCTAAGTTGAGCGTTAGAGATATAAAATGCCTTTAGAAAAATAGAAAAGATTGCAGGACAGATATGTAATAAAAGATATCCGGTATGGATGTGAATTCCGGACAGTTCTTTGCACATAAAAAAAGGGAATTGGACCGGCAGAGACGTGCTCAACACGACGAATACTGTGAACATATAGACATAAAATTAGAGACCTCCACTAATTCACGATACCCCAGGTTTTAAATAAAGTCTTAAAAGGAAAAAAAAAGTCTGTCTTGAAACTTTCACTTTAGCTTTAATTTAAAGCTAAAGAAGTAAATTTACTATCAACAGTAAGCAAAATATTGGTGTCTTTCAAACATAAATTATATTGGTGAAATCGCTATCTTACTGGATTTCCCCAATGTTTTTATCAGACTACTGGACTTTACGTTGAGTAATAAAAATATGTAATTACTCTCCAAGATTAACAGATTTATCGTGATGAATTCGGTCATAAACGAAAATGACATGTTCATCATTAATAAATTATATCTAAGGTTTGGAAGCTCTCGAAGGATGGAAATTAAGTTCATATATATATATATATATATATATATATATATATATATATATATATATATATATATATATAATTATTTTTTAAAAAAAATTTATAACATAAATACGTTATAAAATCACTACAAAAATAGCCATTTTGTTTCAACACCCTCGGTGTCTTATCAAGTGATGACGTTGAATGTAAAATAAATGGTTTTAAAAGTTTCGAATTAATTAACAATCCTTCGCAAGGGGAAAACGTTGTTACAAAGGCTAGATGGACCAATCAAAATACAAGTATAGGAAAATTCAAAAAGCTTGACAACAAATCATGTATTCAGATGTTTAAAATATGGGTAGTATTAAAAAAGAATTTATTCCAACCAATAATTACTAAATTATATGATAAAATTTAATATTAAAATTTAAAACTGCTAATTACAAAATCAAAATTCTGTCTGCGAATGACATAATATATATATATATATATATATATATATATATATATATATATATATATATATATATATATATTATGTCATTCGCAGACAGCACTGTTTAGCTGTATCACAGCTCCTCAGAGCGACTAGACATCACAATAATTCAAGCCCGGAATCGAAACCCAACCGATCAGTCAGAGTTTCTACCACTGAGCTATCTTCATCTGACAGAGAGAAACATCTAAATCTAGCGTATTGTTTTTATGAATGTAAACATATGCCAATCAGCCGGAGTGCTCCAATTCATTTTACTGAAGAGCTTTGCATTAACGCAGGTGGCTTTTGTTTATAGAATTAGCTAATCACTCAACAGTGCTCAACTGAAATATATTTTCAAGAGTTAAAATATGTTTCAGGATAATTTAAAATTTATTCAATATTTTCTCTGCCCTCTCTAAACTTCTAACTTTATGTCCTGTAGAGCCTTTATTTCCTTGTCTTTTTCTAATAGTCTTTGGACTGTTATAGGTGAAACTACTCTTTCACGTGACAAAGAATTATGCATTGAGTTGGATCTTTTCCAATTAATCTATTTAGCTCTAAGTTAAAATGAAGATCCTTCTTCCTGTTGTGACCTCCTAATCCAGTTTTTCTCTACTGTTCCCTCTTTTAAAATGTATTTACACTTCTCTTTATTGTTCTTGATCGGTCTTTGAAGATGGACGCCAGAGTATGAATGTTGGTACCATTACTGAAGAACTGAATGATCTTTTACCTCTCATCAATGTTCATTTGGGAAGTCAATGGGTCTGACACAAAACGATTTTAAACTGCTCTTTTTTTGGCTGAATATCTCAAAGAATTTTCAGTAATTCTTACGACAAATGTTATCAAGATTGCTAAACGTCTTATCCGAAAACCTGGAAAAAAAGAAACTCAATTAGTTTGGTGATTTGTCTAGATATTAAACATTTTGTGGGATGGGTAATATGTTGTGGCTGTTACACGATTTGGACAATTTTGCTGTTACACCCGGTATATAGGAAGTGTTTTTAAAGAGCACGGAAAATGTTACGCCAAAATCCAAAGAGGTATTGAACAAGCAAAAGTGTTATGTAGTGGTTTTCACACTGGAGGCTTGTATTTGTCGGTCCTAAAATAGGTTCGACATACAAAACGTTAGGAACTTGATATAATAGGTAATGATGCAATAATCTAGTTGGGGTGGCTGATACTTTAATATCCGACTAACGGTCGTCCGACATCGACTGGCTGACCAACTCACTGACCCACTGAGCGACTCTTACTACTACTACTTATTATAGGTGGGAGAGTCTATTAACTATAGAACAGGTGTGTTCCACTATAACAAAACGATGACTTTCAACAGCTAAGCAAAGAATTAAGATACAAGAACATTTCGTTATAAACAAAGAAAAGATCACTGAAGTGATATGCAATACAATCGGCCCTCATATGTGTCAGTGTATACTTGACAATCATCTCACAGCTGCAGAATGTCTGGATGTCCTGCAACTGCCACCACTGGAAAAGCATAGATCTCGTTGGCCAAATAATGATGTATGACATGCGATTGACAAGAAATCAGTTAGCCAATCCCGTGAGAAAGTTAATATTCTGCACAATGAACTTGGCATGACGAAGATTTCTGCTCGTTAAGTGCCACGTCTTCTGACAGCTGATCAAAAGCGCACCAGTCTGATGACATCACGCGAAAATCTGACATTGTTTGACGCAGATCCAGCTGGTTTCTTTCAACGTTTCCTATTCTAGGATGAGTACTGACTTCATCAGGTTGAGCTAGAAAATAAGAGAAAATCCATGTAGTAGAAACATCCCTCTTCAACTGCTCTAAAAAAGACCAAGACGATGGCCTTAGTTTTTTGGAGGGCTGCATCTTCAGAAGGGCTATACCATCAATGGAGAGTACTATATCAACTATTTGAGCCAATTAAAATAGGCTATCAAGACGAAACAACCAAGAAAACAGAGAAGTTCTTGGTTTCAATGGCTGGTGTGCGTGACATCAGGAAAATTGGAAAGGTGATCAACCAGTTTAAAGTCACATTTTCCTGATTTCCTTCTATCCAATTATCATCTGTTCCCCAACATAAAAAAAACTTGACTGGCAACAAGTTTTGCAGTGATGATGTCATATCTTCTATTGATGGCTTTTTTACCAAAAGGATGAAAGATTCTTTCCAAATAGGATCCAAGCTCTGCAACAACGATTGCAGAAATGCATGCACCGCAAGACTATGTGGATAAATAAATCTCATTTGGTCATATTCCATGAAACTATTTTGGTCAGCTTAAGAACTTTTCAGCCAACACTTGTATCCTTATAATCAGAAAGAGAGAGGGGACATAACTTGCGTACATAGAAAAGAAAGACGGTTTAGAAAATTTAACTCTCACAGGACGTACTGAAAGCCATAGTAACATAACTGCCTAACGAGCTTCTAATTTTATTTTAAAGAATTCTGATAATTGATGAATATGAATGAAACGGAATCAAATATTAATAAGCATTATATACATGTCACTCAGAATTAAAAATAAAGAAAAGTTTAAAAAAAGTAATTGGTAAGTTGCACTTTTTTTTACCGAAAATAATTAAAATGAGCTCTTGGACGTTTTAAAAAACCGGATCTACCGGGGACAAAAGAGTCAGAATTATTTGAATTGGTCAAATTAATTTTTTTTTTAATTTATCGGGTACGTATTTTCAAAATATTCTGCAATTTGACTCTTGATTTTCTTTTCTTTGCTTTTTTTTTTTGAATCGTCTGCAAATGACAAAACAAATTTAAAAAGATCGTCTGCAAGTAACAAATAAGATCGTCTGCAAGTGACAAATAAGTTTTAAAAAAAGAACGACTACAAGTGGCAAAATGTTTTAAAGAATCGTCTGCAAGTGACAAAAAAGTTTTAAAAAAACGTCTGCAAGTGACAAAAAAGTTTTAAAAAAGTACGACTCCAAGTGACAAAATCATTTTTAAAAACAACGACTACAAGTGACAAAAATGTTTTAAAAAGAACATCTGCAAGTGACAAATTTTTTTAAACAAGAACGATTAACAAGAACAAGTGACAATAAAGTTTTACAAACCAACGACTACAAGTGACAAAACATTAAAAAAAAAAAAAACGTCTGCAAGTGACAAAAATTCATTTTAAATCTTCGGTAAGTGACAAAAAGGATATAAAAAAAGATCGTCCGGAAGTGACAAAAGAAAATTAATTAAGGTTTAATTCAACACTAGACGCGTCCGGAGTACCCACACCTGATTTTCCCCCGAGAACTGAGGCTCTATGAGGTGAATGGAGCAAAACCCCGTCGATGATATTGGAAATCATCTCTAAATTAGATTCTCATCAAGCAAGAGGTGGCGACGAGACACCAGCCGTCGTCATAAAGAAATGAGCTTTTGAGCTGGATCCAGTTCTCTCGAAAATATATAACTATTGTCTAGCTGATTCTTAGCTTCCAACCCATCGGAAATCCTCGTCTGTTGTGCCTGTTTTAAGAAATCTCGAGACTATTTCTGATCCATCGAACAATTGTCCTATCAGTCTCCTACCACTCTTCGAGGCTTTAATCAATGCTGAAGTGGTTAAGCACCTTATCTCCCATGATCTACTCTCTGACAAACAATATGGTTTCAAATTTGCAAGGTGTACTGCTGACGTGCTTACGGTCATAACTGAATGTGTATACCAAGCTCTTGATAATAACGGCGAAGCTCGAGCTGTGGCTCTAGATAAGGCGTTTGATAGGGTTTGGCATGCCGGCCTTCTGCGTAAGCTTCAGGGATACGGGATCACAGAACGATTATTTAATCCAATAATTCCTGTCAAACCGTGAAATAAAGGTAGTCACGTTCCTTTCATACGAAAGCTGGTGTTCCCCAAAGAACTATCCTGGGTCTTACATTGTTTCTGATCTTCATCAACGATCTTCCTTTTGTCATCAGTTCTCAAGTAGCCATCCTCGCAGACGATAGTACCATTTACTCCTGTCTCAATAGTATATCCGGCATTACTGACAAAGTTAACTTGGATTTTGATCAAGAAAAGGACCTCCAATCTGTTTGTGGACTGCGGTAGGAAATGACTTCTACACTTCGATGCCTCCGAAACGAAACTGCTCTCATTAACCCACCATAGCGAAACCTCCCTGGCTCCTATCAGTATGACTGATGCTCAACATCACGAGAGCGGCTCTCTGCGCCTTCTTGGTCTCACGTTTTCCACTCACCTGAGGTGGAATAACTACATTGAATCAATAGCTACATCTCCCGCAAGTAAAGTTTGTTCTCTCTGTCGCGCCAGGTTTTTTTCCTCTCAGTCCATCATTCAAATCTACAAATCTACTATTCGTCCGTGCATTGAATACTGTTGTCATATATGGTCTGGTGCTCCCGCTGTTCATCTCGAGGTTCTCGACAAAATCGAAAGATGGATATGGAAATCGATAGATACTGACCTGTCATCTCGACTCCAATCACTTTCTCACTGACGTGATGTAGCTTACCTTTGTCCTTTCTACAAATATTTCCATGGAAATTGCTCAGACTATCTATTTTCATTGGCGCTCCAATTGCATGAATTTAAGCGTGCTACTAGGTTGGCATTTCGGTCCCACACTTTTACTCCCGAAACAGTTAAATGTATCCGCCTACTCCAACACCTTCTTCTCTCACACTTCCTGACAGTGGAAATCTAACTATAATTATAATATAATGGTAACTATAATTTTCAAAATTTAAATATAATGTCAATCGACATGTTCTGATGCTTTGTTCTTGATCCCCGTCCTTGTCTTTATCCTTTCCTCAAACACCATTCTTTATTCTTAATTTCATTCTCTGTAACCCTTTGTGTACTAGAAGCACTTTCGCTTTGCTTGAGGTGAAATGCTTAAAAAAGTGACAAAAAAAGATCGTCTGAAAGCGACAAAATTTTTTAAAACATATTGTCTGTAACTGACAAAAATCAAGAAAATTGACAAAAAAAAAATATAAAAATATCGTTTGCAAGTGAAAAAAAAGAAAGAGATCGTCTGCAAATGAGAAAAAAAAATAATCGGACAGCTTCAATAGATTGGTGTACATTGATATTATTCTACTTAGCAAGAGAAATCGTAGAATTAATGTAAAAAAAAATCAATTCTATAGAAATTGCTTTCTTTACGATAGGATATGAAACTGAGTAAATTAATTTTTCTAAAGTCTGCGAAAGATTTGCGTTTATAAGACACTATGCTTGATCATCGACGAACTTGACGCTCGAGCGTCTATTCAAATTTGGGTATCTAAAAAAAATAACATTTGATTAGTAAGATAATCTGTCGGATTAATAAACAAAAATCGATCAATTGTTTACGTTTGGCTAATGGATATGAAATAACAATTTATACTCCCCAGTCTTATATTTAAATCTGTGATGCTTGTCCGTCAGATCATTTGTAAAATTGTGGAATAATAGAGGATAATCGAAAGATGTTGCAATGTAACGTATTTCTGAAATACGATATATTTCACAGGGTCAATTGTCATACAAAAATCAAGCATAAAAAAATAAGAAAGATGCAAAAATAAAGCCGGGTCCAATCAGTAATTAGCGTGAACGCGTGATTATCGGGTAAAAAAAAGGAGTTCCCCTTCCACGATTATTGAATAAGGTTGTTGGCTTTTTTTTTTCTTTTTTTAAATAAGTGAGATCCATCCTATACAAGGCCTGGAGCCACTCGATGTAGAGGGTTACTCGAAGTAGAGACAGTTTGTGCGGATAGAAGTAAAGATAACGGTTAACCCTAGACAGGTTAACATTCTAATCATCGGGGATACATCCTCTTGGGATATAGTGGTCGAGGAAAGAAGCTGTTTGAGTGAAACTTCTCACCAAAGGAATACGGTTTGGTTTGGTTTGTTTTTTGGCACATCAACCTCAATGGGTTATTTAATGCTGACAAAATTTTTATTGCTGGTAATATATTTTTCTTCAAAAATCGATTCCTGGGATTATTTTTTCCAAAAAGTGTATAGCTGTTTGTATTGCTGGTATTTTTATAAAGTATTGCTGATAATAAATTTTCCTTCAAAAATTAATCCTGGTAATAAGTTTTTTTTAAATTACAAAGTATTTCTGCTATTAAAACCTATTTTTACACAAGTTTAGGTGTTAACTATTTGCCAATACCTGGGACCTTAACAGGTGCTACCACCCCGGGTCAGGGTGGACCTGGGAACACCAGCAATTAAGAGGTCGTTCCAAACTCCTTAAAACCTTCTGATCAGAGGCCTTACTGTTGGACGTAGTTTATCGTCTTACCCAGGACGCGGACGTAGTTTATCTTCATACTCAGGACGACCAATGGAATACGGAAAGAATGTGAATGAAATGGCAGGTCTTATCCGTGAAGGTTATAACTAGCCGAAGTAGCGATAGAGAAGTGAGACACTTGGCACATCCCGCCTGGGCGCCTACGATGGGATTAGCGATAGATTTTCAGTGTTCAGTCGCTGTGAAAAAGGTTACATAGTGGAGAATATAGATTTTTCTTCACAGCGTTCTGACGTCTATCGATGCACAGATTGTAACATAAAATTTACGTTAGGTCATCATTGGAAATGAAAATTTGATTCATTACTGAAAAAGTTTAAAATGGTCTGTATGTTTGTTTTTCTTCTTTTACAGTGATGTTCATTCTGTACAAGGCCCGATGGTCACTCGAAGTAGAGGATAACAGAGTAAGAAGAACAGTGTATCCGGATAGTTGTGGAAGAAACAGCTAATCTTAAACTTGAACAGGTTAAGATTGTAATAATCGGGGAAACATCCTCTTGGGAGTCGGTTTCATAAAACACGGGTTCGCAGAAAGAAGCTGTTCGAGTGGAACATACTGCTCACCAGTGTAATACGAAGGTAATTTGGGTGGTTTGCTACAATATGAGATGGATGGCGGATACTAGCTGTGAACATCATTTACATTATTCGGGCTATTGTCCTCATCTATGTTGCCATATTTATCATAACGTTTCGGCCCTTGTACGCTCCAGATTTCATCAGGTGCTTGAAATATCGAACTGAACCCTATATTTCACTCTGAAGACTGTGGGATGAGACTATTATAATTTTATTTTCTAGAAGTATGTTGCTGATGGAGTTTGGTAGTTCTCAGTGTGTGTCTAAATGAGCTCTAATTGAACTATGACATCTTCTACGATGTCTTCTTGATAGGCGTATAGTGGGACATTCAGTATAATTATTCAAGAATTTGGTTTGATTAGGAACACAGTTCCTTAAGGGATGACGAATTCATAAATAATAAATAATATTGCTTCTCTGAATACACCCCCAACACACACACACACACACACACACATATTGTTTTATTTTATTTGCGCATAAGTTACTGGAAAGCGCTCAATATCAGTGACAGAGCTAACATATTCAGTTGTATGGATATGAGTTTGTGACCGTGCGTATCAGGCACTGATGATCGCAAAAGCCTGAAACTCAGGGTCGCAAACACAAATCCATACAACTGAATATATATATATATATATATATATATATATATATATATTTGAAACCTAAACTTTAATTAAGGAAGATTACCTATCTGAAAATAATTACAAATTACATTCATAAATTAGACTCAAACTGATAAAGGTGTTACCTTAACAGTCCTTTAGAATATTAAAAGATTACTATCAGTAAACTGTTATATTTTAAATATTTTTTAATGTGTTTTTTATTAATGTGTTTTAAAATATAGTATTTAACTCATATTAAATCCCTAAATTATTTGTAAAAGAGTTAAATATTTAAATTGCTTGCAAGCATTAAATAAATTTCTTTGTGGATTTTTTAAACAATTAAATTACTATCAAACGTTAAAATCTGTTTTTTTTACCTAAATTGCTAAAACTACACCACCCCTCCTCTTTCTACATAA
>OZ010592.1:44279449-44346949 GCA_963932145.1 Acanthosepion lycidas | reverse complement strand
ATTTACGACCTGCGTCTACTATTCCGCAACCGTTATCTTCAGATAGCAATCTTCTGTAAACATAACAGGATATCATTTTTAATGATGAATATCTTTATTTAAATGTCCATATAATTATTCTGAAGATGGCTCATATGAGCTGTAAGCTTAGATCAAGGATCAGCTTAATAATTTTTTTCACCAAAATTAAAGCAAATATACGAAGTTTAGAACGGCTCATGATCAAACATCAAAGATATGCTTTGTCACTATATTTAACAATATATATATATATATATATATATATATATATATATATATATATATATATATAATGGACTCTCCGTTCTGTTTTGACGTATCTGACAACTTAATTGAGTCAGTTATGAAATTTTGTGCGTTAATCTTAAGTGTCACTTAATGTCCGCGGGTGATTCACAAAGGATGCCGCATATCGAGCAAGAATGAGGATTGTGGCATGAGCTCACTGTTAGATTGCCTGACCTTTTAGATCGTGCCCTCGCTTCTTATATAAAATTCCATCAATAAGATCATTATTTTTGTCACATCGAAACCTCAGTAAAATCCGAGAGAATCACTTGGACGCTTGGTAATAAAGTTAGGTTGCCTAAGGTGTAGCCCGTAAAATTATTTAGAAATAAAACTTTCACTTGCAAAATTATCGATTTTATTATAAGTCACGTTTTATTTTCAGTTTATAATCGCTTTTTCTCCCCCGAGTCTTTAACGCCATCTTCAATGTGCCCCATTCAGTCAATATATTTTGCCATCGTCTTTCTTCTCTCCTGTTAATGACTTATTTAAATTCTATTCTCCTTTGTTTATTGATTTACATTCAGACGTGACGTTTCTTTGATGACAGCCCTTCACGTTAGTTGGCTCATTTACAGTTACTCTCCTTGCTGCAGCATTAATGCTTGCAAATGATAATGGCATTCTTCTTTGACCACACGTTTGAACGGAACTTGACTTGACGCAAACACTTGAATCATCATTGATTGTGTCAACGTCCCCAAAGACTAAATAGGAAAAAGAAAAAAGCTAAACGTTAATTGCCTGACTCGGTCCCTAACAAAGAGTAATTAATCAGATCACAATTGGACTGTTAGAAGCTTCGAGATATTAGCTCTTAATTGTCCTTTTCGAACACATACAAAAGCCGCGTGTGGGGACTTCACCATAGTGTAATGGTTAGCTAGCTTGTCTTTCTAGATCATTTCCAACAGGATAGTGAGTTCGATTCTCACTGGGTGTCCCGTACAGTCGGCCTTCTGTCACATCTAGCCATAAAAAATCCGCGTCAGCTTAGACAGTTATTAATGTGGGGTAAGCCAGGTGTCCATTCGATGTGTTACACGATCTCAGGTTTTAAGGTGTGAAATACAAATCAAGGACATAGTCTTGAAGGTGATATAGCAACAATCAAAGGCAATAAGGCCACTAAGACGCAATGATTTACTGAATGTAACAGAATAAGAGAAAAAATTTAAAAAAATCATTAAGGAGAGAAAGCAATAAAAACACAGGAATTAAGAAAATCGAAAATGATGACTAACATCTATATATAAAATTCTGGACTTCTGTCTGTCCGTCACACCATTTAAAATAGTCATACAGGGATCGATCGAAACCAGGTTTTGGAGAGAAATACTGTTGGTTTTACTAGGGTGCGTAGCTTAGTAAAATAAATTTTCGTTAATTTCTTTGGAAAAATTAAAAGTTTTATTATTTAACATACAAAATACTCCCACTATTTAAACAAAAAACAATTTAATGATTAAAATAATAAATACTTGTTTAATAAAAATGCGATATTTTTTTGAATATCTTTTCTTTAAGTTTTTATATACAAGAATCCAGTTTCTAAATCGCCCTGCGTTTGAGAGAACTATAAACAAATAACAAGGCCAAACGCTTTAAAATTTGAAATTTGTCCCCAGAAAGAATATTTAAACATGGCCCGCTGTATGCTGCATGTTCAAGCGTAAGAAATAATAAGAATTTATTCTTCACTGTTGAAAATGAAAATGAAAAGGAAATCTTCTTAAAATATATTGTCCTATAAAATTAAATTAAATTAAAGTTATAATTAAATCGTGAAGTAAGCTTTTTGTGAGGGTATTTTTCCAAATAAATCAGCTTATTTAAATTTCATCCATTGGTATGCGAAATTGAACGAAACGTAGAGTTTGTAAATCTCGACAAAATTTTTTAGCGATAACTACTGTGATGATGTCAACACGTTAACGTGTGTTGCAAAAAATTCTAGTAGGAAAAGTTTTTATACCAAATAATGAGGAAAGATAGCAAAACAGGAAAGACAAAACAACTATTTATATTCAGTTACTTGACTTTTTTTTTCTTCTTTCTGAGTATTTCCTGCAAATGCATTTTGGAAAATGTTGATAAATATTTTGTAAATACTACAGAAATTGTCATCATATGGATTAATAATTTTTTAAATATTTTCTAACCTTGAAATAATCTTTTTGTATGTACCTTGTCCAATCAGGTCGTTGGCGGTCATGGGTCTTCACCATTCCCTGTCTTTTGTAGCTCTGAGGAAATTTTGTGATCTCTCTTAAACCTTATTCTGCAAACCATTTACACAAGCTCGTTATGGGTTACTTTCCTCTGTAGCTCTTGCCTTCAATAGGTCCTGTATCAAAATTTCCAATTCATCTTTCCTTATTACGTGTCCTAGGAATTTCAACAGTATTTTTCTGATGTTAAGTATGAGTCCTTTTTATTGCCATTTTCGCTAAAAATCACATACTCTCAGTATCCTTCTGTAGAACGACATTTCTGTTTTTTTTTCAAGTCCCTTCTTTATCTGTGAGGAGATTGTCCAGCATTCATTGCCATATATGAGTACTGGTATTACGTAACTGTTCAGTACTCTTTTCTTTATTAATTACGAAAATTTCCTGTTTCTTAATATTTTCCTTAGCTTGTAGAAGGCATCTTTCGCTATCCCAATGAGACTTAGAATTTTAGTGTCGCACCAAAAAAATAACACATTTTCAGTATGTAGCTCAATTCCTACACCTTTTATATTTGATACTATTGTTCAATTAGTACAAAGGACAAGAGCCACTCAATGTAGAGGTTTACTGACTGAGATTATTGCACGGATATAAGAGGAGCTCAGTGCAAATTATACGGATATAAAGGAAAGGTAAAACTTGATCATAGTCTTAAATAGGTAACGGTAACAGTAAACGAGGAAGAATTTCTTCAGAAGTCTGTTCCATAGGTAACACTTCTGGGGAAATAGATTTCCTCCTTACGAATGGAATACAAAGGAAATATGGATGAGTTGCTTCTCTCTACGTGGCATAATGGGTACTAGCTGTGAAGTTCTAAATTTGGTAGAAATAAGGATATAGCTCGCTTGAACCGTTGCCATTAAAATAGCAATAGAGTGGCAAGAGGTTTACAACGTTTTGTCTGAGAAAGGAATAGCCAATCTAGGAGAGTGAAACTTTGAATTGAAAACCAATCTGAAAAAGATAGACTCCATAATGCCCAAGGTACACCCATTGCTTCCAAAGATACTGTACATCTGGTGCCTCTACGACTGTATGGGTTATAGAATTCGTGATAGTGAGCTACCTAAATTGAGAAGTCTTCTTCTCTCTACAGCGTCTCTCAAAGACGTGGGCAATCTCTCCACATTTTCCTATTCTTTGTAACTCTTACAAATGGGTGCCTTTTGTTCTGACATCCATTAAAAAAGCTCATTAGACAGGCTATTCGCTACTTTCCTGTCATTCTTGCCTTCTGAGTGTCAAATTCTCGAAACCATCTTTTCTTATTAAATTCAATTATCGCTTTCTGATTGTAAGTATATGTGTCCATTTCATTTGCATTTTCCTTAAATTTTCTTCGCATGCATCGTCTATGTTATTCTGAGCATCCTTCTGTAGAACCCTACCTCTGTTGCTTCAAGTGTCCTCTGTATCTATAAAAAAATTCTTCAAGATTTACAGGGGGATAACTATTTTTAATACATATCACCCCATGCAAGGCAGTGCAGCCACTAAGACACAAGTAGGTTACAGAGTGTGGAAGTATTAGGAACAGAAACATTAATAATGAGAAGAAAGAGAAAAGAGCAATCAAGACGACAGTAGATAGCGATTGACATTGCATTTAAATTTTTGCAGATTAAACTTGGCTGGAGAGCATGGAATTGGAAGGGAGTTTCACAAGCGAGAAGTACGAGAAAAGAAACAATGTAGCACTTACGGCTACATCTAGCCGACCCAGCTGTAAATAGATGAGATCTGGACGCCAGTTTTGTACTCCGCTTAAACCCGAAACGTTCAGTAACCGTAACGATGTGCTTATCCGAAAATTTATTATAAAAGTATTTATAGAAAAAACACAGAGAGGTAATCTTACGGCGGTGGGAAAGAGACTGAAGCCGAGCCGCCAGATCAGGACTAATTATATTGCTGATTCTTTTTTGGATCTTATCAAGGAGCTCAAAGCAAATAGAAGAGGCACCGGACCATATGTTGCAGCAAAATTTAAGCAAACTCGAAACTGACTCGCAATGGATTAATTATAGACTTTCCACATCATGTCAGCTGATAACGTTAGCGCAACATAGCAGTGTTTTTTCCTAATGAAATTTACTGTTTCGCGCATCAGTTTCGCTACATCGGAATGGTAACATTTTTTAGTTTGAGATAATCTACTTATATAATGTACAGACTTGCCCGAAAGTCTTACCAAAATGTAATGAGAACAATAGAAGAACAAGTAATGCAGTAATACAAAACACATGTACTGCCTTCATTTTATTCACTGTCAGAGAGAAGGTCTGGATGATCATCTTTTTCGTGGCACAAAATGGTGCGGCGCCATGTCCTGTGTGATATTTTACGAAGCTGTGTTTTGTTGATTGCTGCAAAGCATCTCCGAAAGGCGTCCTTCAATTGATGGCTATTCTGATATCGTCCTTACACTTGCAAGCAACCTCTTTCCAAACTGTAAGAGATCGTGTAAGCCAGCTGGAATAGATTATATTATATAGAACATATATACATATATATTATATAGAACATATATTATATAGAACATTATATTATATAAGAGTGTAGAGACTTTCGGACAACCGTGTACTTACCCTTTACAGCTAAAAACAATTAGCCAGCAAATTTATATGTGTGCATATTGATTAAAATAGATAAGTCTAGAGTGATAAAACATTTGACAGTCGATAAGAAATAGATTGATTGAGTTATTGAATCTTTTTTCTACGGTTTAACAATCCTTTGCAAGTTATTTAAAGGCAGAATATATGTTTAGGCAGTAAGAATTTTTTTTAAGTTAATTATATTATAAGGGTTACAAGTATTACGAATTAACCCATATTTGGGGGGAGAAGTGGATTCATACCTTTTCAAATAGTAACTTCGTGTAAGTCAATATAACGAACCCAACTGAAATTGAAACTCGGCTCATCGGTTAACAATTTCGATGCATTATCCAAATTTATATCAGGTCATCCCATAAGTTCTGTCCGAATTTTAAATTTTTATTAAAATGAACGAAATTTAAATAGTATTTAAATAGTATTTTATAATGTCCAATGGAGCTCAACATTTTTGTTATGTTTAGATGCATTTAAGCTGATCAAATTTTATTTCAAAAAACAATAAAATTAAATTTTGTTTGATTAAAACACTAACATGGAAGTACCCAAGAATCATTTGAGGCACATAATGCTTTATGAGGTCAAGAAAGGAAACTCAGCAGGCGAAGCGGCTAGAAACATTCACTCAGTTTATGGAGAGGAATGTGTGAATGAAAGAACTTGCAGAAGATGGTTTGCAAAATTCAGAGGTGGAGATTTCACACTTGAAGTTGAAGATGGAACCGGACGTCCAGTTGAGTTTGATGAAAAGCTTCTTGAAGTAGCCCTTGAAGAAAATCCTGCTTTATCAGTTGAGGAATTGGCAGTGGTTCTCAGTTCAAACCATACAACTGTTTATCGTCATCTTCAAGAACTTGGAAAAGTTCCTAAACTTGGAAAATGGTTTCTTCATGAATTGTCTGAATACAAACTCAAATCACGAGTTGACATCTTTTCTTCTCTCCATTCTCGCCAACTTGTTTCACCTTTTTTGGATAGACTTGTGACTGGCGACGAAAAATGGATCTCTTATCGAAATGTTAAGCGTCGTAGAAAGTGGCTTGGTAAAGGGGAGGGACCCCAGCCACACCCGAGAAGGGGACTTCATG
The DNA here is from genome assembly GCA_963932145.1 of Acanthosepion lycidas. NCBI lineage: Eukaryota > Metazoa > Mollusca > Cephalopoda > Sepiida > Sepiidae > Acanthosepion > Acanthosepion lycidas. The sequence goes on along the minus strand of OZ010592.1, from coordinate 44,340,694 downwards.
GGCAAAAGGTCTTTCTTTCAATCTGGTGGGATCGCCAAGGAATAATCCACTTTGAATTCTTACCACCTAATGCAACAATTAATGCTCAAATATACTGTCAGCAATTAGAGCGTTTGAACCAACCTCTGAGGAAAAAAAGACCTGCTCTAGTGAATCGAAAAGAGGTGATGTTTCATCAGGACAATGCGCGAACCCATACAGCAAGAATCACGTCACAAAAGATCGAAGAACTTGGTTGGGAGAAAATTCCTCATCCACCTTATTCTCCCGATCTTACTCCTTAAGACTACTATTTGTTTCGTAGCTTACAGAATCATTTGGAAGAAACAGCTTTTGTAACACAGGAAGAGGTTAAAACTGACATTTGTGAGTTCTTCGAATCAAAGCCAAAAGAATTTTACGGTAATGGAATTAGTAAGCTTGTTAATAGATGGAAGGAAGTCATAGATAATCAGGGAAAATACATTGTTGATCGAATCTGTAATTAAATGTAACATTTGGTCACTTGTCTTCTTTATTCAAAATTCCGACAGAACTTATGGGATGACCTGATAGCTTATGTTATTACAAAACGGTCACCCATATGGAAAGGTACACGGGGAGAAAATAAAGATGAAAGAACATGGAGGTAGGACGGAATGAAAAATAACGAAGAAAAAGGAAATACAATGATTTATTCTGTGCTGATTATCAACCCTTTGTGGTTTATTTAAAGCCGAAAGATATTTTTCATTGTAAAAAATATTCTGTTTCTTCTATTATTTTGGCAAGGGCATATTGCAATAATATTTTTCGAATAATAATGATTTTTTTTCGCATATCCTAATGTTTAACCCTTTGATCTCTGCGATTCAGAACAATTTTAACACTTCTGCTTGAGCTCCAATCCAATTCGCAAATAATTTGTATGTTATGTTTCATGGTACATATCAAAGAAGTTACATGTGTTTAATCACCGTTCAAACGGTGGCTGGGCATTAAGTCACTTTCTCTACCACTATTCGAACGGTGGTTGGGCATTACGTCATCACCGGTAACGCGGTGGTCAGAGCACAAAGGATAATCAATAGATGATGAAGCAGGTGAATATTTGCTCATAAGAAAATATCATTAATAAGTAAATAAGCATCAGGTGAAGAAAGAAAAAAGTACGGAAATAGAGAAAGAAAGTGTGTGTGTGTGTGTGTGTGTATGAGAGAGAGAGAGAGAGAGAGAGAAGAGGGGGGGGAGAAATAAATGACAGAAAATAAACGCAAGTAATTATTCGAAATATAAAATAAATAAATAAATAAATAACGAAATAAATAAAGGGGGAAAGAAAGAAAGAAAGAAAGAAAGAAAGAAAGAAAGAAAGAAAGAGAGAAAGAAGGTGGAGAAGGCGGAATTGGAGATGTAAAATAGGAAAGACGTATTAGTCGAGGAATGAAAAATATATAAAAGAAAGAAAGAAAGAAAGAAAGAAAGAAAGAAAGAAAGAGAGAGAGATTGGGGGCTAGAAATATATGACAAAAAATCAACGAAAGAAATTATTCGAAATATAAAAGAAAGAAAGAAAGAAAGAAAAAAAGAAAGAAAGAAAGAAAGAAAGAGTGAGAGATTCAGGTCCTAAAATAAATGACAAAAAATCAACGAAAGAAATTACTTTAAATATAAAAGAAAGAAAGAAAGAAAGAAAGAAAGAAAGAAAGAAAGAAAGAAAGAAAGAAAGAAAGAAAAAAGAATGTGGAGAAGGCGGAATTGACGATATAATAGAGGGAAGGCATATTAGGCGATGAAAGAAAAATATATAAAAGAAAGAAAGAAAGAAAGAGAGAGAGAGAGATTGGGGGCTAGAAATATATGACAAAAAATCAACGAAAGAAATTATTCGAAATATAAAAGAAAGAAAGAAAGAAAGAAAAAAAGAAAGAAAGAAAGAAAGAAAGAAAGAGTGAGAGATTCAGGTCCTAAAATAAATGACAAAAAATCAATGAAAGAAATTACTTTAAATATAAAAGAAAGAAAGAAAGAAAAAAAGAAAGAAAGAAAAAAAGAAAGAAAGAAAAAAGAAAGAAAAAAGAATGTGGAGAAGGGGGAATTAAAGATGTAAAATAGGGAAGACATATTAGGCGAGGAAAGAAAAATATATAAAAGAAAGAAAGTAAGTAAAAGAGATTATGGGTCAGAAATAAATGACAGAATATCAACGAAAGAAATTATTCAAAATATAAAAGAAAGAAAGAAAGAAAGAAAGAAAGAAAGAATGTGGAGAATGCGAAATTGATGATGTAAAATAGTGAAGAAGTTTTAGCGAGGAAAGAAAAATATATAAAAAAAAGAAAGAATGAAAAAAGAAAGAATGAAAAAAGAAAGATGGAACGAAAGAAAGAAAGAAAGAAAGAAAGAAAGAAAGAAAGAAAGAAAAAAAAAGAAAAAAGAAATAAAGAAAGAAAAAAGAATGGATTAGGCAGCATTAAAGATGTAATAGAGGCAAGATATATTAGGGGAGGAAAGAAAAAATATAAAAGAAAGAAATAGAGAAAAAAGAAAGAAAGAAAGAAAGAAAGAAAGAAAGAGAGATTCGGGTCCTAAAATAAATGACAAAAAATCAACGAAAGAAATTATTTAAAATATAAAAGAAAGAAATAAAGAAAGAAAGAAAGAATGTGGAGAAGGCGGAATTAAAGATGCAATAGAGGGAAGACGTATTAGGCGAGGAAAGAAAAATATATAATAGAAAGAAAGAAAGAAAGAAAGAAAGAAAGAAAGAAAGAAAGAAAAAAGAAAAAATGAAAGAAAGAAAGAAAGAAAGAAAGAGAGATTATGGGCCAGAAATGAATGACAGAATATCAACGAAAGAAATTATTCAAGATATAAAAGAAAGAAAGAAAAAAAGAAGGAAAGAAAGAATGTGGAGAAGGCGGGATTGAAAATGTAAAAGAGTGAAGACGTTTTAGGCGAGGCGAGAAAAATATATTAAGGAATAAAAGAAAGAAAAAAGAAAGAAAAAAAGAAAGAAAGAAAAAAGAAAGAAAGAAAGAAAAAAAGAAAGAAAGAATGAAAGAGAGATTAGTGGCCAGCAAGAAATGACTGAAAATCAGCCAAAGAAATTATTCGAAATATAAAAGAAAGAAAGAATGAAAGAAAGGACGAAAGAAAGAAGGAAAAAAAGAAAGAAAGAAAGAAAGAAAGAATGTGGAGAAGGCAGAATTGAAGATGTAAAAGAGGGAAGACGTGTTAGGCGAGGAAAGAAAAATATATAAAAGAAAGAAAGAAAGAAATAGCGATTAGGGGCCAGAAATAAATGAAAAAAATTTACGAAATAAATTATTCGAAATATAAAAGAAAGAAAGAAAGAATGTGGTGAAGGCGGAGTTGATGAAGAGGAAAGACGTATTAGCCGAGGAAAGAAAAATATATAAAAGAAAGAAAGAAAGAAGTAAATTGACTAGAATAGGGAAGAAAGAATATGGAAAAGCCGGAAGACTCTTCGTCAAAGTGAAGCTAAAGAAAGAAAACTATGAAAAAAAAAAAAGAAAGAAAAAAAATAGGTAAAAACGAAAAAGAATGTAGAGAAAAATAAAGAACGAAAATAAAAATGATTGCGCAAAGTAATCAAACGAGATCAAAAAAAAAAGAAAGAAAAAAATAGAGGAGAATGATGGGATTAGAAATAAAAACGCGAGAAATGTATTATTTAAGATTGAGTGATTTCTTCTCTCTCCGAAAACAAATGATTAGAAATATAAAAGAAAGAAACAATATGGAAACAATAGAAGTCGAAGAAAAAGGAAGAATAATGAAGAAACGTTGACCATAAAATGAAAAATATTAAAAAAAAAAAAAGAGAAAAAAGCGCGATAAACGAACGAAAGACAAAAGACTGTTTATAAAGAATGAAATGAGGACAAAAATGATTGGAGAAATAAATAAAGAGAAAGAAAAATGTAATAAAGGATAACGACAGAAAGACAAAAAAACAAAAAACAAAAAAAAACCCAGAGAGATGGAGAAAGAAAGTGAGAAAGTTATCTTGTATTCCCTAAAACTACGAAAGACTAAACCGTAATTTAACGAATACATGTATATCTGTCGATATAAACTCGTTTCTGATAAGACCAAACGTAAATAGTTATCTTCTATAACAAATATATCAGAAATTTTACCTGGAAGCAAATCTTTCTTTATCAAATAATGGTCGCTTCTTTGGTAAAGAACTAAGAAATCTGGACGCAAATTCCATCAAAGAAGTCATAGGAATCAGAAATATTTGAACATGTTTTTCCTTCAACGCAAAAGTAGTCTTCAAAAGAGGGACAGAGACATCTTCTTAATGGGATAAAAGTGTAGTATGTGTTCTTTTCCCTGATCTGATTCGAGCAACTAACGGTCTTATGAGGAAAGCCTCGTCTCGGGGGATCCAAATGTGTGGCATCTCTGCCCTTAGTGTAAAAAAGGAGATTGGTATACACCAGCTCCACCAGGACAGTGATCGCAGAGACTGTGCAAATTTTGTTTCAGCCCACGTGCATAGATAACCAGACCTTTAAACCCACCACATATACTGGGAAGTGGGTCGGGCATTGCGACGTGGTGTATTCGTTTGCAAGCTGGTCACGCTAGATTAATTACGACTTAGTTCGATCCTCACTGGATGTCCTATACGTTGTCCCACAACTAAGTTACGCTAAGTAGATCACCATAACGGTAAGTGGGTAACTTAAATGAAGGATTTTTCCCACTTCTTCCGCGTTTCTGTTTTCAGGAAGTTCTTTCTTTTTCATAAAGTACCGAAGATTCCAAGCCAGCAGCAGTACCTCCGACGTTGCAACGAGGAGAGTTGGTATATTGATTATCAAAACGTTTCAGGTTATTCAAAAACAAAATATTTTTACATCCTAAGACTTTTTCTTTTTTGGGGATCATAATGATGTAGTGACACAAGTCTTAGTAATTGATTTGTGGTCACTTCTTTGGTAAAGAATTAAAAAATCTGGAAGCAATGGCCAGCAAGAGAATAAGAATAAAAATATCTTCGGAATCAGAGAGCTTTGAAAATGTTTTGTACATTAAAAGAACGTGAATGGATGAACAAATGGATGAGTGAAGAAAATGACTTGACGAAAAACGGAAGGGGAAGAGAGTCTAAAAAATTCAAGTACGAAGAAAAAGAGGAAAGCAAAAACGCTAAGAGAAAGGAAGAAAATCAGTAGATAAGAAAGACAGACAGAAAAAAAGGAAAGAAAGAAATAAAAATGGAAAGAATAAAGAAAGAAAACAGAAAGAAAGAGAGAAAGAAAGTAAGTAAGAAAGAAAGAAAGAGAAATGTATTCCAAGAAGGAATGTAGGTAGGTAACGAAGAGAGAAGGAATATAAATATTAAAACAAACAAGGAAGGAAGGAAGTAAAAGCAAATTAAGGCAAGGTAGCAAATAAGAAATTTAAAAAAAAAAAGGAATAGAAAAAGTCCCTTGTCTCGTATCCAGATAAACCACACGCCCTGGTGTGTGCAAGGCAGAATGGCCTGACAAAGCCAACCCTCTCATTGACACTCATGTGGGAAGATTTCTGTCTAATTGCAGTTTAATCCACAGCCGACGGGAGATGCATTCATGCCTTCATTCAAGGACACTAGCGCGAAGTGAAGGAAACAGAATCGACCGGAATTTGAAATCGGCCGGCCGATTTCACTTCCCGCGTCATTAACAGTTATACTAACTTCAGGACAGCGAACAGAAGCAGGCCAAAAGAACTGGTACCATAAGGCAAGAAAGAAGCAACAGAAAGGAAATGAAGAATAAAAGAGAATTAAAAGAAAAGTAAGGATAAAAAGAACGGAAGAAATAATCAATTGAAAGCAAGGTAGCTCTCCCACCAAAAAAGATAAAACAAAAAAAAAACTACCAAAAACAAATCAGTTTGAGTTGAGAACAAAAAAGAAAAAAAAAATGTTTCCCATTAGTCAGGAAATGGTTAAAAATATCATGGGTTATTATCGATTTTTCTTTAATCTGATTAAATTGCAGAATGTAAATTAATTTAATTTAAAAAAAAAATGATTATTAGATTTTTGTACCTCTTTCTGACATTCAGGACAGCTTGTTTTGTCAAATACGTTACCATACAAGAACATTTAAATTAAATTTTGAAGAAATTAATTTAAAATAATAATAATATCTGAATGAAAAGCTAAAAGCAAGGATGAAATTTCGTTCAGAAAATTAAAGAAAAATACTAGCGTCGACACAATTACTTAAATTAAAATTTATTTTTAATAATAATAATGATGATAATAATAATAATAATAATAATTATTATTAATGATATTATTAGGTTGGTGCAAAAATAATGACGTCATAATGTCGTTTTTTGACGTATTTTTTAACGTCAAAAAACGACATTATGACGTCATTATTTTTGCACCAACCTAATATTATTATTAATGATATTATTATTATTATTAATGATATTATTACTATTAATGATATTATTATTATTAATGATATTATTATTATTATTAATGATATTATTATTATTATTATTATTATTAGGTTGGTGCAAAAATAATGACGTAATAATGTCGTTTTTGACGTAAAAAATAGGTCAAAAACCGACATTATTACGTCATTATTTTTGCACCAACCTAATATTAATGATATTATTATTATTAATAATATTATTATTATTATTAATGATATTATTATTATTAATAATGATATTATTATTAATGATATTATTAATGATATTATTATTATTATAATTATTATTATTATTATTATTATTATTATTATTATTATTATTATTATTATCCTTCTTCGTACTTATTTATTAGGTTGGTGCAAAGTTAATGTCATTTTCTCACATATGTTACTATGTGAGAAAACAACATTGTTTTTGCACCAACCTAATATGTATCACCTCGCCCATCTGTAGTGGTAATAAAGGTAAATCAACTTAAGTTAGGAAAGTTATTAGTGATTACTTCCCCCGGTCATTTTAAATAATCTATACAAACAAAATCGTTATCTGCATTTAGACAAAATTACTTCCCGAGCAAAATGAATCTTTTAATCAATCAGTTCCTTTACGGCCTTGTCAGATAGAACAGAGACTGGGGAAATAGTTAAACGAATAAACATTTCTTTAACTTACAAAATAATAGGGGTTCATAGAGATATATGACCCTTATCGTCTTGCATATGTACGGCAAATAATAAAGATCATTTTAGTGATAATGACCTTTATTATGACAGGGCGTGATCGTCAGGTCGCTGCTCTGCTGAGCACTTGACCAGCTTCATCCATCTATCTCGGTTGGGGGCTAATGTCAGAATTTCTGCGAATGATCTCCCTGTCCACTGTGATATTATCAGCCCGTTTTGTCTTTTATCTGATACTTTTCTCAAGGTCGTATCTTGTAGGATGATAGTGGAAACACTGCTGACTCATGTAATATGCGCTCCCGTTGTAGATTTATTTCGCCTGACGGTTGCTATATAGTATTTCAATAGGCCGGTTTCTTGTTTGATATTGTCCCGCACTTAGTCATTTATTATGCGGCAATTAGAGGGGAGACCAAGTTATGTAGCATCTCATTGCTAATACTTTTATTCTTGATTTTAATTCCTCTCACAATATACATTGTTCCTCCAGAATGTTGGCGATCATGGCTACCCTTAAGTTCCTGCCGTTTTTATCTCTTAGTAAGTTTTACTCCTAATTCCTGTTTTACTAACCACTTACACAAGATCGTTGAGTAGGCTAAGCTCTGCTTTCCTTTGTTCCATTTGCTTTCAACGTCGAGGGAGTATCATATTTTCTAAGCCTTCCTTCTTGATTATTTTATTATGGCAGCTGTCTCGGTCTAGTAGCACCTGTTAGGGTCGCAGATACGGACAAATAGCGAACCCTCAAATAAAAACAACTCAATCAATAACTTCATCTTTTCTCACGTGTTTAACCGATTGTATTCTATCTGGATCATAGGGGCACCGCATCTGCTGTATCGATAGCAGCAATAGTGTTTCCTGGGCAAGAAAACCTGACGCTGAATTCGGATTTCCTTCTCCTAGACTGGTTGCCAGCTGAGGCTATGAGTCCCAATCTGTCCTGCTATTGTACCAATAGCTGGTGTGGCTGAGGAAGAGATGGATTTATACCTATTTTTCCAAGGGTAAGTAAGTGAATTCACGTAAGTGAATGTAATGAACTCGATTGGAATTCGAACTCGGCTCTCTGAATCACTGCTATCAGTTACTCCAGTGAATCTTAATTCTTAAGTTAATGATTGAGTAAGCTCATGGCAAGTTCTACGACAATGAAATATCAGTAAAAATTTCCTATCGCATCGTCTTATATTTGAGCTTACCAACTTAAAATCCAACTATCTATCTATCTATCTATCTATCTATCTATCTATCTATCTATCTATCTATCTATCTCTATTTGTTTCAGTTACTCATTTTCTCACTGAAACCAAGTAGCGTCTTTTCCTCCTCGTTCTACGTGATCAAAACAGAAAAGTTCATTATACATGAGGTATTGTCAGAAGACGTTAAACATTTCTATCTTCCCTTTCTCCTTTCTTTCGTTCTATGTTTCTTTGTTTCTTTCTTTTTCTCACAGAAGTCAAGCAGTATTTTTTTTCCTTTTCCATGTGATCAAAACGAAATATTTAATTATTTATAAGGTATTGACAGGACGTAACGGTCGTGCAATCTAACAAAGGGCGAGGGAAGCAATATTATAATAGACTAGTATCGTTGGCATTACAGAATTTGTCAACTGTGCTAAAAATGTATTCAGCATTAAATTCAGATTTACCAAAATTTAGCTCCGAGGAAATTGCAGTGTATTTAAGAACAGAAATGACAATTCCGGAAAATCAACGACTTCAAAAATAAATAAATAAATAAATCAATCAAGAAAACCAAAAGTTTTAAATCTTTAACACTTACCGACTTCTCGAGAGTTGAGTTAGCAAATGAAATTTATTTCGTAGAAATATCACATTTGAAATCGTTTCATGTTTCCAAACGTGCTTCAAGTCAAATTTACGAATAAGACGGTTATAGATTTATTCCAAACTAATACAGTTTTGTAGTTAATGACACTTGTTTTTTTTTTTTTTTGTTTTTTTTTTGTTGTACTTCAAATTCGTTGAGTTTCATTCGTTGGGTCGTTCGTTTGTTTTGTTTTATTTTACGGAATATCAACCTCACTATCAACCTCAATGGGTTATTTAATGCCAACAAGATTTTTATTGCTGGTAATAATTTTTCTTCAAAATTTTATTCCTGGTAACAATTTTTACAAAGTATTTCTGGTATTAAAACCTATTTTTACACTTTCATAGCGTTTTAACCCAAGTTTGGGGGTTAACTATTTACCCGTAGTTGGAACCCTAACAGGTGCTACCCCCACCCCGTTGGTTCCACGCTCCTCAAAACCTCCTGATCAGAGGCTTTGCTGTTGGACCTAGATTATCTTCTTACACAGGGCGGGGATATGCTTTCTCGTCATATCCAGTAGGAGGATATAGTTTCTCGTCATACCCAGGACACGGATATAGTTTATTGTCATACCCAGGAGGGTAAGTCGGTTGGAGTCTTAGAGACACTTTCGAAACTGTCAATCGTTATCTATCCCACCTATCCGCATGAAATGTACCGCTTACCGCCTTCTTCTGCACTTTAATAACAACCTCATTCCTCAAATCTCTACCTTTAGTGTCGCTTGGCTTTCTATTGCATTAAAAATTTAAATATTTAGGAATAATTTAAAAATGATTATTGGGATATATTTGATATAAATATTTCTTACCTTCGGCAATAGCGTCAATCTGTCTATTCTGACTCCTCCACTTAAGAATCTAGTAGCAAGGAGGTCATGTAACCTTGGATGGCAGCCAGTTTAAAACAAAAGGAGAACTATGAATTCAACAAACATGGGCGAACTAACTCTATTTTAGAAAAAAAGGCAAACATATTGACTTGTTCATTCAATCGTGTTTTCTGCTAACGAATGTCTTTCATTTGTAATTGATAATATTTCTATGTAACTAGAGAGAAGTGCACATTGTAAAAATCATCTGAACACTACTATTATTAAATTATTTCAAGTGCCAGAAATTGCAACGATTCAGACAATAATCAAGATTTAAAGAAAAAGTAAAGATATGAAACTGAAAATAACCTTTTTACGAAGACTTATATAAATATTTCAATGAGAGATTGTCTTATAAAAAGATTTTATAAATTCTAAACCATATTAGAACTGGCTGTTTGATCTATAAATGCCGAATATTTTCCTATAAGCAAATGGCTTTATAGGAAATTTCTGTTAGCCAAAATTCTCAAGCATATGTATGATAATACAAATTGAGAATACTTTACCGAAATTCTTGGGACCGGATTTGGGATTTAAAAAAAAATCGGTATCACTTCATATAAGGTAGTAAATCCACTTAATGATATTATTATTATTATTATTCTTATTCTTATTATTATTATTATTATGAATGATATTATTATTATTATTATTATTAATGATATTATTATTATTACTGATATTATTATTAATAATGATATTATTATTAATAATGATATTATTATTATTTTCATTAATGATATTATTATTATTAATGATATTATTATTATTAATGATATTATTATTATTAATGATATACTATTATTATTATTATTAATGATATTATTATTAATATTATTATTAATGATATTATTATTATTAATGATATTATTATTATTATTAATGAAAGTATTATTATTAATGATATTATTATTACTGATATTATTATTATTATTAATGATATTATTATTATTAATGATATTATTATTATTAATGATATTATTATTATTATTATTATTATTAATGATATTATTATTATTAATGACGTTATTATTATTACTTTTAATGATATTATTATTATTAGTAGTATTAATGATATTATTATTATTAATGATATTATTATTATTATTATTATTATTATTAATGATATTATTATTATTATTAATGATATTATTATTGATGATATTATTATTATTATTAATGATATTATTATTAATGATATTATTATTATTATTAATGAAATTAATGATAGCTAGACTATCATTAAGTAAAGCACCAAGGATTACAGGATTTGGAGCAATTAGGAACCGAAACATGCAGAAAGAAGGGGAAAGGTCATTCGGGAGGACAGTAGATAGGACTGACATTGGATTTAATTTTTTGGCAGATTAAAGTTGGCTGGAAAGCATGGAACCGAAAAGGAGTTCCACAAGCGAGAAGTGTGAGAAAAGAAACAGTTAGCATAGAAATTAACGCTACATCTAGCCTGCTCAACTGTCAATTGATGAGGTCTCGGCGCCAGTCTAGCACAGCTCTTAAATTCATGAAGTCTAGCTGCCATAGCGAAGAGCTTATCCGAACAATTACAATGAAAATATTTATAGAAAAGGCGCAGAGAGGTAACCTTACGGTAGTAGGAAAATGACTGAAGCCAAGCCACCAGATCTGGTCCAATAATATTTCTGATTCTTCTTTGGATCTTATAAAGGAGCTCAAGTTAATTAGCAGGGAAAGCAGGCTATATACACGAGCAATATTCTAAGCGTAAGGTACGCAACATAGATTCCCGTGAAAAAAATTGTATCGTCCGACATAATGAACCGCCCTTTCTTAGCAGCTGCTCTTAGCAATGGATTCAGTATCGTCTTTCCACCTCATGTCTGCTGAGAGAGTTAGTCCAAGAAGGAGAAACGAGTCACTCTCCTGGAGGTTAGCATCGGCCATGAAGATACAAGTCAGAGAGAAGTCTCTCAAATGTTTAATGGAGAGAAGTTTAATTTTGGGGGCGTTAAAATTAACAAGCCATCTTTTGCTCTAGTTAATGACGGAATTGAGGTTGTTTTTGACATCGGCTGTAATTTTGAACATGTCAGACTGATCAGCGTTACTCTTGAGGTAGGAGGAAATGGTTGTTTTGTCAGAGTACATGCCTAGCTGAGAGCTGACGTCATCGGGAAGTTCATTAATGACAATTAAAAACAGTGTGGGACCAAGGATGGAGCCTTAAGGGACACCTGGGTTAGTATGAAATGATGTTGAGTAGTGGAGGTTCAGGATAACTATCATTTTACGATTTTATAGGAAAGATGGGATCAGTTCAAAAATTTGTCCGGAGACACAGTAACTTTTTAGCTTGTGGAGAAGTCCTGTATATCAAACCCTGTCAAATGATTTCGAGATGTCCAAAGCTATAGCCCTGGCTTCACCGTTTTAATCTAAAGCATGATAGATTCTTTGCTCAATTATCGTCCGTCCATCAGCAGTTATCCTTGAGAAACGAAAGTCATATTACTTGTCTGAGAAAATGCACTGTGATGAACGAATTCAACATTGATTAGGGCCTCTTTAAATTTTCCAAAAAGAGGTAGAAGGCTTATAGTTGGAAGTGTCTGACGGTTCACCAGGGATCTTAAAAACTAGAAAGGCAGAAAAACAGGTGGCTGCATGGCATTTGATATACAGTTTAGAGAGAAGAGAAACCAGTCCCGGACCCTACTTCTTAATGACTATTACAAGGATAACATCGGGTCCACGTGCTTTGTGGGAATCTAGGTTAAAGATGCTAGTAGAAACCATGGGAAGTTAGACAGGGATGAGTCAAGGGTAGAGTTTCAGGAGAATTTACTGGAAAGTATTCAGATTTATCAACAGAGGATGATAATACCTCAAATCGATTGAAGTGGGGTGGAATAGAGACCTTGCACATATTTAATGCCCTATTACAGAGCCGCCAGTAATCACGAGAACCAAACTTGCTGGAGGCTATGCAGTCTCTCATTCTCTTGACGAACAAGGACTTAGCTCCTTCGAGGACTCGCTTGTATTTATTAGGAACAGTGACGAATAGGCTGTTGTGACGAGAGTATTTACCTGGTATTTCCGAGATGGGATGAAAGCATCCACACTGGCATTAATCCAGGAAGAAACTTCAGCGGCTCAATTTTCAATTGGGAGGTTAAAGGTGTCAGTCCAAACGGCATCACGAAGAAAATCACGGAGTGAGTCCCAATCAGCATGCTGGTAACAGAAAGAGATCTTATGGATAGGGTGTTCCTGTTTAATGGTTGATATATATATATATATATATATATATATATATATATATATATATATATATATATATTATGTATTCTCGCCATTTAAATCATTAACCTCTATATTTGTTTTTTGTGTGAATGATTCATGAATTTATAAATTATACTTTCACCTTTTAATTGAAATTAAAATAACTGATCCAACGTGCAACTCTCGGATAATAAGTGTGACATTACTGTAATTATTGAACAATATAGTTCATGCCATATTCACGGAAAATCTACCAGTAAAAAAGAATTTTCTTATTGCTATTAGGTTGGTGCAAAAAATAATGACGTAATAATGTCGTTTTTTGACGTTAAAAATATGTCAAAAAACGACATTATTACGTCATTATTTTTGCACCAACCTAATATATTTGTACAAAAACGCACAACCTTAAAATTTTAATTCAAACTCAGCGTTGCGACCGCACGTTCCAAAACAATAACACATTTCTCATAGCATTTTTTCGGATTGCATCGCTATTTCCGTTGTCCTCTAGTTACTGAAAAGTAAAAACAAGAACAAAATCTACTTCCATACCTGATGATGTCTGTAGGAACAGACGAAAGCTTGTCAAAAATTAAAAAGACCTTATGCAACTGGAATTTGTAAACAGGGATCATATCATTCATATACAGACTCGGGGTTGATGTATCTTATTTATATTGTTTGCGATGATGTATTCTCGCCATTTAAATCATTAACCTCTATATTTGTTTTTTGTGTGAATGATTCATGAATTTATAAATTATAATTGCACCTTTTAATTGAAATATATGTATATATATATATATATATATATATATATATATATATATATATATATCTGATTAAATAAAATAAAAACATTATATGTAATTTATTTAATCAGACAAGGCTAAATGAGAATTGAAATATATATATATATATATATATATATATATATATATATATATCTGATTAAATAAAATAAAAACATTATATGTAATTTATTTAATCAGACAAGGCTAAATGAGAATTTGCTGCTTAAATACACACACACACACACACACACATATATATATATATATATATATATATATATATATATAGATATAGATATATATATAGATAGATAGATAGATAGATATTACATGAATCATTCATACAAAAAACAGATATAGAAGTTAATGATATAAATAGCTAGAATACATCTTCGCAAACAAATTTAATAAAATACATTAACTCCAAACCTGTAGATGAATGTTATGATCTCTGTTTATACATTCTAGTTGCATAAGGGTTTTTTTTTTTTTTTTTTTTTTACAAGCTTTCATCTGTTCCTACAGACATCATCAGTTATGGAAATAGATTTGTTTTTGTTTTTTACTTCCCGGTAATAACAGGACAACAAAAGAAGAGATGTAATCCGAAATATGTTTTTAGAAATGTGTTATTGTTAATCGTAAGAATTTTTGGGAGCGTGAAATGAATTACAAACATTATGTCAGCTTATTTTTAGCATAATCTGTTCTTATTCAGGGATATTTTCCCGTGTATTACAATCAAATGATACAATAAATTCTGTGTAACAGTGAGAATATCTTTTATTTCCCAAGTACTCTTTCTGAGATCATAATCAGGGATGCAACTAGGAAGGCAAAAACTAGGTGTAACCAGCCATTACTGTTTTTTTGTCTTACTACGTTTAAATGAAACGGCTGACAGTTTTGATTTTGCGTTCGTTAAAACGTGAAAAATTATCCACTATGGAATTTTTTTTAATGTCATGGTCATTCTCGCATTAAAGCGTAAAAATTATTCTTTTTTAGGCATTTTTGACATTATTACAGTATTCGTAGCTGATTTTATTCAACGTCGGCTTCAATTATATTTTTCTTGCATCATTTGATTGTAATACACGGAAAAATATTCGTGAATATGAATAGATTATGCTAAAGGTAAGCAGACATAATGTTTATAATTTATTTAATCAGCCAATCCTAAAAGAGACTTTGCTACCTAAACACACACACACACAAAACACACACACACACACACACACATATATATATATATATATATATATATATATATATATATATATATATATATATATATATATAATTGAAAGATGCGCGTTAGGTGAAACAGTTATTTTCGTTGGTGGAGTGCTGAATTAAAATGTTTGATAAGAAAATAGCAATGGAGAAAAGAAAATAACGACAAAGATGAAAGAAACAAAAAATAACAAATAGTTAAACATTTACAAAAAAGCAACATGGCTCAAGGCTCTCTAACTTACAAAAGATAAGAAGATAAACTTGTATATGATACAGTAATATTGCTGTGCACAAATTATGTGACAAATATTTTAAATTTGCATTTTTTATTGAAGATCGCATTAAAACTAGAGCACCGTATAACATATTATATAACAAGATAGCTAAAATGTTCAGTATAATATCCCTTTGGAATAAATGAAGGTCTTATTTGATGGCAAAATAATTTAGTAATAATGTGCCAGTGCAATACATCTTGTCTATATATAATTTGTAAAACTTAATTAAATTATAAATTTTATAAGGCTTTATATAAGGCTTTCCCTGATCACCGGAATTTCCAACTCTAAACTTTTGAAGCTAAACTTAATCTTTAATCTCGTTCCCTCAAAAAAAAAAAAAAAAAAAAAAAAATGGTAACGATTTGGATAAAATTTTTTATGTCGTTATTCATGATGTCAAAAAAAAAAACAACTTTCAAATTGAGTGCAATACCACAGTTTCAAAATTGACCTGTACTGTGGTAAGGCTATCTGTTTTTGCCCTCCGTTGATCTTCAAAGATTTCAATTCAATGTTAATCGTCGACATCCATCTCCTTGTAACCTGTTCTTTTATTGTCCTCTCTCTTTATTTCCTTTTCAGTAACACTTTGCATCCTCGCGGTTTCTTTTTGGGGGCGGACTGATTAAAGAAATGCTGTCAAATTGCTGTGCGGACTTGAATCAGATATCTCTAGAACATAATTCATATAGCTTCCTGTGCCCTTGATATATTTTAAACTCAATATTCCATATCATTGCTTATTATTGTTTGAGAGTGTGTATAGAAAATTTCCCGTCCTGAGCCACGTATCAACTGACCACACGGCAGTAATTTCTTCTGGAATACATTCCTGGTCAGGCGAATATTTTTTATCGAGTCGTCGGATAATATTCTGAAGAGTGTCTGCTACTAAATGATAAGTGTTGGTTTCTTGTTTCTTGAAACGCTTACAGGCACTTGTCATTTGCTAGTTTTATCACTTCGAAAGCTGATAAGTGAAATATGCTTAATGTTTTCTGGTCATATGATAGATAACATGCGAACGAATGGAAATAGTTTGTAGACTATCGAATTTACAAAATGCATAAAGGATTCAGAAGCAGCATAAAGTAGGTTTTGACAAGAAATTAAGAACATTTTCTTATGCGCAGAGTCTGTCAAGTCCGTCCGGCGAGGAACTTAAAGATTTGCCTGCTGATCAATTTTCCCAAAATCTAAATAAATGATGCAACTCTATATTGTTTGAGAAGTCATTCTAGGTCGATATGAAATACTTCCCGAATCACTCATCGTCCTATCTATCTATCTATCTATCTATCTATCTATCTATCTATCTATCTATCCTGTTCCTCTGTCTTTTTTTCTCTCTCTCTCTATCAGTTCATATCTAAATCAGTTCATATCTATCTATCTATCTATCTATCTATCTATCTATCTATCTATCTATCTATCTATCTATCCTGTTCCTCTGTCTTTTTTCTCTCTCTCTTTCTCTCTCTCTCTATCAGTTCATATCTAAATCAGTTCATATCTATCTATCTATCTATCAGAAATAGATAAATAAAATGAAGAAAGACATATCACCCACCGCAGAGATTTCTTATGTAATATATATATATATATATATATATATATATATATATATATATATATATATATATATATATATATATCCATACATACATTATATATATATATATATATATATATATATATATATATATATATATATATATATATATATATATTTCGTTAAAAAAAGGAATGACATCGGACTGCGGTTCATGTAATTTAATAATTGTGCATTTGGGTAGCAGTCTCTCTTTTATACGAGTTTCATCAAAACGATTGACAAGATACTGAGGTTACTTTCTTTGTTGGCTATAGGTCATGGAATTTAATAATTTTGCATTTGGGCAGCGATCCCTTTTTTATACAACTTTATACATGACCTGGAAAGAAATCACTGTATCGTGTCAGTCATTTTTAACGGAACTAGTATAAAAAACAATTACATATATATATATATATATATATATATATATATATATATATATATATATATATTGAACAATAAAAAAAAATACTAAAAAATTAAAATCTTCAGACAGACTGTGTTGTAGATTAATATTCTTTCGTTTTTTATTATTATTTCATTTAGATTCCACGACTAGTTTCGACCAAAATGGCCATCATCAGGAGAAGAAATATTTCTGCTTGCTGGTAGCAGTAAACTACAGAAATGAATGTCTTCATGGAGAAAATAAACTTTTGTCTGTAGTTTTCATTTGTTTTTTATTTTTTTATCTTTTTAACATGAATCTTTTAACATTGCTTGTGTTGGTCAAACAGTCTCTTTTAAGTTGTTATTTGAGATAAGAGCTGGATGGATCTATGCTTCTCTGAATTCCCCGTGGTCAGTTTGACAGTTTTATTGGTCCTGGAAGGGGGTGGATGTGTCTCTGTTTAGTGTTTGTGTGTGTATTATTTGGTTCTTAGCGAGTGAGTGAGTATGATGTGTGTAAGCGTGTGTATTGCTGTGGGTGTGTGTTATCATTTGGCTCATTAGGGAGTGAGTGAGTATGATGTGTGTAAGTGTGCATATTCGCGTGGGTGTGTGTATATGTGTGAGGCCTCAACACTTCCGTACGCATGTCTGTCTGTCTTGTGTGGGTGAGAAATGTGGGTAGGTTTTGATTTGTAAAGTTATATATTAGTACTATCTAAATTGTTAAATTTAAGAATTAGCCCGGCTGGATAGTATGTTTTCAGACGTTGTATCCACGTATTTTCATGGAACTCTAAAATCTTTCTAATGTTATCTGCTCTGAACTTTTCTATTCTCTCAATTATAGTGAATTTGTCATGGGTTTTGAAATCGTGTTTTTCCAGGCGGAAATGTTGTTCTACAGGTAATAATTTTCCATGGGGAGTCGACTTAATTCGATTGCGATAATTATTAATTCTGTAGTGAAAGGGCCATTCAGATTTTCCTACATATTGTTTCTGGCATAGTGTGCATTCTAGGAGGTAAATTATGTTATGACTTCCACAGTTAGAATCGTGGTAGATTTTGAAATTAGATTTAGTGATTGGGCTAGTGAATGAAATATATATATATATATATATATATATATATATATATATAAAATGAGAAAAGGAAAACTTATCTTTGCTGACACGGGATGTTATTAAGTCAAATACAAGGGATTTGTTTTGTAACGAGTATTTATATAGATGAGCAAAATTACTTTGCACACAAAAGAAATTTCCAGAACCCTCTTACCTTCCTTTATTAGAGAATGAATTAAAGAGACATACTTTTTTCATTTGAATCTATTCATATTGTATTTTTATCGACATACTCTTTATATATAAATAAATAAATAAATAAATAAATATATATATATATATATATATATATATATATATATATATATATATATATATATATATATATATAAAACTAACGCTTAATAATATTTGAATATAAATTTAAAAATGTATATTTAAATAAAACAGGAACGTCGTGTAACCCGTTACGTATTAATTGCGGTTTAAGTTGTTAAAGGTGGGTAATATTTATTTAACCTAAAATATACTCCATAGCTATGTTTAACTACATTGGGTACTGTTTTATTTACACAATAAATTAAATAAATACTTATTTGCTTATAAGCATATGCCCGCTAGCTCATGCACATACAGTTTCTAATATGTAGTTATTTAGTTTACATTCACACACACACACATATACACATATATATATATATATATATATATATATATATATATATATATATATAAGTGTGTGTTTGCTTGTGTGTGTATGCATTTAGGCAGCAATCATTCTTACATGCATATTTTATTTAATACGACAGAAAACGTGCTTTGGTTTGAATTTTATTATACATTTTCTCATGCGATCTAATAATTTGGTGGGATATGATAAATTATATAAAAACTGTCCAAATGTTCTTTTTATCCAAGCGCTTTCGACTATACATTTACCCATTTTCATGGTTGAAATATGTTATTATATATTATGTGTAAATAGTTAATATACATCATTGCAGAATTATTGACCGATATTCTTTGTGATTGTAGCGCCTACGCACAATGTTTGAAAAGGAAGCTTGTATTTAAGAACAGCAATGTTAGAAGTCATTTTTACTCATCGATCTAAGGAATGTCTGAATAAATTTGGTGCCATAACTACTATTACACACATACTTACTAAGGCTCTTGACGACAAAGGCACCTCAAAACCATAGCATTAGTCGAAGGCTTTTTACAAAGTGTGGCACAAATGTTTTCTACACAAGCTCTTCAGTTATGGAATCACTGGAAGGGTCTTCTCAATTATAAAATCCTTCTCAACAGGTAGATCCATGAACGGTTAGTCCTCCAAGACCTTGGCAATCAACTTAGGCGGCTCCAAGGGGTTTTTTCTTGGAGCAATCATCTTTTTCATTTAGGTAAATGAACTGCTTCAGAATATACTGAGATTATTTTAAGCATTTATGCTGATGATACGACGATATACGACGGTAACTCTAAAATTCTTGAGAAAAGAGATTGAAAACTGATCTCTCTTCCGATCTAGCACTAAATTACTAATAGGGAATAAAATTGTTGGTTACATTCAATGCGTTCAAAACCATATTAGTTGCATTCCATCACCACGGATCTGACCACGAACTGTCGCTAGCCTCGATGAACGGATATCCTCTCGAAGTGTCACCTTGTCTCGAGAAACTATAGCGTCTGAAACTTGACCTCGAGCGGAACTTGTACATAGGATCCATCGCTTAAGATGCAAGTAAAATGGCCGTCTCTAACTACTACTCCAGTACCTGATTCTTTATGCTATCCTCTACCTGCCAGATCAGGCCGAGTACTTTTGTCACATTTCGGCAGGAGCTGCCAACCTGCATTTTCCAGACTCGATGGTGTCCCAAATCGTCTCTGCTTTCTGGTGCGTCACAAATTATTTTCCATCCTACAATCGCTCTCTCACAGACGGAACCTGGCAAGCTTCACACTGCATTAATTTTATTTGCATTCAGTGGTTCCGTCAGTTCTAAACTTCACGGCTAGGACCTGTCATACCACTTACATTGTAGCAAACCAACCATATTCCTTCCGTATTCCATCAAACAGTTTCTTCCGCGAACCACTGCGTTGTGGAACTGGCTCCCAAGAGATTACTACAACCTTAACCTGTTCAAGCTTGTAGTTATCTTGAATTATCTTCCCCACCTTTCCATATAATCTGTGCCTCTTACCATGTAACCCTCTACCTCGAGTGACCGCCGGGCCTTGTACAGAGGGAGACTCACTGCAAAAGAAGCAAAAAAGAAACTTACACAAAAATTAAAACTTGCAGAGCCTTGAAAACTTTCAGTAATAAGTAAACATTTTATGTTTACAATGGGGTTAAACGATTTCTGTTGATAGAACCATGTCCGTTTAAAAGATGTATTGAAATGAAAAGGATTAATTATTTTCAACAAAAAAGGCAAGCCTATAATGCGAATATTTTGATGACATAACAGAATAATGACATTGTCAGATTTTAAAAATTCGCTTCGAGGTTTTTTGTGCCTATTTTTCCATGATAAACTCAAACATGTATGGATCAATTTTCTTTCTACATAACTATGAGTAAAATTGTAGGGCAGACTGAACTGTTTTAATCTTTGATGGCAAAAGTCTAGGAGAACAAACAACTATGAATTCCAAGTTGTAGAAAATTTAACTGAAAATTATAATTCTCAGATATAAAAGCTGTGGAGAATCATGATCCTTTCGGCTCTGAAGGGATATAACCTTTTTTTTAAGTGTGACCACGCCTGTCCTAAAATTGTAAATGCAACGTAGGAAACGTTTGAAAAGCTGGTATGATAAATTCTAGAGGTGGCGCATTTACCAGAAATAGATTGTCTTGATGCAGAATCATTCATTAGCGGTTGGAACTATTGGAAGACGTCGAAGTTTCGTTGAGGATTTCCTCAAATCAAAACCAGAATTGTTTATTTATGATGGAATAGACATGGAAACTAAGAAAATATAGTTTGATGACGAAATAATGATGTTGGAACTCATATTTAACTAAGGACTTCTTTAAAAAAATAAGTAAAGCTCGTTAAAAAGAAAACGAATGTAAAACTGAGGAAAAAGGAGTAAAAAATCGAATAAATTATATAAAATACGTTATTAAAATAAACGCAAGTGACTGATGCAAATTGTGGGCAACGTTAAGCTGAATTAAAGATGAGTTTTCAGGATACACGGTTGAGAAATAGATTGTGACCCTGACTGAAGAATTCTAGTCGTGTTCATTATATTTACTTACGTGATAATACCCTTGTGAAAGGTAGGAATACATCTCTTCTCCCCCAGCTATAAGGCAATAGCAGGAAAGACTGGGCCCTATAGCCTTGGTTGGCAATATGATTAGAAGAAGAAAGACTGAATTCAAACCACATGCTGCCTTACAACGACCTGCCTCTTTAACTTCTGAGAGGAGGGACGGGCTAATGTCAATATCCGTAGTGCAGATTCGGCAAAATATTGTACTATGCTGCCTTGAATGTCACCATGAACCACAATTGTGAGATGGAGTGGCGTGGAGTGTGGAATGACGGAATAAATGTGATTTATTTATTAAAATCTACTATAGGGTTTAGTTAGTCGACAACGTGCTTTTTTTTTAACTATAATCTACTAGGCTGTTTCTTTATTATAATCTATGCTGTTTAGTTACGATAATCAACTATGTAATATATTTATTATAATCTACAATGTTGTTTAGTTATGATAATCTACTATGTAGTTTCTTTATTATAATCTACTATCTTAAGGTAATATAATTTATGTGCTTTATTTATCATAATCTACTATATTTGGAGCTTTTCAGATATTGCATGAAAATTGTTGGATTAATTGGATTTGTTTTCACAATATATCAACCCTTTCTAGATTAATTCAAACTAGGCGATATATTTTAGATTGCAAAAATATTTTGTTGTCTACATATTGCCTTAATAATATTATGTGGATAACAATAATTTTCCAAATAGAAACGGCACTATTTAACACATTGCTTGGGTGGGTATAGATGGATTCATAATATTGCCAAATGTATTTACACAACTCGCTTTCTTAGAGGTTTCGAAAATAATTGTGACAGAATTTCTGTTGCAATCCGTTTTTAGATAACACAGAGTCTCCCTCAACTCCTGAAATTATTCTATATACTAGGCTATGTTCTAAGCAATTTCCGTTTTGGAACCAATTTTAATGTTGAATTCATCATCAAAACTACTAATCATATATATATATATATATATATATATATATATATATATATATATATATATATATATATATATATATATATATATTTAATATATATATATTTAATATACATATATTTAATATATATATATATATTTAATATATATATATATATTTAATATATATATATTTAATATATATATATATTTAATATATATATTTTATATATATATATATGTATATATATATATATATATGTATATATAATAATAATAATAATAATAATAATAATAATAATAATAATAATAATAATAATAATAATATTTGGAGTACTCTACCTTAGGTTAGTTTGTGCACATCATTTTAATTTCTCAATCCTATTAATGGAGACATTGAAAGTGAATTTGAGTCTTATAATATTTTGGAAGTCCAATCAAGCGAATAACGCTAGGGAGACATCCTAAAAAAAATATGTACTCTCTATGATCTCGGAGTCATTAATTGATTGACAGGTACCAAATTTATTTGCAAAGTTTTGCTCTGGTGAAACATCGTTTGAAGACGGACCCAGACAATGGCATTCATCGGAATTTGATGATAAAGTCGTTAGGAGAAAGCAATTTATTCCAGTTTTTACGGTAATTAACAAAGTTGTTAAACACATCACACTTTACAATATCCCAAAATCGAGAAAGTCAACAAGATGGCTGTTTTGGTTCCACACTCTTAACGAAAACAGGAAGTGGAATGGTTGATAAACAAAAACAGATATTAATCATGACTCAAACTAATAGTTAAAGTAGTTTTACAGGTTTTGGATTGCCTTATGTTGTCTGACATGAGACTCCTCTTAACGTTCACTAAGTGGCGTTTTATAAAGAAGTATGAAAAATGACTCAGACCATCTTTCTTTTTCTCTCTCAAACCATAGCACAGAGTTGTGACAAAACGAAAAACATTTTGTTAAAACTAAGGAATTTAATCCCTAGGCATACCAGGTGTCGCATGGCGAAGTCATATGTGATCCAAAAAAACTAAGCAACAGTTGGAAGAAACACAGAATATTGCATTCTCGAACCTCCAATATA
Organism: Acanthosepion lycidas; assembly: GCA_963932145.1. Classification (NCBI taxonomy): domain Eukaryota; kingdom Metazoa; phylum Mollusca; class Cephalopoda; order Sepiida; family Sepiidae; genus Acanthosepion; species Acanthosepion lycidas. The sequence continues at coordinate 44,316,874 of OZ010592.1, read as the reverse complement.
TTACACGAGATGTGAGGTATTCTTTGAGGAAGTAAAATGAAATGATCGAAAAGCTGCAAAAATTCCGTCCATTTTTTAAATAAGCGTAAAAATCGACTAATTTGGAATTATAGAATTATGTTAGTCCTTGCAGCAGTAAAAGTAGTTCAACGAAGTGCCAGCGGGTGGTGTTTGCCATGTCGAAAATAAATAGAAAAAAAATAATCGAAACTACTCTCCAGCTAGTATATCGGCAGAACATGCAATTTTTGATCAGGCTAATGCTGAGGGTCTCGTATTTTGCATAGAAACAGCTACATTTGAACGCCTGCAGAATTATTGGCTATCGAGTGAAAGATGGATTCGTTTTTACTCTTGCGTGAATTTTGCGCTTGCTTGGACTTTAGTTTTGATCCAACTCCATATCTTCAGAGAAATAACATAATAAAAACCAGTAAGGGATACATTCTTAAATTAAAAGAAAACTTGAATTGTTTATTCTTTATGAGGCTGTAAGGCAGGCAAGAAGCAGTTGAGTAATATCGCAATAACTAACTTTGAAGTTACACAGAATTAATAAATCTGTCGCCAAATGGTAATATTAAACTTTTACTTATAAGGAACTATTCGAAATTTTACAGGGCTACTTTCGCTTGAATTTTATAAAATCTCTCTATTAAAACAATCTTTTCAGGAAAATAAGTTTCTGAAATCCAGTATCTCTTATCTCTTTTCACTGGTGAAAAAAGTTTCTTTCCTCGTGTTTCGTTTAAAGTAGTGTGGAAGACTAGCGTCTTCATTAACATTTACCACGGTGATTTATTTCTAGAATTGTTCCCCCTGCCACTGCATTTTTTAGGTTGCAAGAACATGAATACCTACTGTTTTAAAATTGTTATAACTTTCTTTGTATTGTGTGTATAGGTTTTAATTCTTGTTCACCAATAGAAGTATGAATGAGTAAAAAAATTGATGTAATGCATTACGTTTTGCAAACAAAAAAAAAATTGAAACCCAAAATAAAAAAAGAAAATAGATTAAGAAATACATAAATAATTAAACGTACTTTCATTTTTATTACACCTTGTGGAGTCCTGGAGGTGCAATAAGAAGCATATTCGCTAAGGAGGCTTTCATTTCGTCAAAGACTTAATGGGTTTCCTCGTGTTTCCATACGAGAAAACACGAGCATTTGTTTGCTCTTTCTTTCACCTGACTCATATTCATTTGTCTCATTGACATGCTCTTGTTGACGAATCTCGAGTAAAGACTTTAAAATCATCATGGGAGTCCTAATGAAAGAAAAACTCCTGAATAAAGGCTTTGTTGCATATTGATGCGAACATTTTTCCTCACAAAAATCCCGAAAAAATTTAACGAGGGTTTAATTGGTGTTACACCTCGTATAGTCTAGAAGAATTCAAAATGACATTGGAAACTGGAAGTTTAACCTTGTTTCAAAGCAGCAGGGGGCGATTTCCAGCTTCAAATATTGGAAATAACAGTTGACATGAGTTTATTTATAGCAACCGTCTCGGGCGAGAAAAGGCGCCTTAAGTAGCAAAGGGACAAGAATTCTACGTCGACAAATTTTGCCTACATAAGTCATCCTTTTTTCTCATCCAGTTACATGGGATATTGTAGAGAAAATAATGTAAAATTGTGCTTACTTCTCTGTCTTGTTAATGTGACGTTTCCCGGTGTCGCTGCGCCAAATGTGACGTCTGCCTGGCTGCGTCCGTCGTGCTATCCTGCCCTGTGACGACCAACTGGCATGGTATTGGTCGCGGCACCAAATGTGACGTTCTAACCTGTTGGTGATTCGGATGGGAATCTGGTTAGATTCGGTATCAGCCTTGTTGTTCCCAGCTCGCCTCCAACGTCTGGTTACCGAGGTAACTGTTTTGATTTCCAGTCTAACCTACCCACGTTGTGATTTGATCTTAGGCAGACGAAATCAATCAGTCGCCGGGCCGTAATGCAAGCCGAGTTCGATCAAGGGTAACACGGCAGAAGTATATGTAAAAGAAAAGAAAATAATAACTCGAAAAGTTCAAATGTGTTAAAAAAAAGGATAACAATATTTTATATCTGGTTCCTGAATACAGGACTGCGTCTTTCTCCCAAACCCGCTATATGGATTCGTGACAGTTTGTGTTTGTTAGGCGAGTCTTAACATCTTAAGTTGTTTGTTCTTTAAGAAACTGGTTCTTTGTGTATCTTCAGGTGATATTCGTAAAACTTGTTTTGGTGGTGTGAGTTTAAGTCATTCTTCAAAAATAAATTGTTCTTGGTTAGAAATTGAGTTGTGATTTGCGTGGAATCTTTCGGCCAGGTTTCTGCGGGGCGGGTGCAACTACAACTGCGAACTTGAACTCGAACTCGAACTGGTTTTCACTCGCTGCGACTCTGCTTATATGGACGCCGACCAAAACCGGGGTGGGCTTGTCGGGGTTTGAGGTTCCTTGATAATTCTAAACCCACAATCCACTTCTTTGTTTTTGGTCAGGAAAATTTTATTATTTTCCATTTTTGGAAGACTTTCGTCTTCCCACCTTCTTCTGTTCTCATATTGGTATCTCACCATACCCTCAGAGGGTGTCAACGGGTTTCTCCTCTCTCTCACAGTGGCATCCCACACCTATCCCTTCAGGGGGGCGCAAAATGCCTCCCCTCCTTCTTCACATGATTACCTCCGCCTAACGCTCATGCCACCATTCAGCGAAAGGGCGCTCAGCAGCGTGGGTGTGGCCAGACTAGCCTCGGTTTAAAAAATCTTGCTCAAAGAAAAAAAAATTTCTTCCTTTTTCTTTTTTCTTTTTCTTTTTTCTTTTTCTTTTCTTTCTCTTTCTTTCCTTCTGCCCGACCACAAACCCTTGGACTTTTATCTTAGCCAAATGTCACTCCGACTTTATCACCCGGGGCCTTCGCCAAACAAGTGGGTAGTCAATTGGACTTATTTGCATTCTTGGTGCCAATTAAAGATCCGATAAAATAGTTTCGCTATCATAGCCAGCTCTGATAATAACCAGATGCTCTTCTCAATGATATTCTGCATATAGACAAAGGCTTAATCTTTCCTTCATGGTTGCAAGCGAATATTTTTGTTTTTCTCGGACAGTGCGTGCTTAATTAATTTTTATTTTTATCTCTTTAGAATTCTGCGGGAGGTCTCTTGTCCAACTTGAAAAAATCTTTTTTTATCATTGCCATGGGCAGATGGGGTATATCTTACTCGCCGCCCCGTAACATAAATCAGATTAAATTCTGTGTTTTACCTTCTCGTCATTGGAAATAACAATCTTACCCCTTTTCCCCGCCAGAAAAACAACACCGCTCAGTGTCCTTTTCGTGATGGCTTCTTATCACCTAAATTTAATTCTCGCCTTTCTTTTTTCTTCTTTCTTTCTAGCGACGTAAATAGTGTCACATTAACAATTACTGCAATCCGTCTCCTTCTGTTTCCCCGGCGACACATGTCTCCTACTCTATACAACAGTAACCTTCTGCCTTTCGTCTCCTTATGTCCATTTTGTCTCCTGATTGACAGCCCAAATTTAGCATATGTGAAAAGATACTATCGCGAGTCTATCGAACTCCAGCATCTGTTTTCAATGTGCAACCCGGGAATCCGCATTTTAACCCTTTTTGGACTGTTTACATGCGAGACCCGTTCGAATCTGCGTTCGCCCTGGAGGTAAGCAATTTTCTTCTTCTATCGTTGCAAAAAAAATAAAAAATAAAAAAATAAATAAAATAAAATAAAATAAAAAATAAAATGCCTGCAGTCCTGGGCCTTATTGCCCTTTGTGTAGTCCACTACAGATATCCGTTTTAGTTGTTGCAGCTTTTGAAAGTCTGTAAGTGATGTAATTTCTGTTATTTGTCAGTGTTCTTCGTTTGTGATTCTGTAGCGCCATTCCCCAAAGTCTAAATAAGTATGGCTTTTGCCAAGACATACGATTAACACTTGATCACCATTGATCATAGCCTGAGGTTGTATACATCTGACTGTTTAGATATGTCACAATGAGTTTGTTGCAATGAATAGCATCCATATGAAAATATCGATCCGACGATATTATTTAAGATCATGACCCGAGTTCTAAGGTTAATGTGTTGGTTTTGTAGCAGTTTGCGGTGTCGAATGAAACTAACTTTATATTCATTTTCCTAAATTGACTCGAACTGATCCAAATGACATTTGTGAACCTGCAATCAATGAGATATTTTCACATAATGGCTTCAGGACATTTTAGGACACAAAATCAGGATTGCTAGATCTCCCTTTACATTCTCAGTGTTAAAATGATTGCTAAATTAACATCTGACGCTTCTCATATAATTTATAGATTTGAGGCAAAACAGAAACACAATATTGCGAAAACCTTATGTCATCAAATCTGACCTCTTTTTTCCTCGATGTTCTTAAACAGGAACATTTTATAACATTATTATTAAAATATTTAATTTTAATTTATTTTTTATCTTTTATACATTCTATTTATTTTGATTTACTGTATATCAACAGCCCAATGGGTTATTTAATGCCAACAAGATTTTTAGCATAGGATCGTATGAATAGAATGTGTATTCTTTGTAAGAAATCAGTTTATAGATCAGGTTTCAATGATGTGTTTTTGTAAAGAGGGCTTTTGTTGAGTTTCGGTTATTTTTTATTACTGTTAATATTTTTTTTAAAAATATATTTCTTGTATTTTTATTATAAAAATGTATTTTTAAACTTTCATAATATTTTGACCCCAGTTTGGGATTTAAGTATTAGGTTGGTGCAAAAATAATGACGTAATAATGTCGTTTTTTGACGTATTTTTAACGTCAAAAAACGACATTATTACGTCATTGTTTTTGCACCAACCTAATATTTGTCCATAGCTGGGACCCTAATAAGTGCTTAGACCTGGAAACAAGAGCAATTAAGAGGTGGTTCTACGCTCCACAAAACCCCCCGATCAGAGGGGGTGGCTGGCGCATTTAGTTTATCGTATCTTCTATTTAATAGAAAAACACACTTTTATATATATTTGGAAACAGAGATATCTTTAACAGAATATTACCGAAATGAAGGTATTCCTTTAATGCAACTTATAATGAGATCTTTGACTGCGTTTCCGCAAATCGTTTTAAAAGCTGGGAATCGAAAATTTCGTATTACTTCTTATCTCATAAAACTCCAAATACCTTCCTTTACACAAATTTTATTTGAAAAATGTGTAAAATAAATCAAACTACCTTATTGTTATAATATTTGGAAACGGTTTGGAAAAACGATCATTGCTGAAGTGTGGTTGTACTTTTTGGTGCATGGGTTCCAAGCTAAAAACTAGCCAGCACGCTTCATACCCACAGGAATTATTAACACGGAATTAAATCGTGTTTGTTCTTACAACTCTTGAATTTCGGAAAGTTATTTTCTAGAGTTTTGTATCAACAAAATAATGAAAAATAAGTTTAGAAACCCACATTGTTGAAATATGGGCGTAAAGAGAGAAAACAATTTCTTGATAAAAGGCGTTTTGGAAGTGATAGAAAAATAACTTTAATTCGGATTTTCTCAATAAATCTTTTGTCGAAATGGAGTGTTGAGATTTCGAGACGCGATAATTATTGGCTACGTTAGATATTTTCAGTTTAATTCTTTCTGTTTTAGTGTTTTTTTTTCTTTCTTTACAATTAATACTTTTTCCCTTGTTTTTTTTTTTCTTCGTAGTCTTCTTCTAATTTTGATTGTTATGTATTTTTTTCTTTCTGTTTTCCTTCTTTTTCATGTATTTTTGTATTTTTCTTTGACAACTCTCTCTCTTTCCCTCTCTCTCTTTCTGTCTCTCTCTCTTTTTCTGTCTCTCTCTCTCTTTCTCTCACTCGCTTTTTTATACTTTATTCCTCCGTTCTATTTTCTCTTTTGTTCATTATGACATTTCGCATTCTTTTTCTACTGTTTTCGTTTCGTTGCTCTTTCTGACAATATTTTGAAATTCTTTTTTTTTTTTTCTATTGAGTATTGTCTTTTTCTTTCATTTCTTTCTTCGATTTTCCTTGCTTTTGTATATAAATTGTTACCCTTCTTTTGGGCATCTTTCCTTCTTTTTTTAAACTCATTTTATTTATTTCTATGAAATGTCTCTCTTTGAAATAAATATCTTTCTGTTTATTTTTCTTTCTGTTTTTTTTTTAATATTTTTTTCTTTGAAATAATTTTCTTTTCGATTTGGAAATTTCTCTCTTTCTTTGAAATCGTTTTCTTGCTTCCTTTCTTTCGTCATTTTTTTCATTATTTGATGTCACTTTCTTTATTTTCTTTCTTTCCTTCACTCTTTGAATTCACTTTCTCGTTTACTTTCTTTCTATCTTTTTTTTTTCTTTCTTTGGAGTATCTTTATTCTTTTCTTTCGTTCATTCTTTGTATTCACTTTCTTTCTTTCTTTGAAGTCAGTTTCTGGCCTTCTTTCCTTGACATCAATTTCTTCTTTTTTCCTTCTTTCACATCACTTTTTTTATTCTTTTTTTTTCGTGCAGTTTGTATTTTATTTTGTCTTTTTCGCTTTCTTTTTATATATATCTGTTATTCTTTCTTTCTTTATTTTGTTTGTTTCATTTTTCGCGGTATTCTTTCCTTCTTTCCTTCTTTCCTTCCTTCCTTCCTTCCTACCTTCCTTCTTTCCTACCTTCCTTCCTTCCGTCCTTCCTTCCTACTTACCTACCTTCCTTCCTTCCGTCCTTCCTACTTACCTACCTTCCTACCTTCCTTCCTTCCTTCCTTCTTTCCTTCCTTCCTTCCTTCCTTCCTTCCCACCTTCCTTCCTTCCTTCCTTCCTTCCTTCCTTCCTACCTACCTGCCAACCTGCCAACACATTTTCACGTCTGCTGCGTTGTAATTTCAGCTGTACACTCTATTCTCCAGCCGACCACAAAGACGATAGGGAGATGCCAGCGAATTCCTTCGAGTCTGTCTGAGACTAATTATTGATCGTCAACGCACAGTATCGATTCTTGTTCTTTGATAAACACCTGATTTTCCTTTTCCCTTCAAAAAGGCTGTCGGCCATGAGAAAATCGTCGGCCGCAATTTGTAACAACGAGAAGAACTTTCCAGAAAATAGAATTGTATGAAATAAAGAGAGGCCATAAATTTCGATGGCGTTTTTGTTGTCATAATGACGGATAATGATCGGCGATTATTTGGTTGAAATTTGAAGAGAACAAAGGTAGGGATAATCGTCACAGATACTTATTCAAATAGATTATTTTTGTAATGCCCACAGAAACACGAGTACAAACGGACCGACCCGCACAGACGCACATACACAGAAATACATATTTATACACTATGTATTGTGCCGATTTGGACAGTGAAATCAGTTTAACGGAGTAATACGGGGGAGGGTCGTCAGTTAAAGCTGTTTTTCCGTTAATTTGAAGCACAATTTTTATATCCTAAAAACAGATAATACAGTATAAAATTATTGTAAATAAATGTAAATACAGCATAAATGTAAATACAGCATAAATGTAAATACAGCATAAATGTAAATACAGCACATATGTAAATGTAGTTTATTTTTAAGTAAACTATATGGTAACTTAAAATAAATTACACAGTCGGATAGTGAGAGAGATTCCGTTTATATTACGTTTTAAATTTACCTTTAAATAAAGATTGAAAAGTTTTAAAGTTTACCTAATCTTACCCATAAATATTGCTGTGATGGTTTAAAAATTAGTATAACATGTTCGAGAGATAATTCATAGGTATAAATGACGAGCGATCAAACAGTGGCTATTGCTGGAACTAATAATCTCTGTCTGTTGATTGCACCAGTAAAAAAAATGCGGCCAACTCTGGAACTGACAAACTTTGTTCGCTACGTGCGGGCGTTTCGAGTTCCAGCCGGACATTACCGTTTCTGCAGATTTTGTGCATTGAATCCGTGGGTTCTGTGAACATTAATTTGAGGTTTCTATGTATTTTTTTTTTTATGTATTCATCTTTGGTTGAACGAGATTGTTTATTTAAGTAAGTGTTTATGTTTTATTTAAATTGTTTATTCTTCAATCTATTTTTTTTTTTTTTGTTTCTGTGGGAAAATTTGAAAAATTACAGCTTCGGTGCGCTTCATAAATCATGATCAAAGTGGAATACTTTTGTGTGTCTGCGTTGTGTTTTCTTTTCTTTCTTTTTTTCTTTTTTTGTTTTCGTCTGTCGTGTCTTCACGCGTCGGTGACTATCGTTTGGTTTATTTTGTTTTATTATTAGTTGTGAAATGTATTTCATGTATCTGTTCCTTCATTGAATGGAATTTTATACATTTATTTTTTCTGGATTCTCGTATTTCTAGGGATGTTTTTTTACCAGACCCATACTCTTTCACGATATCTATCTATCTATCTATCTATCAATCTATGTATCTGTCTATCTATCTATCAATCTATGTATCTGTCTGCCTGTCTATCTATGTATGTATCTGTCTGTCTATCTATCTATCTATGTATCTATCCGTCTGTCTATCTATCTATGTATCTATCCGTCTGTCTATCTATCTATCTATCAATCTATGTATCTGTCTGCCTGTCTATCTATGTATGTATCTGTCTGTCTGTCTGTCTGTCTGTCTGTCTATCTATCTATCAATCTATGTGTCTGCCTGTCTATCTATGTATGTATCTGTCTGTCTGTCTGTCTGTCTGTCTGTCTATCTATCTATCTATCTATCTATCTATCTATGTATATGTCTGCCTCTCTATCTATGTATCTATCTGTCTGACTATCAATCTATGTATCTGTCTGCCTGTCTATCTATGTATGTATCTGTCTGTCTATCTATCTATGTATCTATCCGTCTGTCTATGTATCTATCTGTCTATCTATGTATCTATCTGACTATGTATCTGTTTGTCTATCTATGTATCTCTGTCTTTCTATCTGTCTATCTATGTATCTATCCGTCTGTCTATGTATCTATGTATCTATCGGTCTATCTATGTATCTATCTGACTATGTATTTATTTGTCTGTGTATGTATCTCTGTCTATCTCTACGTCTATCTAAGTATCTATCTGTCTATGTATGTATGTATGTATGTATGTATGTATCTATCTATCTATCTATCTATCTATCTATCTATATATATATATATATATATATATATGTGTGTGTGTGTGTGTGTATCTATGTATCTATCTGTCTATCTATGTATCTATGTACATCTATCTATCTATCTATCTATCTATCTATCTATCTATCTTTCTCTCTCTCTCTCTATATATATATATATATAAATATATATATATATATATATATATATATATATATATATATATATATATATATATATATATTAATTTGCGTCTGCGGGCATGAATATTCGAGAAATTTTATTGAAGAAAAAATATGAGTTCTCTGGCAGGATACAAAATGACCACCCTCTCCTTGGCAGATGAAATCGTCGTTAGATCCGACGTGCTTTTGACCATCTCGGCCACGAAGAGCGTCGATGATCAAGAAAATTTCAATAGTGCCTTCTAAATGCAAATCTTTCTCAGACTCTCGAAGCATTTATATCTACTCAGTTTCGTAACCTTACGTAAACAAAGCAATTTCTCAAAGAAGTAATGGATTTTTTTAATTTATTGATTTTACAAATTGTTTTATTTAAACTTTGTCTTTAGTGGACTATTCAGGACGTTAGATGAAAATAAGAGGACTGTTTTATAAATAAGCGGAGTATCTACACAAATATAGGCATCAGCTAAAATAACGTTTATACAGATAAAATGATAAACGTTGTGTTGTAATGGAATGTTCCACTCTTCCTATTACGTATTGTGGACTGACTATATCAGGAATATATGTAAGAGTATGTCTCTTTATCTGTCTATGACTGGCTTCAGGACTCCCTGTCTTTCAGTAGTGTATTCTCTTTTACAATAAACCCCTCTTTCTTCCATCTAGGCCAGTGTTGCTGTTCCTTTCACTCGAGTACCACCTTTGTCTGTTTGTAACCTCTTTAAGGATACAATCCATTTGTAAAAACATATTCTATTAGTCATCTTTTTAAATCGTTTTCACGACAATGCCTCTAGAACGCAGGAGTCATAGGAAGTGAGATGAAAGTGAAAGAGAATATTGAAAACGGGGAGGATTGAGCAAAGGACAAAAGATGAATGGGATTCAAGAATACAGAAGATAGCGAATGTCACTATATTTTAATCTTTGAGGATTGTAGTTATCAGGGAAGCAAGAAATCGGGAAGGCTTTCCACGTGTGGGAAGTGCGAGAAAATAAACTTTTAGAGTGGGGTTTGCATTTAGCTAGTGAAAGGGTGGGACCTAGATGCACGTCAAGTAGCACGCTTAAATTTAGGACGTCGGGTCACCAGGAAAAATACTCACCCGAGAAGTTGCCATGAAACTATTTGTAGAAAAGACAGAAGGAAGTCGCGTCACGTCTGTGAGAAAGTGACTAGAGATGAGATTCCTGGTAAGGATCGATTGTATTGCGGACTCTTTCTCTGGATTTTATCAAGAATCACTAGGTGCACATTAGTAGCACAAGATCAGATATAGTGACGGTATTCAATACACCGACTAATGGGAAATTTATAAAACTAAATTATTCTCATTGAACTACCATAGCGAAACATCCCTGGCCCCGGATCAGCATGCTTGATGCTCGTCTCCGTAAAAGCGTCTAGTCCTCAGGTTTTCAACTGAGATGAAGTGGAACAACTACATTGACTCAATAGCTGAATCTACAGCAAGGAAAGTTGGTTCACTGTGTCGTGCAAGAAGGTATTTCTCGCCAGAGTCCATCTCGCATATCTACAAATCTACCATTCGCCCGTGCATTGAATATTGTTGCCATATCTAGCCTGGTGCCCCTGCCATTCATCTCGAGATTCTCAAACAAGACCCAAAGAAAGATCTGTAATGTAATTGGTCCTGAATTGACTTCTTGACCTCAAACACTTTCTTACAGATATGTAAGTTAGCGGTCGTACTAATAATTACTGAAGCACCGGGAACATTCCTGAAAAGCTTTGTAAACGTTTTGCAAGTAGGATTTAACAAATCTAAACAACGGTATGTGCACAAACAAGAACTCGCTTTAGAGAATAAAAATATCTTATATATATATATATATATATATATATATATATATATATATATATATATATATATATATATATATATAGCACAATGTAGACATACATAATCATGCCGGAACTCCTGAGGACCACCGCCAACAGATAAGCCTAGAAGAGGTTATCTGTTTCTTCTGCCCTCGGGTTCCCACCCCGACAACTGAAGTAGTCGAAAGACTGATGATGATGATCATCATCATTATCATGATCACAATTTGTTCGACACAAAGAACTTATAGCACATATGAAAAAAGCAAGTACCATGTGAAAGGACGAGTGTCTTGGCCTCACGTTTTCAACTGACTTGAAGTGGAACAACTACATTGAATCAGTATCTGCATCTACTGCAAGGAAAGTCGGCTACTGTGTCGTGCAAGAAAGTATTTCTCGTCAGATTCCATCTTGCATATCTCCAAATCTACCATTTGTCCATGCATTGAATATTGTTTCCATATCTGGTCTGGTGCCCCTGCCGTACATCTTGAGGTTCTCGACAAAATCTAAAGAAAGACCTGTACCGTATTTTCCGCACTATAAACCGTGACATTTGTTTTCTGGAAATATGTAGGGTGCGGGTTATATAACAGTGCGGATTATATATGAATTATGTCTTCGAACTTTGTGTGGCCGAGGTTAAGGTTAGGGGAACATAGCTTCACAAAAAACGGTCACCAGCGTCGAGCCAGTTATCTCCAGATAGTTGTATTTATAAGCGTGCGGATTATATACAGGTGCAGACTATAGTGCGGAAAATACAGTAATCTTATCTGTCCTGAACTGGCTTTTCATATTCAGACACTCTCTCAAAGACGAGATGTGGCTTCCCTTTGTCTTTTCTACAAATATTTTCATGGCCGCTGCTGTGACAAGCTTTTTCCCTAGTGCCCCGATTACATGAATTTACGAGTGTTACTAGATTGTCATCTAGGTCCCACCTATTTAATGTTGAAATAGTTAAATGTAACCACCACTTCTACTCCAACTGTTTCTTTACTCGTACTTCTCGCCATTGGAACTCGCTTTCTCTCGCTTGTTTCCCTGATAACTATAATCTTCTAAAATTTAAATGCAACGTCAATCCCAATCATCTATGCTTTGATCTTTGCCCGTTTTACCTTTCCTCATACAACTGCTCTTTTCTGTCAATGTCACTCTCCGTAACCCCATCCGTGCTAGTGGCATCTTTACCTTGCTTAGCGTGAAATGCTTAAAAAATATTCAAGATGGATCCTGACGAGTATTTTTTGGAGGAAACCAACCGTTCCTTGCAACAGACTCCGTATAATCGGTTAGGGGAAAACGTGGGAAAAAGAAAACGTAGAGTGTTGATCTCTTGGAGTTCAGTATCAGGCATCCACGCCTATTCGATTAGTCTCCCCCTGTGTTGAATAAGTTTTCTGAAATGTCTTCAAGTCATGTAAAGGAACTTTTAAATATCCGTATATTTCCAACGATCGTTCGTAATTTTCAAAAGAAAAAAAAATTAGGTAGAAAGTGGGTAGTTACCCGGGTGCTGTTTATTTTGGTAACATTCATCGTTTCGAAATTAATGATGTGGTCACATGCTAAGAAGATGGGGTACTTATTGAAATCGCATGGTTAATTTTACGTCCCTGATCAAAAAAGTTTGAAGATCCCTGTTTCGTTATTGAAATAAGTTTTATTGATGATCGATTCTTCAAATGAGTTTGTCTTGCAAATGGATTGGCAACTCAAAGAATAGGGCTATGGTGTGCATAATAGAAAACATTCTGCATTAGCAATACATTGAAAGCAAAGGCGATCTTGTCAATGGCCAGGAATTAATACAAATTATATTGAGTGAATAAAAAAATATACATTTATAATAGATGAATAAGAATTTGCTAAAGAAATAAAATCTATATATCTATCTATCTATCTATCTCTCCCTGTCTCTCTCTCTCTCTCTCTCTCTCTCTCTCTCTCTATCTATCTATCTATCTATCTATCTATCTATCTATGTCTCACCCCTATCTATCTATCTATCTATCTATCTATCTATCTATCTATCTATCTATGTCTCCCCCCTATCTATCTATCTATCTATCTATCTATCTATCTATCTATCTATCTATCTATCTATCTATCTCCCCCTCTCTCTCTATCTATCTATCTATCTATCTCTCCCTATCTATCTATCTATCTATCTATCTATCTATCTATCTATCTATCTATCTATCCCTCTCTCTCTCTTTCTCTCTCTCTCTATCTATCTATCTATTCCAGTGTGCTATCTATCTATCTATCTATCTATCTATCTATCTATCTATCTATCTATCTATCTATCTATCTATCTATCTATCTGTCCCCCCTCTCTCTCTCTCTATCTATCTATCTATCTCTCCCTCCCTATCTATCTATCTATCTATCTATCTATCTATCTATCTATCTATCTATCTATCTATCTATCCCTCTCTCTCTCTCTCTTTCTCTCTCTCTCTCTATCTCTATATTCCAGTGTGCTATCTATCTATCTATCTATCTATCTATCTTCAAATAAGGAAAAAAAAAATCAATGTTTTTTTTTTTCCATTCTGGCAAATGTTCCTCTAAAGAAATTATTTTCAGTTATTTTCTCCATTTTTCACAATTGGCCCAGTGTCCATAAACAACGGCGTAGGATTAAACCTCAGCTTGTATTGTTTTGCTATGCATATGAAAAATTGGGAAATCTAGACAAACCCGAAAAAATAAATTTTAAAATTAGCAAAAATCGGAAATTGCTTGATTACGCGTATCTGCAAATTTCTATATAATAAAAGAATTTTTTCTAATCGAAGATTTTTTATATAATGGAAGATATTTTTAAATAATCGATTTTTTTAAATACTATTTTTTTTAAAAAGTCGAAGACTTTTTTTATAAAATCAAAATTTTTTTATATAATCGAAGATTTTTATATAATCGAAGATTTTTTTTAGATAATTGAACTTCCTTATATAATGGAATTTTTGTCACATAATCGAATTCTTTTATATGATAGAAGTTTTTGCTTATATAATCAAAGTATTTTTTATATAATTGAATTTTTTTCGTTTAGGATTATATTTTAGAATAAAGTTTTTGCGAAATGACAAATGATAGATAAAAACGATTACGTCAAAAATGTATAATTTGCGGAGATGGTACATAATTTCGGTAAATAATTTCAATATTACATTTCTGAGAAGACGAAACTATCACCATTAATCTCCGGGTAATAACATTTAAGGTCATTTGTTGCAATAAATTATCTATCTCTTGATATTAAGCATTTTCTTTACAATGATTGCATTAAAAGCGTTATCTGTCAGATAAGCAGAGTCAGTGAATTTGCTTCGGCGAAATACAATATATATATATATATATATATATATATATATATATATATATATATATATATCTGTGTATGTATATATATGCATGTATATATCTATGTATGTATATATATATATATGTATATATATATATGTACGTATATATATATATAAATAAATATATATATATATATGTATATTTATGTATATATATATGTATGTATATATATATATATATATATATATATATATATATATATATATATATATATATATATATATATGTATATAATTCATATAAGTAAAAATCTGTCACTTAATTGATAATTGATTGATGTTACCTTCAGCATCCCGACTCCTGAGTTACGTAGACGGAACTGTCGGTCCACTCTTCAGGGGATATCAGCAATTTACTGCTTATATTTCTCGATTTATTTTTTTATACACTCATCATTGGTGTAATGTTTTGTGTGTGTGCGTTTGCGCGCGTGCAGCCATGCGCCCGTCTGTGTGTATGTTGCCAATTATCAAATCAATCTCGAAGGAAAAAAAATTTAAAAAAAGAAACAGCCAAGAACATGAAAGTCTGTCGAAAAATTCGCACAGATACAGTTTCAAAGCCCAAAGAAAAAAATACCCTACACGGGTAAACAACTAACTAAAAAGAGCTCAATACAACCGTAGATTGTTGATATATTTTTCTTCATACTGTCCGATCTATATGCATATATTTGCTTACATATTTACATATATATATATATATATATATATATATATATATATATATATATATATATATATATATATATATATATATACGCGAGTATAGATGTGTACAAAGACGGAGTAAAAAAGACGCGGAACAAAGTGCAAAACAAATAGAAAAAAATTGGATATATTTTGAACCAAAAACCACAACCCCAGATTTACTAAGAAACATCGATGTTGGATAAAAAAAATTATATTTTAAAAGTTTAGAAGTCTTTCCATTATATATATATATATATATATATATATATATATATATATATATATATTTATGAACAAAAATGACAATAATTACATATTGTTTGTGTTTTCCGTATATTTTTCTTCATACTGTAATATTTATGAATAAAAATGACTTTATCAAAGCGAAATACGAATTTTCGAATTTCCCTTTGATAAAGTCCACATTGGACGAAACGCGTCAGCAATTACCAGTTTTCCTATTGTCATTTTTATTCATAAATATTACAGTATGAAGAAAAATATACGGAAAAAACAAACAATATATAATATGTTTCTTTTCGTGCGTGCGTGCGTTTGCTCGCGTGCAGCCATGCGCCCGTCAATGTGTATGTCTATGTCTCTCTCTCTCTCTCTCTCTATATATATATATATATATATATATAGAGAGAGAGAGAGAGAGAGAGAGAAAGGTGAACATTGAAGTCAACACTCAGAGGCAACAGGCTGTGCGAAATTCGCGGCCTCACGATTGCGTCCAGCATAAAACAGGCTGTTCCCTCTGAATGTTGACTTCAGTGTTCACATTTGTATTTCTATTTACATATGCCCTGTCTCTGATAGTGAGCACTTTATTCCATAAATATAGCACACCTTAAAACTATATCTCTTCATATATATATATATATATATATATATATATATATATATATATATATATATATGTATTCATTTGATATGTATATATATATATATTCATTATATATATATATATATATATATTCATTTTTGTATATATATATATATACATTTTATATATATATATATTCATTTTATATATATATTCGTATTATGTATATATATATATATATTATATATATATATATTTATTTTCTACATATATATATATATAATCATTTTATAGATATATATATATATATATTCATTTTATATATATATGTACATATATACATATTATATATATTTATATATGTAATTTTATATTTATCTATCTATCTCTATATATATAATCATTTTATATATACATATATATATATACATATATATTCATTAAATATATATATATATGTATTCATTTTATATGTATATATATATATTCCTTTTATATATATATATATATATATCTATATTCATTTTTGTATATATATATTCATTTTATATATACATATTCATTTTATATATATATTCGTATTATGTATATATATATATATATATATATATATTATATATATATTCATTTTCTACATATATATATATATATATATATATATAATCATTTAATATATATATACATATATATATTCATTATATATATATATATATTATATATATTTATATATGTAATTTTATATTTATCTATCTATCTCTATATATATAATCATTTTATATATACATATATATATTCATTAAATATATATATATATATATATATGTATTCATTTTATATGTATATATATATATTCCTTATATATATATATATATATATATATATATTCATTTTTGTATATATATATATTCATTTTATATATATATATTCATTATATATATATATTCGTATTATGTATATATATATATTATATATATATATATATATTCATTTTCTACATATATATATATATATATATATATATAATTTTATATATATATAAATACATATATATATTCATTTTTTATATATATATACATATATATATATTATATATATTTATATATGTAATTTGATATTTATCTATCTATCTATATATATATAATCATTTTATATATACATATATATATTCATTAAATATATATATATATATATATATATATATATATATATATATATATATGTGTGTGTGTGTGTGTGTGTGTGTCTGTGTGTCTTCCAAATGAGGTGGTCAGGGAACATAATAATAATAGGAGATTTGCTAATTCATGGCAAACTACCAAGAGACTAAAATAAGCATATGACCATTATTTGTCGCTCAAGAAATTTCTAATGTGACATGTCGATATGAACTTATAAATAAGACACGTCCTTCTTCAACAGTTTCAGAGGTTTAATTGCCTTGGGCTTTCTTCCAGGAAAGACAAGCTTCCAGAGCTAATTTGTTTATTTCGAATGTCTGTAGTTTATGCTAATGACCAAATACACAACAACAGCAACAACAACAGCAACAGATTTGTTGAAAGCTTGGAGTTTAAAGGCTTAAAAAAGACGAAAACTGAACCTTGGTTAATAAAAATACTAGGTACTACAATACTACAATAAACCTACTAATATCATTTTTTTCACAAACGGATTGTGTCCCTTTACGGTGTTACTGATCAGCTTTTTTTTTTTTTTTTTTTTAACTTTTGTTGCTCTTGGCAACGTTAACCCTTACTGTCTCTTTCGATCTCGGTTTTACAAAAAGTTTCCACCCGTTCTATCCTTGCTTTAGGTTTTCTCTTATAGCTTCTTGTTTTCTAGTCAACTTTGATCTTCTGGAATTTAATCGCAATGTGATTCGTTATTTTCTGTTTTCTTAATTCCTCTTCTTTTATTTTTCTCTCTCTTTAATAATATCTTCGGTTTATCATATCCTCTCACACTCATTGACCCCCTTGCGTCATTGTATCTTTATTATTGCCTTTCTTGGGGTGAAATTATAACTACAAAACAATCCAATTTGGTTGGTTATTCGCTGCTCTTTTCTTGTATTTCTTTCCTTCAATAATTCCTGTGAGTGCCAAATTCTTCAATCTCTCTTTCTTCAATATTTGTCCAATACTTTTCTATAGCCTTTTCTTATTCTAACTACAAGTGAGTTTTTTGTTTCCAATTACCTGAAAATTTCCTCGTTGGCATATTTTCGCACCCTGTTATTCTCCTCATTCTTCTGTAAAAGCACATCTGTGTTGACTCAATTTCCCATTCGAATTTTTAGAAATTGTTTATGGTTTCCCTACCATGAAAGCAGGTTTTATATTTCTTAGTATTTCAAAACTTTTCTTTGTTCCAACTAAAATTACCTGCGTCATTACACTTTTCGCTAATCCAATAATTTTTCGGATTACTGTACCTAATTTTCCGTGGCCAGTATTGCTCGATGTTGCCGTCTCCATTTCGTACCTGGCATCTTGAAATGTCTCTCTTGCTGACGATCTTATTTCTGTTTTCTTACAATTGATATTATTTGTAACTAGGTATCACCATACCACGATGATTTTTCGTTTTCTATGTCCCGCGTTTCTCATCAGGACGTGGACGATCATCGTTTATAGTGACGTCCTGTCCTTTTGTTGTGGAGCGATTTCGCAGTGGAGGCTTGTATTGATACTAAATCGGTCTTAAAATAGGTTCGACGTACAAAACGCTAGGAACTTGATGTAATAGGTATTACGCAGAGTAATATTGTTGTGGTCGCTGATACTTTTGTCACACTATTTACGACGCTAGAAAGAAAGAATAAAAAAGAAAGGCGAGAATTAAATTTAGATGATAAGAAGCCATCACGAAAAGGACACTGTGCGGTGTTTTTTTTTTCTGGCGGGGAAAAGTGGTAAGATTTTTATTTCCATTGTCGAGAAGGTAAAACAGAATTTAATCTGATTTATGTTACGGGGCGGCGAGTAAGATATATCCAATCTGCCCATGGCAATGATAAAAAAAGATTTTTTCAAGTTGGACAAGAGACCTCCCGCAGAATTCTACAAAAATAAAAATTAATTAAGGACGCACTGTCCGAGAAAAAAAAATGTCCGCTGACCACCATGTAGAAAAGATTAAGCCTTTGTCTATATGCAGAATATCATTGAGAGGAGCATCTGGTTATTATCAGGGCTGGCTATGATAGCGAAATTATTTTATCGGATCAGTAATTGGCACCAAGAATGCAAATACGTCCAATTGACCACCCACTTGTTTGGCGAAGGCCCCAGGTGATAAAGTCCAAGTGACATTTCGCTAAGATAAAAGTCCAAGGGTTTGTGGTCGGGCAGAAGGAAAGAAAGAGAAAGAAAAGAAAAAGAAAAAGAAAAAAGAAAAAGGAAGATATTTTTTTTTTTCTTTGAGCAAGATTTTTTAAACCGAGGCTAGTTTGGCCACACCCACGCTGCTGAGCGCCCTTTAGCTGACTGGTGGCATGGGCGTTAGGCAGAGTTAATCATGTGAAGAAGGAGGGGAGGCCTGTTGCACCCCCCTGGAGGGATAGCTCTGAGATGCCACTGTGAGAGAGAGTGGAAACCCGTTGACACCCTCTGAGGGCATGGTGAGATACCAATATGAGAACAGAAGAAGGTTGGAGGACGAAAGACTTCCAAAAATTGAAAATAATAAAATTTTCCTGACCGAAAACAAAGAAGTGGATTGTGGGTTTAGACTTATCAAGGAACCTCAAACCCCGACAAGCCCACCCCGGTTTTGGTCGGCGTCCATATAAGCGAGTCGCAGCGAATGAAAACCAGTTCGAGTTCCAGTTAAGTTCGCAGCTGAGTTCAATTGGGTTGGGCCCGCCTCGCAGAACAGCTGACTGAAAGATATCCACGCAATTCCGAACTCAACTTCTAGTCAAGAACAATTTATTTTTGAAGAACGACTTAGACTCATACCACCAAAACAAGTTTTACGAATATCACCTGAAGATACACCAAGAACCAGTTTCTTAAAGAACAAACAACTTAAGATGTTAAGACTCGCCTAACAAACACAAAGTGTCACGAATCCATATAGCGGGTTGGGAAGAAGACGCAGTCCTGTATTCAGGAACCAGATATAAAATATTGTTATCCTTTTTAACACATTTGAACTTTTCGAGTTATTATTTTATTTTATTTTACATATACTTGTGCGGTGTTACCCTTGATCGAACTCGGCTTGCATTACGGCCCGGCGACTGATTGATTTCGTCTGCCTAATATCAATTCACAACTTGGGTAGGTTAGACTGGAAATCAAAACAGTTACCTCGGTAACCAGACGTTGGAGGCGAGCTGGGAACGACAAGGCTGATACCGAATCTAACCAGATTCCCATCCGAATCACCAAAAGGTTAGAATGTCACATTTGGTGCCGCGACCAATACCAAGCCAGTTGGTCGTCACAGGACAGGATAGCACGACGGACGCGGCTAGGCAGACGTCAAATTTGGCGCAGCGACACCGGGGGGACGTCACACTTTCGTATTCGACTAACTGTCGTCCGACATCGACTGACCATCGTTTTTCTTAACTTCTTCTACTTATATTAGATGGGAGAGTTTCTTAACTATAGAATAGGTGTGTTTCACCATAACACCTTGGTTGCTCTAAGTATCTCTATGCTGACAAACGCGTTAGGCATTTTATTCGTTGTTTTTCATTGTCACTCTTGAACTCAATACGTGGTATACCGGGTGTAACAGCAAAATTGTCCGAATCGTGTAAAAAGGAAAATGATCTAATTGTTAGATTAAGCTCTGAACCGTTTGTATCTTATAAATGATTAAATATATCTTACTGGAATTCTGCCAAGTATTTTTATAATTACTACGGCGATGTAGTCAGTTATATAGCTTGAAGTAAGAGAGTAGAAAAACAATCAAATACAGATAACACTGATTTGTTTTAAATTACTTTGATAGGTGAGAGTTCAACCAAGAACTTTCGACATTAAATTGCCTTCAGTAATAATATCCATTAACTGTGAAGAACGTTTATAGTCATTTTGACCTTTCGCCTAATACAATGAGTTCAGTCTTCAGCCAAAGCAAATTCGTTTCACGTATCACGAAAATGTCACCGATGTTGCATTTATTAAAATATGAGTTGAACTGCTTGTAAAAATAAAGACAAATGCTTGTTTGCTTGTTTGATTATTTGTCTAGCGGCATATCAACTCTTTATGAGGAATTCAATGCCGAAGATTAATTTTCATGGGAGCATTAGCATTTTTCCTAAAGATGTATTACCGATAATATTTTTAATATGAATATGTATTGCTAGGATTTTTGCAAACAAAACCTATTTTATAGTGTTTTCAATCCAGTTTGGGGTTTAACTATTTTCTCACGGTTGGGACCCAAACAGGTGCTACCACATCGGGTTCTACCACTCCCGGTTCGAGTCCTTGCTGATAGATATAGTTTGTCGTCATAGCCTGAACGGCTGGCAAAAGCAGGATATGTATTTTAATATCTCTAATCAATGTGACAACAGAAAATAGTGTTTAAAACAACAAAAAAGAATAGCGAACTGCAATGAAATATATATCCCCCTTTCCGGCAATGGATGCTCGAAAATGTTGAGAATACCGTGGACGGAACATATGAGCAACGCCTTTTTTTTAGTTTTAGAACTTCTAAGGAAAATGGAAACAAAAGGGGAGAGATCACATTTTTCGGGCACATAATGGCGAAAGAGAGGTTAGAGAATATGACACTCATATATATGACAGACTGATATCGGGTGTAACAGCAAAATTGTCCAAAACGTGTGACTGCATACTTGCCCCCCCCCCCGAAAAAAATGTTTAATATCTAAACAAGAAAACAAAAAAAAAACACTAATCTAATTGACGTTCTTCCAGGTTTTCAATGACGTTTATTCAACTTGACACTATTTGTCATACGAATCACTGGAAATCGCCTTGAGTTATTAAGCTAGAAAGAGAAAAAGTAAAAAAAAATCGTTTTTGTTAGACCCACTGTCTTCTCAACTGAGCAATGGTGAGAGGAAAAGATCATTCAAGCCTTCAGTAATGGTACCAATATTCATACTCTGGCTTCCATCTTCAAAAACCATTCATGAACCATCATGAGAAAGGTGAATAAGTTTTAAAAAGAGGAGGTCACAAAAGGAAGAGTGATCATCATTTCAATTTAGAGATCAATTTTAAAAGACCCAACTCAATTGTTTGGTACGTGATAGAAGAGTTTTGGCTATGACAGTCCAAAGAGCAGTAAAAACAAAAAAAAAGTATTGAAAATGAAATTGTATGTGAGACGTGTGAAGCACTTTGTTACTCCCGGACAGAAATTTAGAAGTTTAGAGAAGGTGAAGATCATCTCGAATAAGTTGGAAAATCCTCCTGGAATATATATATATATATATAAAGATATATATATATATATATATATATATATATATATATATATATATATATATATATATACATGCATACATATACATACATATATATATATATATATATATATATATATATATATAGAAAGATATATATATATATAAAGATATATATATATATATATAGAAAGATATATATATATAAAGATATATATATATGTACATATATATATATATATATATATATATATATATATATATGTACATATATATATATATATGTGTGTGTGTGTGCGTGTGTGAAATCTATTTCAATACTTTATGAGCTTCCGATCCTTAGCTATGATTAATTAATGATGAACATGTCATTTTCATTTATGATCGATTTCATCACGATTCTTCTGTTAAGCTTGGAGAGTAATTATACATTCGTATTACTCCAAAAAGTGTTACGAAAACCCTCGTACACTTCCAGTATGATGTCTTTAAGCTTTCTAAGATTCCAGTAAGATATATTTAATTATTTCTAAGATACAAACGGTCCAGAGCTTAATCTAACAATTAGATAATTTTCCGTTTTACACGATTTGGACAATTTTGCTCTTACAGCCGGTATATCATATCTTGTGTTCAAGAGGGACGAAGAATAACAACGAATGGACTATTTAGCGAGTTTGTCAGAATAGGGATTACGAGAGATAGGAAAAAGACAAACCTTACATAGAACAACAAAGGACAGGAGGATGCTGAAAACCATCATCGTCCACGTCCTGATGAGAAACACGTCTAAGAGCCATCGTGATATGGTGACCTTTTTTTTTTTTTTTTTTACATCTATTAACAAAAACGGTGGATTAATGAATAATGACTCGGATTGTGGAACCAGAGAGCCGACTTCGAATTGCAGTCGAATTCATTACATTCATTTAAGTTGTAATATCCTTGGCAAAGGTATGAATCCTTTTCTCCCTATAGCTATGGGTAAATAGCAGGACAGTCCGGGTTCTATAGCCTTGGGTGAAAGAAAGAAATGACAACCTACTGTGGGAAAAATATGCCTCGTCAGTCATGTATCGAAAGATACCTGATCGCCTAAGCGTGTAGCACGCATGGCACATAACTGACGATTCCTTGTAGATGCCGAGTTCGAATTCCAGTCGAATTCATTGCATTCACTTGCGTGCTAATACCCTTGGGAAAGGTATGAATACTCTTCTTCTCTCCCAGCTATGGGTAAATAGCAGTACAGGCCCTGTTCTATAGCCTTGGATGCAAACTGGTGTACCGTAGAAAGAAATGACAACCTGCTGCGGGAAAAATCTGCCTCGATACATGATCACCGAAGCGTGTATCTCGTATAGCACATAACTGACTGAAGAAAAGGAAATGTTTTCCCTTATTCAATTTTGGGTAGTTAAATTCATCTGCGATTAACGATTCAAATAATTGGTGAATTAAAAATAAATAATTGAAGAAACTCAGTTTTGCATTGTAGAATTCGAAAGATAATCAATCATAGGCGACGCCTTTAGCTAAAAAAAAAAGGGGGTTCTTCGACTTTCGTTCGAAGCCAATGTCTTTTGTTTCAAATTTCGACTAAAGAATGTATCAGTTTACTTATCATAAAAAATCAACAAAAATTTAAAGAAATAATCTAACCTGATATTGCAAACTATCGTATAATAATTGGACTTGCCCCTCCCTTTATTAGTTCCTTGGTTCGCTCTATTACCATTACGTCCTGCTAATACCTCATAAAATAGGGACTATTCCGTGTTGATAATGTGGAAAGACAAAAGACATACTAAGTATGCTACTTCCTTTGAGTGAAAGAAAAGAAAGACAGAAAGGAGTGTTTAATGTTTCCTTCTGATACCTGATAAATAATGAACTATTCCGTTTCGATCGCGTAGAAAGAGGTGCAAAAGAGACTTCTTGGTTTCAGTGGGAAAAATAAATAAATAAAGAAAGAAAGAAAGAAAGAAATAAATAAAGAAAGAAAGAAAGAAAGAAGGGAAGATAGAAGTGTTTAAAGTTTTCTTTTCATACCTCATAAATAACGAACCGTTTTGATCGCGTAGGGAGAGGGAGAAAAGAGATTTCTTGGTTTCAGCGAGAAAAAGAAAGAAAGAAAGAAAGAAAGAAGAAAGAAAGAAAGAAAGAAAGAAAGAAAGAAATAAAGAAAGAAAGAAAGAAAGAAAAAGAAAGGGAAGATAGAAGTGTTTAACTTTTTCCTTCAATACCTCATAATTAATGAACTATTCCGTTTCGATCGCGTTTAAGGTAAAAGACATACCAAAGAGGCTACTTGGAAGAAAGAAAGAAAGAAAGAAAGAAAGAAAGAAAGAAAGAAAGAAAGAAAGAAAGAAAGAAAGAAAGAAAGAAAGAAGTGTTTAAAGTTTTCTTTTAATACCTCATAAATAACGAACTATTCCGTTTTGATCGCGTAGGCAGAGGGAGAAAAGAGACTTCTTGGTTTCAGTGAGAAGAAGAAAGAAAGAAAGAAAAAGAAAGGGAAGATAGAAGTGTTTAACTTTTTCTTTCAATACCTCATAATTAATGAACTATTCCGTTTCGATCCCGTTTAAGGTAAAAGACATACCAAAGAGGCTACTTGGAAGGAAGAAAGAAAGAAAGAAAGAAAGACAGACAGACAGACAGACAGACAGATTGATTGATTCATTGAATGATTGCCTGCCTGTTACAGTGAGTTGGAAAAAATTATTAGTTTCAAAACTTTACATATATACATCCTCTTATTTCTTAAAATACGAACCAATATTCATATTTATGCCTGTTATTGCAATATTTTGTTAAAGTTGTTAAGCTCAAATATGTAACGATGTGACAGGGAAATTTCTCCGTCTATTTTTTTTATTGTCGATGAACTCGCCATAAGCTTGTTCAATTATTAAATGAAGAACTAAGATTCATAAGAAATTAAAATTATGAAATTTCAAACTAGGAAATTTTTACGGGTTAAAACTAGTGAAAATGATTTACGGTACAATTTCTAATTAAATTAACACCACCAGTATTACTTCGTTTACAATAGTATTGAAACCATAAGACTGCATCTATTAGTATAATATTAATTCTATAGTCTAGAGGAATAGTGTTTCTCAAAATTTTCTTCCTTGCGACACATTCTTGGTGGCAACAAAATTCTAGGCAAACATAAATACAAATAGAAATTCTAACAGGAAATGGCCAAATTGGCAACAATATGGAGGAACAAAATCAGCTTTCAAACGAAGTACAGCTTGTAAAAATCGCTAGTACACACCATTCTCTTATATGGTTATGATACGTAGACACTGTTGGCAGAAACAGAAAGATCCAAGCGTTTGAGGAAAAATGCAGGAGGAAACACATTTGCATCCTCTCTTGGTAACATAAAAAAATGTGTTTGTTCGCAAAAAAGGGTGGCCAACCAGGAACCTCTTCTCGCTACTTTCAAACAGAGAAAAAATGGCGTGCTTTGGACACGTTGCAAGGCACGACAGCCTGTGAACGACCATCATGCAAGGCGCCTTTCAAGGTGGATGTAGCAGAGAATGCCAAAGAAGAAATGGTTGGACAATATCAAACAATGAACAAGTATGACTATACGAGAATTGCTGACTGCCGTTGATAGAACGCTGTCGGGGGGATTCAATAGGGCTTCTACATTCGACCCCCCCACATACAAAAGTCAAGGGGATGATGATGATGCCCGTCACTACAGGAAATAGCAATGACAGCAACTAGACTTGAGAAACTTGCTTTAGTGAGAATTTTTTATAAAAGAAAGAGTGGATAAAGGCGTTGGTTAGATCCAGGGACAAACCCAAAGAGTGTGAGTTCAATACCCGGTTAAGGCAGTGGAGAACTTTCAGAGGGAAAATTAGCAGGAGATAACTGATAACTTACATCCATCAAACATGGCACGTGGAGCTAGAACAGTATACCCCAGGGATCGAAATAAAGGGTTCAGTTCGAAATTCCAATCACCTGAAGAAGGCCGGAGCGTACAACTGCCGAAACGTTGTGACAAATATGGCGACAAAGATGAGGACAATGGTCCGCATAATGTAAATACTGTTAAAAGAAATACTTCATAAATTTCAAACGTCAGTAGTAATTACCAGTCGGTGAACGATTGCCGTATATTTTCTTATAAGGAAACGGCTAACATTGGCGTCATCATTATCAGATGTTTGTTTCTATAATGTAAAAGAATGTCGGGAAGCTATAATGAGTTATAGCTGTCATTGTATAGATTCCTTGTAATATTCAATCCATTAAATAATGCAGGGTGACCTCCAAAAATGGGAATTTTTAAAGTGTGTATTGCCAGACATGAGCAAGTGGCAACAATGCGAGACAATGACCATGAGCAAGTAAACATTTCGCCATTTTAGTAAGAAGGGAACAGTGGAACGGACAACAGCGTGCGTTAGCCATAAAAATGTTATATAAAAATAGTGATAGTTTGATAGCTGCACAGAGGGAGTTCCGACATTTTAAAAATTTAGGACGTCATTGTGCTGCTGCATCAAAACACGGGATAAAATGGTGGATTAATAACTTTGAAGAGATTGGATCTGCCACAGAATTGAAGATGAAATTCATAGTATCCCAGCTGAGATGTTGCATCAGTCAATGAGGAATCTCAACAGCAAATTTCAAGAATGCATTCGTAAAGGAGGACGCCATCTACAGGACGTAATTTAAAAAACAAAAATGAAAATTCTATCATTGTTTCTTAAATGGCATGTTATAAGGTTTCAATTACTATGAATGAAATATTTTTCTTCCATCACTCTTGGTTTTATTGGATTGTTAAAATGTTCCCATTTTTTGGGACCACCCTGTCTTTGAAGTTTTCTAATGGATTCCACATGCGTCGCAAAAATGGATAATTCCGGACCTTATCGCAAAACATAATCATTTCTACGAGAAAGTATTTACCAAATTTCTCATTACGAGAGTTGTGATTTAACAAGATATTAAGACAGCCGGATGTGCATATGGACAAACAACACATTTTGTACACTCCCGCGTCTACTGTCACCCTAGCATCGGTATCTCCTAGCTCTCGCTATATAGCATTGAAACACCGGTTACAGTACGATCAACGAATTTAAGCAACGTCGAGCCTGGTCAGTACCCAGACGGTGACCCCTTGGTAATACCAGGCCCTGTAAGTTTGGATGTGCAGGTGTTTCCTTATTGGGTTCCTTATATTCACTTCACCATGTGCTGTAAGCTTGGATGTGCAGGTGGTGTAATGAATAACGTCTCGGAATTATTAATCGGAGAGCCGAGTTCCAGTCTCAGTTGTGTTCGTTATATTCACTTACATGTAAATACCCTTGGGAGAGTTATGCATCTATAATTTTTCCCGACTGTAATGGGTTAATTAGTAAGGCTTGAATGACGAAATCATTATGGTCCACCTTCCAAATTCTTACAATGTAAAAATATTTTCTGTATTTAAATGATCTGCAAATTGTTGATAAGCTGTAAAAAAGTAATCAATCTACCAACTATCCTTATTGGAATGTGGGAGGTGCTGTCGTTGTTTTCGAATCTCCGGGACAATAGCTTCCCCCTCATAACAGAAACAGACAGTAGAAACACAGAAGAAAGGGAGAGAAAACAATCGTTAATTTAAGTTACCCCTTTTACCGGTACAATATGTCGTCGGTTTAAAATGTCTTGTTAGTCATTCACGAGGACGGAAACGAAATTTGCACAGTCTTTGCAACCACTGTCCAGCTAGAGCTGGTATATACCAAAACTCTTTTTTGCAATGAGGGCAGAGCATCCGCTGGTTTGGATTAAAAGGACGAGGCTTATGATCTCCCCAAAAAAGTCTTACGATGTAAAAAATATTTTCTGTTTTTGAATAACCGGAAACGTTTTGGTAAGGCGTAAAAAAACGAATCATCTACCAACTCTCCTTATAGCAACGGCGGAGGTACTGCTGCTGGTTTGGAATCTCCGGTACTTTATGAAAACAAAAAGAACTTACCGAAAACAGAAACGCGGAAGAAGTGGAAAAAAGAAAAAAAGAAAATCCTTCATTTAAGTTAACCACTTACCGCTATGGTGATCTACTTAGAGTAAATTAGTTGTGGGGCAACGTATAGGACATCCAGTGAGGATCGAACTAAGTCGTAATTAATCTAGCGTGACCAGCTTGCAAACGAATACACCACATCGCAATGCCCGACCCACTTCCCGGTATATGTGGTGGGTTTAAAGGTCTGGTTATTTATGCACGTGGGCTGAAACAAAATTTGCACAGTCTCTGCGATCACTGTCCTGGTGGAGCTGGTGTATACCAATCTCCTTTTTTACACTAAGGGCAGAGATGCCACACATTTGGATCCCCCGAGACGAGGCTTTCCTCCTTATAAAACCGTTAGCTGCTCGAATCAGAGAAGAGAAGTGAAGAACACATACTACACTTTTATCCCAGTTGGAAGGTATTTATATCACTCTTTTGAAGACCACTTTTGACTTGAAGGAAAAACATTTTCAAACATTTCTGATTCGTAAGAGATTGCTATTCTTTTGATGGAATTTGCTTCCAGATTTATTTGTTCTTTACCAAAGAAGCGACCATTATTTGATAAAGGAAGTTTTGCTTCCAGGTAAAATTTGTAATATGTTTGTTACAGAAGATAACTATTTACCCTTGTACTTATCAAAAAAAGAGTTAACGTCGAAAGATGTACATGTCTTCATTAAATTATGGTTTATTCTCTCGTAGTTTTAGGGGATACAAGATAACTCTCTTTCTCTCTCTCTCTCTCTCTCCCTGTTTTTTACTTGTCTTTCTGTCGTTGGCTTTTATTACTTTTTTCTTTCTCTTTATTTATTTCTCCAATCATTTTCATCTTCGCTTCTTTCTTTCTTGTGTCTTTCGTTCGTTTATCGCGCTTATCTCTCGTTTTTGTTTTTTGTTTTTTGTTTTTTTTTTCATATTTTTCATTCTTTAGTAGACGTTTTTTCATTTTTATTTCTTTTTCTTCGACTTTTGTCTTTTCCACATTTTTTTCTTTCTTTCTTTCTTTTATATTTCTAATCATTAGTTTTCGGAGATATAAGAAAACACACCATCTTATATAAGAAATTTCTCTCCTTTTTATTTCTAATCCCATCATTCTCCTCTATTTCATTTTTTTTTTTTTTTTTGATCTCGTTTGATTTCTTTCCGCAATCATTTTTATTTTCGTTTCTTCTTTCTTTCTTCTTTCTTTCTTTCTTGCTTGTATCCTATTTTTTTTCTATCTTTTTCATATTTTTCTTTCTTTCGCTGGCATTTTTCTTTCTTGTACTTCTGTGTTTTTCCTTTTCTCTTTCTTTCTTTCTTTCTTTCGCTGGCACTTTTCTTTCTTGTACTTCTGTGTTTTTCCTTTTCTCTTTCTTTCTTTCTTTCTTTCTATTAAAAGAAAGAGAGAAAATATGAAGAAAGAAAGAAAACTATCTATTATTAGAAAAATAATAGATAATTTTCTTTCTTTCTTCATATTTTCTCTCTTTCTTTTAATATTTTTCTTTCTTCATCTGATGATCCCTGACTTTTTTTAATTTCTTTCCACTCTTCCCCTATATTCTTTTTGCTTTCGCTTCATTTCTTTCTTTAATCATTTTCTTCTTCATTTCGTTCCTTAGTTGCTGATTTCATTCTTTTTTTCTTTCTTTTGTCATGTGTTTCTCTTTTTACATATTTTCATTCATTCAGCTGTTGCTTTTTCTCGCTTTTTTTCATACTTTTTCTTCTTTTCGTCCACTTCCGCCTTTCGCATTTCTTTCTTTATTTTTCATTCTTTGTATAATTCACTTTTCTTCTTTCGTTTCTCATGTTTTTTCTTTCTTTCTTTACATTTCTTCGTTTTTTTTTTTTGGTTCTTCCATTTTTTTCATATGTATTTCTTTCCTTCGCTTTTCAGGCATTTTTTGTTTCGATTGCTGTCAGTTCAGTCAGTTTCTTATTATTTATCTTTTTTTAACAATCCTGTCTTTCTTCAACTCCCATCTTCTCCGTATTCTTTCTTTCTTTCTTTCTTTCTCTCTTTCTTTCTTTCCGAATATTAGTTTATATATATTAAATATCTTTCTTGCTTTCCTTTCCTTTATCATTTTTCTTTCTTTCTTTCTTTCTTTCTTTCTTTCTTTCTTTCTTTCTTTCTTTCTTTCTTTCTTTCTTTCCGGATATTAGTTTATATATCTTATATATCTTTCTTGCTTTCCTTTTCTTTATCATTTTCTTTCTTTCTTTCTTTCTTTCTTTCTTTCTTTCTTTCTTTCTTTCTTTCGAATATTAGTTTATATATATTAAATATCTTTCTTGCTTTCCTTTCCTTTATCATTTTTCTTTCTTTCTTTCTTTCTTTCTTTCTTTCTTTCTTTCTTTCTTTCTTTCTTTCTTTCCGGATATTAGTTTATATATCTTATATATCTTTCTTGCTTTCCTTTTCTTTATCATTTTTCTTTCTTTCTTTCTTTCTTTCTTTCTTTCTTTCTTTCTTTCTTTCTTTCTTTCTTTCCGAATATTAGTTTATATATCTTAAATATCTTTCTTGCATTCCTTTCCGTTATCATTTTTCTTTCTTTCTCTCATTCTCTCTTTCTTTCTTTCTTTCTTTCTTTCTTTCTTTCTTTCTTTCTTTCTTTCTTTCTTTCTTTCCGGATATTAGTTTATATATCTTAAATATCTTTCTTGATTTCCTTTTCTTTATCATTTTTCTTTCTTTCTTTCTTTCTTTCTTTCTTTCTTTCTTTCTTTCTTTCTTTCTTTCTTTCTTTCTTGTTGCTGCTTTCTTTTTCTTTCTTTGGTTGGTTTATGTTTCTATTGTATTTTCTTGTATATTTTACTTTCTTTCCTTTTTGTTTCTTCGACTTATACTTTCTCCTTATTCTTTCTTTCTTTCTTCTGAAATATATCGTAAACTTATGCCCTAAGTTTATGATGCTAATTATCCAATTCCTTAGCATTGTGACACTGTAAGCTGAAGAAATATCTCTAGGTCAAAAACCCTTGTTATCTGTTTGGTAAGGCATTGTTTTCAATTTTCCTAAACCAGTGCTTTGAGATTTTGAGACTCACAGGATATATTGAAGGCAAAAAGGACAGAAGGAATCATCAATAACTTCCTAACGAGTTTTTATGAATGGATGGTGTTACGGGAACTTTGAGTAATAGAAAAGAACTACACAGTGGTTAGAGGATCAAAACACAGAACGCAGAACCGTGATTGACAACATCATAAAGAGAGACAGATTTTAGATTGGTTTGTTTTGTTTTACGGCGTATCTACGTCAATGGGTTATTTAATGCCGCCAAGAGTTTTATTTCTGGTAAATTTTTTTTTCCAAAAATATATTGCTGGTAATATATTTTCTAAATGTATTGCTGGTAATAATTAAAAAAAATATTGCTGGTAATATTTTTTTCAAAATGTACTACTGTTAATAATTTTTCCTCCAAAATTGATTGCTTGTAATATTTTTTGGCAAAAAATATTACCGGTATTAAAACCTATTTTTACACTTTCATAGTTTGTTTAATCCCAGTTTGGGATTTAACTATTTGTCTGTAACTGGGACCCTAACACTTGTTACCACGCAGGCTCATGGTGGACCTGGGAACACCAACAATTAAGAGGTGATCCCATGCTCCTCAAAAGCCCCTGAACAAAGGCCTTGCTATCGGATGTAGTTTATCGTTCTAACCAGGATGCGGATGTAGTTTATCATCATTGCCAGGACGGTAGAAAACGATGAAAAGAACAGAAATGTAAAGAAAGTCTCGTCATTGACATGTCACAATTTTTATATCCGATACAAAGATATGGGATGATTCGCCTAAAAAAAGAAGTAAAATTTTTGGAAACAGTACTTCTAAATGATCATAACCAATAAACTATATAAACCAAATATCTAAATAAATAAATAAAGAGCAAATGCTGTCTGTACGTCCGTGTGTCTGAAACCCTTCTAGATCTATTATACGTTTTGAGAACATTCAGTATTGTGATTCTGTGAAAAATTCAAATGTTAAAATAAGTGAAAAAAAATTAGTGATTTTAAAAGTTTTTAATGTATATTGAGTTTAGATAACACAGAAATACTGTGAATTTACAAATATTCTAAATTCAGTTTTAAAAAATAGTCCAAATTCTGTGAAGTGAGGAATTTATTTATTCAAAATGCTAAGGAATCAGAGTTAATGTGAGAGGATTCCTGGCATGAGGTCTTTAAGTTCTGCAGAGTTTGGAAGTTGAAAAACTCAACTCAATTAAAGTTCCGCAGAGTTTGGAATTTGAAAAAAAATAACTTAATTAAAGTTCAACGGAGTTTGTGATTTGGAGGACTCACTTTTCGGCCTGAATTGGAATTTCGGTCCAAATAGAAATTTCGTCCCAAATAAGTCTTTTGGCTGGAATTTGACTTATAGCCTGAATCGGATATTAAGTGAGGTTTTGAATTTCCATGTAGTGAATTGAAGAATGCAAAGTCATTTCTCCGAAATGCCATGGAAAATCCAAAGACCAAAGAGAGAGACACAAGCAAAGAGATAGGCAGATGCTGTAAACCATACATAAAAAACATCTGTAACATCAGAAGAGGTACAAACTTGAAGTGAGGAAATCCTTCAAATCTACAAATCAACAGTTCCCCCTGTTGTTCATCATAATGGTCGTCTTCGAGTATAGAATCCAGAGGTTAGCAGAAAATATTTCGAAGACAGTAGGAAAGCGTTGTTCAGGTTAGCAGTGGATATTTCAATAAAAGTAGCAGAGCATAGTTCGTCCTTCTGGTTCTCTTCGCCTGACAAGCTGGACTGGACATTCGGGTAGAGTGAACAAAAATGGCCGCCTTTATACACGACGGATTGAATGTTCTACGTCTTCTGATTGGTTAACCTTCTATTAGTGGACTATAAAGTGAGTCAAGTCATTTGGATTGGCTCACTAGGTACATATTATACACAAAAAACTGCAACACGCCCTTGCATGGAGTATTGCTGCCATATACGGTCTGGAGACTCTTCTGTTTTAATCCAGAGACGGATATGCAATGTAATTCGCCCTGATCTGGCATCTCGTCTGTAGTCGGGCTGTCAAAGACGTGCCGTCATCTCTCTCTGTCTTTTTTACAAATACTTTCATGGTAATTGATCCGATGAGCTGCTTTCGCTGGTTCCCAGACTTCGCGAATTCAAGCGTCCAACGAGGCTGGCATCCCGCTCTCACCCTTTCACGGTTGAAAATGCTCAATGTAGCCGCCTCTTCTACTCAAATAGCTTTATGTATCGCACCTCATGCCTGTGGAACTCCCTTCCCTACCCCTGTTTGTCTGATAGCTTTAATCTTCAACTATTCAACTGTAATGTCAATCGAAATCTCCAGTTGCATTGATCTATCCACTATCCTTCTCCTCACTCTCTCCTCTATCATTCTTATCTGCTCTCGCTGCAAATCCTGTGTAACAGGGCTCGATACCTAGCACAGAAAAACTCTGAATCATATATACCAATGCTCTCTCCAATTGCGGGTGCCGTACCACCAGAAAACAAAGATTCATTTTTCGACGATTCCTGTACCTTAACAAGTACTATATGTTTTTTTTTTTTTGCAACGGATCATGTCACAGTGATAAAGTGGGACCGAAAAGCGAGACCACGTGTCAAAATTCAGAAAAAGAAGCACTTTTCCAAACTATGTAAATAGGTTGATACTTCGGTCACCTCACTTACATTGGCTACCCACTTGCTACCTCTATTATTAAAACAGGCTACGGTGTACGTAATGATTGGCAAGAATGAGGCTACTACTCTAATGGACACAGGTAGCTATGGATTTATTATTTCGCTCGACTACGCAAAAAGACACCAGATAAAAAAAACTTGCATTTGGGAATGTGTCCATGGTTTGTCGATCCTTTCCGCTTTAATAAAAGGGAATTGCACTGTTATTTTATATTTATTAGGTGATTAGTGTTTGAATGTTACACTTTGTGTCCTTCCTAATCTTTGCATTGATGTAATTCTCGGACAGGACTTCAGGAAACAACATACTGGTGTAACTTTTGCATTTGGCGGGCCTAAGAAATACGTGTTTATTTTGAGTTCAACTTCTTGTAGCCTACCATCTTCGATTGAAGATATACCTCCATTATATTGAAATCTAGATCTTACCTACAAACCTATTTCTATGAAGTCTATGGCACTACGGATAAACACTTTACTGAGGTTAATAAAATGCTAAAAGATGGAATAATTGAGGAAAGCAGGTCTCATTGGCGAGCACAAATTTAAATTGTTGGTAACGAACGAAATAGAAAGAGATTAGTTGTGGATTATAATGGGACTATTAATAGAT
Source organism: Acanthosepion lycidas (assembly GCA_963932145.1). Classification (NCBI taxonomy): domain Eukaryota; kingdom Metazoa; phylum Mollusca; class Cephalopoda; order Sepiida; family Sepiidae; genus Acanthosepion; species Acanthosepion lycidas. The sequence continues at coordinate 44,282,045 of OZ010592.1, read as the reverse complement.
TCATTCGACATACTGGCGTAACTTCTGCATTTGGCAGTCCTAAGAAATGTGTCTTTATTTTGAGTTCAACTGCTTGTAGCCTACCATCTTCGATTGTAGATATAACTCCATTATGTTCAAATAACCATCTTAACAAAAAACCTATTTCTACGAAATCTATGGCAATGCGGATAAACATTTTACTGAGGTTAATAAAATGCTAAGAGATGGAATAATTGAGGAAAGCAGGTCTCATCGACGAGCACAAATTTAAATTGTTGGTAACGAACGAAATAGAAAGAGATTACTTGTGGATTATAATGGGACTATTAATAGATTCACTCGACTCGACTTTTACCCTCTACCACGAATGAAAGATCTGGCTTCGAAAATCTCCGAATATAAATTCTGCTTTTGGATTTGAAAAGCTCATATCACCAAGTACCCTATCAAGGGAAAGACAAACCGTACACCACTTTTGAAGATAATGGCAAATTATACCAGTTTTGTCATATTCCATTTACGGTTACTAATGGGTATCTTGCTTCCAACGCATAATGGACAACATTATTACCAGCAATAACTTGCAAGGAACAAACGCTTATGTAGATAACATAGTTGTAGCAGGCAAGACTATAGGGAAGTACAATAAAAATGTCTCGATATTTCTTGGGGTAGCCAAAGTTGATAATCTTACTTTCAACGAAAAAAGGTCCTCAGTACAATCACTTTTATCAATTTACTTGGCAACATTATATAACATAGGACACTTAGACCTTAATCGATTGTGCCCATTTAAAGAATTATCTATCCCTAATGATAATGCTTCCTTTCTCAGGGTCTTTGGTTTGTTTTCTTCTTATTCCTAATGGATATCAAAGCTTTCGAATAAAATCAAAAAAAATTAATTATAGTCGACTCTTTCCCTTTAAATCGCGAGTCTGTGGAAGCATTCCAAAAGATTAAAGAAGAAATCGAAAGGGGCTAATTTCACGTTATTGAAGAAAACGTCCCCCCGCCACGAGTAGTCGAGACGGACGATTCTGATACGGCAATAGCCGCTGCTTTAATCAGACCGGCCGTCCAGAAGACTTTCTTCTCACAATCACTAACACCGACTGAACAAAAGTACGCCACAGTGGAAAAGGAGGCTTCAGCTATTATAGAAGCTGTACAAAGGTGGTCTCACTACTTATCTGGTTTTGCCAGATACGTAGTGAGACTTTGCCATAGTTACGGTCCAGACTGGTGAAAGTCATGCTTAATTCTGAGAAACTTGGAAAATTAAAAACGTTATAATCCAGAGATGGACAATGAAACCTGGAAGCTAAAATGATAAAATTACTTATAGACCAGGGAAGGATATTATATATGATGCTACACTCTCATGTGATCATTATGGAGCTATCCTACACCAAGAAAGGTCATATTGTCTCCACGATCGTCTTTTTCATCTTGCTTACCCCACATTGTCAAAGTCAGGAATGTGCCTTACTCTGTGGAAGATGTAAAACAGTATGCACTGATTTCCTCGTTTGGGCAAGTTGGAAGCCACGTTTCTAAAAATCTGAAAAAGTTCGCCTGATAAAAGCTACACAGCCAACAGAAAGAATCAACATAGATTTTAAGGGGCCGCTTCCTTCTAACTCGCAAAAACGTTATATGTTAACGGCAAAGACACATGGCACAGTGGATAAAGGCGTTAGTTTAATCCAGTGACAGGACCCAAAGAGCGTGAGTTCAATACCTGGTTAAGGCCGCCGAGAACTTGGAGAGGGAAATTAACAGGAGATAACTGATAACTGACATCAATTAAGAATGGCACGTGGAACTAAAAAAGTCTACCCCAGTGAGCGAAATAAAGTGTTCAGTTCGACATTCCAACCAAGGCCGGAGGGTACAACGACGGAAACATTGTAATAAATAAGGCGACAAAGATGAGGACAGTAGTCCGAATAATGTAAATAGTGGACAAGAGACGGGTATTTTACTTTTGCTTACCCCAATATGACACATAGTCGTAATTAAATGCTTAACTTAGATTTTAACCGTGTTCGGGACTCCTTTTTTCATCCACTCCGACCACAGTTCCTTGTTTCGATCTAAGGAACCACGTCAGTGTTTCACTGATTTACATATAACTACGAGTCGAAGAACCACTTACAATCCTACCAGAGAATGGTCAGTGTGAATGATATTATGTAATTATCTGAAAGCAGGTCACACTGGCCTTAGCTTCGGGAAATCTACGAGGATTTATGTGGAAAGTTGTTCTAATCGCAGTATTGCATGCCAAAAGGCCTCTACCTTGTACCATGACTAAAGCTTCACCCCACGAAAGAATATTTTCATATTAACGCCGGTTACCTAGTGGCTATTCTTCGCGAGCCTCTGGTCCGGTTCTCTTACGTCGTGATATCCGTGTTAATAAGTACGAAACTTTAATTGACAAGGTTCAGGTGTTAGAACCCAACTTCCGATATCCACATGTAAGAGTTATTTAGGGAGGCGATTCTACTGTATCTGTACGTGATTTGGCTCCAGCTCCAAATACGATCGCGGAGAACCAAAAATTAGAGAGCAATATATTCTTGTTGGAAAGAGCGTTACAGAAATG
>OZ010592.1:44249449-44274449 GCA_963932145.1 Acanthosepion lycidas | reverse complement strand
TTTTTTCAGCAATACTCTGTACGTGTATAGTAGAATTAAAATTTTTAAATTAAACGAAAATTACTAAAAAAAAAACAATTGCATTAGCTGCTATATCACTGTTTCTCGCGGAATGGGTGGCGACCTTTAACAGGACCATAAGGCTTCTTAACGGTTGAGAAATACTCATCTGTATAGATAGACTGGAACAGACTGTGATAGACAGACAGACATATATGAAGTAACTGAGATTGATAGATAAGTTCATACGAAATGATAGAGATAAAAGATATATATATATATATATATATATATATATATATATATATATATGTATGTATAAATATATATATATATATATATATATATATATATATATATATATATATATATATATAGAGAGAGAGAGAGAGAGAGAGAGATACAAACAGACTGAGATAGGTAAGAACTGACTGTGATAGATACGTAGATACGAACTGATTGATATCTCCACTCTCTCTCTCTCTCTCTCTCTATATATATATATATATATATATATATATATATATATATATGTATGTGTGTGTGTGTATGTTTGTGTGTTTGTCTGTCTGTGTGTGTATATATATATAGTGAGAAAGATATAAATAAACTCAGTTAGTTACTGACTGATCTCTCTCTCTCTCTCATTATATATATATATATATAAATATATATATATATATATATATATATATATATATAGTGTTTGTGTGTAGATAGATAGATAGATAGATAGAAGTGAAGTGAATGAGATAGATAGATAGATGTGAACTGAATGAGATAGATAGATAGATAGATAGATAGATGTGAACTGACTGAGATAGATAGATAGATAGATAGATGTGAACTGAATGAGATAGATAGATAGATGTGAACTGACTGAGATAGATAGATAGATAGATAGATAGATAGATAGATGTGAACTGACTGAGATAGATAGATAGATATATAGATGTGAACTGAATGAGATAGATAGATAGATAAATGTGAACTGAATGAGATAGATAGATAGATAGATAGATAGATATACAAGGGTAAATCAAGAATTAAAAGCAGTTTCCATTCAACGCTTTTATTCCCACTGATCAACATAGTCCCCTCCACTTAGCCGCGCTGCTAGTCTCGTTTAAAGAGCTTCGTCCCTTCCTGAACAAAGCTTTTTGATTGATCCCGAAGCCACGTCTTCAGCATAAACTCTGGCATGTACAGGTCCGTAACTTGTTCTAATGTAATTCGTCGGTCTTGCTGATCTGAGACCGCATCTACATCCCTCTGTCACACTTGTTGTTCACGCCTTAAAGCGTCCTGCTCTCTCATATAACTTTCGGTGATTCATAGCGCAGTCGATGCCCCCAGATTCTACTCTCTTCTTTCCAACGAAAGCGCAGTACGGCGCGTTGTTCCTCAATCAAGAAATCGCTAAATGCAGTGTCTATACGTCTGACCTCGTTACTTCCTACCTCTTGGCAATGGAATGCTGTACGCCACTAACTCTTCGTCATCCCACGTGCCCGCGTGTTGCCGCTTATCAGCGCCTCCCTATTGTTGTTACTTGCATTTTCACAATTGCCTTTATTTTCTGATTTACCCTGGTAGATATATACATATATATCCAAACAGGTCTTTGTTAAATTCAAACGATCAATTTTCACCTGCTTAATATTTTGTTGCAAATTTACAAACTTCGAATAATATTTGGTACATCGGGTTCGAGAGTGTAGATTTATTTTGATCGATTGATTTTTTTATGGCTTAGCTGTCTCTTCCAGGTTATTTAAAAATATATTATTAGAGCGTAAGAATTGTCTGGATATAATAATGGTGTCCTTGTTTTAATTAACCGATATCTGGAAGGAGAAGAGGTGGGTTGATGCTATTAGTATTATTTATAAGCCAGCTTCACTACAGTCTTAACCTGTTCGACTAGAGTTAACCGTTATATTCCCTACATATCCGCATAAACAGTGTCTCTTACCTCGAGTGGCTATCCGGCTTTTTTCAGGGTGAACATGATTGTAAAAAAAAACAAAGTCTTACACAATTAATTCAATAGAATTAACTAAGTAAGTTTCATGACCAACATCCAATATTGGCCACGAATATATCGCCATTTTTTCAATGTAGCCTAAACATCGATTTGAGCATGCGCACTCTTCTTACACATCAACCATCGCGCAAACATTGATCCTGTTCTATAGTTAACATTAAGATCTGATAGCAAAAGTTCTTTCTAAGTCAAAAGAAATATAAAAACAGTAAAAAGAGGTTTAATTAAACAAGGCAGAATATAAATGAAGGTTCGTTATGGTATAATTCAATTAATTTAAAATAATCTAATTTAAATGTTCACGTCTGTGTTAATTTTAATCAATAATTCCAGTCCTTTCATTGCTTTCAGCCATGTTTTTCAAGTCGTAGTATTTTTTGACCTGACGACTCTGGTTTTTAAGACGCACACACGCTCAAACGGCAATGGCATCTGATTTTATATGACAGCTTATTTACAAATCTCGTGCGACTGATCGCACAAAAATATTGGGCAAAATGTCATGCTCACAAATGATTTTTGGCGGCAAAAGTTTAACGAAAACGCATGACATTTTAGCCATGTTTCAGACGGCTTACGATGCGCCAAAAGATAATTCAGTTATTTTAACCAAGAAAAGAATAACCTTTAATCATTTCTGCATAAAACATCGACTTCTTGGCGCACGAGGCATACGAAACTATCTAATGTGGTCGGGAATGGGTGCATTTAATTCTTTTAGCTGATCAGAATAAATTCAGTTTCACGGAATCCTGGCATTATTCAAAGAATATTTAAACAGTCTGTGTATATATTCAATCCATTTAAACCACTGTAGAACAAATAAATTTCCCGTTATTTCTCTCTGTATGTAGCTCATTGTATCCACTTATACTGAGTAACTTACTTTAAATAATTTCTCTTGCGGCCCGCGGCTAAATTTTGGCTATGATTTGGCGTTTCATACTTCTTTTATTGTTCAGGCCTGCTCTAAATGATGCCTATGTTATACCATATTCTGCGAAAGTGATATAACCTCAGCATCCTCCTTGGTTACAGAGAAACCTTGATTTGGATTTTTGGCGAACACAGTCGTTGTTTAGCAGTGACCAAATTGGCTGCTATAGCTGCGCTAGTTTCCACGGGTGTACGCAGGTCCGAGCACTAAAGTTGCACTTTCTCACTTTCTTACTGAAAGAGAAATCAGTAGTATATCAGTTGCTCTTATTGTCTCTAGTAGATAAATTCTGACGACTACTTATCCGTGATGGAGCATTCAAAGTGGATGGGATGTTTTCAAACGTTATCATTGCTGATCATATTCTAAGCGGCGAAAACTCTCCACTGAGGAATTTTGGAGGGCGAAATACCCTTTTATGCACCAGGATATCTCGAAAACTTGCTAGGGGATGATTCAATTCAAGGCCAATGAGAAAGCCGAGATATATATATATATATATATATATATATATATATATATATATATATACAGACATAATATATATACATACATAGATATATATACATATATATATAAAGTTATATATATATATATATATATATATATAGTGGAGTATCCATTATTCGAAATTCCAAAATCCGAAAACCAACCTCCGAATTTTTTTGCCGTTGCTGACATGATTTGCACCAAATGAAAAATTTCACAAAGCCCAGCTACATAGCCAATGTTGGCGCCATTTTTTGTTAGCGATTGTCATAGCAACACTTTTGTTCGTGGTTGACTAAGCAGTATTTTTATTCTCAGTAAAGATAAAAATATCATAAAGTCTACATATATATATATATATATATATATATATATATATATATATTTATGTAAGTAGTGATCATGTTTTTTTACAGGTACAGAAGATTCAAAACATTATTTTACGTGAAATCATAATTTCACCACTTACACAATCCATGCTGCTTTTTTCATTATATATATATATATATATATATATATATATATATATATATATATATGTATGTATGTTGAAAAACATTATTCCAAATTCTTGGGACCAGAATTGCTTCGATCTTTCCGATTTTTCGTATTTTGGAATAAATATTACTTGTAAATATTATCTATAAATCTATATTATATATGTATATATTATTTGTATATAGTATCTATAAAATTCGTCACCTTGGGAAAGGAACCCATTGATATATAAGATACCCCTTTCCCTTTCATAACACATCTTATATATATATATATATATATATATATATATATATATATATATATATATATATATATATATACCCTAAAGGTAGATTTGTAATAACATATAACTTGAAAGTTTAGGGTGGGATAGAAAGTTTTGCATCGATTTCAAAGGTTAATAAAAAGCACAAACAAATGAAGATATAAGAAAAAACTTTGTATCTCTAAGAACATAGAAAGATCTAAATTTTGTTCCCTATGTCGTGCTAGACAATTTGTCTCCTTAGAATCCATCTTAGACATTTATAAGTCACTCATTCGTCAGTGCTTTGAATATTGCTTCCATATCTGGTCTGGTGGTCATACTTTATATCTTGAGATTCTTGACTTGGCATTTCGACTTCAGTCACTTTCTAACCAACTTGGCATCGGTGTTTCTTCTCTAAAACAATATTTTCCTGGCTACTGTTCTAACATTCTTGTTCCCTAGTGTTTCGACTGCATGAATTTTAGTGTGCTGCTAGGTTTCACCGTTTTATTGATAAAATAACTAGATGCAAACGTCAGTTCTCGTCTGAGAGTTTCTTTTTTTCTCATTTCTCACATTTCGATTTCTTGCTTCCCGGCCAACAAAAATCTTCAAAACATAAATGCAACATCAATCGCCCTCTTTTGTCTTCTTAATACATGTCCTTTTATTTTACTTTTCTCACATCTCCACACAAATGACTTCCTATCTTTCTTTCCTCCCTGTAACCACATGCGTTCTAGTGGCATTATTGCCATGCTTGGAAAGAAATGATTAACTATCTATCTATCTATATATATATATATAGGCTTTAATGACAGCTACCCTCACTCTCTCTCTTTCTCTCTCTCTCTCTCTCTCTCTCTCTATATATATATATATATATATATATATACCTATCTCTGCCTTATTTCATCGATTAATTTTCAATAGCGATCTGTTCCGAAAGAGAATCTAATATGTAACTGTAGCTTTTGTACGTAACATTTTACGGTACATTAGAGTAATGACAACCAAAATTGCTGCTAGGTAATTTTTTTTTTGTTCTGCTTCTCTTTAATTCTTACCAATTCCTCATAGGTTTATATAATCAAACACTTGCCCAAATACACACACACACACATATATATATATATATATATATATATATATATATATATATATATGTCCATGTTTCATTAAAAACGACAGACAAGGTACTACGGTTAAGATTTTTATTTAGGTTTTCTTGTACTCGAACAAGAGCTTTCTCTTCTGGACAAAGGGTGTGTAAGAACTGTCCAAATATTTTATATTTCCGAGTGCTTTCGGCTATTCAGCTAAAAAGTGAACAGTTAAAATGTTCATTCAGGACTTCAGTAATGATACAAACATTCATACTCTGGCTTCCGTCTTCAAAGTTCATTCAAGAACCATGAAGACAACGGTGAATAAGTTTAAAAAGAAAGAACCGTAGAGACTAATTATGGATCAGGAGGTCACAACAAAACAAAAAGATCACCATTTCAATTAGGGCTAAAACGATCCGATTAAATAAATTACATACATTATGTCTGCTTATTTTTAATAAAATCCGTTCATACTCACGGATATTCCGTGTATTGTAATTAAATATGAGCACTGTGCTTTAACTATGAAAATCGCTTTTATTTCTCATTTCCTAAGTACTTTAGTTCTTCTTCTGAGACCATATTCAGGGGTGTACAATGAAAACTTTGAGTTGTTCAGGGGTGTAAGTAGTAATACAAAACTGATTTTTGCTATACATTACTATAATGTTTTCTTTTAGCTTTCCGATTCAACGATTGATGGTCATGCTTAGCATTCATTAGAACATGAAAAGATTATCCACTATGAAATGTTTCTTCTATGTATTGAAAATTCGCATATCTAAAGTCTGGGCCAACTTGAATAAAATGGATGTAATCTAGAAATCTGATCTACCAGACTAACTCAAACTGAGATACTTTTGCGCCACTGTAGAGTTCATTTTAATGTATGGAGGCACAGCTTGGACATTAACTAAAACTATTTAGACTAATCTTGATATAACCTACACTCGGATGTTAAGAGCTATATTTGAATGCGAATTTTACCTTTCCTTTTAGGTAGAATTTATTCCTCTTCCAATGTATGTAAAAGATTCAATATATTTTATTGATTCTCCTGAGATAGTTCGTATTAAACTCAATAAAAACTGCGCCTTAGGAATTAAAACACTTAAAGTATAGTAAATTAATTTTTATATTTTAAATTTTAGTAAATAAAATTTAGTAAACGATAAATTTAGGAAACACCTGGAAAGTTCTAGAAACGATTAAATTTACTGATTAATTTGTTTTTACGGCTTATCAAACTTCTGTAGTTTATTAAATTCCCAAACATATTTTTGTAAAAATATTTGTTTTGCTGTTGAATATTGTAATAACAATTTCTTGGATATAATGATTTTCAGATTAAAGTATTACTATTTTAACTTATAGATGGGGGAGAGGTGGATCATATGGTATTTGCGACTAAGGGAATGCAATGAGCCCCACTGGAATTCGAACGCGACTTTCTGACTTTTCATTCCGTGCCCTTTACAAATGCACACGCATATACATCCTTACACCACCTGGTATTCCCAAGTGGTCACTCATCTAGGTATTGACTACCCGTGACATTGCTTAACCTTGATGATCATACTGGTTGATGCGGTCGTAAGCTTTAAGTTGTTGAATATGGCGAAGTGATTAAATTCAATTTACATAATGAAAAGATCAATTTCAGTTAACGTGTTCAATCTCCGGTTTGTACCGTTGCGTTTACATTTTCCCCCTCGTTTATGGGTTAAATAGCAGACTAGAATAGCATATCTAGCCATGCATCGAATCTAGTCTAAAAGGAAGAAAACTGTGATTTCCAAACTGTGTAGAACGCAACGGGAAACCATTCCTCTATATTTCCCAAGAAAGCTTGCTAATTCGTAAATAATAAAGATGATTCATTTCACGTTGAATCACCAGTTCTGGTAGGATCACCGATGTTGTGCAACGTAGATCCCGGTTAGTAACTAGACCACTTGAAAATACCAGCTGCTGTAGGCTTGGATGTGCGGTTGGTGTAATGGATAATGGCTTGGCATTAATAATCGGGGAGCTGAGTTCCAATATGAGTTGGGTTCGTTTATATCCACTTAGGCGCACACATCCTTGGAAAACATATGAATCCACATCTTCGTTCCTCCAGCTATGGGTTTAATAGTAAGGCTTATATCATTAAATCATCATTACCTCCAAAAACATTCTTACCTTCTGAAAAGCTTTTCTGGCGTTAAATTATCTGCAAAGGGTTGATAAACCGTAGAAAACGATTCAATCGCATCAAATGACACAGAAATCTGTGGATAGAAATGATTTTCTGAAAGGTGTACAGCAGGATAGTAGTTCGTATCCACAGACTTTTCGTAATTCAAATAATTTCTTTAGTTCTTTTAAAAATAACGGAGGGTAGGATAATAACTACATTTCTATATTATTAAATGATTACTGAATATCTTATATACTGTATCTTTTAGTGCTTCCCCCAGAGTAACCACTACATTGATGGCTCTTGGGCTTGTATTGGTAGAAACTTACGATAAAATCATATATAAAATATAATGTAAAATATAATATAAAATATAATATATAACATAAAATATATAATATAAACTGTAATTTTTAACATGATATAACATATACAAAATAATTAAAGCATAAAATGTAATATAAAATATAATATGTAACATAATATTTAATTTGAAATAAAATATAATATAAAACAATATAAAATAAAACAATATAAAATATAAGTAATATAATATATTAGGTTGGTGCAAAAATAATGACGTAATAATGTCGTTTTTTGACGTATTTTTTAAGGTCAAAAAACGACATTATTACGTCATTATTTTTGCACCAACCTAATAATATATTATATAAAATATAATATTTAAAATAATATAAAATATAATAAAATATAATATAAAACAATATAAAATAAAACAATATAAAATATAAGTAATATAATATATTAGGTTGGTGCAAAAATAATGACGTAATAATGTCGTTTTTTGACGTATTTTTTAAGGTCAAAAAACGACATTATTACGTCATTATTTTTGCACCAACCTAATAATATATTATATAAAATATAATATTTAAAATAATATAAAATATAATAAAATATAATATAAAACAATATAAAATAAAACAATATAAAATATAAGTAATATAATATATTAGGTTGGTGCAAAATAATGACGTAATAATGTCGTTTTTTGACGTATTTTTTAACGTCAAAAAACGACATTATTACGTCATTATTTTTGCACCAACCTAATAATATATTATATAAAATATAATATTTAAAATAATATAAAATATAATAAAATATAATATAAAACAATATAAAATAAAACAATATAAAATATAAGTAATATAATATATTAGGTTGGTGCAAAAATAATGACGTAATAATGTCGTTTTTTGACGTATTTTTTAACGTCAAAAAACGACATTATTACGTCATTATTTTTGCACCAACCTAATAATATATTATATAAAATATAATATTTAAAATAATATAAAATATAATAAAATATAATATAAAACAATATAAAATAAAACAATATAAAATATAAGTAATATAATATATTAGGTTGGTGCAAAAATAATGACGTAATAATGTCGTTTTTTGACGTATTTTTAAGGTCAAAAAACGACATTATTACGTCATTATTTTTGCACCAACCTAATAATATATTATATAAAATATAATATTTAAAATAATATAAAATATAATAAAATATAATATAAAACAATATAAAATAAAACAATATAAAATATAAGTAATATAATATATTAGGTTGGTGCAAAAATAATGACGTAATAATGTCGTTTTTTGACGTATTTTTTAACGTCAAAAAACGACATTATTACGTCATTATTTTTGCACCAAGCTAATAACATATTATATAAAATATAATATTTAAAATAATATAAAATATAATAAAATATAATATAAATATAAAATATAATAATAGAAAATAGAAAATAATATATACTATAATATAAAATATAGACTAATAAAAAAATTAATATGAAAATGTTTCATGTTAATCGAAACAATATAAATATGAAAGAGCAACTTGTCAATTTGTTAAATATCAATTAAGTATTTTAATATCTGTTGAGGGGTTCTCTTTTTTTTTTTATATAAATGAACTCACCCAGTATATACATATACTACAGCTACGTGAAGACCCGAGAGAGCGAGACCTCCGAGTCTAGGTGAGTCGTGATACAGTCTTTGACTGTAATCCAAAGCTGTCGGACTCTCTGCGTTAACAGAGAGTAACCCGGACGAAGCTTTGCCGAAGGGCAAGGTTTTGTTCGGGGAGGTAGACAGTGCCTGAACCCGTCTAGGCGGGTTCAAAGGCTATATTTTTGGCCGAGCCTACGGGCTCGGAGATACCCACATTAAACCGGCCTTGTACCACATTTGGTCATCGTGGGTAGATCAATAAATATCGAGTAAGACCTCCGAGTCTAGCTTAGTCATTATACAGTCTTTGACTGTAAGCGACTGCTGTCGGGCTCTCTGCGTTAACAGAGAGGAACCCGGACGAAGCTTTGGCGAAGGGCAAGGTTTCGTTCGGGGAGGTAGACAGTGCCTGAACCCGTCTAGGCGGGTTCAAAGCTAAATTTTTGGCTGAGCCTACGGGCTCGGAGATACCCACATTATTCCGGCCTAGTACCACATTCAATCCTCGTGGGTGGATCGATAAATACCGAGCAAGACCTCCGAGTCTAGCTGAGTCGTGATACAGTCTTTGACTGTAAGCGACGTCTGTCGAACTCTCTGCAATAGCAGATAGGAACCCGGACGAAGCTTTGCCGAAGGGCAAGGTTTCGTCCGGGGAGGTAGACAGGGCCTGAACCCGTCTAGGCGGGTTCAAAGGCTATATTTTTGGCCGTGCCTACGGGCTCGGAGAAACCCACAGTAAACCCGGCCTTGTGCCCCATTCAATCCTCGTGGGTGGATCAATAAATACAGAGCAAGACCGAAGAGTGACAGATTAAAAGGTTGTAGGTAACCGGAAGAGTGAGGGTGAGTTAACATCGTTGTAGGAGTCACAGTGATCGAGCACGTAGTCTCAGGAAGAAGTCATACAGCGATACTTCAATTCCAAAGACTGTATATATATTTTGCTACTAACCCGTATTCCTGGAACTACTAACCTTCTTTACCAGTTTGTATTATTACGTGAATACATTATTTCCATATATTCATTCCTGGCGTTTGTTATTTATTGGTACCGGATTTCAACCCGGAATCCACAACAGTATATTTCAAAAAATAACGATTTAATTTTCTCATTTAAAATAACGATTTAATTATCTCATTTAATCTCCTGTGTCTCATTATCCCAAATATTTTTAAGCTGCAAAAAATAAAATGCTGTGGAAGGCTTCAAGCATTTTATTCAAATTTAAATTATTCCCATTGTAGGCATTAAATAAAATGAAATAAATTTAAACTGATTTGTATTATTTTTACAATATAAACTCCGACGTTGTGTAATGGTTACCAAGCTTGTCTCGCTGTATGAATTTTATCAGTTTAGGGAGTTCCATTCTTTTTCGATATTCATTACTTTCGGCTTTGAGCGGCGTCTCAGCTACTCATTGAAAATTCCTAGTAACGCCTTTGCACTCGGAAATATATAAAAGCATTTGTATTCACATAATATATTTATTGAAATATTCGGAAGATAAAAATGGTTTAATGATATTTCCAGTCCTTCTTTTACAAAGTTACTTTTTCACAAATAACTTGGGTATTTACAGGGAAAATACAGAAGTTACATTCAAGTTCATCTCCCGTTTAATTATAATAGAAAGGTAAACAAATAAACAAAAATATGTTTGAAAAACCAAGTCAAGCGGTTTCTTTTTAGAACATTATTATACCGAATTTTTCTCCAATATCCTCTTTATTTTGATGGTTTATATTAGTTCATTGCGCAAGTTAATTCGTTTTTTATAATTTATTTTAATTGTTCTGATGAATCACTCAACCATTTTTTCTTCATTGTGTACGATCGACTGCCAACGATACTCTGTTCAATACATCGACAATAGAAATCACTGGGTTTTAACTCAAAACAATCATCAACCCACGTTTAAAGTCCCACATCGTTGTTGAGTAAAACACCCCTCAAATTCTTAGAAAGCGACCGAAAAGTGTGTGGTCTGAATGGACTAAATCAGGAGAATATGATGGATGTGACAGAACTTCCCAAACCAGCTCTTTTGCCAAGCTCTCTACTGGTTTGTTACATAAATACATTCGTTTTCTATAATTTATTTTAACAGTTATTATTTATTAATAATTCTTATTAATCATTCAACAATGTATTGCCATTCATTGTTTACGACCTCCTCCCAACGATCCACTACCTGTTCAATGTTAGATAGAAATTAATAGGTTTTAATCGTAAATATTCTTCAATTCGCGTTTTAAGCACTACGTCGTTGTTGAATGAAACACCCCTCAAATTGTTAGAATTCGACCAATAAATGTTGTATTCTGAAATGGCTAAATGAGGAGAATATGGTAACTGTAGAAGAACTTCCATTAGCGATTAAACTAATGGCAATGAAGGATGGGCCGTGTGGTACCCATACGCTATTGTTTCTGGATCTTTCCATTAAGTGCATAAAACGAGCGACTCTAACATGAAAGCTTGCCATCTTCTGAGCCAATTCCCTAGTGGGCCTGGCACGGTGTGTGTGTGTGTGTGTGTTTTTTTTTTAATTTTTTTTTTAAATCAGCGGGTGCAACTGGTCTTCATCAAACTGAACAAGTCGGCCAGAATTCTAAGTCTCTGTTAGTTCGAACTTCACCTCTTTGAAACGGGGGAAACCATTTCTGTGCCATTCTCTCAGGAATGAAGTCAACTCCGTATCCAGCAAAAATGTCTCGAGCAACTTTTGCAGCTTTTTGACCTCGATTAAAGGTATAGAAAAGATGATATCGAATATGCTCCCCCGTGAGTGTTTGGTCTTCCATCTCTAATCTGCAATAAAAAAAAAATAATAACGTTAGGCAACAGACTCACAGGATGTCTAGAGATCCTAAAAAAGCAAAGCATTCTACAGAAAATTATTCTTAGAGGTCATTCACAGAATTTCAAACGAAAACAAACTAAGAGATTTTCCGAGAAAATTCCATGGAATAGTCATTTTATATTTTTATTTTTTTTTAGAAAGTGACCTAAAAAGTTAGTACTTTGAAGGGGTTAAATCTAGTATACAGTGGGTGTAGAAGAATTTCCCAACTGAGATTATTCGTTGCATCAACGAGTAGTCTGGTATTGAATGAGTAAAGTGATGGCAATGTAGAAGAGCTGAATTTTTTTCTATAGGTCAATGCGGGCTTCTCGACCAAGACCATCGAGTGAAGATGAGCGACAGTAACATGAGAGCGTGGTACCTTCCGATTCAATTCACTAGTGGTCTGGCGCAGTTCTTGCGTGCAATTGGTTCTCATTAAACCTGAACAGGTCGGTCAGAACTAGGACAATCCGCGTTTTCAAATTTCCTATCCTTGAAACGGGGAAACCATTTTCGCACCATTCTGTCAGTAATGAAGTCATCTCGGTGTCCAGCACAAATGTCTCGAGCAGCTTTTGCAAATTTATGATCTCGATTAAAAGCATATAAAAGATGATATCGAATATGCTCCTTCTTGTGTACTTGGCATCCCATCTCAAAGAGGTACCTTATCTGAAATCTAAAAATAAATAACGTTAGGCAACAGTCTTACACGATGGCTAAAGATACTAAAAAGCAAAACATCTTGGAGATGATTGTTCTTCAAGATCTTTCGCAAAAACACCAGAAGAAAACGAACGAATATATGCAACAACCGCATAATATTTATTACAAAAACTTTATTAAACGTTAAAGCATCATTCAATATTTTGTTTCTATTTTGTTTTCCTATGAACATCCATATTTCAGTGGTCCAATTTCTATATTTATGTACCGGTTGGTGTATCCATTCTGCAATAATGAATTTGCGAAATAAGACAACAAATGTACAAACGCAAATTCCTGAAAAATATTTATTTTTCCACAAAATGGTAAGGGTTATATTAAATGTTGCCTTATAAGGAAACATTAAACATTCATTGACTGAACAGTCAGTACTACTTTCCCCTATAAACAATTTTCTTCCGGAAACTAGTTTTTTCACGTCCAATTAATGTTATCGCTCATTTCAGTATGGATGGGGCTTTCCTTCCTAACTTTTTATTTGTGGTAGTGTGGAAAATCATCATATTGACTATGTCACTATTTTCTCTCCGTCCATTTTAATTGTTGCTGCTGTTGGATGTCGTCAAGTAACGTGGTTTATGTTATTTGGAACAGTTCTTCGTTTGGGATTATGTTGCGCCAGTTCACAGTGTAGTCTTTACCACGATCCACAGTCTTCTCCACGATCCACAGTCTTCACTCGCTCAAAGCCATTTTAACCTTTGATCTTAGAAAACAGTTGTATACAGCTGACAGTTTAGATATTTCTGAACGCGTTTGGCGCTATGCATGACATCTGTGGGAAGCCCTTGATCTGATGAACGTTTTTGTTTTGTAACAATTTGCGATGTTGGGCGAGACTACCTCTAACCTATTCTATGATAAATGCCCTTATCTTATATACTAAATTTGTTTTAACTGATCCATACACCAAGGGATAAGAAGTGTTTTTTTTATTTACTCATTCGGCATCCTGAATTTTTAAGATGGATTCAATGTAGGGCCCATCACTTACATTTCATTCCAATTCGATTGTTATCGTTTTGGAAAGGTTGATTTTGAGTCCTAATTCTTGAAATACTTGGTAGGGAGTGTTGATTATTCCAGCCCTGAATACAGTCGAGATAACCACCCTACTCATCATTGGGCACGGGAGGGAAAGCAGCATCTTTGTCTTCTATTCGTCAATTCTTTTGGTGTGGGGGGGATGCTGTATGGAATGCATAAATGATCACTGGTCATCACTTAACATAACTGATTTACAAATGCGCAGAAAATATTTTTCTTGTTCAATTGATTTATTACATCTTTTTTGAATTTTGTTGTAATATTCTTAAAATATTATTTTTTCATATTTTACCAAAGATTTCAATATCATTTGAAACTGTTCTGCTTTGTTTCAAATCGTTTCCGTGGTCTTGTGGGTGATGAATTATTTTCCACGCCACAATCCCTTTTCCGACAGACAAGACGTCGCAAGCCTCTCGCTGTTCTATCGCTATTTTCATGACATATTGTATGGCGAGCTACATTCAATATTTCCATCGGTGCATCTTCATTGGTCATGTCCTGTCAACAGAGCTGACTACCTATTCTATTGGTAAAGACTAATATCCACTCAGACAACAAAGAATTGTGAGTTTTTGGAATAGACTCTAGAAAGGATGATTCTCAGATTATTATAGTCTTAACCTCTTTAAGTCGAGTTTCAACCATTATCATTTTCCATTTTTCCATAAAATGCACTTCATACTTCCCCCCTTTACACCTTTAAATGCAATCTCATGCTTTTGAACTTCCTTTAAGGAGTCAATCGTTAATATTTAGACAATACTGAAGTGATTTTTCGGTTTGTATCCTCTCTTAAATAAATAAATGTAAACTGATTGAAATGGAATATTCCACTCTTAGAATATTTATATTTTAAGAGTGGAATTTATTTATATTCGTTTTACATAATTTATTGCATGGTAGATTTAACATGCCAGTGGAACATGTTAAATCACAAGTTAGAATACAAAGGGAAAATTGCTCTTCCGCATTTAGAAGGTGTCATTCACAGAGAGCTGATAATAATTCTTGTTTTACACAGATATGAAATTAAGTAGGTTCGTTTATTTTCCAAAGTTAAAAGAATATAATGTGTTTGATACTAATTTCGTATTATTTGCGCCTTACTGACTTTATTACCTTGCTTGGTGTGAAATCATAAAAAAAAATATAAGTATTTTTAATTTTACGATATTTTAAAAATACATTTCCAAAGTTATATTTTATATCCGAATTTTATATTTATAAAGTATATTGTAAACTCTACATCTCAACAGAATAATTTTGTCCTTTCAGGGTAAATTACTGGTGGGGAATTTGTCGCCTTTTATGCCAAATTTAATGCAGGAATGTTGCTGAAATTTGTCAGTTATTTAAAGGGCGTACAAATATTGCAAAACAACGGTACAAAATAACCGCGTTATTAAAGGACACGTGTAGGCATACACAGGTCTGTTGTATAGCCCCCACATCCTGGAAAGTTATTGGGCACTGCGCCAATTAATACCTAAATAAAAAGACTTCAACAAACGGAATATTAACTAGTTTATTAACGCCGACGTATACTTCTATTAGGTTGGTGCAGAAATAATGACGTAATAATGTCGTTTTCTGACGTATTTTTAACGTCAAAAAACGACATTGTTACGTCATTATTTTTGCACCAACCTAATAACTAGTCACCAGGGTCGCTATCTCGCTCTTCACTGGGGAGAAGTTTCCAGACACGAAAAGGAAACACGTCTACATTGCTCGACCATTAAGAAACAAACCGTTGAAAAACGTTTTTATCTGTTCTAACGCTGGCTCAGGTATTCAAAATCGACTTCTTTTGTTTTGTCGTTTACTGGCCTCAGAGGTCAACCTCAGGATGTTAGAACAGCGATAAACTTCTCTAAAAAATAATGCTAAACTTATTTAACACGTTCACATGAATGGATTCTTGAATATTTTCCACTTATCTAGCGTTTTGGTGGGGATTAGTAATCTTGAACTCTCATCATCCTAAACAGACACTCGAAAAACCTTGAAACGGTCGCAGTACAAAAACAAACAAAAAAAGCATAAATATTCTCCTAACACCCTTCAATGTATTTTCAACTTCTGAGAATTAGATTTGAAGAGGTTTCAAATTCAGTATAGGGACGTTGTTCAGATTTGTTACCCATCATAACGATCAAAAACACATTCTAACAAAATTAAAAAGAAGAAAAACAAGCGTTGAAAATGAACATGTCTAGATTAGTACATAAT
Source organism: Acanthosepion lycidas (assembly GCA_963932145.1). NCBI lineage: Eukaryota > Metazoa > Mollusca > Cephalopoda > Sepiida > Sepiidae > Acanthosepion > Acanthosepion lycidas. The sequence continues at coordinate 44,258,073 of OZ010592.1, read as the reverse complement.
CTATTGATAGACTGACTCAGTAGGCCTAGTATGAATGTGTTAGTTGCGTGTGCATTTCCGTCGGATCCCAGCCCTTATTTCGAAGGTCTGAGTATCAGATATTCCGCGTTTTCAAGCAATATTTGTTATAACTAAATTGCTATAATTTGTCAGCCATCATAAAAATTGCAATTACTTTCTACCAACGTTGAAAAGAAAAAAAAGCAAAACAAAACTATCGTTCTAAATGAAAACGTCTAAATCTATCGGTAGACTGACTCAATAGGCTTGGTACCAGTTTGAGTTAGCTGTGATTGTGTTTCTGTTGGACATTATAATCAAAGCACGTACAAATTTCCGATGCGACCTGATACCATTTCAGCTGAAGCGCTTGGCAAATTGAAAAGGTCACGTTAACTTTGCCCCACAGAAGAATTGTCTTTGACAGTAGTAAACAGTTCTCTTGTACATATAGAAAACAGCATTGTCTAGAATATGAACTATGCTTATAGTGCACGTGGATACAATCAGAGTGATTCATTTACCACAAGGTCAAATAATTGCAAATCCCGCCCAGATTTTCTGTCATGCCTTGATAAGTGGAGAAACGATAAAAAGAAAAATATCGAATAACCGAAAATCCGTTGTATAGTTGTACTAGGTGCAAATGATTCCACACAACTTGAATGATTATGTCAGTTTTTTAATCTGTTCGTACACCATATCGCAAAAATCTCATAACTTTGTTACGGGTGTCACCACACTTGTTGCGAGGTGTGAATGTTTTTTCGGTAAATATTTACAGCTCCTGGGAAATTATGTCGCCAAAAAATTTTTGGGGGGGACATATGTGAGTATGGGTAAAAAATTTAATACATAAAAGATAGACTTTAAACCAAACGACAATTAAAAGCCTGTAATTACATGTGTATAAAGCTGATTGTAAAACAATATTTCGCGTGATATTAAGAATGTGCTTGTGTCTGTGTTATACAAGTGTGTGTGTGTGTGCGTATGTGAGAGAGTAAAACAGTCAGCAGAGCAAGGAAAAAAAGTGGCCCAACGGGGGACAACTTACCTACGTGCGACTACAGGATGATTGAAAAGTAACCCCTTATTTTATGTATGAATGGCCAGCCAGGAGTCCTGACTTAACACCCTGTGTCTTTTTTCTTTGGGCTTGGTTAAAGGAGTAACGGTCTACTATACCAAACCAAGACTTTGGAAGAAATTAAAGGGCCAATACAAGAATGTTATGCCTTCCATAGCACAAGAGTTCCTGGTGAAATCAATTCACACGATTCGTGGGAGGATAGAGAAAAAGGTAGCAAAATCTGGTGCCCATATCAAATTTTAAAATAAAAACCTCATGCTAAAGGCTTTCCTTTAATATCCATTTCTTGTAAAAATGATAGTTAATAAATAAAGTATAAGTATTTTATAATGGGGGGGGAGTTAATTTTTAATAACCCTGTGGATGAAAGCCAGATGAGAGAGAGAGAGAGAGAGGAAATGTTTGACTTTTTATAGTCTTAAGATATAATGTGACTAGAAGATAGTCAATTAGTTGATTGATGTAAGCTTCGGAATCCCGACTCCAGAATTTTGGAGGCGGACCTTTCCGTCCACTCTTCAGGAGGTATCAGTAATTTTACGGCTTATATTATTTCGATTTTTCCTTTTATGTGTATTCTCTGTGTGTGCGCCTGTGCCTGTGCAACTGTGCGTTTCCGTTCACGCACTCGTTCGTCTGCACGGATGTGCGTCCGTATAGGAAGTCGTGATTGTTTCCCCATTTTCTTCGTTGTTTTATTTTCTCATTTAACACTCACTCATTTAGGCTTTCTGTCATTTTTTTTTTTTTCTGATTGTAGATATTTTTCTCTGGTCTAATTCCGACTATATATGGATGTCCAACCACACAGATGAACATTGCTTAACAATATATACGCACCCGAAAAACTTAAATTCGGTTGTGTACACTTAGAAGATAAGTGCTAATTTGCAAACACTGACTATTACGACTACTATTAAAGGCTCTGGCCTTCCCTGAATTGAACACTGGCAGTCATTGGCGTGTTTATTCACAGAATAAGTACATAAAAAATCGCGCTTCTTTCAACCATGCGCTCGTGGCTAGGGGGAAATCTACGACAGTTGCCGAATCAGTTAGGTCACGATCACGTCTTGAAGCAATTGGATGTCTAGCCACAATGATGAGCTGCGGAACAGTCTGTCTGTGGATGACAATATATATATTAAATATTGCAGCTTAATTAATATCGCAACAGAATTATCATATATATATGAGTGTGTGTGCGTGCGTATCCCATAAAATTATGAAAATGTATTTATTTACTTAAAATGACCCTTTTCTTATCACTTCATTTATTTTTTTTTTAAATCATATATATATATATATATATATATATATATATATATATAAGGTTGGTGCAAAACTAATGACGTAATAATGGCGTTTTTTGACGTTTAAAATACGTCAAAAAACGACATTATTACGTCATTATTTTTGTACCAACCTAACATATATTAATATATATATATACTTTTTTGCTTTGAATATACGCTCTTTAGCGCTAGAGGGCGTCGTCAGTGATGTTCTGGAAATGGACCATTGGGCAGTTTCGGGTCTTTCAAGCATCATACTGACCTCACCAAATCGACCCCGTCAGAGCTGATCAGACTCTGAAACAATATTTATTTATACGATATGTATAAAATGTGGCACAAGGCCAAATAGGGGGTTGGGGAATGACGGTCTTCTGTCTTAAATCTAAACTTAGCTAGTCTCAGACATGGACCCAAACACACCAACAATGTTCCAATCACCAAAATAACACATTCACTCCTGCCTTTCTTACTACGTCCACCATAATACCTCAGATACTCGATGAAGTCCTAACTAGTCCCATTATGTACAAATATTGTTCGTGGGGGGAGGGTCATAAAATAACAATTTTTAAAAAGAACCCCAAATGATTATGAACAATATGACTTAAAAATATTTACAATGAAAACAAAACAAAACTGTGTTAGTAATAAAACCCCCCACAAACCATAAATGTGGCAGACACCTCAGTTAATTAGACGAAAACAATGCGGGACTAAGAAAAATAAGAAAAAACATTCATTCCTCACAAGCATTCACACAGACACACACACATTCATACACAACAACAAATACGAAAATCACACACACGAAACGAAAGGCGACCAGCATCCACCAGAGAACTGACGTCACTGAACACCTAAAGAGTGGGGTGGGGAATTAAACAAAAGAAAATAGGGACAGAAATAAAAGGGACCAATGCGCATGCATAACCTAGCTAAGTTTACTAGAAAAAAAAGGGAAAACTAAAATTTCAAAATAGAAAACCTAGTCTAAGCTAAAATCTGGGTGGGTTGCTTATGTTCAACCCTGTTAGGACAAAATCCTGTACCTAACCGACATCCAAGTACCACTCTAGGTCAGCCCCTTTCACTCTACACATTCGCGCAAGATTGACCCATCTTTTGCCAAATTCCGATGAGGTGAGCCGCCGCCTTTCCGTCCTAATCTTGACTTTAAGCTGATGCTTAAAGAACAAGATCAGTTGGGAAGAGGTGAACTTCTCGCCCTCATAGAATCCCTTCTGACGCGTCGTCCAAATCACGACTCTCATAATCCCTAGTAAGCAACAGAACACAGTGTTCAGCCTTCGTCAATTGCGGCACCACATTGCTACAAACAGAACTGGCTTCCAGGACAAAGAACTTTCCCTGCAGCATGCGAACCATGAGGCCTTCAACAAACACTACCGTCTTGCACTGAAAAAAGGCGTGACCAATGGTCTCGACTTCCCAAGTACAACGATGACAGTTTGGATATTTCTCCAAACCTGCTGAATAAAGTCTCTTGCCGACCCAGAGGGCCTCACGAATCATCAGCCAGGTGAGTGATGCCTCATCATTATTGAGACATTTCAACCCAGGCGCCCAAGGCCATATCGAGCTCGTCGATCAGATCATCTTGAACGGACCCCCTAACTAACACTTGATACAATGCCTTACGAGACAACGCCTGGGCGTCGGAGAGGCCATCCGTCGTCCGTAAGAGGAGCTTCAAAGCACTACGACATTCGCGGTAGAAGGAGCACTCGCCACGAAGTCTACGGCCGGCCTCCTCCTCGCACGAGTGCACACTTCTCAGGGATGGGAAATGTTTTCGGACATCTTTCCAAAAGGTGCCCACCTCATCCATTCCGCGACACATTCGGTCTAGAAAGGTAATGCGAAGCATATATTGACGAATCTCAATGCTAGGCATACCCAGACCGCCCTCAGAGATATGAAGGCAACAGATCTCGCGAGATACCAAAAGGGCCTTGTCTCTCCACAAGAAAGAGAACAAGGTCCGGACTAAAGACATTAGTCTGGCATACGGGAGTGGAAGCACAGAGAGTCGGTAAAGGAGGATCGGATATATGTTTGAACCACATACCTCCGCCCTTCCCTTCAGGGAAAGTCTCCTCCGAGACCACAGCTTAACCGCGATTCCGGCCTTCCCTTGCACCTCCGACCAATTCATTTTCAACTGGAGATCAGGACCGAACCAGACGCCGAGTATCTTGATCGGCCCATCCGTCCAGCGGAAACTCCCTTCCACGCACCCAAACGCAAGCCCACAGACTTATCGCGGTTGATCTTGGCCCCTGTCACCATCTCATAACCACTGATCTCTTTGCTGACTTCGTCAATCTCGGCTCTGCTCGACACAAGAACCGAAACGTCGTCAGCATAGGCGGAATACCTGGCTGAGGTGGAAGCCCCAGGCAGGGAAATTCCGCGCAGGACCGGATTCGCCTTTAACTTGCGAAGGAATGGTTCCAACGCAAGAACGTAAAGCAGAGGAGAGAGCGGACAACCTTGACGAATGGAGCGAGACAATACGAAAGGCTTCGGTCTTACCCCATTCACTTCCACCAGCGCATCGGGGGTCGCATACAAAAGTCGGATCCAGGAGCGAAAGTCGGCTCTGAAACCGGCCGCCGAAAGGACAGCCTCCAGAAATCGATGGTCAACCCTATCGAAGGCCTTGGACTGATCTAAATTGATCAGCGCGGCTTCACTGTCGACTTGTTCTAAGATCAAGCGTACCATATGAAGTTTATCCTGAATAGTCCTACCCTTCACAGCACAAGTCTGTTCAGGGCCAATCGGACTAGACAGGACAAGCTGCAAACGGTTGGCTAAGATCTTCGCCAAAATCTTTAAGTCAGTGTTTAACATCGTTAAAGGGCGAAAGTTCCCTAACCCATCCCCACCGTCCTTGTCCTTACGCAGCAACTTGATCACACCCCTGGTGAAGCGTTGAGGTAAAGACCCCTGCTTCATCCAGTGGTTGTAAATCAGTTCCAGCAAAGGAACAAAAACGTGCGACATCCTCAAGTAAACTTCGTAGGGAAGACCATCTAATCCCGGAGACTTATCCAGGCCAACCTGCTTCAGTGCTTCCCAGATCTCCGACTCTGTAATGGGACCCTCGCACCTAGCCGCTTCAGCTGCCGAGAGGCAGGGAAAGTCAGCTAAATAGGCGTCGAACTGAGCAGAGCTCAGACCGGACTCCCTGGTGAAAAGATCCTGAAAGTAGTCCCGAAACACCTCACATATGCCCGCGTTTGTAGTCATGGTCCGCTTATCCGGCAACGTGACGCATGCTATATGTCGCTGAGACGCGTTTCGATTTTCCTCTGCACGCAGTTCAGCGGCTATACTCGTTGCCTCAGAAGACATTCTTTTTAACCTAGCCCTAACTACCAGAGCTTGATCCTTCTTGATAAGCAAGGAGGACAACTCTGCCTTAGCTAAAGCTATGTCCCCACTAACACGGGATTTCACCGCCCGATCGACTTTGTTCTAAAGCAGTTTGCGCCGCTAATCTATCTAGATTGAGTCGACGACTAAAATCGGCAGCAAACGTTCGAATTTTAGATTTTAAATTGCCCCACCAGGCATTTCCCACAATCGCTCCCGTCAATTCCCTTTGTATCGTTAGTAACAGCTGGTCCCGGAAAACCTGATCACCAAAAAGTGAACAGTTCAATTTCCAGTAACCAGCCAATCTAACCTTAGACTTATCTAAGTTTACACGGACCCGGACAAGCCTATGATCCGTATAAACTATATAATGGAAACTTGGACACCCTAAGAGCCCTACATCGACTCTCCTTACTAAGACTCGGTCCAGGTAGCTCGCAAGCGTCCCAGGAGTCGAGTTGCCACTAGTTGTCCAAGTCCATGCTACCTCCCGAGGGTGCTCATTCCGGAACTTATCGACAAGATCAAACTCATCGACAAAGAGCCGAAACGGTTTCACATCCGGGTTGTTAGTACCTTGTTTATGCCCTATACGATCTATATCGGGGTCAAGGACGGCATTCCAATCTAAAACTACCCGACGAGACGTCGTCAAGAACGGCGCGATCTGCCGAAACAAAGCAGGCCGCTCGGAATGGGTATTGGGCGCATAAACCCCAATGAGACGTAGAACCTTATCCTTTATGGTAACATCCAGCACGCAAAGTCTGCCCGCCGGATCCGCCTTCAAAGACTTGCTCACTAGCCAAGAGACACCCCACGAACGACCATCAAAACATGCTGAATAAAGGGCGAACCCCTTAGACAGTATGTCCTCACGATCATGAGAAGAAAAACGGGTCTCTTGTATACAACATACATTCACCCCGAGGCGCTGAAGGTCACGAGAGAGCCTCGCCCTGCGACACTCGGACCTCAGGCCCCGGACATTTAAACTAGCTAACCAGAGTGCCATTGTGAAGCCGATTAGGGTTGTCCTTCAGGATAGAACATGGCTGGGATGAGGACACCGACAGCTCGTCCCATAGATCCGGACGCCATCTCATTTTCGACGGTATCATCTTGAGACAAGCCGCCGATGTCCGAGGGGTAAGTAAGTTTGAGGGCTCTATAAAGGGATGGGTGAACGAAAACTGGGACCCTCCCTTTAAGATTTTGCTCTGCTTCATTCAAATCCGGGTCGAGTAAGTAGGCAGCTGGGGGCACCATTTTGAGTGACGACTGGGCCTCCTCTATCATGCCCCAAATCTCCCGCGTACCCGGGCCAGATCTAATAAGTCAGGATTCTTGAGGCCGAAGGGAAATTATTCGGATTCTCCACGTCTAGGCCATTTACCTTTTTAAAATTCCAAAGAATCTTCAGATCTTTGGGGTTACGTGTTTGACCAAAAACCCTTTCTGCTTGGTCCCGGGATACGCGGCAGACGTCTTCCCCTGGGAGAGATGGAGGTTTGATTTTTTTCTTTTACTTGTCGGTAATGGATTGTGCATCTGGACTTCTTAATCTTTTTTTTTTAGGTGAATGTATGGGTGTTGACATGGGTGTGACATTGGGGGTAGTAGATGGTGTCCACCCGGTAGGCGTCCTCACCGGCGAAGGTTTAGAAGAATGACGAGATTTAGCTGGTGAGCTTGATGCAGATTTGGGCGGAGGTGGTTTTTGAAAGTCTTTTTAGATGAAGAAGGGGAAGACGGGGCAGAGGATAGGGGGCCCGGTGCCCCCAGCGATTTTTGACTTTTACACCGCTTTGTCTCCAGCTTTTCTTTCAGTTTTTTGAGGTCCAAAATCTTTTCCCAACTTGGCTCGTTAAGTTTCTGGGCTTTTGTTGCGGTATTTGCATAAGACGCCGAGGCGTCGCCCTCAGATCTGGTAGAGGGAATGGGGCTGTAGGTGACTTTGTCTCCGGTGTCATGTTAGGACTGAGGAACCGCTGTTTGGGTCTTCCCCTTGGCCCTAACTACGAGGCGCCATTCCCCCTCCTCCTTCTCCTTAACCACACTTGTGGCAGGCGTTGGTCTCGGGGGTAATGTCGGTCTGGGCCCAACCGGGGGATTTTCCTCACCGGTCCGCCTCGCAGCTAGGCCCATTACAGGCGCCGCGGATTTTAAATTCTCGGCCAAGGGGGGATTTGGGTCGCCAGCGACCGGAACTCCAGGGGCCTTCTTTCCTGGGCAGGGGGAGGAAAGGTGACCAGTCTCTCCACACCTCCAGCAAGTTGGTCTTCTACCGGTCACTATGACCGGCATTTTCCGATCGCCATATTCCAAACAGTTGGGGACGGACTTTAAGGCCTCCCCGTCGAGCATAATATCAAAAGTCCATCCCCCGTTCAAATTGTCGGAGAGAGCCCCTAAAATCTGGCCGAACTGCATAAAAAATGCAGCCAGGAGCTCTCCCGAAATTTGAGGAGGAACCTCGAACACGGCCACCCGGGTCCGCCTGCGGCCTTCATATTCCGTTCTGATGATAAAATCTTTCGTTATTAATTCCTTCTTTGCCATGGCCAGGCAATCTTCTGGGGTGGGTAGCAGAATGTCCCACATGAAGAACCCGGTACCCTTAATTACTCTTTGGGGTTTTATCCCCAGGGACAAAAGTGATTTAATCACTGTGTCTTTTGTGGAGCGACAAATCTTTCTAGTTTTCTTATCCACCACGAAAACGGTCACCATTCTCTTTGCGAACACATCTATTTCCTGGACAATATCGACGAACCCATCTCTATTCACAAGATGGGCGTACCCCTTCGCCTTATCCGAGAAATCCG